>CM077158.1:74913050-76113050 GCA_039583875.1 Platanthera guangdongensis | reverse complement strand
TCCTCCATTCCAACTTTTGATCTTCTGACTTCCCCCCTCAATTCTCCTCCTCCTTAGGATATCCACATGCCAGATGTCCCTCCTTCATCATCTCCAACATCTACCATCCCACAAAATGTCTCCACCCAACATTCTACTGAACCATCTGCTACTCCAACATTGGACTCCTCCACCATATCTTCCATCATTGCTATCATCACACCCCTCATAAAATCAATCATAGAAGAGGCCATTACACCTCTTGCTACTTCTATCTCCACCCTATCTGCTCAACTTTTTGCCTTCACCACTGCCCCCTCTTTATTCAGGGGCCTAACTCCGGTATACACTGAAACCAGGCAGGGGGAGATACTTAATGAAGAAGCTGCAGCACTTCCAGTAGTTCAAGCAGCAGCTCCAGCAACAGCAGATACAGAGGCAGTAATAGCAGATACAAAATTTATACCAGATGATACAGATTTAATTGATTTGATTCATTTCATTGAGACTGACATGGACCTTGATGAGTCAGTCCCTGAATAGACAGTTGCTGAATACATTCCTTCTGTTTCTAAATTCATAATTAATCCCACAGTAAACTTAGTTGATTTATTGAAAAGTTTTGATACTGCCTTTCTAAATTATATTCCAGCAGTACCTACTAAGCCATCCTTGGCTATTGTACCATATACTTCTCCAATCTCTCCAAACGTTTCTAAGCAACTTAGAGATAGTTTTGTTATTTCAAAGCTAGCAGTCATGCCATCTACAGAAGAAGTTATTTATGTTCCAACATTTGTAATGGATGATGACTCACCCTTACCAAATCTGGATGATTTGATTTTGGCTGATATAGAAGAAGAAAGTAAGGCAGCTGCTGAAAGCACTGTCAGAACCAGTTCTCCAGTCTCTCCTATGGCTTCATCTCCTGGTCCTGCTGAAGTTTCTGCTAAAGTTCCTAAAAAGCCAATCATTTTTGCTGAGGCTCTGAAAGCATTCAATGACCTATATGATAACCCTCATGGATCAAATAATGATAATAATGATGATGAGGATGAGAAAGATGATTCAGATGATGAACCTAAGAGGAAGTTAGTATCAAAGAAGAGAAAAGCTCCTCCTACTCCTGCTGCTAAGCCTAATCCAAACAATGACACTCCTTATTATATTCTCCAAAAGATAACTCCATACAAAGGGATGTCATCTTGGATGTGGCTATCTAAAAACCAGCAGAAGGAGAGGAAGAAAAGCAGAAGGTATTCTCCTTCTCCAGTTCAAATATTCAGAAGAGATCCACCTCCTCCACCTCCTCTAGCTGCTGGTGCTTCAAGCACATCTTCTCAAAGATCTGCCCCACTTCAAACATATCAAAGACACCAAGGGAGATCACATGAAAGCAGCCAGCATAGGCAATATTCTTCAGGAAAGCAACATCAGCAGCAATAACAACATCAAAAACAACAGCAACAATCCACTGAAAATCAACCAGCTGAAGGCTCTAAAAGACCATCCTCTCCTCCTGTTCCTTTTGAAGATCCTGAAACAACCACTACTGCCAGAATGGCCAGGTTCCAGGAAATTGTAGGCCTTTCTATGATTAACAAAGCAAAAGCTGAAGAAAAGGATCCTTCTGAATATTCAACAATGTCAAAGTATAGGAAGGAGGAACTTAAAAGATTTGATAAAGCAAACAAGTTTTTCAATGTTGATGACTACATGAAGTTGCACCCAGAAGCAGTTATCCCCAGAGCTACATCTTTGAAGATTATAGGGGCTGCTGACATGACCATGACAAAAGTGCAAGCTTCAGATCCCAAAAGAGAGATTGTGTTCACAAAGCCTGGAGAGAAGAGCAAGCAAGAAATGCCAAAGGAAAAGAAACAAAAGAAGTAAAGGTTGAACTCTTTTGTTTTCTACAAATTATCCATAACTATTTTATATTCTGAACAAAGCTTATATATATATATATCTGCTGCATGTGTTATTGATCTCTGCCAGATATATGCTTCTTCTGCTTTGTTTATTTTTCAATTTTGATTTGAGTCTGTAATTAGTGACCTCACCCAAATAGGGGGAGATTGTTAGATACCTAGTAAGATTTATGCTAGGTTCACTAAGTTAGGATCATATGACCCACAATGTATAGCCAGGGTATAGGCCAAGTCCTTGGAGTCAACAACACATGGACCAGCTATCAACAAGACTGCCAGAGACTCAAGACTTAGAAGATTTCAAGACTCTGTAAAGTGAGTTCGACATTCATCGAATTCAGCTCGACGATTGTCGTGCTCAGTTCGACGATCTTAGAGTTAATTCTCTGAGCTGAGCTCGAGGAACTACATTCTCTGGTCGACGAATCTTTGGACTACTACGACATTCTGTCAAGACTATGTTCTCTAGTCTCAGGTCGACGAACTCAGTTTTCTACTCGATGAATACTGGATTATCTACTTCAACAACATTGAACCAGAAGACTTGTGTCGACACTCAGAGTATATGTCGACACCAACTGAGTCGACACTAGAAGAACTTGTGTCGACACCCAGATCATCAGTCGACACTTTGAAACGATTGTGTCGACACCACACAGAAGAATTGTGTCGACATACAGGATATCAGTCAACACCACTTGTGTCGACACCAAGAGTAATTGTGTTGACACATAGATCATCAGTCGAAACTTTGGAAAGGTTGTGTCGACACCACACAGAAGACTTATGTCGACACACCAGATATCAGTCGACACCACCTGTGTCGACACCAGGAGTTATTGTGCCGACACACAGAATATTTGACAACTCCAGAAACTCAGCTCGACGAAATCAAATCTTAGGTCGACGAATTCTGGAGGCCATAACTTTCATTTCAGACACAACTGTGAATATTCTAAGTCCAGAATAGTTGCTGAACTCCAGTCGACGAACACCGTTATCTGCTCGACGAACTCTGTCATCAGTTCGACGATTCCAGACTTAGCATTTATTCCTTCTGTCCTCAGTCTATGGCAATAATTTCTAAATGATTAATGATAAAATATTCTCTGAATATTACCGTTGGACGGTACATTAATCACAGCTTTCATCAAAATTATTGTTTTCCATTTTTCCACTGGACAGTTGGGGAAAGAAATCAATGCAGTTTATTTTCAAGGACCGCCATCATTGATTGCCATAGAAGGATTCAAATTTCGAAAGGAAATTCCGTCAGGAAATATAAAAAAAAGAGATTTTTCTCTCTTTCCTGACAACATACAGTGAGTAAGAAAGCAAGCAAGTAAGAACAATCACAGTACCAGAGCAATTGCAGAGACCCAACATACACAGACACAGAGATTTTCAATCAGTCTGTCTTCAACAGCTTCTCTGCTCCTTTCACAAAAGCTCTGATACAAAAAGAAGATCTGCTCTCAGAAGAAGAAGAACAATCATACAAAATCAAGAGTCTTCTTACTTCAACACTCCAGGACTTCCAAGGACAACAACTATCAAATCTTTCAAGAAGATCCTGCAGATAAAGGCAAATAGCTTGAAGGCCAATCACCCTGCAGCAAGGCTTCCATATTTCCCTGAACCATTCAATATCTCAGGGGGAGACATTTTCTACCATCAGTAATCCACAAGTCTTCTCTCTGATTATTGACAGAGAAGACATGATCAACTCTCTCATCCCTACTGTGTAAAGGGTTGTCATTTCCCTTCAAAAGTGATTCCTGGTTACAAGTCACCTGATCAAAAGACTTGGGTATTTGGTTTTTGAGCACCTGATCAAAAACTCATTGGTGTCAGGCACCTGATCAAAAACCTGAGTGGATTCCTACCAGGTGGTAGAAGAGTGGATGTACCCAGGTTGGGGAACCACTATAAATTTCTTGTGTCGTCTGGTTGCCCTTTCTTTTGTTTCTTGCTGCGGCTGTGGTAGTTAGTTTCTGTGCTTTTATATTTTGATTTATTTACTACCTGCACTTAGACTAATCTGCATTATCCAGTAGAGAATTCTATAAAACTCTAAAAACTCTATTCACCCCCCTCTAGAGTATTCCTGATCTAACTGCTCACTTTCAGGGTGTTTGGGTCGACCTGCTATGTACATGTCCTAGATGTTCTTAGGACTAAGCTATATGTGAAGGCGAGGAGGCTTGTCTTCATGGTCTATGACGAGAGGAAGAAGGGATAGAAGTGTATGGATCCTTCCATGATGAAGTTCGTCGTTTCCAGAGATGTTGTCATCGAAGAATTAACTTCGTATAGAGGTAGTTCATTTTTGGAACTATAGGAAAGCAGGTCAGACAGTAGACAAGAGGAAGTTACTAATGATCTTCAGGTGTAGCATCCTGTGTCACTAGTAGCTCAAGGTGTTTATAGCTCTGGTACGAAGGCTTTTGGTTCAGGAAGCAGGGGGAGCTATGCTCCAAGTATGCATGTGATCTGAGTTGGTTCAAAAGAAGCAGTAGAGGTGGTCAGATGCAGTTAGGTCTATCGAATCTCGAAGAGGACCATCAAACTACCAACTCGGTACAATGAAGGGAATATGGTGAGTTTCGTCTCCTATTTCTTTGCAAGACCACTAGATGAGCGAGAAACCTTCTAGCTTTGAAGACACCACTGGAGTCAAGGAGTGGGATGATACCATGGATAAGTAGATGGCTACCCTCATAAGAAATGAGACTTGGGATCTTGTGCCCAAGGTCGATGGTGTTACTCATGTGACATGCAGGTAGGTGTGCAAGCTAAAGAAGAAGGCGGATGGAAGCATCGAGCGATGCATGGATCTCCATGTAGCTCGGGGGTTCTCTCAACAGTATGGATAAGACTATGAGGAGACGCTTAGTCTTGTTGCCAAAATGAGTTCAGTTCGAGTGATGAGTGCCTAGGAGGCTTGCCAAGAATGGAAGATGTTGCAGCTTGATATAAAGAATGCTTTTCTTTATGGAGAGATTAATAAAGACATCTTCATGGTTCAACCACCGGGTTATGTGTCTGAAGATCATCTAGTATACACTTGTAAGCTCCAAAAGGCACTTTATGGCTTGAAGCTGGCACCACTGGCATGGTATGAAAAGATTGCAGAATACCTCCAGTTTTGTAGTTATTTTGCCTCTGACTCAGATTCAAGCTTGTTCATAAAAAAGAAATGAGAGATTTATGTCTTGGTTCTATTGTATGTTTAAAACGTGATCGTTACGGGGAACTTAGAGGAGGAAGTAGCTAGGCTCAGGGAAGAAATAACTATTCGTTTTGAAATGAAGGATTTGGGTTAGCTCCACCACTTCCTTATACTTGAGGTGGAGAGGAGAAAGAGCGACATACTTGTTTCCCAAAGAGGATATGCAGAACGGATCATTCAACAGTTCGGAATGTGGGAGGGAAAGAGTTATTTTAGTCCTCTGGATGTTTGTCTAAAACTTAGACGTGATGAGGGGAGGGTTATTTCAGATAGCTTATAGTTATGGGCTCTGGTTGGGAGCCCTATATACTTAACTATTACGAGGCCAGACATTGCTTATGTTATAGGCCGAGTAAGTTGATATATGGCCGAGCCTCGGAAGCCTCATCTGCCAGTAGCCAAGAATATATTGAAGTACGTAAAGACCACTTCTCATATGAGCCTCCTTTATCGGAGTAACACGAGATTCAACTTATAGGTGTTGGAACCAGCTTTCTAGTCCCTCCTAAAGTTCGAAACTGAGGATGCAGCCCACTCGTACTCTTCTTGAACTACCCTCCTGATGTGAGTCGGAGACCTAGAAACAGACCGATGGGTCTCAGCTCGGAGGTCCCACCTCTTTCCCAGAAGAATTGAAGATCTTCCCCTCCCTAGACAATGTTGAGCTAGGTGCCTGTGAGGAAGACAGTGGAAAGGTTCAACAACCATCTCAGACACCTTATCGGTCTATTTATAGGCCTCTGAATCTGATCTGCAAATATCACTTCTGAACTAACCTGAAAAGACCAAAACACCCTGGGATGGGTCTGCCAACAACCAAACTCCGCTGTTCTGGAGGGATATACGCAGACCTCTAGGGGTAGAAGTGTAAAATTACCTGGGGCAAAAAGGTAAAATCCACCCCGGGGGTAAAAAGGTAAAAAGATCTCTTCTCCCATGTGGCGAGTGGGGAAAATGACTAACCGGCGAGACGACCCCCCTGTCTGTCTCACCGACCTCTCGCCCCATAGGCCATCTCGCCTCCTAGAGGCATCTCTCCCCACGGGGCGTCTCGCCTACTTCAGAGAACCCCCCTACTCGCCTTCTACAGGTAGGCCTCCTGGTCTCACTCGCCTATCAAATTCGTCTCGCCAGCCTCCCCATCTCGCTCGCTGAGCCACTTTTTGCGAGCCCAAGGTTGTACACAATCCCCGCTCTTTTCGAGGTTGCCCTAACCTCGGAAAGAAGTCCAACCGAGGCTCACGGCACTGGGATTCATTTATGAGAATCTTTGGTGCCCCCCTCTGGGGTCTATAAATAGGGGTTCCCACCTCCCCTTAAGGTGCCCCTTTTTATATCCCTTCACTACTTCGACCCTCGGCATGTCTCACAGCCAGAGTTTTTGCGAGCGCCTCGTGATGGTGCGAAAGCAAAATAAAGCCAATATGCCGCCCTATTTCCGGACATGGGGCGTACTCCCCCCTCGGCCCCTTCATCTTCTCGCCCGAAGAAGGCGAAGGCCGCCTGCCCTCCCCTCTCGGTCGGCGCGACCTCCTCTGCACCCTCGACAACAGATAGTCTTCCTCCCGCATCTCCTGGGGAGAGACGGGTAATTTCTTATTCTTCCCTCTCTTCTTCTTTTGTCCCGCTTGTTGATCACGCTTTTAAAGAGAAACTTCGCTGATTCCCCTATGCCTGTAAATCCTCCCGACGTTACCAACAAAACTTATCTGTGCGCCGACTCGCCCGAGGCATCCTCCCCACCCCTCACGTGGAAATAAAACCTCTCGCGAGTTGTGGGAAACCCTCGCATCCCAAGTAAGAAAACTCATCTTCCTCGGTTTCGCTCCAATTCACATTCCTTTACCCAACCCATGCGAGAACACTGTGATAACTTCTGTAATCCTGGCGCGCGGCCGCGAGATTATCCTTCCTTATGATTTTTTGCTCTGTGCAGGCATCCAATTTGAATCCGACACTGAGGATGCTACCGTGTCTCCTCCCCTCTCGCCTCTTCCACGCCCTAATAAGATCGAGGATTACTTGGGTGATTCCATGGATACTGTTGGGTTTTGTATCCACAATTACCTGGATTTGAGGAAGCCACCTGTCAAACTAAGATGAATTCACAATGTATTTGATAAAATCTTTCAAGTTGTGCTTGCAGTTATTCCACACTAAGTACACACCAATGTCAGGGTGCAGTAAGTCAATATACACGGGTCTGTGCGACGTAATCCCTCATTGAGCAGATAAGTGTGTTGGCCTACGTGTACTCTCTCTATTGGAGTGTACTTATTTTCAAGTACAGGACTGTGTTAAGGCAAGAGCAGACAAGGAGCAAGGATGGGTCAAGGAGCACCTCATGGGTGGAAAGACGAAAAATCGTCTAAGTGTAAATCGACGAGAATCACCAAGTGATTCTCGCCGATTCGGCGAGAATCACTAGTGATTCTCGCCGAATCGTTGAGAATCATTGGCTGATTCTCGCCGACTCGATCCAGCTACTTCAAAGCGAGCAACTCTGATTCTAAGTAAGAATCGACGAGAATCACCAAGTGATTCTCGCCGATTCGTCGAGAATCACTAGTGATTCTCGCCGAATCGTCGAGAGTCACTGGCTGGTTCTCGCCGTCTCAACCCGGCTAAATCAGTGCGTGCAACCAAGTCAACTTCGACGAGAATCATCTTTGATTCTCGCCGAATCGTCGAGAATCACCTTTGATTCTCGACGATTCGACGAGACTCACTTTCGATTCTCGCCTATTTTGACTTGGGCAATTTTCTGGAAAAAGCTGGACCGGATTCTGCCGCTAACACTGTTTTGAACTGGATTTAGGGTTTCTTCTGGTGGGACCCATAACGGTCATAAAAGAGTATTTTACTGTATAAATACAGGCGTATTTTTGAACAGTAGATAAGGGAAGAAGATTTGAAAAAGACGAGCCGCGTCGTGACCTAGATCGCGAGTTCCGCTCCGCCGCCGCCGCCGTCGCCGCTCGAGCAAGTTGATCGCCGGTCTTGATCGTGGTTTCTTCCAGATCTTCCGGCGATAGAAGCTTAGCCAAGCTTAGAGTCTCACGCGTCTAACCGGAGATCTCTTGTCTCGTGATTTGTTGATCGGGAAAACCTTCCCCGTCCGAATCGATCGAGACGACTGATCCTAGTGTGACCGTTGGAAGACCTAGCTAGCTTTGCTACGAAGTTTGAATCTCCAAAGTACAGCAGCCGCACCCTGTTGTCGCCGCCGATCCCGTGAACCAAGCCGCCGCCCATCTTGCCGCCGCCGGTTCCGGGGAGATTCTCTCCAAGTGAGATCTAGGGTTGTGGACTCTTCGTGGACTTCAAGAACACGTCGTCAACGAAGAGGGACACCTTAGTCTCCAAAAGTAGTTTGTATTTCTTTTACATTCTAGTTCATTTTTGTTGTAAAGGAATGTTGGTTCCGAGTTGTAAGGGTTGGGTGCAACCCGTGTTGTGGGAGTGTTGTCTCCTACGTGTGGAAGGGTTCCTTCCGATAGTGTAAGGATTGGATTTCGATCCTGTTGGTGAAGAGACCGAGTCGTCCCTTGTTGGGAGATAGGTCGAAGGGGGAAAGTGGATGTACCCAAATCGGGGAACCACTATAAATTGCTTGTGTACCTTCTTTGATGTGGTGTTTTATTTTCTTGTGCAGGTTCAATTTTAAATTCCGCAAAAACGCTGCACGTCACCTATTCCCCCCCCCATAGGTGAAGATAGTTGACACTAGGTGGACTTTCAAGTGGTATCAGAGGGAGGTTGCTCATCAAAAAGGTTTACACCTTGAGTAGAATCCTGCCACCAGTGTCAGAAGCATGGAGCTGGATCATGAGATATCGCCACTAAGACTTCCCACATGCACAAAGGAGTACTTTCCCGTCTGGAAGATGAGAGTGTCGTATCACTTGGAGGCTATCGATCCTCGAGCATCTTTCATCCTGGAAGAGGGTCCTTTTATTCCTATGAAGACCTTCGGCTCTGGAAAGAATATCCAAGTGCCCAAGTGCATTGCTGAGATGTCGGAGACGGAACTTTCATTGTTTAATCTGGACAAGAGGATTCGTCAGATTATCATGGATATCTGGTCTGGACCTTCTCGCTCTAGATTGGAAAAATGTGAGACGGCCAAATCTATGTGGGTGATGATCTCAGAGCTGATGTGGGGATCAAAGAAAGCTGGAATCTGCTGTCAACTAGAGGATGAAGCCTATGTGGGGGTACTCGCCTCTGAAGATGAAGGCAAGGATCAATCAGACAGCATCAGAGCTCCAGTATCCGTGTCAGAGACTGAAGAAGCCAGTGAGGAAAGCAGTTCTGATGAGGATGACACAACTGTCAATGACGCTAGTGACAATAACACTGAAGAGCAGGTAACTTCTTCATCTTGCCCTGTCTCTCTTGAAGTTCCTGAAGACAGGAACTGTTTCCCTTCTGAAAATCCTGATTCCCTGAAGAGAGCCCTTCAGAAAAGCAACCTACTTGCTGAGGAGCAAGCTCAGGAGATTGCTCGGCTGAAGATCTTGTTGGTTCTCCAATTGGCATCCAACAAGGTCAAGGACTCTAAAATCTCAGATCTAGAGAGTAGTCTAGAGAATGAGAAAAGGATAGTATCTAACTTTTCCAAGGTTGATGCTATGAAGAGAAAGGTAGAAAATGGGTGGATCTCCCGAATTATCAATTCGTGGAGAAATGGGGAAACGATATTCCGACCCCCCACTCCAAGCAGGAAGGCTACTCATCATGCCTTCAGGTATGATCACAGGAATAATCGTGGTCACTGCAAGGGTGATCTGTACTCATGTGGAGACACCCATAGTGCAAGGGACGTCATGGCCACCCATGAGAGAATACCTAAGGCTCATTCTGAGCCCTTTGTATTCTAGGCCACTGCCCCTACTCGGCATGAATCGGCTGGTATCAGCTCTCGGAACCCTTCTCTCCACCCAAGGACACAAGAAAGGAGGGTTAGAAGTCATGCTGTAAGTTCTCATGGGGCCTCAGGAAGGGGGCTGACTGAAAGGAAGGCACCACCTCCTTGGCCTCGTGACGCTCGCTGCATGCATTCATTCCACCCTTCCACGTGTCACGGTGGAAGAGGCAGTTCTGGGAGCAGATCCAGATCTATCCCGTTTGTTGGGTACATTGGTCAAATGTACCTGATTTGAAGAAGCCTCACCTAACTCAATGATATACATCATAATGTATTTGATGTTTGTTTGAGTTACTTGTGCAGGTTAGGTATTCACTGTACTGAAGCTAAAAGTTTCTAAGTCCATGTGTCGACACCCAGAGGGAAAGTGTCGACACTTGAGAAAGCTTGTGTCGACACCCAGACAAGCAGTGTCGACACTTGGAGTAATTGTGTCGACACCTGAGAAGAAGAGTCGACACCAGACAGAAAGTGTTGACACTTGGAGCTGTGTCGACATGTGAGAAAGTAGCGAAAAGAAGCGAAAAGTAGAGAACAAGCGGATAAGCTTTTGAATAATTGAAACTTTATTATCCAAAAAAAGGTATCTATTACAATGGTATGCCCTCCTTTATATAGAATGGAGGAGAGATGAGAGAATACAAATAAGAGATGTGGGACTAAAATTTACAGGACTAAGCGGACTATACAAAACAAACCGCACAGGCCGCGCGGTTAGATAGCAGGGCTAACCGCACGGCTACCACCAGAGAGGAAGAGAGACCGCCAGAGCAGACCGCCAGACCGCCCGGCCTCCAAGCCGGCTGAGACAAACCGCCAGACCGCGCGGTCTTCAACCCGCCAAGACAAACCGCCAGACTGCCCGGTCACCAACTTCAACACTCCCCCTCAAGCTGGAGCATATATATCGATCATGCCCAGCTTGTCGCAGATGTGGAAAAAGGAAGCGGACACCGGCTTGGTGAAGACATCTGCCAACTCGTTGTCGGAAGTAACAAATGGAGTGCAAATCTGTTTCTTCAATATTTCTTCCCGAATAAAATGACAGTCGACTTCTATGTGTTTTGTTCTCTCATGAAAGACCGGATTTTTGGAAATGTGTATCGCGGCCTTATTGTCACAGAACATAGGAAGAGGATAGTTGTAAACCTCTCCTAAGTCAAGCATGAGAGCCCGCAACCACTTCAACTCACATGTAGTCGATGCCATGCTGCGATATTCCGCCTCTGCACTGGACCTGGAAACGACAGACTGTTTCTTGCTCTTCCAACTCACAAGATTGCCTCCAACAAATGTGCAGAAACCTGAAGTCGATTTGCGGTCCCCTTTGTCATCCGCATAGCTTGAATCAGAGTACGCTTCAACCCTAAGGTGACCATTTTTCTGAAATAGGAGTCCTTTCCCTGGAGCAGCTTTAATATACTCTAATATCCTCAGAGCAGATTGTAGATGACACTCCCTCGGAGCTTGCATGAACTGGCTCACCTTGCCAACAGCATAAGAGATGTCCGGTCTGGTTACCGTGAGATATATGAGCTTGCCCACCAGATGCCGGTATCTCGTAGGATCGGAGAGAAGAGGTGAGTCATCTGTCCAAGTTTTGTCTTCTCCAACAGCCATAGGACAACGAGCAGGTTTAGCACCAGTCAGTCCTGCCTCCTTTAAAAGATCAAGAGCATACTTCCGTTGTGAAAGGACCATGGAGTTGGGCTTTCTAGAGATTTCAATTCCCAGAAAGTATTTCGGGGAGCCCATATCCTTTGTGACCAGATGTTGACGAAGGTGTTTCTTGGTCATCAATATCCCATCCTGGTCATCGCCAGTAAGAAGAATGTCATCAACATAAACCGCAAGAACAACAAGACCAGAGGCGGTTTTCCGAACAAACAAGGAGTGATCTGCTGAGCTTCTTGTAAAACCAATGGCCGCAACAATGCCACTGAACTTGTCAAACCAGGCACGAGGACTCTGCTTGAGGCCATAGATAGCCTTCTTTAGCCGGCATACCCGTGTCTCCCCCTGAGCAACATACCCAGGAGGTTGCTCCATGTAAACATCCTCCTGCAGATCACCATAGAGGAAGGCATTCTTAACATCTAGCTGCGAGATGGGCCAATCCCTGTTGACAGCCACAGAGAGAAGAACCCGAATAGTGCTGAGACGAGCCACGGGAGAGAAAGTGTCAAAGTAATCAATCCCATAAGTTTGGGTAAAACCCTTGGCAACCAGGCGAGCCTTATAACGATCCACACTGCCATCCGGTAGAAACTTCACCACGAAGACCCAGCGACAGCCAACCACATCTGTGCCGAAGGGAGGAGGAACAAGGGTCCAGGTACCCCGTTCAGTGAGAGTAGCAATCTCCTCATCCATGGCAACTTTCCAATGAGGAATAGTAAGGGCCTCCTGGTAGGAACGGGGGGTGGCAGTGGCCGAGATAGCCAGTGCAAAAGCTCGGCGAGCAGGGGTAAGACGATCATAGGAAACAACTGCAGCAAGCGGGTGTTGGGTACAGGCACGAACCCCTTTGCGAAGAGCAATCGGGAGATCCAGGTCAGCAGGCGCCTCAGTATCCGGAGTATCCGTGGTGGAGAGAGCTGGCCCGGGAGTAGAGAGAGATGGCAGCGGAGTGGAGGGAGAAAGCGGAGTAGAGGGTGGAGAGGATGAGGATGGGGAAGACGGTGGAGTAGAGGGTGGAGGGGGTGGAGAGGGCGGAACAGAAGTGGGAGCAGAGGGAATAGATGGGTTGGTAGGATAAGGAGGGGCAGGAGGAGAAGAAGAGGAAGCGGGAGAGAAGTAAGAGGCATTGGCAAAGAAGGTGACATCCGCAGAGACAAATTGCTTGCGGGTAACAGGGTCAAAGCAGCAATATCCTTTCTGAGTGGGAGAGTAGCCCAGAAAGACACATTTGGTGGCACGTGGTGAGAGTTTGTCACGGGTGGCAGCGGAGAGTGCACAAAAGCGGTGCACCCAAAGATGTGTAGAGGAAGAGGAAAGGGATCCTTGTCTGGATAAAGAATGGAGAAGGGGGTAGCACCGTGGAGAACTGTGGAGGGAAGGCGATTGATGAGATAGCAGGAGAGGAGGACAACATATCCCCAATAGGAGCGAGGAACATGCATTTGAGTCATCATAGTACGAGCGACATCAAGGAGGTGACGGTTTTTGCGTTCCGCCACCCCATTTTGTTGGGAGGTGTAGACACAACTTGTTTGACGAATAACACCATGGTGAAGACAAAAGGAGGAGAAGTCGTGGCTAAGATACTCCTTAGCATTGTCAGAACGAAGAAGTTTAATAGACGTATCAAACTGAGTCTTAACCATAGAATAAAAGGAGGTCCAAACAGAGAACAGCTCGGAGCGATCTTTGAGAAGATATACCCACGTACATCGAGAGAAATCATCAATGAAGGTGACAAAATAGGAACTACCCCGACCGATGGTGAGGTTAGGAGCGGGTCCCCAGATGTCAGAGTGAACGATGTCGAACGGACGGGAAGAGCCCCGACTTTGCGTTGGGGGGAAGGATGAGCGGTGATGTTTGCCAAGTTGACATGCATCACAGTTTAGAGGAGGATGATGAGGAGGGAGGTGCGGCAAGAGCTGGCGGAGAATTCGGGGAGGAGCATGTCCAAGGCGAAGATGCCATTGGAGAAGATCTGTAGAGGAGGAGGAGAAAGCGGAGAAAGCAGAGACGTTGTCGAGGAAGTAGAGGCCACCACTCTCAGTCCCGGTAGCAATCGTCCGTTGGGAAACCGGATCCTGAAAAGTACAAGAGCTAGGGGTGAATATGACAGAACACCGTAGTTGCTTGCATAAAGAAGTAACCGATAATAAGTTGCACGGAAACTTGGGCACATAGAAGGTATCAGCCAGGCAGAGAGAGGGAGTGACTTGAACCATGCCCGTCCCATGGACCGGGGAGGGAGATCCATCAGCAACATTGACCGGGGGCAACTGAGCATGTGTGTCAAGAAGAGAGAAATATTGAGGATTTCCTGTCATATGATTGGTTGCACCAGAGTCGATGAGCCATCTGCCGTGAGTAACAACATGAGCACTACCAGAAGAAGTGACCACGGAGGCGGACAGGCCTGAGGAGGGAAAAGCCATGGAGGCAAGAGAGGAGCAAGCCGCGACGATAAGAACAAGCCGCAAGAAGAGAAAAGAGCACCAAGCCGGGCGAACAGCAACAGGTCGGGCGAACAGAGGAGAACAGGTCGCACGGCAAAAGATGAGGCCGGCGCGACTAGCAAGCAGGAACGGGTAGAGGGGAATAACAAGAGCGCGAACAGCAGCGGCTAGCAAGAGGTCAAAGGCACAGCGGGGAAGAGGTCGCGCGGACTGAAAAGGCCGAGCGAACAGAAGAGAGGAGAAGGGCAGGTGACCGCGACCAAGATGCGGGTGAGAAAGGAACAACCCGCACGGTCAGGCAGATCACAGCAGCAAACCGCTAGTATAGGGGCAAGCGGATAAGGGGAAAGCAGAAGCAGACAAGGAGAAGAAGTCCGCAGCGGGTAGACACAAGCCGCAAAGACTAGGAGATGCAAGAAAGAGCAAGGAGCGCGGCGACAAGGAAACAGGTCGCTGCGAAAAGGCACCAGGAGAAGAGAACAAGAAGCAAGCCGCGCGAACAGGGCAGCGGTCAGAAAACAAGCCGCGCGGATAGAAACAAGCCGTGCGGACAGAAGAGAAGGCAAGTCGTGAAAGAGGTCGCGGATAGCGGAAAACAAGCTGCTAGAAGCAGAGAGCGCACAGAATCAGGAGGAAAAGACCGTGTCCTCTGATACCATGTGAGAAAGTAGCGAAAAGAAGCGAAAAGTAGAGAACAAGCGGATAAGCTTTTGAATAATTGAAACTTTATTATCCAAAAAAAGGTATCTATTACAATGGTATGCCCTCCTTTATATAGAATGGAGGAGAGATGAGAGAATACAAATAAGAGATGTGGGACTAAAATTTACAGGACTAAGCGGACTATACAAAACAAACCGCACAGGCCGCGCGGTTAGATAGCAGGGCTAACCGCACGGCTACCACCAGAGAGGAAGAGAGACCGCCAGAGCAGACCGCCAGACCGCCCGGCCTCCAAGCCGGTTGAGACAAACCGCCAGACCGCGCGGTCTTCAACCCGCCAAGACAAACCGCCAGACTGCCCGGTCACCAACTTCAACACGACACTCAGTGAAGAAGAATGCAGAAAAGCTGTGTCGACACTTAGCAGAAGTGTCGACACCTAGAAGAGCTGAGTCTACATCAGAAAGTGTCGACACTTGGAGTTGTGTCGACACTCAGCAAAATTCTGCAGAGACTAAGGACAAGTGTCGACACTCAACACAATGTGTCGACACTCAATCAGCAGAGTCAACATATGAAGAATGTGTCGACACTCAGCACAATGTGTCGACACACACTCAAAGGAGTCAACACTTGAAGTATGTGTCGACACTCAGCATAATGTGTCGACACACAACCAGAAGAGTCAACACTTGAAGAAAGTGTCGACACCCAGCACAAGTGTCGACACTTAGTTGAAGACTCTACACTTGAAGAAAGTGTCGACACAAGGAGCTGTGTCGACACTTAGCAAAGAACAGAAAAGTTTACAAAATATTCTAAGTACAAGTGTCGATACTAAGGGAATGTGTCGACACTCAGCTGAAGAAACAAAATTGAAGACTTGTGTCGACACCAAGAAGCAGTGTCGACACTTGACAGTTTCAACACATGAAGATGTGTCGACACAAAGGAGATGTGTCGACACTTAGAAGAATTCAACAAGTTACAGAAGATCAAGTACTTGTGTCGACACTTAATTTCAGTGTCGACACTTGAAGAAGAATCTGTGTCGAGACATACAAGGAGTTGTGTCGACACCTTGTAGACTTGTGTCGACACTTACACAGCATGTGTCGACACTTGGTCTATAAGTGTCGACACTTAAGAACAGAAAGTCTCGACACTATCTGACAGTTAGAGAATTTCAAGAAGTGACTGGTTGACATGACAGCTGCCGTTCCAGCCGGTCTACAGCACTTGTCAGAGATCTCAGAAGTCAGTTATGAACCGGACCAGCCGGTTACCATGAAGAAGGCCTATAAATAGGCACAGACTGTTTACAGAAACTGTTGTAGTTAACAAGGTGTTAAGTTGTTGAAGCTATTTGAAGTAATTGATCAGATTATTCAAGTAATCAGAAAAGTGGTACACAGAGTATCAACACAAGAAGATCTTGCTGTCCAACAGCAGATCTAAGAAGTTGGAGAGAGAGAGCTCCAATCAAGAATTCAGTCTTTGGAACTAAGGCTGACAAGAAGGATTCAGAATCATCTGGATCTCAAGAAGCAGAGGTCAAGGATCAACTGCAGAGGATTCAGACTAATTCAGTTCTACTCAAGAAGCTTTGAAGGAAGCTAAGTCAGTTTGGATCTAGCTGAGTTCTTCCAAGAACTCTTCAAGAAACTCTCAACTCCTCTCTTATTTTCTGAGTTGTAGAGTTAGTTATTGTAATTCAATTTTAACTTGTAGGATCCATAGGATCTGAGTGAATTGTAAGCCTATATTATAAAGGCTGAGGGTAGGGCTTGGTTGCCTGAGTGTAGGAGTTGAAGAACTCTGAGTGTAGGCCTTGATTGGCTGAGTGTAGGCCTGGGTGGCTGAGTGTAGGCCTTGGTGGCTGAGTGTAAGGCTTTGGGCCTGAGGTGTAGGAACCTAGTTGGGTTCTGAGATAGTGGAGAAGTTTGGCCGAATCTAGTACACTGCTAGATAGGCGAAGGGGGAAAGTGGATGTACCCAAAGATTGGGGAACCACTATAAATTTGTGTGTCTGCTGTGCTGTGCTGTGCTGTGGATTAGCAGTTTATATTTTGTTATTGCTGTTAGCTGTAGAAATCTGTGTGATAACTGTTTTGCTGCCAACAAAGTTTTAAAAAAGGTTTAGGTCACCTATTCACCCCCCCTCTAGGTGTTTAGGTACCATATCTTTCAAGTGGTATCAAAGCGAGGTTCCTCAAAAAGGACTAACTGTCTGAGGAGATCCAGTTTGGCAGATTCAGTGTAAGTCAGAACACAGTTTCAAGAAAATCAAGAAACATGGGTTCTTCAGAGAATCACAAGGAATTGGGTTCAATGAAACTGCCCATATGCAGAAAAGAGATCTTTGGGATCTGGAAAGAAAGGGTTAGGCTATTCATGGAGGCCTCAGATCCTAGAATCTACATCACAGTCAAAGAGGGGCCATATGTGCCCATGAAGGTTTCAGTTTTGGATGCTACACAGAGAACTCCAAAGGATTTCTCTGAGATGACTAAGGATGAAATTGTCCTAGCCACTATGGACAAGAGGGCACAAAACATTATAGTAAGTGCCATTGATGATGCCACTTTTCAGAACTTAATTCACTGTAAAACAGCAAAAGAGATGTGGGATACTCTCATTGTCTATATGGAAGGTTCTGAAGAAGTTAGGCAAGATAGGAAGTCCTTGCTTAATCAAGAGTATGAGAGCTTTAGGCAAGGAAGAGGAGATAGCATCACTGAATGCTACAAGAAGTTCTATAGAATTGTTAATGAACTCATGTCCTATGGAAGAGAGTTCACTAACTATGAATTGAATGATAAGTTCTTAAGGTCCCTAACCAAAGATTGGGACACCAAGATCTGTGCCATCAGAGAAATGGCAAAGTTGGGAGAAATTCCTCCTCCCACACTGTTTGGCAAGTTGTTGTCTTATGAGATGCAGCTGTCAGTGAGAAAAGAGGAGGAAAAATCAACAAGGACTGAGCACAGGGAAAGGACTGTTGCCTTCAAGTCAGAAGTACCTAGAAAGGGCAGGACTAAGTCATCAACTCCTCCTCCAGAGGTAGTTGAATCAGAATCTGATGAGTCTGTTAGCACAAAGTCTACAAGCAGTGAAAGTGATGAAGACTTTGCTGCATTCACCAGACATTTTCAGAAATTCCTGAAGAAGAAACAGTGGAGGTCCAGACCTTCATTTTCCAAAGGGAAAGAAGTCCAGTATCAGGAGAAGAAGCCTTCAAAGAAGGACAAGAAAAAGACAATGACTAGCAAGGCAACTGGGTCTAAGATAGTGTGTTACTGCTGCAATAGACAGGGTCATGTTATTGCAGACTGTCCTGAGAGAAGAAAAGAATCCAGTGACAAAAAGAAGACTCACTTCAAAGGAAAGAAGGAGAAGTCCTTTGTTGCAAAGAATGAGAAGACTCTTTCAGACATTTCTTCTTCAGACACTGAGACAGATGCTGAAGCCTACATAGGGCTATTTGCTGAAGAAGAAGAAGAGTTTATGCAGATCATGGAATCAATCTATGAACAAGAAGAGTGTCAGTGCCAAGGACTGATGGCATTGACTGAAAGTACCAAAATCCTGGAGCAGCCAGGACCTAGTCAGGTACAAAGTCCAACTCAAAGTTCAGATTCCAGTTCTAGTTCAGAGTCAGATTCATCTTCATCAAGTGATGGAAGTGTTTCTGAATCTGAGGGAGATATTCATCAGCTCTTAGATGAATATAAAGTACTGTTGCAGGCCTATAAGAAAAGCAAGACCCTAGCCAAAAGTCAGGCAAAGGAGATTGCTGATCTCAAGGCAGCTGCAACAGATTTTGAGAAGAAATTTGATCAAAAGCTCAATGAGGTAGCCAGGCTGAAACACATTACTGTGATTCAGATGGGAACTATCACCTATAAAAATGATCAAATTAAGAGACTGGAGATCAATCTTCAGAAGGAAAGAGAGCTAGTTGCTAGGTTTTCAAAACCTAAATCAGTGCTACCCTTGATTGATGAATTTGTTCATCATAAAGGAAAGGCTGGATTGGGTTTTATTAAACCAGCTAGGACTGTTCAGGATCAGTCCAAGTCCAAGGGCAAAGCCCCAACATTCAATAAGCCTGCTGTAGTCAAGACAGCCAAGTCTGTACCTAAGCAAAGGTACAACAAGTTTGAATGCTGGTGCTGTGGCAAAGTTGGCCACTTTGCCTTGGACTGTTGGCACAATGCAAGTGCCAATGGGAGTAGCAAGCTACCTGGTGGAAAGCCAGTAGGTAGCTATGTCATGTTGCAAACTAACAATCACCAAGGACCCAAGTTTACTTTGGGTTCTAAGGTTCATTAATTTGTTTTGCAGGTGAATCCAAGTGGCCATACCCCAACATGGTACTTGGATAGTGGATGTTCCAGACATATGACTGGAACAAGGGGACTACTGAAGGACTACATTCCAATCAAAAATGGTCCTAAAGTGACCTTTGGTGGTTCTGAAAAAGGAATCATCAAAGGGTTTGGTAACATTTCTTCAAACCTTGTTACCATTACTCAAGTGGCTTATGTTAAAGGGTTGAAACACAACCTTATAAGTATAAGTCAGTTAAGTGATGTAGGGTATGACATCTCATTTGTTAAAAATGGTTGTCATATCAAGAGGTCAAGTGATCAAGAGATCATTTTGACAGGATATAGAAAGAGGAATGTCTACTGTCTAGACATCATGATTGAGAACAATGGTTCTCCTGTTTGTCTTGTAGCTGATGAGACAGTCTCTCATTGTGTCAAGTGGCACAAGTGGCTAGCTCATCTTAACTACAAGACTATTAGCAAACTCTTTAGCAAAGAGTTAGTGAGGAATGGTCCTCAAGTTAAGTGTGTTAAAGATGGCATTTGCTCAGCTTGTCAAAAGGGCAAGCAGACCAAATCCACCTTTAAAAGCATTGAGAACAAAGATGCTGTGAGGTGCTTATACCTCTTGCATATGGATCTCTTTGGTCCAATGCCAGTTCACAGCTTAGGTAGGAAGGTCTATACCTTTGTAGTTGTTGATGACTACTCAAGGTTTTCCTGGGTGTTCTTCTTAAGGCAGAAATCTGAAACACCTAGTGTCTTCTACAGCTTTGTCAAGCAAATTCAGAATGAACTAAATAGTACTGTGGTCAAAATTAGAAGTGACCATGGTACTGAGTTTCAATCTGAAAGCATGACAAAACTATGTGAAGACTTTGGGATATTTCAAGAATTCTCTTCACCTAGAACACCTCAGCAAAATGGCATTGCTGAGAGGAAGAATAGAACCTTGATAGAGGCTGGTAGAACCCTACTTAGTGATACATCACTGCCTGAGTATTTCTGGGCTGAAGCAGTTAACACTGCATGCCATGTGATAAATAGGGCTACCATCACTAAAAGGTTAAATAAGACCCCCTATGAAGTTGTGAAAGGCAGGAAACCAAACCTATCCTATTTCAGGATTTTTGGTTGCAAATGCTTCATACTTAACAATGGGAAGTCTTACTTAACTAAGTTTGCTGCCAAGTCCCAAGAGGGAGTGTTTGTTGGGTACAAGCAATAATAGTAAGGCTTATAGAGTCTACAACTTGACTACACAAGTTGTAGAAGAGTCTGTGCATGTAGTTTTTGATGAGACAAAACTTATTAACAATGAGTTGTCTAGTAGTGTGTGCAGCCCCACAGGTCTTACTAAGAAGATGGACAAGCTAACCATAGAAGATGTACCTGCTGCAAGACAGCAAGTAGAAGAAGATGGCTTATGTCCAGGGGGAGAACTACATGTACCAGGAGCTGAAGAAGTACAAGGAACTCAGCATGATGAAGATGCTGTAGAAGTACAACCAGAAGTAAGAATGCCTCCAGCCAACAGGCATCTAAGAGATCATCCAGTAGAGCTGATTATTGGAGATCCAAGACAAGGTGTTCAGACAAGGAGCAGAAATCAGAATGCTGTAGTATATTCAAGTTTTCTGTCTCAAATAGAACCAAAGAAATTTGAAGAAGCTATACAAGATCCACAGTGGACTGAAGCTATGCAAGAAGAACTTAATCAGTTCAAAAGGTGCAAGGTTTGGGAACTGGTTCCTAAACCTAAAGACCACAATGTTATAGGAACTAAGTGGATCTACAGAAATAAGTTAGATGAACAAGGGGTCATCATTAAGAATAAAGCAAGACTGGTTGCAAAAGGATATAGGCAAGAAGAAGGTATTGATTTTGATCAAACCTTTGCCCCAGTAGCCAGACTGGAGGCCATAAGGATGTTCTTGGCCTATGCAACCTATCAAGGATTCAAGGTATACCAAATGGATGTCAAGTCAGCATTCCTAAATGGTAATTTGAAAGAAGAAGTCTATGTGGAGCAGCCATCAGGTTTTGTTGATCCAACTCAACCTCATTATGTCTATAGACTTAGAAAAGCATTATATGGGTTAAAACAAGCTCCTAGAGCTTGGTATGAGACCCTATCTAGTTTCCTCATTGAGAACAAGTTCTCAAGGGGGAAAATAGATAAGACTCTATTCCTTAGGGAATCTAGAGGCAAAGTAATACTTGTCCAAATATATGTAGATGACATTATATTTGGGTCTACTGAAAGTAGCCTTTGCAAAAAGTTTGCAAAGCTTATGCAAAGTCAATTTGAGATGAGTAGTATGGGAGAACTGAAGTTTTTCTTGGGTCTCCAAGTTAAACAGACTGAAAGTGGTCTATCCATATGTCAGTCCAAGTTCACCCTAGAACTCATAAGGAAATATGGTATGGATTCATCCAGTACCATGAAGACTCCTATGGGGTCAAGTATGTCTCTTAGCAAGGATGATGCAGGGAAACCTGTAGATGAAACCTTGTATAGAGGGATAGTTGGCTCCTTACTATACTTGACTGCAAGTAGGCCTGACATTATGTATGCTACATGTGTTTGTGCCAGGTATCAAGCCTGCCCTAAAGAGTCTCACTTGACTGCAGTCAAGAGAATTTTGAGATATCTAAAGGGCACTCCTTATCTAGGCCTCTGGTACCCTAGGAATGGAGATTTTGATCTAACAGGTTATACAGATGCAGACTTTGCAGGATGCAAAGAGGATAGAAAGAGCACAACTGGAACCTGTCAATTCCTAGGTGGAAGAATAATTTCATGGAGCAGCAAAAAGCAGACTAGTGTGGCTATCTCCACAGCTGAGTCAGAATATGTAGCTGCAGGAAGTTGCTGTGCTCAACTTCTGTGGATTCAACATCAGCTAGAAGACTATGGATTTCAGGTAAGTAGAACTCCACTTTACTGTGATTCTACAAGTGCTATTTCAATAGCTAATAATCCTGTATCACATAGTAGAACTAAACATATTGAGATTAAATATCACTTTCTTAGGGAGCATGTAGAAAGAAATGATATTGCACTTGAATATGTTAAAACTGATAATCAGATAGCTGATATGTTTACTAAGCCCTTAGAAGAAGCTAAGTTCAATAGGTTCAAAATTGAACTAGGTATGATAAACTTAGACTAAGTTTACAGAACTAAAAATTGGCTAAGTAAAAATGTGTCGACACATAGACAAGTCTATGTCGACACAGAATAGTAAGTGTCGACACTTCAGGAAAATGGTGTCGACACATCTAGGAAGTTGGTGTCGACACTTCAGAATGTTAGTGTCGACACATGTCGAGTTGATGTCGACACATCCAATGAGGTGTCGACACTTAAGTTTTACTCAGAATTTTCTAAGTAACGTCTCGACTACATGTCGAGTAGTGTGGTGTCGACACATAACCAAGTGTCGACACATAAAATCTGTTGACTAAACTTGTGTCGACACATGAGTGTCGAGACATTATAAGTATGTGTCGACACTTATTGCCAGTGTTGACACATCTTTAGTAATCCATCCCGCCTGTTCGTCTTCAAACCAGAAAGGTATAAATAGGATTCTGTCTTTGTTTGTCGACACGCTTTCAGAGTTTCGAGACCAAACTACTGTGTCGACATTTCTCTTTTCTAAAGACTAATTCTACAAACCCTAATGGCTCCCAAGCTCGAGGAGAACGTCAATGAAGGCTATGAGCTGGTTCGTGGGGCGTTCGACGATGGCGATCAAGAAATCAAATCGGTGGTAACCCTAGTCACCGATTCTGGATTGGAGTACTTGGTTTCAGAACCAACCAAAATATGGAAGAAGGAAGTTCTTGAATTCCTTACTGGAGCTTCTGTAGATGACTCAGGTTACAGAATCAAATCAAGAGTGCATGGAACCAAGGTCAAGATTTCACCCAAAACTCTGAGAAAGGTACTTCAGCTACCTAAAATTCAAGCAGAAGAGGAAGTGACTACATCTAAGACCAGGGAAGCACTTACCTGGTGTGGTCTAGATCCTAAGATGAAGATAGGATCTGTATTCAACAGGAAAGGAATGAATAACCAAGGAAAATTCCTGTCTGAAATTGTGGGGAAAGTTATACTCAGCAAGACTGGAGGGCATGACAGGGTGTCAGCCTCCATGTTCAGTGTTATGACCAGAATTATCTTCAACCTAAAAACAGACTGGTCCATGGTTGTGTATGAGAAAATCAAGGAGAGTCTGAAGAAGCCCAATCTGGGCAGAATACTAAGTCTCTACCTGGCTGGTATAATACCAGAGGTAATGAGCAATGCTGCTGGTACTAAAATCAATCACATGAGAAGGATGGATCAAAGGATCTTTTCCAGGTGGGAAAGAGTACTATCTAAAGAAATACCTACCCCAGAGAAGCATGTTTCTAAGCAAGATTCACCTCCAAAGAAGAAGAGGAAGATCGCTCCTGTGACACAGGAGTCCTCCAGCAGTTCAGGTAGTGAAGAACAAGTTGTTTTCACTCCTGATAGTCAAGAGGAAGTGGCTGCAGAGAAGCCTCCTGCTCCTCAAGAGACAGCTGAAATCCAGGGGGAGCTGCCTCCAGCTAGCCCCAAGTATAAGGATCCAAGCCAGGGGGAGCTTCCAGCTGTAGAACAACCCTCTACACTGGAGAGTGAGCAAGCTACAATCATTATCCAAGAGGTACTTTCTGACCTCAATACTTTAGACTTTTCTGTAATAGATTCTGATTTGTCTGATGTCCATCAGCAAACTCAGCAAGCAAATCAAGAACCAGATGTTGTTCTCCAAGACACATCAGTAGTACAAGAAGTAGTTCCTGATAAAGTAGTTGATGAACCCAGTACTTCTCCTGCACAGTCTCCAGCTGAATACACAATGGAAGATCTATTTCTTAATTTAGATCAAGAGGATTTTGACATGGACAAGCATGCTGCTGCTGAAAAGAAGGGTGCTGCTGCTGAGGGGGAGACACTGCAAGTTCAGGAAGAGCCTATAAGGCAAGAAAGTGAGAAAGTACTTGATGTGCAAGCTGACCAACCATCAAGCCCTAAGGACAGGGTGAATATAGCCAGTACTTCAGAGTCTGAGGAAGATGAGACTGAACAAGCTAAAAAGAAGAAACTCTATGTCTTCAAGAGGAGAAGTCAGAGTTATAAGAAAGCCTTGCAATCAATAGCCCCACAGCCTATAGTTCAACAAGCTCCAACTGTTGACTATAGTGCTCTACTGATTGCACTGCAAATCAAAATGGATGAACAAAGGAAAGCAATAGAAGCTTATGTGGATGAAGGGCACAAGTCCCTACAGCTTGACTTAGCTCAAGACATCAAGTCAATAAGGTTTGAGATGAACCTGAATAAAAAAGAGATGAATGAATGCTTCCACAAGGGTGGAAATGCAGTGGTGTTTCTGGCAACACATCAAGAGAAGATAAAGGAAAAAATAGATGATATAGCATTGAAGCAGGGCTATGTGCTGGAAAATCAACTAAGGATGAATGACAATCTGACAGCTTCTCACAATGCTATAGTCACTGAACTAAAGAATAAGACTGCTGAACCTTCAACATCATCTGCTGAAGTTAAGGCTGAATTTGATAAAGCTTTTCAAGAAGAAATTGCTGCTGTCAAGACTGCAATCAAGGATTCACAGAAGGTCATTTCTGAACAGCTTACAAAGCTTAGACCTTATTTTAAAGATGGGATCAGGTATTTGGACAGTCAGATCAGATTCCAAAAGGATGATGTCAGAGACCATGTTGCACAAGAAGTCATAAAGGGGGAGAGGGTGTTAGTCAAAGCTAGCTCTGACCATGCCAAATGGATATCTAATTCCATCAGGGCTACCCTTGGATATCCTCCCCTGTGTGATGATGATAATGTTGCTGAATCAGGGATTCAAAGTGCATATCTTGGAGGTGAGCAACAGGAAGTAGCTCAGGTGATCTATCCACCTCCAGATTTTGACATGGTTCATGCAGAAGTCAGCACAATGTATAGTCCAACTGCTGGAAAGTCAAATGTTGTTCTGGAAAAGGTTGTTCAACCTGTTACAGCAGCTATGCAAGAGGCATTGGCCAAAGAAGAAGAGACAAGGCTGTCAAAGAAGAAGTTTAGGGAACTAGCTGAGCAAAAACCAGATTTTGAACAGTGGAGCCCTACTTCTAGGAACATCATTCTCACAGCCTGGAAAGCAGCCAAAGACAACACTACTGATAGAAACAAGTGGTTCTCAGAAGCTGAATGGAGGAAGCATGAGATCAGGCAGGAAGCCATTGTCCAGTATAGAAGGAAGGCTAAGTTAGGAAAGCTACCTCCTACAGCTGTGGAGCCTAGCAAGTACTTTCCTAAGCCCTATCATTACTTTGAGAGGCAAAAGATCAAGGCTGATAAGAAAGATCTCAAAGGCAAGAAGCCTGCTGATGCTGAGCCTGCTGCTGCTGCTGCTGTAAAGGCCAAAGTACAAGCTGGGAAAGGAATAGTTATAAAAGAACCTGATCAGAACTAGACTAAGATTAGACTAAGAAACATTGTTGTAATCTTTTACATATGAAATATTTTTGTAAAACAATGGAAATGTATTAAAACAATGTTAGAACAATTTTTGATAAATATATCTCATGATTGTTCAGAAGCATGTGTCTATTTCTTGTTTGTTCTGCAATGTTTAATGAGTATACATGTGTGCTTTATTACATGTTTAAGTTTACCCTGTTGACATATACCTGCTTTACATCATTTTCTAATCTTTAATTATGAGTGGTGTATATCATTGACTAAGGGTTATGACTTCTCCAAATAGGGGGAGATTGTTGGGTACATTGGTCAAATGTACCTGATTTGAAGAAGCCTCACCTAACTCAATGATATACATCATAATGTATTTGATGTTTGTTTGAGTTACTTGTGCAGGTTAGGTATTCACTGGACTGAAGCTAAAAGTTTCTAAGTCCATGTGTCGACACCCAGAGGGAAAGTGTCGACACTTGAGAAAGCTTGTGTCGACACCCAGACAAGCAGTGTCGACACTTGGAGTAATTGTGTCGACACCTGAGAAGAAGAGTCGACACCAGACAGAAAGTGTCGACACTTGGAGCTGTGTCGACACTCAGTGAAGAAGAATGCAGAAAAGCTGTGTCGACACTTAGCAGAAGTGTCGACACCTAGAAGAGCTGAGTCTACATCAGAAAGTGTCGACACTTGGAGTTGTGTCGACACTCAGCAAAATTCTGCAGAGACTAAGGACAAGTGTCGACACTCAACACAATGTGTCGACACTCAATCAGCAGAGTCAACATATGAAGAATGTGTCGACACTCAGCACAATGTGTCGACACACACTCAAAGGAGTCAACACTTGAAGTATGTGTCGACACTCAGCACAATGTGTCGACACACAACCAGAAGAGTCAACACTTGAAGAAAGTGTCGACACCCAGCACAAGTGTCGACACTTAGTTGAAGACTCTACACTTGAAGAAAGTGTCGACACAAGGAGCTGTGTCGACACTTAGCAAAGAACAGAAAAGTTTACAAAATATTCTAAGTACAAGTGTCGACACTAAGGGAATGTGTCGACACTCAGCTGAAGAAACAAAATTGAAGACTTGTGTCGACACCAAGAAGCAGTGTCGACACTTGACAGTTTCAACACATGAAGATGTGTCGACACAAAGGAGATGTGTCGACACTTAGAAGAATTCAACAAGTTACAGAAGATCAAGTACTTGTGTCGACACTTAATTTCAGTGTCGACACTTGAAGAAGAATCTGTGTCGAGACATACAAGGAGTTGTGTCGACACCTTGTAGACTTGTGTCGACACTTACACAGCATGTGTCGACACTTGGTCTATAAGTGTCGACACTTAAGAACAGAAAGTCTCGACACTATCTGACAGTTAGAGAATTTCAAGAAGTGACTGGTTGACATGACAGCTGCCGTTCCAGCCGGTCTACAGCACTTGTCAGAGATCTCAGAAGTCAGTTATGAACCGGACCAGCCGGTTACCATGAAGAAGGCCTATAAATAGGCACAGACTGTTTACAGAAACTGTTGTAGTTAACAAGGTGTTAAGTTGTTGAAGCTATTTGAAGTAATTGATCAAATTATTCAAGTAATCAGAAAAGTGGTACACAGAGTATCAACACAAGAAGATCTTGCAGTCCAACAGCAGATCTAAGAAGTTGGAGAGAGAGAGCTCCAATCAAGAATTCAGTCTTTGGAACTAAGGCTGACAAGAATGATTCAGAATCATCTGGATCTCAAGAAGCAGAGGTCAAGGATCAACTGCAGAGGATTCAGACTAATTCAGTTCTACTCAAGAAGCTTTGAAGGAAGCTAAGTCAGTTTGGATCTAGCTGAGTTCTTCCAAGAACTCTTCAAGAAACTCTCAACTCCTCTCTTATTTTCTGAGTTGTAGAGTTAGTTATTGTAATTCAATTTTAACTTGTAGGATCCATAGGATCTGAGTGAATTGTAAGCCTATATTATAAAGGCTGAGGGTAGGGCTTGGTTGCCTGAGTGTAGGAGTTGAAGAACTCTGAGTGTAGGCCTTGATTGGCTGAGTGTAGGCCTGGGTGGCTGAGTGTAGGCCTTGGTGGCTGAGTGTAAGGCTTTGGGCCTGAGGTGTAGGAACCTAGTTGGGTTCTGAGATAGTGGAGAAGTTTGGCCGAATCTAGTACACTGCTAGATAGGCGAAGGGGGAAAGTGGATGTACCCAAAGATTGGGGAACCACTATAAATTTGTGTGTCTGCTGTGCTGTGCTGTGCTGTGGATTAGCAGTTTATATTTTGTTATTGCTGTTAGCTGTAGAAATCTGTGTGATAACTGTTTTGCTGCCAACAAAGTTTTAAAAAAGGTTTAGGTCACCTATTCACCCCCCCTCTAGGTGTTTAGGTACCATATCTTTCACCGTTTGGACCTAGGCTCATGACTACCTCAGTCACTAGATCAGGTCAGAAACGGAGATACAACATTCACGCTTGTTGGTGCTGTGGCAAGGTGGGACACTTTGCCATAGACTGTTGGCACAACCCCTCTGTGTCAAGGGCAAGGGCCTATCCACATCTCCTGGGCAGAGGTAGTCTTCCTGTCAGGATTTCTGAAGGAAGGCAGTCGAGTGTTTATGCTAACAAGAACCTAGGACCCAATATGTATTGGGTTCCTAAGGTAAAGTAACTCTCTTTTGCAGGGTAGTTGTTGGGTATTGTATCCACAACGTACCTGATTTGAAGAAGCCCCTGAACAAGCTAAGGTAAATAGGCAATGTTTTTGACAAATTATTTCAAGTTGTGCTTGCAGTTATTCCACGCTAAGTGCACACCAATGTCAGGGTGCAGTAGGTCAATATACACGGGTCTGCACGACATAATCCCTCGTTGAGCAGATCAGTGTGTTGGCCTACGTGTACTCTCTCTATTGGAGTGAACTTACTTTCAAGCACAGGGCTGTAACTATGCAGGAGCAGACAAGGGGCAAGGATGTGTCAAGGAGCACTTCATGGGTGGAAAGACGAAAATTCGTCTAAGTGTAAATCGACGAGAATCACCAAGTGATTCCCGCCGATTCGGCGAGAATCACTAGTGATTCTCGCCGATTCGTCGAGAATCAGTGGTTGATTCTCGCCAAACTCGATCCAGCCACTTCTAAGCGAGCACCTCTGCTTCTAAGTAAGAATCGACGGGAATCACCAAGTGATTCTCGTCGAATCGTCGAGAATCACTGGTTGATTCTCGACGTCTCGACCTGGCCTAAAGCAGTGCGTGCAACCAAGGCAAATTCGATGAGAATCATCTTTGATTCTCGCCGAATCGTCGAGAATCACCTTTGATTCTCGACGACTCGGCGAGATTCACTTTCGATTCTCACCGATTTTGACTTGGGCGATTTTCTGGAACTTCCTGAACCGAATTCTGCCGCTGTCAATGTTCTGGACCGGGATTCAGGGATTCTTCTTGTGGGTCCCACAACGGTCTTATTCAAGTTGTCTACAGTATATATACGGGTATTTTGAACAGTAGACACACACAGAAAAGAAGCCGAGCGCGATCTAACCCTAAAAAATCGCGAAACTGCTCCGCCGCCTCCCTCGCCGCTCGCGCTAGTGGTCGCCGCTGTTGATCGCGTTTCTTCCCGATCTCCAGCGACAGAAGCTTAGCCAAGCTTAGAGTCTCACGCGTCTATCCAGAGATCCCTTGTCTCTCGATTTGTTGATCGGGAAAAACTTCCCCGTCCGAATCGATCGAGACGACCGATCCTCGTGTGACCGTTGGTAGACCTAGCTAGCTTCGCTACGAAGTTTGGATCTCTAAAGAACAGCTGCCGCACATCGTCGTCGCCGTCGATCCCGTGAACCTTGCCGCCGCCCTTCTTGCCGCCGCCGGTTCCCGGGAGATCCTCTCCAAGTGAGAACGAAGGTTGTGGACTCTTTGTGGACTTCAAGAACACGTCGTCAACAAAGAGGGACACCTTTGTCTCCAAACGTAGTTTGTATCTCTTATACGTTCTATTTTATTTTTGTTGTAAAGGAACGGTGGTTCCGTGTTGTAAGGGTTGGGTGCAACCCATTTTGTGGGAGTGTTGACTCCTACGTGTGGAAGGTTTCCTTCCGATAGTGCAGGGATTGGATTTCAATCCTATTGGTGAAGACACCGAGTCATCCCTTGTTGGGAGATAGGTCGAAGGGGGAAAGTGGATGTACCCAAATCGGGGAACCACTATAAATAGCTTGTGTTTTCTGTGTGCTGTGTGGTTTGTTTTTATTGTGCAGGTACTATTTTAAATTCCGCAAATACGCTGCACGTCACCTATTCCCCCCCCTAGGTGAAGATAGTTGACACTAGGTGAACTTTCAAGGGGTATCAGAGGGAGGTTCCTCATCAAAAAGGTTAACACCTTGAGTTGAATCCTGCCTCTAGTGTCAAGAAGAAGACAAACATCTACTATGGACGGGCTCAAGTACACAGGCAAGATCCCAGTGTGCACCAGGCTCAACTTTCCTATCTGGAAGGAAAGGATCAGGTTCTACATGGAAGCAGTTGATCCTTGACTCTTCATGATTGTGGAGGAGGGACCTTATGTCCCCACTAAGGCATCCACCAATGATCCTACCAAGAAAGTGCCAAAGAAACTTTCTGAAATGGACAAGGACGAGATGGTGCTAGTAGGACTTGACAAGAAGGCGCGAAACATTCTAGTCAGCGCGGTTGATGACTCAATGATGCAAAATTTCAGCAACTGCAGGACAGCACAGGAGATCTGGCAGTGCCTGATCATCCTAATGGAGGGCACGGATGAAGTGAGGGATGATCGGAGATCCCTCCTGAACCAGAAATATGAGGCCTTCAGACAAGGGCCTAAGGAAGAGATCGGAGTCACCTACGAGAACTTCCTCAAGATTGTCAACGCCCTCAAAGGATACGGAAGAGTGTTCACCAAATGTGAACTCAATGATAAATTCCTTAGGTCCCTTACTAAGGAATGGGACACAAAGATCTGCGCCATCCGAGAGTTTGGCAGACTAGCTGAAACAGACCCGCAAATTCTGCTTAGGAAGCTAATGTCTTATGAGCTGCAACTGAACACCAGGAAAGCAGAGGAAGAAGCAGAGAAGGCTGCTGCCAAAGAAAAGACTGTGGCTCTAAAAGCCAGTCACTCCAGAAAAGGCAAGGGTGCGGTTTCATACCGTGCCAGGAATAAGGAAGAGGAGGAGGACTCCGAGCCATGCTCCTCCAGCTCAGAGCTGTCGGAGGAGGATTTCTCCCTCATCACCCGAGAGTTCAAGAAGTTCCTCAAGATGAGGAATCAAAGAAACAAAGACAGCTCCTCCTCCAGGCATCAGAAGAAAAATTATTCTTCTGACAGGTATGCATCTAAACCTAACAAACATCGCTCTTCTGACATTATTTGCTTTGGATGCAATAAGCCAGGACACGTCGTGGCCGACTGCTATCAAGGCAAAAGAGAAAAAGGGAAAGGAGAGGAGCTCAAATCCTCCAGAGATAAGAAGAAGGAGCGGTGCTATATCGCCAGAAGGCCAAAGACACTAAGTGAGTCTGATTCCTCAGACTCCAGCGATGATGAGGAAGCCTACTTCGGGCTGGTGGGTCGCTCCGACTCAGAAGGAGAATGTCCCCCATTTACTGGGAAGGTAAAAGCTCACACTCCTCTCTCCGACTCCGACTCTGACCCTGAGTCTCAGGATGATGAACCTGAGGATAGCCCTTCGACCCGTGAAGCGGAGCTCCTCGAGAAATATGAGCTTCTGCTCAACACTTTCGAGGAGTGCCGTAAGAGACTGAAGGCTGAGAAGAAGGAAGTGAAATTCCTTAAGGGTGAGTGTGTATCCCTAAGGGAAGAGGTCACTAGCTTGATTTCTCTCCGACAGGAGCACCTTGACGTGACTTCAAAGCATTCAGAGTCTCTGAAGCTCCTTGATCTTAAGCAGGAGGAAGTCGACAAGTTGGAAGAACAACTTGCGGCAGAAAGGAAGATCGTCAAGAGCTTCTCTATGCCAAAAACAATTCTTCCAGTCGTTGATACCTTCTCTGCTCAGGCCAAAGGAGCTGGCTTGGGGCATGTAGGGGTATCTGGTTCCTCATCCAGGAGAAACAAGAACCAGAGGAAGAATAAGGCCGCCAAGAAGGCCTCTGCTGATGAAAAGGGCAAGGCTCCTCTTAGTCCTGTTGCGTTCAGAAAGCCTAGCTTTCCTTGCAACCAACATGACTTTGAATCAACTTTTGGTCATCACTTCCGGCCCTCGGTTGCAAAGCCAAAGAGCCGATATGATGGTTGGACCTTTCCCCGGAACTTCGGTGAGAGTGCATTCAAGGCACCTTATGAGGAAATCCACATGGGAAATTATGGTCAATTCTCTAGCGGCCATAATGGAAAGCAGGCACCAATAGCCAAGCCTGTTATACAGAAGGTGACGAAGTCATGTGACTGCCGTCACCATAAGGCCTCCACCTCCAGATCCAAGGCCCCAGCTGTACCCATCGTCCCCAGGGTAAGGCAGGAGCCTAGAAAGAGGTACAACAGATTCGACTGTTGGTGCTGTGGCAAAGTCGGTCACTTTGCCGTGGATTGTTGGTTTAATCCAAGGCATTACGAGACTCCCCATGTTAGCAATGCGAGGCCGACCACTCGTAGGGTTAACCAACCGAGGGGGAGTGTGCTAACCAGGAATCTAGGACCCAAGTTCGATTGGGTTCATAAGGCAAATTAATTTTGTTTTGCAGGAATGTCCAAAGACCACCAAAATGCCGATCTGGTATTTGGACAGTGGATGCTCCCGGCATATGACTGGGACAAGAAGCTTGCTGCGTGATTATACTCCAGTCGAGAATGGACCCAAAGTCATCTTTGGAGGGTCAGATCTAGGAGTCACCAGAGGTTACGGTATGATTTCCAACGGTATAATCTCTATCACTGACGTGGCTTACGTTGAAGGGTTAAACCATAACCTGATCAGTGTAAGTCAGTTATGTGACAAAGGTTATGACGTTAAGTTCTGCAAGGATAAATGTCTGATAATTTCACGTACCTCTTCTGAGACGGTATTATCAGGCATTAGGAGCAGAAATATCTTCTGCTTAGATTTTCTCAGTTTAGATTCATCTACCCCCGTATGCCTTGTGGCAACAGGCAGTGCATCTCTTTGTGACCAATGGCACAAGAGATTGACACATATTAATTTCAAGACAATTAGTATGCTGTTTTCTAAGAACTTAGTAAGTGATGCTCCCAGTATCAAGTGCATCAAAGATAGCCCCTGTCCTGCATGCCAGATGGGCAAACAGACTCGGGCTACCTTTAAGAGCATTGCAGACAAAGACTCTTCCCGATGTCTTTACCTTTTACATATGGACTTGTTTGGTCCAATGCAAGTTCATAGCTTGGGAGGCAAGTCCTATACGCTAGTGATAGTTGATGATCATTCTCAGTTTACATGGGTGTTCTTTTTGAAACGAAAGTCAGATACGTTTGACATCTTCACTAGTTTTGTCAAGCAGGTTCAGAACGAATTTAACTGCTCAGTGGTCAAAATCCGAAGTGACCATGGAACATAATTCGAATCTGGTGCTATGACAAAATTTTGTGAAGAACAAGGTATCTTTCATGAGTTTTCCTCCCCGCGCACTCCTCAGCAAAATGGAGTTGCGGAGAGGAGAAACAGAACCCTCATTGAAGCCTGCACGACAATGTTGAAAGACGCTTCTCTCCCGGAATACTTCTGGGCAGAGGCTGTCAATACAGCTTGTCATGTACAAAACCGAGCATTGATCAACAAGCATCATCGTAAGACGCCTTACGAGCTACTGAAAGGCAGGAAACCAACCATGTCCTACTTGAGGATTTTTGGTTGCAGATGCTTTGTACTGAATAATGGGAAGTACCCGCGTACTAAATTTGGTGAAAAATGCTTCGAAGGCATATTCATGGGCTATAGTTCCCACAGTCGGGCATATAGGGTCTTCAATAAGAAAACCCTAGTGGTAGAAGAATCAATAAATGTTGTATTTGATGAAGAAAGTTTGCTTAACAGCAATTCTTCCAGTGGTATTCTTGAAGATGCAGGTGCACGACTTGAACAGCTGAGTCTGGATGAGACCGCTAAAGATGATGCTCCTAAGTACGTCAAAGTTTCCACCTCCACGTCATCTGAAAATGTTGAAGATCAAAATGGAACAAATCTCTTAGAAGAAGGAGAAGCCCAAGAAGTAGTCGAAGCCCCAGACGCCAGACTTCTAGAGCTCCGGCACGTGAGGGATCATCCTAGAGATCAGATCATCGGAGATCCTCATGTCGGTGTCAGAACCCGAAGAGGTACTATTAACGAAGTATTGCATCTTAGCTTCCTGTCACAGGTTGAGCCAAAGAAGTTCGACGAGGCGAACAAGGATGCGACATGGATTCTGGCCATGCAAGATGAACTACATCAATTCGAACGTTGCAACGTTTGGACGCTTGTTCCCAGACCATACAAGCAGAATGTGATTGGCACCAAGTGGATCTTCAGAAACAAGCTGGATGAACATGGTGTCATCATAAAGAACAAGGCAAGGCTGGTGGCTCAAGGTTACAGACAGGAGGAGGGAATTGACTTCGACCAGACCTTCGCACCAGCAGCAAGGCTCGAGGCAATCAGATTGTTCCTGGCGTACAGTTCGCACAAAGGATTCACAGTTTATCAAATGGACGTGAAATCAGCATTCCTGAACGGAGACCTGAAAGATGAAGTATACGTCGCTCAACCCCCAGGTTTTGTCGATCCTACCTTTCCCAATCATGTCTATTTTCTTAATAAAGCTTTATATGGGTTAAAACAAGCTCCACGAGCTTGGTATGAGAATTTATCTAGTTTTCTTCTTGAGAACAAGTTCTCTAGAGGTAAAATAGATAAAACATTGTTTCTCAGGGAAGTCAAAGGCAAGATTTTGCTGGTGCAAATCTATGTCGATGACATAATATTCGGCTCAACAGACAACAATCTTTGCAAAAAGTTTTCTAAACTTATGCAAGGAAAGTTTGAAATGAGCAGTATGGGAGAGCTCAAGTATTTCTTGGGACTTCAAGTGAAACAGTCTGAGGATGGAATCTTCATCTCTCAGACGAAGTTCACAAATGAACTCCTTAAGAAATTCGGTATGGAGAATGCAACCTCTATGAGGACTCCAATGGGATCCACTATGTCTCTGGATAAGGATGAGAAAGGTAAACCTTTCGATGAAACCAAATACAGAAGCATCATTGGATCCCTGCTCTACCTTACTGCCAGTAGACCGGATATTATGTTCTCCACATGTGTCTGTGCCCGATATCAGGTGAACACTAATGAATCTCACTATGTCGCTTCAAAGCGAATTCTAAGATACCTTAAAGATACTCCTAATCTTGGCCTGTGGTACCCGAAAAACAATGATGTCGAGCTAATAGGCTTTTCAGATGCTGATTTTGCAGGGAGTAGGGATGACAGGAAAAGCACCTCCAGGACGTGTCAATTCCTCGGCAGGAGGCTTATCTCATGGAACAGCAAGAAACAGAATTGTGTTGCAACCTCCACAGCAGAGTCTGAGTACATCTCGGCAGGCAGCTGTTGCCAACAACTCCTATGGATCAGAAACCAGTTAGCCGACTACGCCCTTGAGTTCAAGGAAATACCAATGTACTGCGACTCCTCCAGTGCAATTGCAATTGCCAACAATCCGGTGTCGCACAGCAGAACGAAGCATATTGAAGTGCGCTACCACTTCATTCGGGAGCACGTGGAGAATAAGGACATCTCTCTCTGTTATGTCCCCACGGACAAGCAGATTGCAGATATATTTACAAAGCCCTTAGACGAAGCCAAGTTCAGTCTTTTCAAAACTGAATTGGGAATGCTAAACTATGAGGAATGAAGCCTACAGAAGCTCCAGGCTCGTGCAAGAACTGAGGGGGAGCAAGGAACTCAAGTGTGAGCACAGATGCAAGAACTGAGGGGGAGCAAGGGATCAAATGCTTCAGACCCCGATTTGCAGAAGCCGAAAAGGGGGAGATTACCCTCTCGGCTACGGCTAAGATGGCTCCAAGCTGGCTCCAGAAATTGGTACTGGTCATGAATAACTCAATTTCAAGTTTATGATTTTCATTCCTATACGCTTTATTCACCTTAGCTTGTAGGGTTTAGGCTTCTTCAAATAGGGGGAGATTGTTGGGTATTGTATCCACAACGTACCTGATTTGAAGAAGCCCCTGAACAAGCTAAGGTAAATAGGCAATGTTTTTGACAAATTATTTCAAGTTGTGCTTGCAGTTATTCCACGCTAAGTGCACACCAATGTCAGGGTGCAGTAGGTCAATATACACGGGTCTGCACGACGTAATCCCTCGTTGAGCAGATCAGTGTGTTGGCCTACGTGTACTCTCTCTATTGGAGTGCACTTACTTTCAAGCACAGGGCTGTAACTATGCAGGAGCAGACAAGGAGCAAGGATGGGTCAAGGAGCACTTCATGGGTGGAAAGATGAAAATTCGTCTAAGTGTAAATCAACGAGAATCACCAAGTGATTCTCGCCGATTCGGCGAGAATCACTAGTGATTCTCGCCGATTCGTCGAGAATCAGTGGTTGATTCTCGCCAAACTCGATCCAGCCACTTCTAAGCGAGCACCTCTGCTTCTAAGTAAGAATCGACGGGAATCACCAAGTGATTCTCGCCGATTCTTCCCGTCGAATCGTCGAGAATCACTGGTTGATTATCGACGTCTCGACCTGGCCTAAAGTAGTGCGTGCAACAAAGGCAAATTCGACGAGAATCATCTTTGATTCTCGCTGAATCGTCGAGAATCACCTTTGATTCTCGACGACTCGGCGAGATTCACTTTCGATTCTCACCGATTTTGACTTGGGCGATTTTCTAGAACTTCCTGAACCGGATTCTGCCGCTGTCAATATTCTGCACCGGGATTCAGGGATTCTTCTTGTGGTTCCCACAACGGTCTTATTCAAGTTGTCTACAGTATATATATACGGGTATTTTGAACAGTAGACACACACAGAAAAGAAGCCGAGCGCGATCTAACCCTAAAAAATCGCGAAACTGCTCCGCCGCCTCCGTCGCCGCTCGCGCTAGTGGTCGCCGCTGTTGATCGCGTTTCTTCTCGATCTCCGGCGACAGAAGCTTAGCCAAGCTTAGAGTCTCACACGTCTATCCAGAGATCCCTTGTCTCTCGATTTGTTGATCGGGAAAAACTTCCCCGTCCGAATCGATCGAGACGAATGATCCTCGTGTGACCGTTGGTAGACCTAGCTAGCTTCGCTATGAAGTTTGGATCTCTAAAGAACAGCTGCCGCACATCGTCGTCGTCGCCGATCCCGTGAACCTTGCCGCCGCCCTTCTTGCCGCCGCCGGTTCCAGGGAGATCCTCTCCAAGTGAGAACGAAGGTTGTTGGACTCTTTGTGGACTTCAAGAACACGTCGTCAACAAAGAGGGACACCTTTGTCTCCAAACGTAGTTTGTATCTCTTATACATTCTATTTTATTTTTGTTGTAAAGGAACGGTGGTTCCGTGTTGTAAGGGTTGGGTGCAACCCGTTTTGTGGGAGTGTTGACTCCTACGTGTGGAAGGTTTCCTTCTGATAGTGCAGGGATTGGATTTCAATCCTGTTGGTGAAGAGACCAGGTCGTCCCTTGTTGGGAGATAGGTCGAAGGGGGAAAGTGGATGTACCCAAATCGGGAAACCACTATAAATAGCTTGTGTTTTCTGTGTGCTGTGTGGTTTGTTTTTATTGTGCAGGTACTATTTTAAATTCCGCAAATACGCTGCACGTCACCTATTCCCCCCCCCCCCTAGGTGAAGATAGTTGACACTAGGTGAACTTTCAGTAGTCTAGGTTCCCGTAAATATAATGGGAACTAGACAGTAGATGTTTCAAGACTATATTGGAACAAATATATGGAATAACAGAAGTGATATCTACCTGGGCATACTCACATTGAGCACATGGTATATTTTAACCAGAGGGGCTAAAAGATAACTCTCATAATCCCAGGTACTCTTAATCAGCTCCAAGACTTGAGTCATATTGTATCGACATTTCCATATATATATATATACATATTTATATATTTATATACACATATATGTGTGTACACCTAAGGATAGGTTAACACGGTAAACATAAACCTTAGAAACATCAATGAAGATTTATCGGAAATTCCACTGGTAGATTCGAGAACTAACATCTACAGGCGTAAATCAGTTCACTGAAAACTAACGAAGATACGTCATTGGAAATCTCGACAACGAAGATACTTCATTGGAAATCTTGACATCAAGAAATGTATGGAAAAGCCCGGTTCAAACCCTAAATATATTGGCTTTAAGAAATATATATATATTTAGAAATTTTTTTTTATTATCTTGATATCAGAAGACCCGTTAAAATCCGTTAAAATCCCTTTAGACCCATCGATATCGCACAATTCCCGCCGACCCTTCACATTCCGCAGGAAGCTAACCGAAAGAATCTCGCCGATTCGTGAAGCATTCCCGCAAGATTCCCGCAAGCTTCTTCCCGAAGGACTCTCACCGAAGGACTCTCACCGAAGGACCCGTGATTCTTCCCCTTCGGTCGACATCCCGCAAGATTCCCGCAACTCGTGAAGAATCCCGTCGATCTCGCCGATTGCACAGGAAGCTCACCGAAGGATTCTCTTTGAAACTCGCCGAATCGTCCCTTCAAAGCTCGTCGATATCACCGATTGCCTTCCGTGGATCTCTCCTCTCTCTCGTCCAGGGCTTTCTCCGCAGTTTCGATCAATCACAGTCGGGTGCACCTCCCGGGTGTCCGCCGTCTTTGTCAAACTAACTCACCGTCTACGCTCTTGGGTAACCACATCCTCATCCTTACAAGGACTTTATTACTAGTGTCGCTTCCCTTTTTACTTTTGATTAAGCGTAGAGTAGGGATTCTCTCCCTAGGTTTGCAATGGCTCCAAGGACAACCACTGGACTGATCACTGGATGTGAGCTAGTTCGAACAGGGTTCTCTCATGCCTCAGATGAATTCAGAAACATCATCCTTATGCTTGAAGAGGCTGGACTCTCATTCGTACTGGAGCACCCCTGTAAAATCCTGGACAAGGAAGTGCTGGAGTTCTTTGCAACTGCAAAACTTCGGAATGACGACTCTCTCATCAAGAGCAAGATTGCAGGGGCAAAGATCAAGATGTCTGCCAGCAAGCTGACCCACTTCTTGCAGCTCACTAGCTCGGCGCACGAGGATTATCTGGATGAACAGGACAAAACCAGGACTTTATTATTCTGTGGACTCGCTCGAGGAACTAGGTCGATAAAGCGAAAGGATATGAATGAGGAGGGGAAACTTCTGTCAGACATCATTGGAAAAGTACTCATATGCAAGCCGGGTTCTCATGACCACATCTCTGCCGACATGTTCAAGATCCTGGTGGCAATTTTCTGCAGAAAAGGATTCAACTGGGGGGCATTGCTTTTTGAGAAGATAAAGGACACCCCCAGATCTCCTAGCTTTGGCCGAATCATCAGTCTATATCTCAATCAGTTGAATGGAGATAAGTATGACATGAGTAAAGGTGTTCCTCTACATTACTTGAATAAAATGGACTCGAGTGTCTTTGATAGATGGGAGAGGCGCATTGGGCAGGCTGCCGTGGTAGAACAACAGGAAGTATCTCCAGCCGAGGACGGAACTGTGGCTGACTCCTTAGTAATCCCTAGTGAAATTCCTGATGCTTTGATTGCAGGAATTGAGGGGAGCCTCTACCCACTGATGCTAATATCGTATCTGATATCTCTCAGATGGCCAGAGATGTAGTGGCGGATATACAAGAAGAAAGTGAAGCTGTGATGGAGAATGAGGCGGCCCTGACCGTGCATGATCAAGGAGCCGAAGCTAATGTAGAGGAAAATGATGCGGGAAGTTTGAAAGATGATGCTGATGAGACTGATCTCATGGCTGATGAAGATGAGGAAGAAGGCAATGAGGGACAGGAAGCATTGGAGACTCAGGATATCACTGAAGTTCCATCTGACAAGCACGCTCCTGAGATCGTCCCTGAGAACATTGGTGCAACAGTGGAGGGGGAGTCCGAGAAATCTACAGAGGCCACAAGCATTCCCCCCTTAGAGACTGTGCTCGTGTCCAGCTCTACAGGTGCATCTGCTGAAGAGCAAGGCCAAGGAGTGCCTCTGGATCATCCACTACGAGATGATCTAGCCAATCACACCGTGAATGTCATTCAGGGTATAGTGGATGAGCTTAAAGCATCTTTTGAGAAAGCTCAAAATAAGCTGTTGAAAAGAATTAAGAAATCGGAGAATCTCATGCTCAAGAACATGGTGGAGATCAATCACAAACTGGACGTGATGGAAAAGAAGTTTGCAGATAAATATACAGCGGCCGGCCAAGCTGTCACTCTTCTTATGGACGGATTAAAAAGGAACACTGATACTCTCACAATCGTAAATCAGAATGCTCATGTCGTAGCAAATAACATTCAAAAGTTTGATGGCAATATGGTAACTCTCAACACCAATCAACAAGCCTTGGTCACTGAATTCTCCAGGACTACAAAGCATATTGATGAGTCACTGCATTCTTATGCAAACTCCATTGCAGTCGAAGCCAAAAAGGCGGAGAAAGAATATATAGCTAAGATGGCCGAGCTTCGGGAAATCATGATCAAAAACTTTGAACAGTCAAACCAATATGTCTATGACAGTTGCTGGTGGATGCTCCAACAAGCGTTAGGCGTCGATTTGCCTGAAAATCCTGCGGGTATTCATGCTCCTGAGAATACTACGGCTGCTGAGGGAGTAAGTGCTGCAGAAGTTCCCTTAAGTGAAGCTGAGGCTGCTAGGGCCACCTCCAAGGCAAAACTGATGGCAATGTTTGACCAAGGAGCCCTAGCAAAAGCCAGAGACAAGAGAAAATCTCAAGAAGGGACATCCAAGGAAACACAAGCTGAAAAGAGAATCAGATTGAAGGAGGAGGAAGTAAGAAACGAAAAGTGGAGTCCGGTTTCAAAGAGTATCATCTTGGACACATTCTGGCTACAAGAAAAAGGAGAAATCAATCGAAACGACGTATACAGCCAACATGAGTGGGAGCTGCACAAGACGTATGAAGCTAAACGGAACATCTTTTTCAGGACCAACACTGCGGCAGATAAAGCTCCTCCACCCAGATACTATCCAAAGCCCAAGGAGTATGTTGAAAGGCAAAGAAAGAAGTTTTTGGCTCAGAAGCATAAGGATGACCTAGCCAAAAATCCATAGACAGAAATTCATAGATTGTCATTGTCTCTTGAACACTTTTATCTTGTCTTATTGATATATGAACGATCCTGATTATATTTATATATATATGTATATGAATTTATGATTGACTCAAGCCTTGATCTGTTTGCCTATATTTTCTTGTGCCGCATCTTTATATTCTCTATGTTGTATATATTATCTGGTTGGTGGTATTCATCTTAGCTAGTAGGATTTTGGCTTCGTCAAATAGGGGGAGATTGTTGGGTTTTGTATCCACAATTACCTGGATTTGAGGAAGCCACCTGTCAAGCTAAGATGAATTCACAATGTATTTGATAAAATCTTTCAAGTTGTGCTTGCAGTTATTCCACACTAAGTACACACCAATGTCAGGGTGCAGTAGGTCAATATACACGGGTCTGTGCGACGTAATCCCTCGTTGAGCAGATCAGTGTGTTGGCCTACGTGTACTCTCTCTATTGGAGTGTACTTATTTTCAAGTACAGGGCTGTGTTAAGGCAAGAGCAGACAAGGAGCAAGGATGGGTCAAGGAGCACCTCATGGGTGGAAATACAAAAAATCGTCTAAGTGTAAATCGACGAAAATCACCAAGTGATTCTCGCCGAATCGTTGAGAATCATTGGTTGATTCTCGCCGACTCGATCCAGCTACTTCAAAGCGAGCAACTCTGATTCTAAGTAAGAATCGACGAGAATCACTAGTGATTCTCGCCGAATCGTCGAGAGTCACTGGATGATTCTCGCCGTCTCGACCCGGCTAAATCAGTGCGTGCAACCAAGTCAACTTCGATGAGAATCATCTTTGATTCTCGCCGAATCGTCGAGAATCACCTTTGATTCTCGACGATTCGACGAGACTCACTTTCGATTCTCGCCGATTTTGACTTGGGCAATTTTCTGGAAAAAGCTGGACCGGATTCTGCCGCTGGCACTGTTTTGAACCGGATTTAGGGTTTCTTCTGGTTGGACCCATAACGGTCATAAAAGAGTATTTTACTGTATAAATACATGCGTATTTTTGAACAGTAGATGAGGGAAGAAGATTTGAAAAAGAAGAGCCGCGTCGTGACCTAGATCGCGAGTTCCGCTCCGCCGCCTCCGCCGTCGCCGCTCGAGCAAGTTGATCGCCGGTCTTGATCGTGGTTTCTTCCAGATCTTCCGGCGACAGAAGCTTAGCCAAGCTTAGAGTCTCATGCATCTAACCGGAGATCTCTTGTCTCTTGATTTGTTGATCGGGAAAACCTTCCCCGTCCGAATCGATCGAGACGACTGATCCTAGTGTGACCGTTGGAAGACCTAGCTAGCTTTGCTATGAAGTTTGAATCTCCAAAGTACAGCAGCCGCACACCGTTGTCGCCGCCGATCCCGTGAACCAAGCCGCCGCCCATCTTGCCGCCGCCGGTTCCGGGGAGATTCTCTCCAAGAGAGATCTAGGGTTGTGGACTCTTCGTGGACTTCAAGAACACGTCGTCAACGAAGAGGGACACCTTAGTCTCCAAAAGTAGTTTGTATTTCTTGTACATTCTAGTTCATTTTTGTTGTAAAGGAACGTTGGTTCCGAGTTGTAAGGGTTGGGTGCAACCCGTGTTGTGGGAGTGTTGTCTCCTACATGTGGAAGGGTTCCTTCCGATAATGCAAGGATTGGATTTCAATCCTGTTGGTGAAGAGACCGAGTCGTCCCTTGTTGGGAGATAGGTCGAAGGGGGAAAGTGGATGTACCCAAATCGGGGAACCACTATAAATTGCTTGTGTACCTTCTTTGCTGTGGTGTTTTATTTTCTTGTGTAGGTTCAATTTTAAATTCCGCAAAAACGCTGCACGTCACCTATTCCCCCCCCTATAGGTGAAGATAGTTGACACTAGGTGGACTTTCAGATACTCTAGAGCTGAAGCGGAGGACGGCTAGGATGTTCCGCAAATACACGCATATAATCCGCGAGATGGAGCATGAGAAGCAGGCCTCTGACTGGCGCATGGACTGGCTAGAAACTGAGTGCCATAACCTTTCTGCCGAGATGGAGGCCGACGGCGTAATGGATGGGACAGACCCCTAAGCCATCTTAAACGAGATAGATGAACACCTCCATCTTGAGCGCCGCGGCCTGGTCACTGTTGAAACCGAAAATCGGTCTCCTGTGGAGTTCACCCTTGGGGAAGGTGTGGTCTATTGCCTACTTTACTCCTGCAAGCAGAACAACAGGGAAAACAAGGAAAAACCGACCCAAGGGCTCGGCTGGGAGGACCCACGACACACCGGAATACCTAAGAATACTTCCCCTCCTTAGCCACATGCCGAGCTAAGGACACCTCAGAAAGCACTACTAAACCCGGAAGCAAGAGAATATGCGCGCGCGTGCCTTCTGAGGTGCCCCCTTGGGTTCTATTTATAGAATTCTGTAGAGGGCCTGCTAATAGCCAACCTCCACTATTGTTAACAGCTATGTGCAGTCCAACATGGTCTGCCAACAGCATAGCTCCGCTGTTCCAAGAAGCTATTCACACCCATGGGGAGGGCATCCATGTAATTTCTCCTCGGGGCTTCTACTGGGCCCCACCCATGGATTGGGAGGTTAGCTCGCCACTAATCCCTCTCCGCGAGAGGCGGGCGCGACCTGGCTCTAGCAGCTCGCCTACTCTTCTTGGGCGAGCGTGAGCCGGGCCACCACGGCCCGCCAATCCTCTGCCGAGGCGGTCAGGCGGCCAGGTCGCGAATAGGGGACGGGCTGGCGGCCATTGTGACCATTAGAACGGTTCGCAGGTCGCGGGTCGTCGAACCCATCCGCGAATATCGGTTCGACGAATAGCGCCCCCCCTCCGGTCGACGATTCTCTGAGCGAGTGAGAGGGGTGAAGGAGTCGTCTCGCCTGGCTTGCTCGCTTGAACTGAGCGGGAGCGGACCAGCCTCTTGTCGCATGCCCGCTTGTTGCTTGGGTGCGGGCCGTGGAACTTGGTTCGCTCGCCTTTCCTAGCGGGGCCCGCTTGACAAACATGGGGTTGTAAACAATCCCCGCTCTTTTTGAGCTTGATCAAGCTCGAAAACCCGCGTGTTCCACGAGTACTGTGCTGAGCTGGCATGGAATCTTCTGGTGGGGCCCCACTATTCTGCTATAAATATTCCACTGATCCCAGGGGTGTCTCCCTATGCCATCTCGTCTTTTCAAGCAGACTACAACTTCTTGATGTCGGTCTGCGAAGAGGTGCGAGCCCGCCTGGCCGCCGTGGGCCAGAAGACTCGGGAGGAGGCCCTCGAGGCCGCCCCCTGGGTAGCACGTGGGTCTCCCGGCCGTCTCTTTAGACCGGTAAAGGGAAAGATTGTGAGGCGGTCCCCGGCGAATAACTTCCCGGGTTCCAGCTCGGCGGCTGGCATCGAGGTCGCTTCCGAGGTACGTGATCTTCCTTCCTAGCTTATTGCTACATTTCTGACCCTTTGTCCCGTAGGTACTGCCTCGTGAAGATGAGGGTGACGGGGGGGGGGGGGGGAGGATCGCTCACCTCCCTTGTCGTCCGAGAGGGTTGCTAGCCTCTCGGGTCTGCGCCGTCCACCCCCGAATACCCCTCGTTCGCCGGTTCCCCCCGGACTAGGGAAATCTCTTGCCACCTTCGAGGGAGAATCCTTTCAGGGTCGGCCAGGCTCTTCCCGTCCTTCCACCGGTATGGACGGCATGCCAACCCGTGGTAAGCTCGTACTCGACGCCTGCTTTTTTCTCGCCCGTCCCCTCTAAATATCCTTTTTGCAGACTACAACGCGATTTCCTCTGAAACTAAGATGAGCGAAGGGTACTCACCTCCGCCTGACGTGGAGGGTGTTTCGGATTACCTGGGCAACCCGACTGATGCGGTGGGGATGAAGAGGCAGGTGACACGGTTGTTCCAGAAACATACTCTGCTGCTTCAGGAGCTCGTCAAGAGGGTCGACCGAGACAAGGCCGAGACCGAGGCTCGGCTCGCGGCTTTGGAGGGGGCTCCGCTTGCAGCAGAAGGTGACGAGGTCACTTCACCCGGCGTGCACATTATGCGGGCCGAGGAGCGTCTAAAGAGTGTCTCAGAGCAAGTTGGCCTGGCCCAGCAGGAGTTGGTGGCGGTGCGCGATTATCATCATCCTTGCGTGCCGCCGCGAACCGGAACGCAACGGCGGGGCAGGTGGAAGTGGATCCAGTACTAATCCACCCTTTCTTCTCTCCATTCGCGGACTATCGCTGGGTCAGGCCATGTCTGCGCTTCGAGTCGACTCTCTTGTGGGGAGGGGTACTATTATTTCAAAAACTTATTCAGTATCTGTAACTATTTGCGACTCTCCTCGCCCGCCTACGTGCCCGGTTTTTGATTTCTGGTGCATATCGTTCTTATCACGTTGCTGTTTGATTCTTCGCGGGGCGGGCTCGAGTGCACCCGTGCTCTCCGCTCGCCCCCCTCCTCGGGCGAGTGAGGTTCATAGGATGGACTCGCTCAACCCGCCATCCTGATTTTAGCGGGAGCGGGCCAAGGAGCTTGCCGGCTGAGAGTCTCCCCGACTAGCTCAGAATCCTGGGCGGGTGCGGGCTGTGACTCGCCCGCTCGTTTCTCGTGCAGATGCGGACGGGTGAGACACGCTCCTGAATGGTCTTGGCGGCGCGGTTACGGGTCGGGAAGTCGAACCGTCAGGCCTGATTTTTGCTATACGCACTTTTCCTGTCGGCGGAAAATTTTCCTGCTCTTTCTTTCTTCCTATAAATAGGCCTTGCTGGTTCTTGTCCTTCCACCGCTTCAAAGCACTTTCCCCTCTCCTGCTCTTTGAGAAGCCCGGCTCGCATTCGCCTTCTGAGGCTTTCTCGCTCGCTCGACGATCGTTTTGTGGAATGGGTGGCGGCGGCGGCGATGCGGACGGGCGAAGTAAATGCGCCTGGACATTCTCAGAGCATTACTTCCCCCATGCCGTTATCTCAGAGCGCGAGTACTTAGACGCCCTCGGCGAGCACGTCCCGCCTGGATTCTCGGCGAGACGGCCGAGGGAAGGGGAGAAGATCAATGATCTATCCAGGGACGAGCTCGCCATTCCGCTGGCTCACTTTGAGGTGGGTCTTCGGCTTCCTCTGTGGCCGGAGGTGCGTCAAGTGTTGAAGTACTTCGAGGTCGTCATAGGCCAGATGACCCCAAACTTTGTGGCTGTCATGGTAGGGTTCGCCTGCTTCTTGTGGGAGGAGCGAGTCGAGTTTAGTCTCGCGGTTTTCCGCAAATTGTTTTCCTTCCGCGCGAACCGGGACGAGACCGCCTATTTCTCCAGCGCCCACCTTAAGGTGCGGGAGACCGTTAATAAGAGCCACAACTGGCTCAAGAAGTTCTTGTTCGTCAAGGGGGACTTCGGCAATATCCCTTTCTCGCCGGTGTAGCTCAGCGAGGCAAGTTACCTCCCTCCCAGCCTGGGGGCCATGAAGCCGACCTGTGGGGGTTCTTTGCCGGGAAGAACTTCGAGGTCGCGTACTTGTGCCGCAACCTAGATGACCTTGCTGTTGTCCCGCCTGGGGGAGGTTAGCCACTCGCCATTGCTCTGTCTCGCTGTTTTTCGCTCTAGTTTCACCCTCTCTCTCCTTGGAAGGCGAGCGAGACGTTCCCCTTCACCCCCCTACGAGAGTGCTAGGGTCGCCTCCGGGTCCTCGCCCGAGCTCAGGCCGCTGATGCCGCCCAGCGCGACGTCACGTCAGTCCCTGCTAAGAAGCGGCCGGGCCGTGAACAGCAAGCTCCCCCGTCCAAGATGGCGAAGACCGCGGGGCAGCAACTCGCCGCGGGCCAGAGAAAAGGCAAGGCCCTGGCGGATCAATCGGCCAAGGGTGCCCCCCCTTTGTCCGCTTCGAACAGCGACACCCCCGGGGGGGGGGGGGGGGGGGGCGGGCACATCCGGGCCGCCGGACGGGGCGCATGCTGCCGCGAAGCCGGTGCCGAGAGGGCACCGCAATTTTGGCTACGGCGAGAAATACTTGGACGAGCTCGGCGTCCCGCTTCTGTTATGGGACAAAGAGTCAAATCGCGCGGTGGTCTCGACCATGCTGCCGAGTTGGTTGGAGCAGGACACCATCGGCGGGGAGGCCTATAACTTCTCGTTTGGCCTTTACTCGCGAGAGGACGCCGCTATCTACGATAAGGAGGCGACGCGGGTGCTGGTGCACGAAAGCGCACGGGCCCAACTACGCGGCCTGGAGCTGGCCCATATGGTTGGGCGGCGTTGCACCCAGCTGGAGCGGAACGCCACTTCTCTCAAGAAGTTGGCGGACGAGAAGGAGGAGGCCTGCAAACTTGCTCAGGAGGACGCGGATCTCCAGAGGAAGCGGGCCGACGTGGCCGAGGAGACCCTCGCGCACTATTTGGGAGGGGTGGTACGTGCTTACTTCCAGTTGCCGTTTCCTTTCGCGAATCCACCTTCTGACCTTCTTTCTTTTTGCAGGAAGCGGCGACGGCCAGCCGGATGGGTGTTGAGATCGCCGCCCTCGTCCAGGACAAGTTGGCACTGGAGGCGCGGGTGCGCGAGCTGGAGGCTGCCGCTGCCGCCCCTCTGCCAGCCAATAGCAGCTGTCCGCTCAAACATCACTCTGATTATGAGTTGGAGGTATTGATGCATAAGAACGCCGCAAGTGCCGCGAAGTACACAATGCAGATGCTGCGACGTGCGGACCTCCTCAAGAGCGAGGCCGCAGGACTCTCAGCAGGCGAGGTGGTGCCGGCACTGTTCCTTCCCGTGCCGGACCACGGGGATAAGTCCTACCAGCCCATCTAGGACTTCCCGCCCAGGATCCCGCGTCGCCCTCGCCCCTGCGATTCGCTTGTTATATGTATATCTGTGTATTTTTGGTTGTTTGAGACGTAGTCGCGAACAGTGTCACGACATTGTGATTTTCGTCTACTCTTGCCCTTACAAATGTTTCTTCAATCTTATTATATGTATGTTTGCTATTATTGTGATATGAGCCTCCCCTTCCCGCACTCGCAGTCGTTCGCCTCGCGTTACGTCGACGAGGTCATACGCCTTAAGATCCGGCTTGGGAGTCGCCAGGGACTCAGTCAGTCGCCTCGCTGGCGGTGACCTGTCCCTGCCGTCCGGACTCGCTTAAGGTGATTACTTGCTCACCAGGAGAGGTGAGCCGGTTCGTCGCTCGCCTGAGCCACCAGAATTCTTGCGAACCGATCCTCTCGCATGCGGCTTGGGTTATTTTCTTCACCTTTTTTGGTTAGCTTCGCGACTCCAACTTCTCGTCCTTTGGACACCTGGTTCCCCGACTTCTGTCCTGGCTTTGCACATCAAGGCCTCCCCGTTAGTTGACGTGGAGTCGACGTCTTTCCCCGACGAGTGACTTCCAGCCCTGCCAGCTTGGTGAGAGCCTGACAGCGGGATCTGCTCGAGGCCCGAGGATGACACCGAGTGACTTCCAGCCCTGCCAACTAGGTGATAGCGTGGCAGCGGGATCTACTCGGGGTCCACTACCAACACCATCGAGTGACGTCCAGCTCTACCAGCTAGGTGAGAGCCTGACAGCGGGATCTGCTCAAGGCCCAAGGATGACACCGAGTGACTTCCAGCCCTGCCAGCTAGGTGAGAGCCTGGCAGCGGGATCTGCTCGGGGTCCACTACTAACACCATCGAGTGACTTCCAGCCCTGCCAGCTAGGTGAGAGCTTGACAGCGGGATCTGCTCGAGGCCCAAGGATGACCCCGAGTAACTTCCAGCCCTGCCAGGTAGGTGAGAGCTGGCAACGGGATCTTCTCGGGGTCCACTACTAACACCATCGAGTGACTTCCAGCCCTGCCAGCTAGGTGAGAGCCTGACAGCGGGATCTGCTCGAGGCCTAAGGATAACTCCGAGTGACTTCCAACCCTACCAGCTAGGTGAGTGCCTGGCAGCGGGATCTGCTCGGGGTCCACTACTAACACCATCGAGTGACTTCCAGCACTGCCAGCTAGGTGAGAGCCTGACAGCGGGATCTCCTCGAGGCCCAAGGATGACACCGAGTGACTTCCAGCCCTGCCAGTTAGGTGAGAGCCTGGCAATGGGATCTGCTCGGGGTCCACTACTAACACCATCGAGTGATTTCCAGCCCTGCCAGCTAGGCGAGAGCCTGACAGCGGGATCTGCTCGAGGCCCAAGGATGACACCGAGTGACTTCCAGCCTTGCCAGCTAGGTGGGAGCCTGGCAGCGGGATCTACTCGGGGTCCACTACCAACACCATCGAGTGACGTCCATCTCTACCAGCTAGGTGAGAGCCTGACAGCGGGATCTGCTCAAGGCCCAAGGATGACACCGAGTGACTTCCAGCCCTGCCAGCTAGCTGAGAGCCTGGCAGCTGGATCTGCTCGGGGTCCACTACTAACACCATCAAGTGACTTCCAGCCCTGCCAGCTAGGTGAGAGCTTGACAACGAGATCTGCTCGAGGCCCAAGGATGACACCGAGTAACTTCCAGCCCTGCCAGCTAGGTGAGAGCCTGGCAACGGGATCTACTCGGGGTCCACTACTAACATAATCGAGTGACTTCCAGCCCTGCCGGCTAGGTGAGAGCCTGACATCGGGATCTGCTCGAGGCACAAGGATAACACCGAGTGACTTCCAGCCCTGCCAGCTAGGTGAGAGCCTGGCAGCTAGATCTGCTCGGGGTCCACTACTAACACCATCGAGTGACTTCCAGCCCCGCTAGCTAGGTGAGAGCCTGACAGCGGGATCTGCTCGAGGCCCAAGGATGACACCGAGTGACTTCCAGCCCTGCCAGTTAGGTGAGAGCCTGGCAACGGGATCTGCTCGGGGTCCACTACTAACACCATCGAGTGATTTCCAGCCCTGCCAGCTAGGTGAGAGCCTGATAGCGGGATCTGCTCGAGGCCCAAGGATGACACCGAGTGACTTCCAGCCTTGCCAGCTAGGTGGGAGCCTGGTAGTAGGATCTGCTCGGGGTCCACTACTAACACCATCGAGTGACTTCCAGCCCTGCCAGCTAGGTGAGAGCCTGACAGCGGGATCTGCTCGAGGCCCAAGGATGACAACGAGTGACTTCCAGCCCTGCGAGCTAGCTGAGAGCCTGGCAGCGGGATCTGCTCGGGGTCTACTACTAACACCATCGAGTGACTTCCAGCCCTGCCAGCTAGGTGAGAGCCTGACAACGGGATCTGCTCGAGGCCCAAGGATGACACAGAGTGACTTCCAGCCCTGCCAGCTAGGTGAGAGCCTGACAGCGGGATCTGCTCGGGGTCCACTACCAATACCATCGAGTGACTTCCAGCCCTGCCTGCTAGGTGAGAGCCTGACAGCGGGATCTGCTCGAGGCCCAAGGATGACACCGAGTGACTTCCAGCCCTGCCAGGTAGGTGACAGCCTGACAGCGGGATCTGCTCGGGGTCCACTACCAATACCATCGAGTGACTTCCAGCCCTGCCAGCTAGGTGAGAGCCTGACAACGGGATCTGCTCGAGGCCCAAGGATGACACCGAGTGACTTCCAGCCCTGCCAGTTAGGTGACAGCCTGACAGCGGGATCTGCTCGGGGTCCACTACCAATACCATCGAGTGACTTCCAGCCCTGCCAGCTAGGTGAGAGCCTGACAGCAGGATATGCTCGACGCCCAAGGATGACACCGAGTGACCTCCATCCCTGCCAGCTAGGTGAGAGCCTGACAGCGGGATCTGCTCGGGGTCCAAGTTCACTTCATTCCTTCATACGAACTCACGGAGACAATATTGGCATGTTAAAGAATTTTCATTAAAAATCAAGGCATAACTTACAAGCTTCAAGAAAAAAAGCATTTTAAGTCGTCACCACTCCAGGTGAGACTTAGGGTCTCGCCCTCCACATGTTGGAGTCGATAACCTCCCGATTTTAAAGCGTCCTATACAATAAACGGTCCCTCCCAACTGGGGTTGAGCTTTCCTACGGACGCCGACCTCCCTGCTGCATCCACCTTCTTTAGTATCAGGTCCCCTTCCACAAATTGTTTGACTCTGACATGCTTGTCAAAGTACTTGGCCATTCTCCTCTTCACTTCTTCTTGCCGGAGGGCGGAGAGGTCCGGCAGTTCATCCACCATGTCGAGGGAGAGCCTTTGTTGGATCCCTAGTTTATTTGGGCTAGGTTCACTGACTTAGGATGTGACCCATCGTTTATAGCCAGGGTCAAGTTGTGTCCTATAGTCTAGGTCAAGTCCTTAGGTTCAACTTCAGATGGACCAGCTTTCAATAAGACCATTAGAGACTCCATACTTAGAGGATTTCAAGACTAAGTAAAGTGAGTTCGACGTTCGTCGAACTCAGCTCGACAAAAGGTATTCTGCGCTCGGCGATCGTGAGACAATTCTTAGTGCTGAGCTCGACAATCCTTGTTCTCTGTTCGACGAATGTTGAGGTTCTACATCAAGCCAAAGTCAGGACAACTTCAGAATTTTTCTAAGTCCAACTTCAAGCTTTGGTCGACGAACTAGATTTTGAGCTCGATGAACTTGGACCTCAAGTTCTCAACTTCTCAGGTCGACAAAGTCAGCTTCTCAAGTCGACGAATGTAGAACTCTACTCGACGAATTCTGAATTCAAAGGATTTGTGTCGACACTTAGGGCTTGTATCGACACCAGACAATTTATGTCGACACTAGAAGATTTGAGTCGACACCAAGATCAATCAGTCGACACCAGAAGATTTGAGTCGACATCAAGATGAATCAGTCGACACTAGATATCAGCAGATGTAGAATATTTGGCTAAGTCCACAATCTTTCTTCGCTCGACGAATTTGGATCTCAGTTCAACGAATACTGTCTGACAGTGATAATTATCTGCTCAACGAATGACGATTCTCAGCTCGACGAATGAAGACTGTCTGTTCGACTAATGAAGATTGTCTGGTCGACGAACTCTCTCAAGCTCAGCTCGACGAACTCAAGCTCAGCTCGACGAACTCTCTCAAGCTCAGCTCGACGAACTCAAGTTCAGCTCGACGAACTCAAACTCAGCTCGACGAATTGTGTTCTTCGTTCGACGATTCTAGACTAGGTCTTCTTCAGTTTTCTCGTCCCGTTTCTTGGCAATGATTCCTGAACAATTAATGCCAGATCTTCTCGGAATGTTACCGTTAGAACGTTTAATTAATCATGGATTATTTCATGCCGTTTTTCCATGGTACAGTTGGGGAAATCATTGATTGTTGCTTCCTTCCCAGGCCGACTGCAATTACTGCTAAAACATTCAAATTTCAAATGGTCTTAGTCAGTCCATAGACAGATAAGAAAAGAATCAATCAGGAAGAGATAGAAGCAACACAGACAATCAGACAGACACTCAGATTGCACAGAAGAACAATCATATACAAAAATCTAAAGTTCTACTGCAATTAGCCTTGACTAGAGAACAACTTCATCAAGAAGAAGAAGAAGAACATTCAAATTCTATCAAGAGTCTTCTTCCTTCAACTCTACAGGACAACTTCAAAGGACAACAAATATCAATCTGTCAAAGAAGTTCCTGAAGCAAATTTCTGGTCCAGGAATTCTTGGTCTTTGAAGACCTATCAACCTGAAGTAGTGCTCCAGCTTTCCTGATACACTCAAGATCTCAGGGGGAGAAAAATCTGCTGAAATCAATCCACAAGTCTTCTCAGATTGTTTTTGAGAAAGAGAAGACACCATCACCTCTTTTCCAATTCCTGTACAGGGTCTTAATTCCCTTCAAAATTATTCTGGTTGCAAGTCTCCTTCCAAAAGACTTGAGGTTTTGGTTTTTGAGCACCTGAACAAAAACTCATTATTGTCAGGCACCTGATCAAAAACCTGAGTGGATTCCTACCAGGTGGTAGAAGAGTGGATGTACCCAGGTTGGGGAACCACTATAAAATTTCTTGTGTCGTCTGGTTGCCCTTTATTTTTGTTTTGGCTGTGTTGTTCTGTGATTAATAGGTTGCTGTGCTTAGTTATTTTATTTACTGACTTCTTCACTTAGGATTACAACAAAAGTTGTAAAAAGTTTGAAGTAAGCACAATACTCTATTCACCCCCCCCCCCTCTAGAGTATTTCAGATCTAACCTGCACTTTCAGCCTTAGCTCTTCCTCGTTCTCTGCCTGCCATTCTTCCCTACCTTCCTTGACTGCAACAACTCGAGGTGTTTGGACTTCAAACTCCACGGGGAGCACTGCCTCGCACCCATGAGAGAGCTTGAAGGGGGTCTCTCGAGTAGCTGTTTTAGGGGTGGTCCTCAAGGCCCAGAGGACCGCAGGAAGCTGCTCCACCCAGCTCCCCTTCAAATTCTCCACTTTCTTCTTGAGGAGGTTGACGATGATCTTGTTCGCGGCCTCCACCTGCCCATTGCTCCTGAGATGATGGACCTAGGCGAACCTGAGGTTGATCCCGAGCTGCCCGCAGAAACTGGTAAATCCTGCACTGGCGAACTGAGGCCTATTGTCCGTGACGATGGCCTGGGGTAGCCCGTGGTGGCAAATGATCTCCCCTAGACGAAATTCCTGATGACCTGGGAAGTCACCTTGGCCAGCGCCTTCACCTCCATCCACTTGGAGAAGTAATCAATCATCACTAGCAGGAACCTTCTTTGCCCACTGGCTTGGGGGAATGGCCCGACCAAATCCATTCCCCAAATGGCAAAGGGCCAGGGGGCAGTGATACTTCTGAGTCGTTGAGCTGCTTGTAACTGGAGAGGGGCGAAAAGCTGGCACTTGTGGCACTTTCTTGCGAACTCTGTTGCATCATGGCCCAGGGTAGGCCAGAAGTATCCTTGCCCAACGATCCTCCCCTCCAAGGTCCGACTCCCGGAGTGACTCCCACATTCTCTGGAGTGGACCTCTTCCAAGATCCTTTGTACTTCGCCCTTGGCCACGCAGCGAGCTAACATCCCCGAGAGGGTCTTCCTGTACAGCTACCCGTCCTGGAGGAGGTAGTACGCTGACTTATGCCTGAGCTTCTTCTTATCTGCCCCCTCTGGAGACTCTCTCATGGAAAGGAAAGTCATAACTGGGTCCATCCACGAAGGCCGCCGATCTATCTCCATAAGTTCTCCTTCTTCGATGGAGGGGCGGAACAGGTCGGTGATGGTACCCCCACCCGGGGACCGTACTTTGCGAGCTGATCGACCTGCTCATTTTCTTCCCGGGGCACGTGTCGGATGGAGAAGGTTTGGAAAGTGCCTATGACCCTCTTCACTTTGGCTAAGTATAATCGCAGGGTGGGCTCCCTTGCCTCAAACTCCCCGTTGATCTGGGAAGCTACCACCATGGAGTCGGTAAGGACATCCATGCCCAACACCCCCAGCTCCCTGGCCAGGCGCATCCCTGCTATCACGGCTTCATACTCGTCTTGATTGTTGGTGATGGGAAAGTGCACCACCACCGTCTGCTCAATTCTAGTCCCCTGAGGGCTCTCCAAGATCACCCCCACTCCCAGGGAATGCCTCCCCGAGGCGCCGTCCACCTTTATCTTCCAAGGGGTCGGACGAGTGAGCTCTTCCTCCACCACCTCAATCACATAATCAGTCAGGAAGTCGGCCATTGCTTGAGCTTTGATCGAGAGGCGGGGGACGAAGGAAACATCAAACTCACTCAACTCCACCGACCACTTGGCGAGCCTGCCTGAGTGCTCCACCCCCTCGAAGATGTTGTAGAGAGGATGGTCAGTCACCACTCGGATTGAGTGTGCCTGGAAGTAAGGTCGCAGCCTCCGAGCTGAGATGATCAGGGCGAAAGCCAGCTTCTCCAAAATCGGGTACCGGAGCTCGGCCTTCTTCGGGACTCGACTCACGTAATAAATGGGGAGCTGTTTCTTCCCCTCTTCACGAACTAGGACGGAGCTCAAGGCCTCCGCCCCGACCTCGAGATATAAAAACAGGTCCTCCCCCTCCTTCGGCCCTTGGAGCAGCGGAGCCTGAGTCAACTGCATCTTGAGGGTCCGGAATGCCTCATCGCACTCCTTGGTCCATTCGAACTTTAGACCACCCCTCAATGTTTTGAAGAAGGGGGAGCACTTCTCCCTTGCCCGGGAGAGGAACCTACTCAACCCTGCCAGCTTCCTCGTCAGCCGTTGGACCTCCTTAGCATTCCGCGGCGACCCCAGCTCTAAGATAGCCTTGACCTTATCGGGATTCGGCACGATCCCCGCAAGGGTGAGGAGGTGCCCCAAGAACTTTCCCCTGCAAGCCCCGAAGACACATTTTAGGGGATTCAACCGCATCTTGTACTTGCGCAGGGTGGCGAAGGTCTCCTCTAGGTCCTGGAGGTGGGAGTCCACATCCCGACTCTTGATCATGAGGTTATCCACGTACACCTCCAAATTCCTCCCCTTTTGCTCCTTGAAGACCCTATCCATCATCTTCTGGTAGGTAGCCCCTGCATTCTTCAGCCCGAAGGGCATCATCTTGTAATAGTAGCATCCATCCCCTGTGATGAATGAGACATCCTTGATATCCGGGGGGTGCATCCTGATTTGATGATAACTTGAAAAAGCATATAGAAAACTCATTACAAAAAAACCAACGGCTGAGTCAACCAGTGCGTCGATCCGAGGCAAAGGATAACATTCCTTAGGACAAGCATTATTAAGTAAAGAAAAATCGATACACATCCACCACCGGCCGTCTCCCTTTTTGACCATGACAACATTGGAGACCCAGCCGGGTATTGGATCTCGGACACAAAGCCGGCCTTTAGGATCTTTGCCACCTCCTCTCTGATGGGCTCTGCCAGCTTGTCCGCTGTGGACCTCTTCTTCTGTTGAACGGGGCGTGTTCCCGGGTCCAGGTTGAGGCGGTGGCAGGCCACATTCGCGTCAACCCCCGGCATCTCCGCGGCGTTCCAAGCGAAGATGTCTACGTTCTTCGGGATGCACTCCAGCATCCTGCCCTGGTCTTTCGGGGTCAGCCCTCCGCTGACGCGGACCTTCTCCACCCTGCCTCCACGGGTGAGCACCTCTAACTCCACCACTTCCTCCACAGCCTCCAACCTAGACTGCTCTCCCCATCCTTCAGCATCCCTCTTTTCCGAGACCGGGATCTCCACCTCCACCTCTCCTTCCATGGCCATCACTTCGGCCATCTCCTCCTGATCTCTTCCCGCCGCCTCCTCAGCGCAGCTCTCCACCTCCAGCTCCTCCCTACCACCCTCCTGCTCAGCCTCCTCCATTCTTCACCCCATCTCCTCGGCTCCCTCCTACCAAGATATGGAGTTCACGGCGGTGACATAGCATTCCCGCGCCACCTTGGGATCCCCCCTGACCCTGACCTGAATCCCCTCAGCGTTGAACTTCAAGTACTGATGGAATGATGAGGGGACGCAGTGGAAGGCGCTGATAAGGGGCCTCCCGAAGATGGCACTGTAACTGCTGGGGGCGTCCAGGATGACGAACCTGCAGTTTCTGGACTGACCCCCAGGGTAACATGGAGGCCTACTCCTCCCTCCACTCCCTTCCTTTCCCCTGAAAACCCAAACAAGGGTCCGTCCGAGGCCAGCTCCCTCTTCGCCTCTACCTTCATTGCGTCGAATGCCTTCTTGAAGATGACGTTGACGGAGCTCCCGTTGTCAACGAGGATCCGAGACACGATAAAGTTCTCGATGGATGCCTTGATGACCAGCGCATCACAGAACGGATCCTCGTGATCTGGCATGTCACTTCTGGAGAAGGTGATCCTCTCCTCCGGGGGTGGGATCTGGGATGTGGAGGCAACGCTCCGACGGTACATGGTGTGGAGGCTTGCATTGCGGGAAGCCTCGACCCCCACCCCGCCCCCCCCACCCCCCACCCCCCCAACCCCCCCCCCCCCCACCTGTGGATCACTCTGATCCCTCCTCGGGTTCCAACATCCACCCGGTCCTCGCAACGGTCCTCCTCCGCCCGAGGCAGGACCACTTTAATCCTCACTTCTTGCCACCCCTGCTGCTGCTGCTCCCCATTTCCTCTCATCTCAAGGAATTCCGGGCATGTGGCTGTGGCGTGCCCCTCCTCTTGATGGAAGTCGCAATAGGGTAGCTCCACCCTAACTTCTCTCCTCCTCCTCCTTACTATCCTCCTCCTCGCCCCCAAAGCTATGGCCATAGCCTCCTCTTGATCGGGGAGCTGGGGCCTCTGGGCCTGCCTCCAGCCCGGGGGATGGAACTGATCTTGCCCCCATTGATAGCAGTCCCTTCCGTGGTATCCCCTTTGTGGCCCCTGCCCTTGCCACTCAGGCCTCTAGCCCAGTCGACGATCGGGCTCCTGACACCCCCACCTAAGCTACTGCTGCCACTGGAGCTGCCTCTGCTCCCTCTGCCGGGACTCTCCTCTTCTCTCTTCCTGTCCCTTCCCCCTCTCGACTCCTTCTCCTCCTCTGTGTCCCACCTAGCCAGCTTCCACGCGAACTCCGGGTTTGACGCCTCCCCGTCAGCTTCTCTTGCCGCCCTCTCCATAAGCTCCTCGTAGGAGAGGGGAGGAACTCTCTTCAGCTCCACCCTGAAGAACCCCTGCTGCAGGCCCAGGGTAAAGACCATCATCAAACTATGGCCCGGCATCTCCTGGACCTGAGTAACTTCCTCCTGGAACCGATCCACGTAGCTCCCCAGGGTCTCATTCACCCCCTGCTTGATGTGGAACAGGGATTCTGACTCCTTCTTCCTCTTCTTCGAGGTAGTGAACCTCAGCATGAACCCCCGACGTAGGTCCTCAAAGCAGTAGATGGAGCTGGCCGGTAGCTGATGGAACCACTCCCTTGCCTTCTCCCTGAGGGTGATGGAGAAGAGTCGGCACTTGAACCCGTCCGACATCTGTCGGATGGAGACTACATCCTCGAACCATTGAATATGCTGGACCGGGTCTCCCTTACCTGTGTAGTAGGTCATCTCGGGTTCCCTGAACCCATCTGAAACTGGAGTTGAAGAGACCAACTCGCTGAAGGGGCTGCCTCCCCCTGCTGGGCGAGCTGGCGAATCTCGCGAGCCTGCTCGCCGAACCGGCCTCGACCTGCCGAGCTGGGGAAGAGCTCGCGCCCGGGGAGCTCGCACCCCCGGCCTTCCTCGGCCACTTCCTTCCCAGCTCGCCTGCCGTGGGCGTCCTCGCCCAAAGAGGGGGCGGCCGCGATCTGGACTACTGGAGTCGAGCACTCGACCCGCGTGCCGAGTGCGAACTTGACGAGGTTCGACACCTGATTCCTTAAATCTTCGAACATCCCCACCGTGGCGAGAGGCGGGGGGGGGGGGGGGGTGCAGCTAGTCCGGCCTGTCAGATCCCTGTCCTCCTATCATCGAACTCGCTGAAGCTTTTCTGCACTGACCACGCTCCACACTCACCGCACCAAAATGTTTAAACCGAAAATCGGTCTCCTGTGGAGTTCACCCTTGGGGAAGGGGTGATCTCGCGCCTACTTTACTCCTGCAAGCAGAACAACAGGGAAAACAAGGAAAAACTGACCCGAGGGCTCGGCGGGGAGGACCCACCACACACCCGGAAGACCTGAGAATACTTCCCCTCCTTAGCCATAGGCCGAGCTAAGGCTACCTCAGAAAGCACTACTAAACCCGGAAGCAAGAGAATATGAGCTCGCGTGCCTTCTGAGGTGCCCCCTTAGGTTCTATTTATAGAATTCTGTAGAGGGCCTGCTAATAGCCAACCTCTGCTGTTTTGAACAGCTATGTGCAGTCTAACTTGGTCTGCCAACAGCATAGCTCCGCTGTTCCAAGAAGCTATTCGCACCCATGGGGAGGGCATCCATGTAATTTCTCCTCGGGGCTTCTACTGGGAACCAGCCATGGATTGGGAGGTCAGCTCGCCATTAATCCCTCTCCGCGAGAGGCGGGCGCGACCTAGCTCTAGCGGCTCGCCTACTCTTCTTGGGCAAGCGCGAGCCGGGCCACCACGACCCGCCAATCCTCTGCCGAGGCGGTCAGGAGGCCAGGTCTCGAATAGGGGACTGGCTGGCGGCCATTGTGACCATTAGAACGGTTCGCAGGTCGCGGGTCGTCGAACCCATCCGCGAATATCGGTTCATCGAATAGCGCCCCCCACTCCGGTCGATGATTCTCTGAGCGAGTGAGAGGGGTGAAGGAGTCGTCTCGCCTGGCTCAATCACTTGAACTGAGCGGGAGCGGACCAGCCTCTTGCCGCATGCCCGCTTGTTGCTTGGGTGTGGGCCGTGGAACTTGGTTCGCTCGCCTTTCCTGGCGGGGCCCGCTCGATGAACACGGGGTTGTACAGTCGCTGCCCGCACTTTTCATCTACCTGGCCGCCCTCCCTGCGCGGGAGGTCAGGATGGCCACTGGAAATGGGTCAAGAATTAAGCGGTCACGACCCCGTCTCGCCTTCTCAAGGCTCTCCTGTATCTTGATTACCAACTTAATTATGTTAATTATTAATTTGTTGTATAAAAAACCCCTTGGACGAGATGCTTCGCCCGCGCGGGATGAAATAATTTATAATTATGGTATTTTGTCTACCTGTCATGTCGTGCTGGGTTTTTCATCATTACTGTGATTAGCTCCTTTTTCAATTAATTAATCTGTCTTGATTATTTTGACTCATCGAAAAAGTCGCCGCAGTGCCTCCGCTCCTTGCGTTCTAGAGAGAGAGAGAGATGAAGCGTCGGGCTACCTCTTCATTTCCCGCCTCTTGGTTTTCCCGCTCAAACCCCTCTCTCTTCTCCATCCGCTATAAATACCCCTCTCTTAGATTCGGATATTTCCATACTCCCATTACTGTTCTTTGCTATCTTCACGGTCGGAGCTCCCTCCTGCCCGTCTTCTTCTCAACACCTCTCGTGTCCCGCTCTTCCTCTAATCTTTTCTTTTCTCCTATTTCTGCCTCCTCGCCTGCTATAGGAAAGAAGAGTGTGGAAGAAGGTGAGGGCCGCAACTGCTGCGGAAAGCAATTCGCGGATCATGATTTTCCTCTCGGCAGACTACCAGAGGAAGAATATACTCTCTTTGCCAGCGAGTTTCTTGCTGACGGCTATCAGTCTCGCCCACCCAAAGTTGGCGAGTGCATCAATACTTTTTACCCCAACAAACTTGCCTTCCCCGTCTCGCACTTCGAGGCGGGGCTGCGACTTCCACTTTGGCCAGAGGTCAAATTAGTCTTTAAGTATTTTGGGGTTGTTCCCTCCTGCAACTTGCGGCGAGAGCGCATCGAATTCAGCTTGACCGTCTTTCTCAAGCTGTTCGTCTATCACGCGAAATACGATGGCGTTTCCTACTTCACCGGCCAAGCCCTGAAGGTGTGCGAGACGCCGAACAAGAATCATCACTGGCTGACCCACTTCGTCTTCATTCGCGGGTACTTGGGAGGCATCCCTCTCGCCCCGGTGTCCCCTGCCGAGTGCTACTACAAAACTCCCAAGGTTGGGGGTGCCGAGAAGGCTCTCTGCGACTTCTTCGCAGGGAAAAACTTCGAGGTCAATTTAGTCAAGTGAGACCTCGACTCGCTTCCTGTTGTCTTCCACGGCGAAGGTATACTCCTGCCCCCTTAGCATTGTAAAGTTTTTGTTTTATGCTGACTATTAACCTTCTCAGGGGAGAGAACTGTCCATGTCCATCCTCCTTACCAAAGTAACAGGGGTCTCACCCTGGCGTGTATGGCGGCGGAGGCCGCGAAGGAGACGCTGACCCGCACCCCAAAGAAAAGGCCCGGGGATAAGGGCACTTCTCGGCACAGCCCAAAGAAGAGGGTGAAGAAATCAGTGTCCTTTAAAAAGGAGAAGAAAATGTCCGCCCCCAAAGAAAGGAAGGAGTTATCGGGATCCCTGTCCCCCATTTCTTTAGGGTCTCCCTCCCCTCGCCAACTAGCCGTCTCGCCTACCCGCGAGACGGTCTTGTCAGAACCAGCCGCCACCACCACTGTCCGGCCAGGTGAGTTCCTCTCCGGCGAGGCTGGCTCCTCTAGTCACCCTGCTCCCTCCTTGAACTCCAATTACAACATGGGGCCTATGACGGATGACGCTGCCGGCGAGCCGGTACTCTTATGGGAGAAGGATGCCAACCGCGTGTCGGTGTCCACCCTCCTTCCCTCCTGGAAGGAGCAGGACCCGCCCACCAGTCACGCCTTCTACCTTGGCTATGGGCTGTATGGTGGCCTCGACGTTGAGCCCGCGGATAATGAGTTGTCTCGGGACCTCATTCTAAAGAGCGCCCATGCCCAGTTTCGCAAAATGGAGCTCTCGCACCGGGTCTCGCGCCGCTTGGTCTTTAATAATAAGAAGTGGAAGAAAGCGGAGGCCAGCCTTGCAGCGGAACGTGAGAAGTCCCACGACCTCGAGAAGCGGCTGGCCATCGCAGACCATCTCCTCGCGCAAAGTCAGGGTGGTGTGGTAAGCTTCTTAATCATTGTTTTTCCAGCCTCATTCGCTAGCTATTATGGTCTTTTATTCATTAGATCTTCCTGCAGGATGCCGAGACTGCCGACCGGATGCGATCGCGCATTGAGGTACTGGAGGGAGAGAACAAGAGATTAAAATCTGAAAATATCCATCTTCGGGACAACGCGACACCTCCTTTAGATCAATTTCCAGTTCCTTCTCGCTACTGTGTGGACGAGGTCGATGCCCTCTGCCGAGATTCCAATATCAAGATAGCGGAGCTCGTTCTCAAAATGATGAAAGAGTTGGGGGTGGTGCGTGATGATGCCGAGACAGTTACTGTCCGCAACCTGGTCCCCCATTATTTCGGCGAGACGGACAACAGTTCATCTTCCAGCAGCGAGGAGTAAGGAGACACCAGTGCGAGGGACTTCCCCCTCTTTTTTATCTTGTCCTGTACTTGTAATTACTCATGATATAGACATTCCCTCCGGGACAGCAAGGTGTTCTTTTTTTGTGATGATCCAAGGAAATTTTGTTATTCTTTTTATATGTTACTTTATCGTTGCTTTTACCTTCGACTATTTTGCTTAATAGTTATCCCAAAACGCGAGACCCTGGATCTCTCTTTGCCTATACCACCCGCGAGATCATCTGACCCTTAGTGCTCGTCTCGTTGTAAGATTAATCTGCGCTGAATACCTTGGATACCATCCCCTCCTTATGGCAGGCCCCACCTTTTTACGCCGGGCCCGTGATTTGGACAAGGAAGACCCACTCGCTATGGGCGAGACCACCCATGCCGAATGTCGGCCAGAGATCCTCCTCCCTGGCCTAATCCCCAATCCTTCCTTTTTCAAGGGATTTTCTACCAATCTCCTGGTAAACATGGACACTACTCCCCGTGAAATCTTACCACTTGTCTTGCCCTTGAGTGAGCCCATAACCCTGCCAACTAGATGAGAGCCTGGTCAGCAGGTCTGCTCGGGGTCTCCTCTCCAAACCATCTCCAACCACCGAGTGAGCCTACAACCCTGCCAGTTAGATGAGAGCCTGGACAGCGGGTCTGCTCGGGTCTTCTCTCCAAAACACCTCCAACCACCGAGTGATCCTACAACCCTGCCAGCTAGATGGGAGCCTGGTCAGCGGGTCTGCTCGGGGTCTCCTCTCCAAACCATCTCCAACCATCGAGTGAGCCTACAGCCCTGCCAGCTAGATAGGAGGCTAGTCAGCAGGTCTGCTTGGGGTCTCCTCTCCAAACCATCTCCAACCACCGAGTGAGCCTACAACCTTGCCAGCTAGATGGGAGTCTGGTCAGCGGGTCTGCTCGGGTTCTCCTCTCCAAACCATCTCCAACCGCCGAGTGAGCCTACAACCCTGCCAGCTAGATGGGAGCCTGGTCAGCGGGTCTGCTCGGGGTCTCATCCCCAAACCATCTCCAACCATCGAGTGAGCCTACATCCCTGCCAGCTAGATGCGAGCCTAGTCAGCGGGTCTGCTCGTGGTATCCTCTCCAAACCATCTCCAACCACCGAGTGAGCCTACAACCCTGCCAGCTAGATGGGAGCCTGGTCAGCTGGTCTGCTCGGGGTATCCTCTCCAAAATACCTCCAACCACCGAGTGAGCCTACAGCCCTGCCAGCTAGATGGGAGCCTAGTCAGCAGGTCTGCTCGTGGTCTCCTCTCCAACACCAACCACCGAGTGAGCCTATAGCCCTACCAGCTAGATGGGAGCCTGGTCAGCAGGTCTGCTCGGGGTCTCCTCTCCAAACCATCTCCAACCGCCGAGTGAGCCTACAGCCCTGCCAGCTAGATGGGAGCCTGGTCAGCGGGTCTGCTCGGGGTCTCCTCCCCAAACCATCTCCAACCACTGAGTGAGCCTACAACCCTGCCAACTAGATGGGAGCCTGGCCAGCAGGTCTGCTCGGGGTCTCCTCTCCAAACCATCTCCAACCACGAAGTGAGCTACAGCCCTGCCAGCTAGATGAGAGCCTGGTTAGCGGGTCTGCTTGGGGTCTCCTCTCCAAAACACCTCCAACCACCGAGTGAGCCTACAACCCTACCAGCTAGATGAGAGCCTGGTCAGAGGGTCTGCTCGGGGTCTCCTCTCCAAACCATCTCCAAACACCGAGTGAGCTTACAACCCTGCCAGCTAGATGGGAGCCTGGTCAGCGGGTCTGCTCGGGGTCTACTCTCCAAACCATCTCCAACCGCCGAGTGAGCCTATAACCCTGCCAGCTAGATGGGAGCCTGGTCAGCAGGTCTGCTCGGGGTCTCCTCTCCAAACCATCTCCAAACACCGAGTGAGCCTACAGCATTGCCAGCTAGATGGCAGCCTGGTCAGCGGGTCTGCTCGGGGTATCCTCTCCAAACCATCTCCAACCATCGAGTGAGCCTATAGCCCTGCCAACTAGATGAGAGCCTAGTCAGCGGGTCTGCTCGGGGTCTCCTCTCCAAAACCTCCAACCACCGAGTGTGCCTACAGCCCTGCTAGCTAGATGAGAGCGTGGGAAACAGTTCTGCTCGGGGACTCCTCTCCAAATCATCTCCAACCACTGAGTGAGCCTACAGCCCTGCCAGCTAGATGAGAGCCTGGTCAGCGGGTCTGCTCAGGGTCTCCTCTCCAAAACACCTCCAACCACTGAGTGAGCCTTCAACCCTGCCAGCTAGATGGGAGCCTGGTCAGCGGGTCTGCTCGGGGTCTCCTCTCCAAACCATCTCCAACCACTGAGTGAGCCTACATCCCTGCCAGCTAGATGAGAGCCTGGTCAGCGGGTCTGCTCGGGGTCTCCTCACTTACATCTCACCTTTGATGCCATGAAAAAGGACACCTACACTCTCATCACATCAGAAGAGCACATAAAAATTGCAAGTATTGTATAACAATAAAAAATGTAATGGGCGAAAAGTGTTACGGGTAAAATCTCTCTAAATCATCACCACTTCGGGCCCGATCGAGGTGTACCCCATCCACATCCTGGAGGTGGTACCCTCCCGACTTCAAGACCTCTTTTACTACAAAAGGACCCTCCCAATTGGGATGGAGTTTCCCTATGGAGTCCCCTCTACCTACCGCATCTACTTTTTTAGGACCAATTCCCCCTTCTCGAACTGCCTGATCCTTATATGCTTGTCGAAGTACCTTGCATCCGATGATTGACCTCCTCCTGCCGGACCAGCGCCAAATCCCTGAGCTCTTCCACGACATCTAGAGAGAGTCTCTGCTCTTCCTCATTCTCTGCTCTCCATCCTTCGTCCCCTTCCTTTGCAACAGCTACTCTTGGTGATGTGACTTCAAACTTGATGGGTATGACAGCCTCCGAGCCATGAGAGAGCTTAAATAGGGTCTCTCCCGTGACAGTGTTTGGTGTGGTTCTCAAGTCACAAAGGACTGAAGGTAGCTGCTCAACCCAGCTTCCCCTCAAATTCTCCACTTTCTTCTTCAAAAGATTGACAATGATCTTGTTGGCTGCTTCCACCTGCCCATTACTTTGTGGATGATGAACAGAGGCAAAACAGAGATCTATTCCCAAACGGATGCAGAAGTCAACAACTCCCTACTTGCAAATTGTGGTCCATTATCCGTTACAATGGCCAGCGGTAACCCATGGCGGCAGATGATCTCCCCCATATGAAATTCTTGACCACCTGCGATGTCACCTTAGCCAGCGCCTTCACCTCCAGCCATTTTGAAAAGTAGTCCACCATGACTAGCAGGAATTTCCTTTGGCCACTCGCTTGGGGAAAAGGACCCACCAGATCTAGCCCCCATATAGCGAAAGGCCAAGGAGGTGTGATTGTCTGCAACCTCTGGGCTGGAAGGAGTTGGAGGGGGGGTGAACTCCTGGCATTTTGACACCTTTTCGTGAACTCCTCTGCGTCTTTCCTGAGGGTAGGCCAGAAGTACCCCTGTCTCAGCACCCTACCCTCTAACGTCCGGCTCCCCGAGTGACTCCCACATTCTCTTGAGTGAATCTCTTGCAGAACCTTTGGAACCTCCTCCTCTGACACAAATCGGGCCCGTAAACCCGACAGCGTCTTGCGGTATAAAACTCCATCTTTCAACAGGTAGTACGCAAATTTGTATCTGGTATGCTTCTTGTCGAGTTCTGTCGCGGGTAGCTGCCCTGAAGCCAAAAAGGCGATGAAGGGGTCCATCCAAGACCCCTGCTGACATATCTCCATGAGCTCCCCTTCTTCTATAGATGGCCTGAAGAGCTCCGTTATTGTTCCTCCAGCTCGAGGGCCATACTTCACGAGTTGGTCCACCTGAGTGCTCTCCCCCCTTGGGACGTGCCGAATTGAAAAGCTTCGGAACTCCCCGATAATGCCCTTGACCTTCCCTAGGTACAATTGGAGGGTGGGCTCCCTTGCCTCAAACTCCCCTTTGATCTGGCCAGCCACCACCATGGAGTCCGTCGAGGCCTCAATGTCTCGTATGCCCAACTCCCGGGCTAACCTGAGTCCCGCGATGATCGCCTCATATTCCGCTTGGTTGTTGGTGATCGTGTGTAACAACCCCATCCGTTCATATGATATATTCTAGAAGGTCCGGCCGGGGCCCCACAGGATATACCACAAAAAAGTCGGTGAAGGTACAGGATGATACCAGAGTAGCGCATCGCACCTATCACATGCATTCTAGCGGAAGCCTAAACTACTTGAACTCCTCATGAATGCCCAAACATAAAACTCCACATTTTATATACATATAGGAATGTCTTACAATAAGAACAAGTGTTGGCCTTATGGCCTTACATAGCTTTCATACAGTGGCTACAACTATGGGCGCGCAGGCCGGCCACAACAAAAGAAAACACACATCTCAAACATAGCCTTCGAGGGCTAAACAGCAGCAGCAGCATCAACCTCTATGCATCCCGCTCGGCTCTCCAGCAGCTGTGCAAGGGACAATCCACCCACCGGTGGCAAACAAAAGCAACGGTCAGCGTTCAGCTGACCAAATTATAACGACCCTACCCCTTCTCTCGGGGCAGCGGTATTTATCCCTGCAGGCATATCATATCACAAGTATGGCAATATATCAAAATGTGCTTTCACGCACACAAGCCATCACAACCGTTCGCCACCCGGCCCAACGGTCCGTGCACTCAGGGCACATTCTTGGTGTTCTGGCAACCTCTTGCCCACCACCGTATCAGGGTTATCACCCAACGGTAAATCTCTTGAGCATTTACTCCATGGCGTGCAGCCGGAGTTAGTCCTCGGACACCGGGATGGCCCGTAGCCCCCCATTGTGTCATGGCGCGCAGGCCGAAGACTCTTGCTATGCGCTCCAACAGACCGTACCTTTGGTCTCACATCGGACGGACATAGCGCAGGTCGGATCCTCCACCCCCGTTGCTCAAATCGCCTTGCCTTCTCCGAGTACAGCGTACTCATGGCTATCTCAAAGGCGCGGGTCGGTCTCACCAATCCTGTTCCTGGCATTTAAGCCTGGGCATAAGCCTTACACCCATTTTCTCACAACAACAGCGGGTCTTTCCTGGGCACACCAGTACTTCCTGTTACTCTCTTCACAGGTGGACACCGCACATGCACAAATGTCAGGGGTCTTTCCTGGGCATACCAGTACTTCCTGTGACTCGCTGCACAGGTGGACACCCTATGACATCAAGCATCACAAAAAGGGTCTTTCCTGGTCTCACCAGTACTACCTGTGCCTCATTCACAGGTTGGACCCAAAACCATCACAAGGCTATTTTCCTGGGCTACCACCCCAGTACTTCCTGCTACTCCTTTTCGCAGGTATAACCCGAGACTCCTTACACTACACGTTATCACGGAGTCTTCTCCGGTTCGTATGCAACATCACCAATCCAGACCAACCTGTCCAGATGGGCTTCACACAGCATGCCTATTCCGTACTCCATTTCCGGATCTATATGCACAACAAAAGGGGATTTCAAGAATCACCCAAACGACTCCCAAAAGCAGCCACCTCTTGGTGGGGGAATCAAAAGATATGCCAAAACAGAAGCCTTCACATGGCTAGGAAGAAAAGTCGTTACCCTTGACGATCGCTTCGGTGCCATGGCTTGAAAGCTTGCTTGCAAGACTCGCAAGAGCGTTTCCTCCGCAACGCTGGCTTCGGATCTCTCGCCGGTAAACCGCAGCACCACCAACAGCAGCCCCCTTCCCTTCTTCCTCCTCCTTTCTCTCACTCTTTCTCTCTCTCTTGAAGAAAGATGAAGGCCAATTCAAAGTGAGGATTCTTTTCTGAATTCGGCCCTTAAGGAAAAAGAAGAAGAGTTTTCAGCCCTTGGATTCAGACTGAAGAAATGGACGGCCACGATTCTGCCAAAAACACACATTTTGACCCGACACGGCCTCGAACACGGCCGTGTGCCTCGCCGTGTGCCTCAAGCGGTGGTCAACCGACCTATCCAAACCAGTGACACGCCCATGGGACACGCCCGTGTCATGGGCCGTGTCACCAACACGCCTTCAGACACGCCCGTGTCTGTGGCCGTGTACCTGGGTGAAAAAAATCCCAAATCATCCCGAGACTTCACACGGCCTGGGACACGCCCGTGTCCCCGGCCGTGTGCCCAGACACGGCACCCAGACACGCCCTGTCAAAATCATTCGGCGGGCTGAGCTCGTCGTTCCGATTTGACACGCCCTGTGACACGCCCGTGTCACAGGCCGTGTCACCTATCTCGACACTCGACACTCGACGATCTCGACACTCGACGATCTCGACACTCGACACTCAACGACACGGCCATGGACACGCCCGTGTCCTAGGCCGTGTGCCTCCTCTCGACGATCGTCGAGCGAAAATCGTCGACACCTAAGTCGACTGTCGACACTGCCTTGACACGCCCTGCGACACGCCCGTGTCGCAGGCCGTGTCCACCTGACACGCCCTGGGACACGCCCGTGTCCCAGGCCGTGTCACCCAAATTTTCCCGTTTCAGAACTTTGGGCTGTTACAATCCTCCCCTCCTACAGGAAATTTCGTCCTCGAAATTTGGAGACAGGAAAGCAACAGAAACCAGCAAGAAAAAGGTTACAACATATAAAATTTAAAGTTACAACTTTTTCGCTCCGATTTACACAAACAGCTCAGGGAACTCTTCTCGCATGGTCTGCTCACGCTCCCATGTCAGTTCTTCACGGCCGCAGTTGTCCCACCGGACTTTTACCATATCGACCGTCTTGTTCCGCAACTGTTTCTCGGCTCGATCTTCGATCTGAATGGGTCTAACTTTCGTTGTTAGCCCATACTCCACCGGCACACGATCATCCGCGATCACTTGAGCTGGATCTTTCACGGCTTTCCGCAGTACCGAGATGTGAAAAACATCATGTAATCCACCCAAGTCCGCCGACAGAGCTAGCCGATAAGCCGCTTCGCCAATTCGCTCAACCACTTCAAAAGGACCTAAATGTCTTGGACTCAACTTTTTCAATCGTCGAATCCTGGAGACACCTTTGAATGGCTTGATCTTCAAGTAGACCCAATCGCCAACCGCAAATTCAACGTTCCGGTGCTTGGCGTTGTAGTACTTCGCTTGTCGATCTTGAGCAACTAGCAATCTCTCTCGAATAGTCCGAATGGTTGAGTTTGCTTCATCCACCTCATTTGGTTTAACAATCCGAGCTTCACCCGCTTCTACCCAAGCCAAGGGAGTACGACACTTCCTGCCATATGGAGCTTCATATGGTGCCATCCCAATGCTTGCTTGGTAGCTATTATTATATGCAAACTCGACCATATAGAGATGATCTTCCCATTTCTTTCCGAAATCAAGGGCGCACATTCGGAGCATGTCCTCCATTGTTCTGTTGGTACGTTCAGTTTGGCCATCCGTTTGGGATGAAAGGCCGTACTGAAAGTCAATTTCGTGCCCAACAGTCGGTGAACTAGCCTCCAATCATTTGACGTAAACCGCCCATCTCGATCCCTTACGATGCTCCGAGAAACACCGTGAAGCCGCACAATTTGATCAACATATAACTTGGCCAAATATTCAACTGAATCATTCCGTCTGTTCGGGAGAAAATGTGCTACTTTGGTTAGCCGGTCAACTATCACCCAAATGGAATCATTTCCTCGCTGCGATCTTGGCAACCCATGCACAAAATCCATGGAAATATCATCAAATTTCCACACTGGGATCGGCAGTGACTTCAAATATCCGCCCGGCTTTTGGCATTCCGCCTTCACCATCGCACATGTTTGGCATTTGGCCACATAAAGGGCAACATCTTTCTTAAGCCCTGGCCACCAGAAAAGCTTCTTCATATCGTTGAACATCTTTGTGCTCCCGGGTGAATGAATACTTCGTATAATGTGCTTCATACATCAGTTCTTCCCTCAGTTTCCCCACATTTGGGATGCACAATCGGCCTTCTTTTCGCAACAGACCGTCAATCCAGGTAAATTTGCCTCTGGCCCTTCATTCACATAGCGTAAGAGATCTTCATCCAACTCCGTTGCCCGTCGAACTCGGTCCGCAAGGTCACATTGCACCTCGGTCCAGTTCAAACATACAATGGCAGTGGAATTTTTGTCAACACAATAGATCTCCAATGCCTCCAACTCCTGGATCAGACGTTCATCATGCCTTTGTAACCAATTCGCTCTAGCCGGAACTCGCCGACTCAAGGCATCCGCGACAACATTTCCCTTCCCGGGTGTATAGTGAATCTCGAAAGTGTAGTCCCCAAGGAACTCCAACCACCTTCGTTGTCGCATGTTCAACTCTTTCTGCTCCAAAAGGTACTTGAGGCTCTTATGATCCGTATAGATCTCCACCTTCACGCCATAAAGGTAGTGTCGCCACAGCTTCAGTGCAAAAATCACCGCCGCTAGTTCCAAATCATGGACGGGATAATTTCGCTCGTGCACCTTCAGTTGGCGTGAGCCATAAGCAATAACCTTTCCATTCCGCAGAAGAACGCAGCCTAAGCCGCTCCCTGAGGCATCACTATAAATAACAAAACCATCGGTCCCACATGGCGAAGACAACACCGGCGCCGTGGTCAACCGAATCTTCAGCTCTTCAAAAGCTCGTGCACACTCTGGCGTCCAAACGAACTTCTGATCTTCCGCGTCAGTGTGGTTAGCGGCAAAGCGATCCGCGAGAAGTTCTCCACAAATCTTCTATAGTAGCCCGCAAGTCCAAGGAAACTCCTGACTTCGGCCACGGAAGACAATATTGGCCATTCTTGTATGGCTCTTATCTTCGCTGGATCCACTGCAATGCCCGCTCCACTCACCACATGGCCCAAAAATGCTACTGACGATAGCCAAAACTCGCACTTCGAGAACTTGGCATAGAGCTGATTTTGCCTCAACGTGTTCAACACCAACCGCAAGTGAATCTCATGTTCAGCTTTCGACTTTGAGTACACCAGGATATCATCAATGAACACTATCACAAACAGATCCAGGTACTCACGGAAAATGCGGTGCATCAAATCCATAAACACAGAGGGCGCATTGCACAGTCCAAAGGGCATGACTGTGAACTCATAGTGCCCATAGCGTGTTCCAAATGCAGTTTTGGGAATATCACCTTCCCGAATCTTTAACTGGTAATAACCAGACTTCAGGTCCAACTTCGAATAGACGGTAGAACCTACCAGCTGATCAAATAACTCATCAATCCGGGGATCGGATATTTATTCTTCTCGGTCAGCTTATTCAGTTCACGGTAGTCGATGCACAATCGCAATCCACCGTCTTTCTTCTTTACAAAAAGCACAGGCGCGCTCCAAGGTGACATACTTGGGCGTATATACCCTTGCTCTAGCATTTCTTGCAGTTGAATCTTCAATTCCGCCATCTCTTTTGGCGCGACGCGATATGGCGAGCGGGCCACAGGTTTCGCACCTGGCACCAACTCGATCGTGAAGTCAATCTCCCGCTGGGGTGGTAGCCCAGGGAGATCCGTGGGAAACACATCTGTAAATTTGCCACAATCGGAACCTCGCACACACTGGCCTTAGGCTCAACAGCCTGAATTAGTGCAAAGTAACACTCCGCACCCTTCCGAACAGCCTTGACTACCTGGAGTGCAGACATCAATGTCCCGCCCACTCCTCGCATACCCGCGAACTTTGCCTCCTGTTCGGTATTCTGGCCCAACGTGATTTCTTTGGACTGACAATCAATCATAGCATGCTGTTCCGCAAGCCAATCCATCCCAAAAATCACATCGAATTCCGATATTGGCAAAACAAATGCGGTTAAACAAAAATCCCGACTTCCTAGCTGAACCGCCACATCGCAAGCTTGATCCGCAAGCATCCAACAGCCATTCGGCAACACCACTCTGACCTTATCTGTCTTTGCACGACTGGGTATCCCAAGCCGCGTTATAAAATCACAAGACAGAAAAGAATGCGATGCACCTGTATCAAATAGTGCTCGCGCCAGCGTGTCCCGAATCATCACAAAACCTATGACAACCATGTCACACATACAAATCGCAAACAAAGAGGTACTAAGCTAAGCATACAAACATTAGCATAAGCAAAACTAAACTCATACCTGTGACCACGTCACTCTGCTTGATGGCCTCCTGCAGGCCAAGATTGTAGACCCGGGGTTGCGCTTGCGAGGCAGAGGAATCCACCACCGCCTTTCCTTTCTCCGCATACGATGCTCCCGCCTTCTTTTCACTCTTCGGCGGCCTCCGACAATCTCGCGCAATATGCCCCATGCGGCCACAATTGTAGCAGACCCGAGTATCTGGCTTGGAAGTAGCCCCTGACGTTGCTCCCGTTGCAACTGATGAAGGAGCTTGTCCACTCGGCTTGGACTTCTTACCCCATTTCTTCTTATAGAATGGTTTCCCAGATCGGGGCGCCTTCCACTCCGGTTGCGTCACAGTCAAAGCTCTCTTTCCTTGCACCCTTTTCATATCCTTTTCCAACGCGGTTGCAGTGTCAACCAATGCTTGGAAACCTTGGTTCACAGAACTTGACACAAGGAACCTCAACTCGTCCCTCAGGCCTTCATAGAACCTATTGGTCTTCCGCTGCTCATCAGCAAATATCGAACCCGCATACCGCCCCAAGCGCGTAAATTCATGCAGGTACGCGTCAACACTGCCCTCACCTTGAGTCAACCGTTGGAATTCATTTTCCATGGCTATCCGCTGAGCCACAGGAAGGTGCTTTGCTAGGAACACACATTTTGACCCGACACGGCCTCGAACACGGCCGTGTGCCTGGCCGTGTGCCTCAAGCGGTGGTCAACCGACCTATCCAAACCAGTGACACGCCCATGGGACACGCCCGTGTTATGGGCCGTGTCACCAACACGCCTTCAGACACGCCCGTGTCTGTGGCCGTGTACCTGGGTGAAAAAAATCCCAATCATCCCGAGACTTCACACGGCCTGGGACACGCCCGTGTCCCCGGCCGTGTGCCCAGACACGGCACCCAGACACGCCCTGTCAAAATCATTCGGCGGGCTGAGCTCGTCGTTCCGATTTGACACGCCCTGTGACACGCCCGTGTCACAGGCCGTGTCACCTATCTCGACACTCGACACTCGACGATCTCGACACTCGACGATCTCGACACTCGACACTCAACGACACGGCCATGGACACGCCCGTGTCCTAGGCCGTGTGCCTCCTCTCGACGATCGTCGAGCGAAAATCGTCGACACCTAAGTCGACTGTCGACACTGCCTTGACACGCCCTGCGACACGCCCGTGTCGCAGGCCGTGTCCACCTGACACGCCCTGGGACACGCCCGTGTCCCAGGCCGTGTCACCCAAATTTTCCCGTTTCAGAACTTTGGGCTGTTACATCGTGAAATGGATCTTCAAGGCCTGTTCAATCCTGGTCCCCTCCGGACTTACCAAGATCATTCCCCCTCAGAAGGAATTTCTTCCTGACGCTCCATCCACCAACATCTTCTAGGTTGCTCGAGGGGACGCTTCAGTCTCTTGGACATCAACTACGTAGTCCACCAGGAAATCAGCCACCGCTTGTGCCTTAATGGCAAGCCGAGGGATGAAAGCGAGGTCGAATTCACTGAGCTCTGTTGACCATTTGGCTATCCTCCCGGAGTGTTCTACCCCTTCCAAGATGCGACGGAGGGGGTGATCCGTTACCACCTGAATAGAATGAGCCTGAAAATACGATCTGAGCTTTCGGCCCGAGACAACAAGGGCAAACGCTAACTTTTCAAGAATGGGGTACCCGAGCTCCGTTTTCTTTAGGACCCTGCTCACGTAGTAGATCGGAAATTGCTTCTTCCCTTCCTCTCACACAAGAACCGAGCTCACAGCCCTAGTCCCTACTCCTAAGTATAAGAACAAGACCACTCCTTCCCTTGGCCCCTGGAGTAAAGGCGTATGGGTGAGCTGTTGCTTTAGAGCCTGAAAGGCCTTCTTACATTCATGGGTCCATTCAAACTTCTTGCCTCCTCGCAGTGTCCGAAATAAAGGTGAGCATCTCTCTCCGTCTCGAGAGAGAAACCTGCTTTGCCCGACTAACTTGCAGGTGAGACGTTGAACCTCCTTGGCATTTCTAGGGGACTCCAACTCTAGGGTTGCTTTTACTTTCTCGGGGTTGGGCTCCACTCTAGATTGGGTGAGGAGATGTCCTAGGAACTTCCCCTATTGGCTCCAAATACACATTTTAGGTGGTTGAGTCTCATTTTATATTTTCTCAGGGTATCAAAGGTTTCCTCAAGGTCCAGGACATGAGCTTCGAGGTCCTTACTTTTGATCATCAAGTCATCCACATACACCTCAAGGTTCTTCCCTTTCTATTTTCGGAAGATCTGATCCATCATTCTTTGGTAGGTCGCCCCCGCATTTTTCAACCCAAAGGGCATCATATTAAAACAGAAGCACCCATCCTCCGTGACGAAGGTGACGTCCTTAACGTCCGGAGGATGCATACGTATTTGGTGATATCCGGAAAACTCATCCAAGAAACTCATGAAAGAAAAACCGATGGCTGAGTCAACCAGCGCGTCGATTCGGGGCAGCGGGTAACAATCCTTAGGGAACGCTTTATTTAAAAGAGAGAAATCCACACACATTCTCCATCTACCCTCCCCATTTTAACCATTACAACATTACTTACCCATCTTGGATACTTACAAGCGGCCACAAACCCCGCCTTAAGTAACTTCTCTACCTCCTCTCTAATAGGCCCGGCCATCTTGGAGACGATGGCCCTCTTCTTCTGTTGTATGGGGCAAGTGTTGGGATCGAGGTTGAGGCGGTGACAAGAGACGTCCGCATCGACCCCGGGCTTGTCTGCGGCGCTCCACGCGAAGACGTCAATATTTTTTTGCACGCAGGCCTTGATCTTCTCTAGATCTTCTGGGCTGAGTTCGCCGCTGATCTTTACCTTCTCCTCTCTCCCTTCCTCGGTGCGGATCTCCACCTCGAGTACCTCCACGGACGCCTTCAGCCTTCATGGCTCTTCCTCTCCCTCCTGCTCTTCTAGCGCATCCTGTTCTCTGACTTCATCTTCCGCGACAGCCACCACCATTTCTTCCCCAAGCTTTTCCCTCTCCCACTCCCTAGTGTCCTCTCCTTCCTGTAATGAGGCTCTTCTTTTTTCCAGCCGGGCCCCCCTCCTGGGCGACCCTCCCGCTTCCTCCGTCTTCCTCTTCTCTTTCCTACTTTCATCTTCCTTTGACTCCCCTTCCTCTTCCGCCTCCATCTCTCCCTTATCCTTTCCAGCCATTTCTAGCTCCCCCGCAATGCCACCAGCCATCACTACTTCTCCCTCCGCACCAACATCTTCTTCCTCTCTCTATTCTACTATCCACATCTCTCCGTGCTTCTCTCCCGCCATTTCTGGCTCCCCTGCAATACCACCAACCATCACTATTTCTCCCTCTCCACCAACATCTTCTTCCTCTCTCTCTTCTACTATCCCCATCTCTCCGTGCTTCTATCCCGCCATTTTTGGCTCCCCCATAATGCCACCATCCATCACCACTTCACCCTCTCCTCCAACATCCTCCTCCCCTCTCGCTTCTACTTCGCCCCCAAGCTCCTGTTTCCATCGTTCCATCCTCTTCTCCATCTCTTCAGCATCTCCCTGCCAGGAGATGGTGTTCATTGTCGTCACGTAGCACTCCCTTGCAGCCTTCGGACCCCCCCGCACTCTGATTTCGGTACCTCCGGAGTTTAACTTCAGGCACTAGTGAAACGATGATGGAACACATCTGAAGGCACTGATCAAGGGGCGCCCAAAAATGACGTTGTAACTACTGGGGGCATCCACTATGAAAAAACGGCAATTTCAGGATAGCCCCCCCAGGGTTACTTAAAGTCCCACTCCCCCCTCGACTTCTTTCCTCTCTCCTGAGAACCCGAACAATGGTACATCCGCCGCCAGCACCCTCCGGGCCTCCACCCTCATCTCATTGAATTCCTTTTGAAAATAACGTTCACAGAGCTCCCATTGTCCACTAGGATCCGTGACACCGTAAAGTTCTCGATGGCGGTTCGTATCACCAGCAAGTCGCAGAAAGGGTCCTCATGGTCTGGCATGTCCTTCCTTGAAAATGTTATTTTCTCATATGGGGGAGGGGATTGCAACGTCAAAGCTACGCTTCGGCGATACATAGTGTGAAGGCTCGCCTTTCGCGCTGCCTCTATCCCCACACCTCCATGAATTACTCCAATTCCCGCTCGATCTCCTACATCTGTTCGATCTACACATCGATCCTCCTCTCCTATACCCGTCACTTCTTCTATCCGTACCGGTCTCTGTTGCTCTCCTACTCCTCTAGTTCTCCTCATCTCCAAGAAATCAGGGCAGGTAGCCGTTGCGTGACCTTCCTCCTCATGGAAGTTGTAATATGGAAACACCACCTCCCCCCTTGCCTTCCTTCCTGAGGGTTTCTCCTTCTCCCAGCCCCTACTCCTCTTCCTCTCTCCCGACCTCTACCTTTCCCTCGGCCGATTGCCATAGCTTGCTGCGAAGGAGGTAGGGGTGGTCTATGACCGTATCCCCATCCTTGTTGGTGAAACCTTCCCGGTCCTCCCTGTTGGTTCCTCCCCCCCCCCCGTGGGGAAATCCTCTCCCTTGTCCTGGGGCAGGGCCCCCCTGTTGCCTCCATCCCAGCTCTTGATATGCCGGCGCCCTCGGCTCTTCTCTTCTCCTCGCTTCCTGCTATCTCCCCCCTGACTCCCTCGACTCCACCTCCATAAGCCCTGCCAACGTTTTTGCAAAAGTGGGATTTGCCGCCTCCATCGCTATTTCCTTCGCCGCCTTCTCCATCAAGCCATCAAAAGACAACGACGCCTTTCGGGTGAGGCTCATTTTTAAGAAACCTTCCCGTAGTCCACGGTAAAGGCCATCTGGAGGGCAAACCCAGACACCTCCTGTATATCCAATATCTCCTCTTGGAACCTATCCACGTACTGCGCTAGGGATTCATCTGCCTTCTTCTTAATCAAAAAGATTGACTCCGGGTTCTTCTTTCTCTTCTTCGAAGTTGAGAACCGTAGCTGGAAACTCCTGCTAAGGTCCTCAAAGCAGTATATTGAGCCAATTGGAAGCTGGTGAAACTAGTCCCGAGCCTTATCCTTTAGCTTGATGGCAAAGAGACGGCACTTGAACGCGTCCGGCATGGGCCTGATCGAAACCGCATCCTTGAACCACTGCAGGTGATGGAGGGGATCATCCTTCCCCACATAATAGTTCATTTCTGGTTCCTAAACCCTTTCGGGACGAGAGCTGACAGGATCCGCTCACAAAGAGGCGACCCTCTCGCCACCGGTCTCGCCCCCCTACTCGCGCGACGACCTCCCTTGGCAAGATGGTACTCACCGGGCTTGGGAATAACTCCCATCCTGCCATGTCTCTCCCTCTCCTTTAGTGTTGGATCCCTAGTTTGATTTGGACTAGGTTCACTAACTTAGGATCTTGTGACCCACAATATATAGCCAGGGTCATAGTCGTATCCTAGAGTTTAGGCCAAGTCCTTAGAGTCAACATCACATGGACCAGTAATCAACAAGACTGCCAGAGACTCAAGACTTAGAAGATTTCAAGACTCTATAAAGTGAGATTGACGTTCGTCAAACTCAGGTCGACGATTGTCGTGCTCCGCTCGACGATCTCAGAGAAAATTCTCTGAGCTGAGCTCGACGAACTTTATTCTTTGGTCGACGAATCTTTGGACTACTACAACATTCTGTCAAGACTATGTTCTCTAGTCTCAGGTCGACGAACTCAGTTCTCTACCCGATGAATTCTGGATTATCAACTTCAACTACTTAGAACCAGAAGACTTGTGTCAACACTCAGAGTATATGTCGACACCAACTGAGTCGACACTAGAAGAACTTGTGTCGACACCCAGATCATCAGTCAACACTTTGGAAAGATTGTGTCGACACCACACAGAAGACTTGTGTCGACACACAGGATATCAGTCGACACAGAATATTTGACAACTCCAGAAACTCAGCTCGGCAAACTTCAGACACAGAAAAGGCAAAGTTTTCTGAAGCATACAATTTTGTTATCAGATCGACGATCTTGGAACTCAGCTCGATGAACAGAAGTTATCTGATCGATGAACACAACATCTCAGCTAGACGAACTGTGGACTGAGTTCGACAATTTCTGTCATCTGTTCGACGATTCCATACTAAGTCATTTCCAGCTTTGACCCCATTATTACTGCAATGATTCCTGGGTAATCAATGCTCTAACATTCTCTGAATATAATAGTTAGAGGAGCATTGATTAAGATATTCTCCAGGATTATTGATGAGTCCACATTTTACACTGATTTTTGGACTCATCTGTGCTAGTTTTATCGTCTTAGCACTACACTTGAGAGCCTTTATTACTTATTTGTGTTTATGTACCTATATCACGATTAAGTGCACTGTAGGCCCACTTCTGTGTGCTTTCTGTGTTTCCATTTTGTTGTTATTCTTTAGCCCTATCTTGGGGATGTGGTGTGCACGTTCTGGTGGCCTTTCTGCCCCTTCTACTGGTACAGGGGTCGTGTGCGTGTTCCGGGATGGTTGTGAAACAGGAATACTGCGCACGATCAGGGGATCTAATGCGCACGACCACTGGTCGTGCGCCCCCGATCGTGCGCACTACTCTACGTTTTCTATAGAATCAGCCTGGGGTAAGCGCACGACCACTGGACTGACTGCGCACGACCACTGGTCGTGCGCCACTGTTCGTGCGCATTACACCCCCTTTTTCATAACCCTGTCTTGGTAATCACACGAGCACTGGCTATAATGCGCACGACTACTAGTCGTGCGCCACTTCTCGTGCGCATATATGCTGATGCTTCTTGTCCAGGTTGCAGGTTTATTTGGAAAAGCAGCACGATCATCGACCTACAGTGCGCACGACCACTGGTCGTGCGCCACTGATCGTGCGCACTGCTTCTGCTGTCTCCGTATAAAAGGCCCTGCTCCGCATTTTAGGTCAACGCCTGTCATTTGCTGCGATCGGAGAGTGCGCGGGAATCGCCTTTTCACCTCTCCAGCTGCTCCATCACTTCCACCTTCTTCGGGAAGCCATTTCCACTTCCTCCGAAGCTTTTCAACACTCCGGCGAAGCCCTCGGCCATTGATGACTTCAACTCCAAGCTTTCCTGCAGAGTTGGTGAGGTAGATAACCTAGAGAACGAACTTAAAGGCCTTTGAGGTGACAGATCGTTGGTACCGGAAGCCTCCTTGGACTGAGCCCGGAAGCGGATTGACAACTCGCTACTCCGGCCACGACCCGCGGTGGATCTTCATTCTCTTTTGGTTTACTCCTCTTCCCCTTCCTCTGTGTTATGAATGTTTTGAGCAGTGTAATGAACATTTCCATCCCTGAACATCAAGTTTACTTTCTCGTTAATGGAATGTTAGTTTCTTCTTATGCTTGTGAGTTCTTTCTGTGAATGCACCTCACTCACCCCACATCCACTTCACTCCTGTGCCTTGTCCGATTGTAATCCACACAAGAACGCTGCAATCCATTAGTTTCCCTTCCACTCGCCCAACTGAAGTTCGGCATAGCGGCCGACAAACCCACTTCACCTTGCGAAGCGGTGCCGTCAACCCGCATAGTTTTTACTAGTTCAGTAGATCAAACATCCACAATCTCCCTAGTCCGCTATTTCCTTTTTGTTCTATTTTTAACTCTCATAATGATATTCTCATTACTGTTGCCGTTCTACGCTAATTGCATTCCTCAAGAGACCGACACTTGGGGATTTACTCCCAAAACTTTATTACTTGTGCGACCGGTGCGCTTGCCGTATTACACGCATCAAGTTTTTGGCGCCGTTGCCGGGGAATGCAGCTGTAGAGCGACTCCAGATGACTGAGAATTTCGTGATACGAGTTATTTTGTTGTTTTTGGTCCCTTTTCTCTTGTGTTGTTATTCTGTCAGATGGAATTGTTAGTTTTTTTCGCAGAATCTATGTCAAGTAGTTGTATCCCTTATATTTGAAATCGCTGCAATGTGGGCCAATTTCAATATCAATTGCCGTCATTGTGGAGACATCTCTCATGCTAGCGACAGATGCCCTCAGAAGTATAGTAGCCAGGAAATTTATGAATCGACATATCGTCGACATAAACCGGTTAGCTACCGACCTGCGGAGCCATTGCCGCACTACTTTTATTCAGCTTCAGCACCCGTTGCACCGCCAAAGCCAGCTAAGAAGTGCCTTTTTTGTCGAAGTTGGGATCATGCATTGAAGGATTGCGCCGCGTACCTAGCTGAGCTAGCGGTGGATGACGAGCCAGATTTTTGGATTGTCTCCACTTCAACCTTGGGCAACACCCCTTCTGTATCGGGGTATGTACCATTGCCATCTCTATGTTATGGAGAAGACATCCCAGGTATGTGCACCGATACATGCGCTTATCCCCATTCCGACACTGCTATTTATACTCCTGAAGTGCATACTTCACCTAGCATAGAATCTTTTAGTTGTGAAGAGCCATCGCTCAACGTCCTACCAAGCTTCGTATCTTCACCTTCTTATTTGCATATCATTCTTTCTTCTTCTGACAGTGCTGCTGAGATTTAATCGCAGGTGGAAATTAGCATTTCCCGCATTCTGTTAGATCCAGTCAAGGAGGACGACTCCGTGGCAGAGGTTGTGACCTCCATCCCATGTGAGGATGCCCGAGGCATGGACGAGGCAGATGCAGCTTCAGAACATTCCTGCACTAGCTTAGACAGCTGTTTGGAAGCATCCACAATTTCGCCGATGGGGGATGACTCCGGGATCACCCCCAAGATCGATGTCCGTTTATGTTATTCTTCTAGTTTATTTCTTGACCCTGATCTCGTGTCTACTCCCATGCAGGACCACATTTTGGAATTGGTCCAATCAGTACAAGGGCCTGTAATGCGGCCTCGGACTTATTGTAACCAGATGCAGATGAAGTTGGAGCCAATGAGCTTCCCAAGTTACTTTCTGCCCATGCCTGAAACTTCCGATAGGTATGCGTATACAGGTATTGGGGCTTATGTTCTATCTCCGTTCTGGTACCCGCTACCGCAGCGTGACCATGAACCTCTGCCTGAGCATTTCCAGTTTCATTCGCCCATCAGTTAGGAGATGCTCAGATTTTGTATAAGTCCTGTTGGGAGACAATAAACCCAACAGTTATCTAGGATAGTGTTTCTTTTGTTAAAATTTTTGTTTGTATTTCATTATTTGGGTGTGGTAGCCCAGCTGTGTGTTGAGCTCTTTGTTGCACCACATGGTCAGCAGTGTGAAATAGACTGAAAACTCAGGCGTGCGAAAAATTTCACGACGCACGACCACTGGTCGTGCGCACTACTTATAATCGCACGACCACTGGTCGTGCGCATGCCCGGTTTTCTTTTTATTTTCCAGCCGCTGTCCACTGTGCGTGCGCCCTAATCTCCCGCTTGGTCCGCTGCGCGTGCGTTGTCGGCGCTCATCTTCTTCTGATTCCTCTCCGGTGGTTCGTCTCTCTCTCCTCCGGTAGGATCCCTCAACTTCTTATCTCCCTTCCTTACTTTGCTGTAATGGAACCTAGGCGCCGCCCTATAGTCACGGCCTATCAAAGATCCGGTCGTGCTTCAGCAAGTCCTGCGTAGATTTTGGGAAGAATGGGAACTTTTGCTAACGCAGAGCATACTCAACGCTATAATTCCCTGAAGGACAAGCCATTCCTCTCTCAGCGGCTTGTTGACTGGAACGAGCTGCGTTCCATTGGGGATGACGGTGCATTAGCAGAGGCCGTGCTCATTCTCTACTCTTTTGATTTTTGGAGCAAGTTATTCGAGTGCGACGAGCTTGGCTTCCGGGAATTGACATTGGAATTCCTTTCCACATTCACTTGGGAGACAACGGCGGACAACCAGTTTCTCCCCACTTGTTCCTTTCGGATAATGGGAAATGTCTTCACGGTCACACTGCCCGAGCTTGCCATCCATACAGGTGTCTATTCCGAGGCAGAGGCATCCCAGATTAATTTCCCCGCATTGTGCATTGATTTTCCAGAGGGTGTTACTCCGCGGTCCGCTTGACATTCTCTGACCGGAGGGCATGAGGAGTATGTAGCTCGGCGTGCCAAGTCAACAAAAATTATCTCCCCCGCTCTCAGGTTTATGCAGCATTTGCTTAGTCATTCACTCACCGCTAGGGCCTTGAGCAAGAATGTGGTGGGGTGGCAGGATTTGATCTCCTTATCTAGCATGCAGCAGCAGTACCCCCTCCATTTGGGGTATATGCTGGCCAATTTCTTCCACCACGAGGCCACTTATGGTCTCGCGGGCGCGATCGGGGGTGCTTACTACATTACCCGCATTGCCAAAAGTTTGGGAGTTTGGAGCCAGCTACCTCCGATGGTGTAGGTCACTGCCCCATCCATGATCTCCAGGGCCAACCTGGTGAGTTGCCATTTGCTACGTGTGGTAGGGAGAAAAGGTGGCCGGCAGTTTATTGTCCGCATGCCTGGTGATGCGCCTGCGGGTCGAGATGAAGGGGAAGATGAAGGAGAGCCGGGTGAATCTTCCGCTATAGGTAGGCGGAGTGCAGGAGTGCCACCGCAGCTGAGTCAACAACAACTGAGGCCTCCAATAAAGCATGAGGGGCAATCTAGCCGCCAGTCCAGCTCAGTTCAAGAGAGGGGAGTCCCGTATTTGTCCGAGCGCCTTGCTGATTTGGAAGCTTCCCAGTTTTGGATGCAGGATTTTATTTATCAGCAAGCAGTGCGAGGCGGGATGAACATTCAACCACCGCCCACTCGTGTCGCCCCATCAGCACCTGGTCCACGTCCATCGCCCATCGAGATTCATGACAGTGATAGTGAGGGGGAGTGAGTGGAACTCATCACAGAGCTAGTCTACCACGCCTTCTGTTTCTTTTCTATTGTTTATATTTTCTGAGCAAGATAGCTACTATATTTTTGTGAGCGCCCATCTGGGAGCCGACTGTTGTCTTTTTTTTTTGTATCGAACTCTCTATTTGAACTGCTAATACAGGTATTTGGTCCACCTTAAGGACGATAAACAAAAGGGCTTTCGGGAGACAACCCAAGTTGGCCCGTTCGGTCCTATGCTGTGTTTTGATTTCGGTTTATTTCTTCATATATATATATATGTGTCCAGCTTTTGTTTGGCTTGCATCCTTTAATCGCAGGTGCAGGAATATTTGAGGCGCGACAACTTGGCCGCACTTGGACATCTCATTGCCCAACTGGTATGCTCAATTTTGAGCATAGGTACTTCCTACCCTAGCTATTTCTCCTATTTGGAATGTTTATTTTTACTCGTTGCCAACTTTAAGTCTGGGGGGGGGGGGAGTATGCCTGTGGTCACTACACCGCACTTTCTGTTGCATTCCAGTTTCTTATTTACCTATTTCTTGCTTTTTGGTTGCACACACTGATTCGCCCACACGAGTGCGCTCTTACCCACGCGCACAACCCGAGTTAAATTTATTGCTTTTGTGTAAACTTTAAAATAGTGGTACTGGCTTAGGATTTCAGGATTGAGTAGTTCGAAACTCATGCAGTGCTCCTAATCGAATACTCATGGTTTGTGTAGAGTTAGGATAGAACTAATTTTTCTTTTTGCTCGTAGAATTATTCTTTTCTGCATACGTAAATATTGTTTGTACTGCTCAAAATCTGAATCTGGGATAATCAAACGATAGTGTAGGAATGTGTGTAGCCGCCACTAGACTCGTATTACTCGAGTCGGGGGGAAGGATCATCTTTCTCGGTGGCTAAGAACTTGCCCTAAGCTACTCTCGAAGCATTGGTGCACGGTTAGTTAAGCGTGAGCATGACGTAGGCCTTCTTTTTGGCTAGTTTGAGCCTTGTTTAGCCATTCCTACCTGTTAACCATTGCATGCCAAATTTGTGCCTACCCTTCCTTTGATCCAGCTCCACTCACTTCCACCAAGGCCTGAAGCTAAGCCCACCTTCGCAATCAAATGCTTGAGCTGATTTGTATTTCCTGTTTTGCCGAGGTTGTGATTAGTGGACATTGTTTTTGGGGGTGCTGATTTTATTCCTGTTTTGATTGCTTCGTTTGGGGATTGCTAGCGCAGAAAAGAAAACAACAGTTTATGAAAATAAAAAGCTGATTCGCGCAATAGAATAACCGAATATATATATGAAAGAATTGCTTTGAGATCTTGCTCCCCATCCTCTTTTTTGAATTTGGTCGGGTTCAGCCGTGTTCAAACCCGGATTTCAAGCTAAGTCTGGGGGCGTGTGCCCCATTCTTTTCTAAATGGCTGTTTTGGTTTGGGTTGTTTTCGCTCGCTTTGGTTGCATAGAGACTTCTTGTTTATCTTTGACCACCAAGCCGTTGCCTAAGCGCCATTTCCTCCTACAAGTCCTACTGATTCACGCTTGAGTCTAACCCGCGCCGTGGAGAGAGTGTGAACGTGCAAGCATATGGTCCCCGACATTGGTGGATTCCTTTGGAGGTGATCCTGAGTCCCGAACTTTGGCAATGCTCACCTTAGTGGTCTGCCTACTTTCTTCCTGCACATGATCGCACGATTCTCCAGAATTCTAATTTTGAGCAATTACAATATTTATTTACGTCTGTCGAATAGTTTAAACTACATTGTATAATTAAAAAGTTTTTCTATTATACCTTCTATACTCATGATATATTTGATTTCTCGTCTTACTTCTTTTTGAAATTGCTGAGCCAGTTAGCTATCTTCGAGTCCATGGAGTGATGATTTGCTCGGGACGTGCAAATGGTTAAGTCTGGGGGTGTGATGAGTCCACATTTACACTGATTTTTGGACTCATATGGGCTAGTTTTATCGTCTTAGCACTACACTTGAGAGCCTTTATTGCTTATTTGTGTTTATGTACCTATATCACGATTAAGTGCACTGTAGGCCCGCTTCTGTGTGCTTTCTGTGTTTCCATTTTGTTGTTATTCTTTAGCCCTATCTTGGGGATGTGGTGTGCACGTTCTGGTGGACTTTCTGCCCCTTCTGCTGGTACAGGGGTCGTGTGCGTGTTCCGGGATGGTTGTGAAACAGGAATACTGCGCACGATCAGGGGATCTAATGCGCACGACCACTGGTCGTGCGCCCCTGATCGTGCGCACTACTCTACGTTTTCTATAGAATCAGCCTGGGGTAAGCGCACGACCACTGGACTGACTGCGCACGACCACTGGTCGTGCGCCACTGTTCGTGCGCATTACACCCCCTTTTTCATAACCCTGTCTCGGTAATCGCACGAGCACTGGCTATAGTGCGCACGAACACTGGTCGTGCGCCACTGCTCGTGCGCGTATATGTTGATGCTTCTTGTCCAGGTTGCAGGTTTATTTGGAAAAGCCGCACGATCATCGACCTACAGTGCGCACGACCACTGGTCGTGCGCCACTGATCGTGCCCACTGCTTCTGCTGTCTCCGTATAAAAGGCCCTGCTCCGCGTTTTAGGTCAACGCCTGTCATTTGCTGCGATCGGAGAGTGCGCGGGAATCGCCTTTTCACATCTCCAGCTGCTCCATCACTTCCACCTTCGTCGGGAAGCCATTTCCACTTCCTCCGAAGCTTTTCAACACTCCGGCGAAGCCCTCGGCCATTGATGACTTCAACTCCAAGCTTTCCTACAGAGTTGGTGAGGTAGATAACCTAGAGAACGGACTTAAAGGCCTTCGAGGTGACAGATCGTTGGTACCGGAAGACTCCTTGGACTGAGCCCGGAAGCAGATCGACAACTCGCTACTCCGGCCACGACCCGCGGTGGATCTTCATTCTCTTTTGGTTTACTCCTCTTCCCCTTCCTCTGTGTTATGAATGTTTTGAGCAGTGTAATGAACATTTCCATCCCTGAACATCAAGTTTACTTTCTCGTTAATGGAATGTTAGTTTCTTCTTATGCTTGTGAGTTCTGTCTGTGAATGCGCCTCACTCACCCCACATCCACTTCACTCCTGTGCCTTGTCCGATTGCAATCCACACAAGAACGCTGCAATCCATTAGTTTCCCTTCCACTCGCCCAACTGAAGTTCGACATAGCGGCCGACAAACCCACTTCACCTTGCGAAGCGGTGCCGTCAACCCGCATTGTACAACCCTGTGTCCGGCGAGCGGGCCCAGCCAGGGAGGTTGAGCGGGCCTGGCCCCGCGACCCGCACCCGGGCGGCAAAACGGGCTATACGACAGAAGGGCCGGCCCGCTCCCGCCCATCTCAGGCGAGCGGGCTGGCGACCCGCGGCGAGCGAGCGGGACCCGCGGTTGGCAACCCGCCGGCCAACCCCCCCACGCGCGACCAGGCTGCCGATCCGCCCGGCAGAAGACAGGCAGCTCGCCCATACCGGCTCGCACTCGCCCAGTGAGGATGGGCGAGTCCCAGAGCCAGGTCGCGCCCGCCTCCCGCGGGTGGAATCGGAGGCGAACTGACTCCCCATGGGTGCGGATAGCTATTCAGAACAACGGAGCCTGGCTGTTGGCAGACCAGGTTGGACTGCGCATAGCTATCCAAAACAGCGGAGTTTGGCTGTTGGCAGACCCAACCAGGGGCCTTTTTGGTATTTCCAGGTCAGTCCTTTTGGTTATTGGCAGTTCAGATTCTGAAAATCTATAAATAAGACCCAAGGGGTACCTCAGAGGGGACGCTTTTCAGTGCCTCCTTACTCTCATTTTCAAGTGTTCTCTGAGGGTACCTTAGCTCGGCTCTTGGCTAAGGAGGGGAAGCGCTCAGAGATCTTCTGGGTTTGTGGTGGGACCTCCCTGCCGAGCCCTTGGGTCTGTTCTTTCTTGTCTCTTTCGTTGTTTTTCTTGCAGGAGCAAAGTAGGCGCGAGACCACCCCTTCCCCAAGGGTCGAACTCCACAAGAGACCGGATTCCGGTTTCAACATCTTGGTGCGGTGAGCGTGGAGCGTGGAGACGGGAGGACATCTTGGTGCGGTGAGCGTGGAGAGTGGTCAGTGCAGAAAAGCTTCGGCGAGCTCAATGATGGGAGGACAAGGATCCGACAGGCAGAACTCGCCGCCCCCTCCGCCTCTCGCAACAGTGGGAATGTTTGAAGACTTCAGGAACGAGGTGCTGGACCTCGTCAAGATCGCACTCGGCGTGCGGGCCGAGTGCTCGACTCCGGCAGCCCAGATCGCGGCCGCCCCCTCTTTAGGCGAAGACGCTCCTGGCAGGCGAGCCGGGAAGGAAGTGGCTGAGGAAGGCCGGGGGAGCGAGCTCTCGGGGCGCGAGCTCTTCCCCGGCTCGGCCGGCCGAGGTCGATTCGGCGAGTTGGGCTCGCGGGACTCGCCGGCTCGCCCGGTGGTTGGAAGCAGTCCATTCAGCGAGCTGGTCTCCTCAGCGCCAGTGCCAGAAGGGTTCAGGGAGCCCGAGATGTCCTACTACACCGGGAAGGGAGACCCGGTTCAGCACGTCCAGTGGTTCGAGGACGTAGTCTCCATCCGTCAGATGTCGGACGGATTCAAGTGTCGTCTCTTCGCCATCACCCTCCGAGAGAAGGCAAGGGAGTGGTTCCACCAGCTGCCGGCTAGTTCCATTTATTGCTTCGAAGACTTGCGCCGGGGTTTCATGTTGAGGTTCACTACTTTGAAGAAGAGGAAGAAGGAGTCTGAGTCCTTGTTCCACATTAAGCAAGGAGTGAACGAGACATTGGGGAGCTATGTGGATCGGTTCCAGGAGGAGGTTACCCAATTCCAGGAGATGCCGGGCCACAGTCTGATGATGGCCTTCACCCTGGGCCTGCAGCAGGGTTTCTTCCGCATGGAGCTGAAGAGAATTCCCCCCCTCTCCTACGAGGAGCTGATGGAGAGGGCGGCGAGAGAGGTCGACGGGGAGGCGTCGAACCCGGAATTTGCAAGGAAGTTGGCCAGGTGGGCAACTGAGGAGGAAAAGGAGTCGAAGGGAGGAAGAGGACAGGAAGAAAGAAGAGCGGAGCCCAGGCAGAGGGAGCAGAGGCAGCTCCAAGGACAGCAGCCAGGGTGGGGGCGTCAGGAGCCCGACCGTAGGCTGGGCTGGAGACCAGAGTGGCAGGGGCAGGGGCCACAGAGGGGGTACTTCGGAAGGGGTCACTATCAGGGAAGGCAGGACTAGTTCCACCCCCCAGGCTGGAGGCAGGGTCAGAGGCCTCGGCTCCCCGATCAGGAGGAGGCCATGGCCATAGCTCTGGGAGCAAGAAGGGGGATCATGAGAAGGAGGAGAAGAGAGTTCAGGGTGGAGCTGCCCTACTGCGACTTCCATCAGGAAGAGGGGCACGCAACAGCCACGTGCCCGGAGTTCTTGGAGATGAGGGGGAACAGGGGGCGGCAGCAGCAGCAGGAGGAGGCGCGGCAGGAAGTGAGGATCGAGGAGGTCCTGCCTCGGGCGGAGGAGGATCGCTGTGAAGACCGGGTGGATGTGGGGACCCGAGGAGGGATCGGAGTGATCCACGGGGGAGTGGGGATCGAGGCTTCCCGCAAGGCAAGTCTCCACACCATGTACCGGTGGAGCGTCGCCTCTACGTCCCAAACCCCGCCGCCAGAGGAGAGGATCACCTTCTCCAGAAGTGATATGCCGGACCACGAGGATCCGTTCTGTGATGCGCTGGTCATCAAGGCCGCCATCGAGAACTTCACTGTCTCTCGGATCCTCGTGGACAATGGGAGCTCCGTGAACGTCGTCTTCAAAAAGGCATTTGACGCGATGCAGGTGGAGGCTAAGAGGGTGCTGGCCTCGGACGGGCCCCTGTTCGGGTTCTCGGGAGAGAGGAAGGAGGTGGAGGGAGGAGTCGGCCTCCATGTCACCCTGGGGGGGCAGTCCCGAAACTGCAAGTTCGTCATTGTGGACGCCCCCAGCAGCTACAGTGCAATCTTCGGGAGGCCCCTGATTAGCGCCTTCCGCTGCGTCCCCTCATCTTTCCATCAGTGCTTGAAGTTCAACGCTGAGGGGGTGCAGGTCAGGGTTAGGGGGGACCCGAAGGTGGCACGGGAATGCTACGTCACCGCGGTGAACACCATCTCTTGGCAGGAAGGAGCCGAGGAGATGGGGCGGAGGATGGAGGAGGACGAGCAGGAAGCCGGAGAGGTGGAGCTGGGGGTGAAGGGCTGCGCAGAGAAGGCGGAAGGAGGGGATTTGGAGGAAGTGGTCGAAGTGAGGGCCGTGAGAGGGGAGATGGAGGTAGAGGTCCCCGTTCTGGAGGAAGGGGGCGCCGAAGGACGGGGGGAGCAGTCCAGGCTGGAGGCCGCAGAGGAGGTGGTGGAGCTGAAAGTGCTCACCCGCGAAGGCAGGGTGGAGAAGATCCGCGTCAGCGGGGGGCTGACCCCGGAGGACCAGTGCAGGATGCTGGAGTGCATCCAGAAGAATGTGGACATCTTCGCCTGGAGCGCCGCGGAGATGCCGGGGGTTGACGCGGATGTAGCTTGCCACCGCCTCAACCTGGACCCGGGAACACGCCCCGTCCAGCAGAAGAAGAGGTCCACGGCGGACAAGCTGGCGGAACCCATCAGGGAGGAGGTGGCGAAGCTTCTCAAAGCTGGCTTCGTGTCCGAAATTCAGTACCCCGGCTGGGTCTCAAACGTTGTGATGGTTAAAAAAGGAGACGGCCGCTGGCGGTTGTGTATCGATTTCTCTCTTCTTAATAAAGCTTGTCCTAAGGACTGTTACCCTTTACCTCGGATCGACGCGCTGGTTGATTCAGCCGTCGGCTTTTCTGTAATGAGTTTTTTAGATGCCTTTTCAGGTTACCATCAGATCAGGATGCACCCCCCAGACATCAAGGATGTCTCGTTCATCACAGGGGACGGTTGCTACTGCTACAAGATGATGCTGTTCGGGTTGAAGAACGCTGGGGCCACCTACCAAAAGATGATGGATAGGGTCTTTAAGGAGCAGAAGGGAAGGAACTTGGAGGTGTACGTGGACGACCTCATGATCAAGAGCCGAGACGTGGACTCCCACCTCCGGGACCTGGAGGAGACGTTCGCCACCCTGCGCAGATACAAGATGCGGCTGAATCCCCTTAAGTGCATTTTTGGGGCTAGCCGAGGGAAGTTCTTGGGGCACCTCCTCACCCCTGCGGGGGTCGAGCCGAATCCGGACAAGGTCAAGGCCATCCTGGAGTTGGGGTCCCCGCGGAATGCGAAGGAGGTCCAACGGTTGACAGGGAAGCTAGCAGGACTGAGCCGCTTCCTTTCTCGGGCAGGGGAGAAGTGCTCCCCCTTCTTCAAGACGCTGAGAGGAGGCCAGAGGTTCGAATGGACTAAGGAATGCGAGGAGGCGTTCCAGGCCCTCAAGGCGTAGCTAACGCAGGCCCCGCTGCTCCAGGGGCCGAAGGAGGGTGAAGACTTGTTCTTATATCTCGGGGTCGGGGCAGAGGCCTTGAGCTCCGTCTTAGTACGTGAAGAGGGGAAGAGGCAGCTCCCCGTTTATTATGTCAGCCGGGTCCTGAGGAAGGCCGAACTCCGGTATCCGATCCTGGAGAAGCTTGCATTCGCATTAATCATCTCGGCCCGGAGGCTACGGCCTTACTTCCAGGCGCACTCGATCCGAGTGGTGACCGACCATCCTCTCCGCAACATCTTCGAGGGGGTGGAGCACTCAGGCCGGCTGGCCAAGTGGTCGGTGGAGCTAAGCGAGTTCGACGTCTCCTTCGTTCCACGGCTCTCGATCAAAGCTCAGGTGATGGCCGACTTCCTGGCCGACTACGTGGTAGAAGTAGCAGAGGAGGAGCTCACTTGCCCGACTCCTTGGAAGGTGAGGGTGGACGGAGCCTCAGGAAGGCATTCTCTCGGGATAGGAGTGGTTCTGGAGAGCCCTCAAGGGACTCAGATTGAGCAGACGGTGGTGGTGCATTTCCCCATTACCAACAACTAGGCCGAGTACGAAGCAGTGATAGCGGGGCTGCGCCTGGCCAGAGAGCTGGGGGTGCTGGATGTGGAGGTCCTAACCGACTCCATGGCGGTGGCTTCCCAGATCAACGGGGAGTTCGAGGCAAGGGAGCCCACTTTGCAATTATACTTGGCCAAAGCGAAGGGGGTCATAGGGACCTTCCAGACCTTCTCCATCCGACACGTGCCGAGGGGAGAGAATGAACAAGCCGACCGACTGGCGAAGCACGGCCCCCGAGCAGGGGGCACCATCACCGACCTGTTCCGCCCCTCCATCGAAGAAGGAGAGCTCATGGAGATCGATCAGCAGCCTTCGTGGATGGATCCAGTAGTAGTTTTCCTCTCCACGGGAGAATATCCGGAGGGGGTGGACAGGAAGAAGCTAAGGCACAAGTCAGCTTACTACCTCCTGAAGGACGGGCAACTGTACCGGAAGACCCTCTCCGGGATGTTGGCTCGCTGCGTAGCCGAGGGTGAAGCACAGAGGATCCTAGAAGAAGTCCACTCCGGGGAGTGCGGGAGTCATTCCGGGAGCCGGACCTTGGAAGGAAGGATAGTCAGACAAGGGTATTTCTGGCCCACCCTGGGCCGGGACGCCGCAGAATTCGCAAGGAGATGCCATAAGTGCCAGCTATTCGCCCCCCTCCAGCTACAGCCGGCCCAACAACTCAAGAGTATCACGGCCCCATGGCCCTTTGCAATCTGGGGAATGGATTTGGTTGGACCGTTCCCCCAGGCCAGCGGCCAGCGAAGGTTCCTCCTAGTGATGATCGACTACTTCTCAAAGTGGATGGAGGTGAAGGCGTTGGCCAAGGTGACCTCCCAAGTGATCAGGAACTTCGTCTGGGGGGAGATCATCTGTCGCCACGGGATGCCGCAAGCCATCGTCACCGATAACGGACCCCAGTTCGCCAGTGCCGAGTTCACCAGCTTCTGCGAGCAGCTTGGAATCGACCTCAGGTTCGCCTCGGTCCATCACCCCAGGAGCAACGGGCAGGTGGAGGCGGCGAACAAGATCATCGTCAATCTCCTCAAGAAGAAGGTGGAAAACTTGAGGGGGAGCTGGGTGGAGCAGCTCTCCGCCGTTCTTTGGGCCCTTAGAACCACCCCAAACACGGCCACGGGGGAGACCCCCTTCAAGCTCTCCCATGGGTGTGAGGCGGTGCTCCCCATAGAATTTGAGGTCCAAACGCCACGAGTCGGAACGGCCAGGGAGGGCCGAGAGGAATGGCAAGCCGAGAACGGGGAGGGGCTGAGACTCTCCCTTGACATGGTAGAAGAGTTGAGGGATCTTTCGGCCATCCGACAGGAGGAGGTCAAAAGGAGGATGGCAAAATACTTTGACAAGCATGTCAGGGTCAGGCAGTTCGCAGAAGGGGACCTGGTGCTGAAGAAGGTGGACGCGGCAGGGAGATCAACATCCGTAGGGAAACTCAACCCCAGCTGGGAGGGACCATTCATTGTGAAGGAAGCTTTGAGGTCAGGGGGCTATCAGCTCCAAAATGTAGAGGGCAAGGCCCTGAGTCTCACCTGGAGTGGAGACGACTTGAAGAGGTTTTTTCCCTAAGCTCCTGTAAGCGACGCGATTTGTTATAATGAAGTCTTTCTTCTCTTCCCCCCCCAGGATTGTCATGTCTAGCTTGCTCAGAAAATTGGAATGTATTTGGACCCCGAGAAGATCCCGCTGCCAGGCTCCCACCTAGCTGGCAGGGCCGGAAGTCACTCGGTGTCATCCCTAGCCTCGAGAAGATCCCGCTGCCAGGCTCCCACCTAGCTGGCAGGGCCGGAAGTCACTCGATGGAATGTATTTGGACCCCGAGAAGATCCCGCTGCCAGGCTCCCACCTAGCTGGCAGGGCCGGAAGTCACTCGGTGTCATCCCTAGCCTCGAGAAGATCCCGCTGCCAGGCTCCCACCTAGCTGGCAGGGCCGGAAGTCACTCAATGGAATGTATTTGGACCCCGAGAAGATCCCGCTGCCAGGCTCCCACCTAGCTGGCAGGGCCGGAAGTCACTCGGTGTCATCCCTAGCCTCGAGAAGATCCCGCTGCCAGGCTCCCACCTAGCTGGCAGGGCCGGAAGTCACTCGATGGAATGTATTTGGACCCCGAGAAGATCCCGCTGTCAGGCTCCCACCTAGCTGGCAGGGCCGGAAGTCACTCGGTGTCATCCCTAGCCTCGAGAAGATCCCGCTGCCAGGCTCCCACCTAGCTGGCAGGGCCGGAAGTCACTCGATGGAATGTATTTGGACCCCGAGAAGATCCCGCTGCCAGGCTCCCACCTAGCTGGCAGGGCCGGAAGTCACTCGGTGTCATCCCTAGCCTCGAGAAGATCCCGCTGCCAGGCTCCCACCTAGCTGGCAGGGCCGAAAGTCACTCGGTGTCATCCCTAGCCTCGAGAAGATCCCGCTGCCAGGCTCCCACCTAGCTGGCAGGGCCGGAAGTCACTCGATGGAATGACTCAGTAGGCGATAACCTGCAACCCAGAACAAATCACGTTGCCGGACTCCCACCTAGCCGGCGAGGCCGGGAATTACTCGAAAGGCATGAGCAGCAGGTCGGAATCACAAGGGTTAGTCAGAAAAAAGGGAGAAAGGGCCTAGCATAGCCCCACCCTCAAGCCCCAGGAGAGGCGGCCGGGTAAACGCAAAAGCCTAGGCGAGAGCCCTCAGGGAAATAGGCATACGGCCGAGGGACGAGCCGGCTCGCCTCGCTCGAGGGACGAACCGGCTCGCCTCGCTCGGCGGACGGGCAGCCGCCTCGTCCGAACCAGGCCGCGGGGGGCAGGTCACGCCACCCGGCAATAACGGCGTTGGAAAAATAAGCGGGCGAGAGAGCACTTATAAATAGAGCAATGGCTAAAAACCACGAAGTATTGGCGCAACCCGCGCATACATCTCAAAACAGACAGATATACATAATAATGTTCATCTGAAGAGTAAATTACAAAAGGCAGGGAAGACGCGGGATCTGGGTCGAGAAATCCTAAATGGGCTGGAAGTCTTTGTCGCCAGGCTCCGGCACGGGGAGAAACAGCGCCGGCACCACGTCTTCCGCCGAGAGTCCCGCTGCCTCGCTCGTAAGCAGATCCGCGCGCCGCAGCGTTTGCATCGTGTATTTCGCTGCGCTGGCCGCGTTCTTTTGCATTAGCACTTCCAGGTCGTAGTCGGAGAGGTGCTCGCGCTGGCAGACCCTGCTGTCGGAAGGAGGGACAGCGGCGGCGGCCTCCAGCTCGCGTACCCGCGCCTCCAACGCCGCCTTCTCTTGGCCAAGGGTGGCGATCTCGGCACCCATCCGGCTCGCCGTCGCCGCGTCCTGGGGAAAGGAATAAGAATAATCGTGATCCGTGCCCGCGAAAAGGGGGAAGGGTAATTCAGGTTGAGCACGTACCACCCCGCCCAGGTACTGCGCGAGGGTCTCCTCGGCAGCGTCGGCTCACCCCCTGTGAAGGTCCGCGTCCGCCTGAGCGAGCTTTCGGGCCACTTCCTTCTCATCCGCCATCTTTTGGATGGACGCGGCGTTCCGCTCCACCTGGGTGCAGCGCCTCCCCACCATGTGAGCCAGCTCCAGACCGCGCAGCTGGGCCCGCGCGCTCTCATGAATCAGCACTCGCGTCTCCTCCTTATCATAGATGGAGGCGTCTTCGCGCGAGTACAGGCTGAAGGAGAAGTTGTACGCCTCCCCGCCGATGGTATCCTGCTCCATCCAGCTCGGCAGCAGGGTCGAGATCATCGCGCGGTTCGACTCCTTATCCCACGCCAGGAGCGGGATGCCGAGCTCGTCCTGGTACCTCTCGCCGTAGCCGAAGTTGCGATGCCCTCTCGGCACCGGCTCCGCAGCAGCTTGAGACCCGCCCGGCGACGCGGAGGTGCCCGCCGCCCTGACCGGGGAGTCGCCGGTCGAAGCAACCAGCGGGGGCGAGGGGCCCTCAGTCGGCAGGACTGCGGGGGCCTTGCCCTTTCTTTGGCTCGCGGTGAGTTGTTGATCCACGGTCTTCGCCACCTTCGGCGGAGGGGCTGGCTGTCCGCCACCCGGCCGCTTCTTGGCCGGGACCGATGGGATGTCGCGCTAGGCGGCATCCGCAGCCTGCGCACGGGCGAGAACCCCGGGGGGGAATACGAGCGCTCTCGTAAGGAGGGTGAAGAGGGATGTCGCGCTCGCCTGACAGAAGGAAGGGGTGAGATAAAGGAAGAAAGGGAATAAGGTATAACAGCGGCGAGTGACAAACCTCCCCCCGGCGGGACAGCGGCGAGGTCGTCGAGATGGCGGCGCAGGAACGCGACCTCAAAATTCTTCCCAGCGAAGAACGCGCACAGGTCAGCTTCATGGACGCCTAGGCTGGGGGGCCGGTAGCTCGCCTCGCTAAGTTGCACCGGCGAGAAGGGGACGTTGCCGAAGTCCCCTTTGACGAACAAGAATCTCTTGAGCTAATTGTGACTCTTGTTGACTGTCTCCCGCACCTTGAGGTGGGCGCTGGAGAAGTAGGCCGTCCCGTCTCGATTCGCCCGGAAGGAGAACAGCTTCCGGAACACGGCGAGGCTGAACTCCACCCGCTCCTCTCGCAGGAAACAGGCGAACCCCACCATGACGGCTATGGAGTTCGGGGTCATCTGGCCCAGGACAACCCCGAAGTATTTCAGCACCTGGCGCACCTCGGGCCACAGGGGAAGTCGCAGGCCCACCTCAAAGTGAGCGAGAGGGATGGCGAGCTCATCCCTAGACAAGTCATTAATCTTCTCCCCATCCCCGGGTCGCCTCGCAGAAAAGCCCGGCGGAACGTGGTCGCCGAGGGCATCCAGGTACTCGCGCTCAGAGAGGACGGCGCGAGGAAAATCGTGCTCGGAGAAGGTCCAAGCGCACTTGCTTCGGCCGTCCGCGTCGCCGCCGCCTCCGCCCATTCCCATCAGGTCGCCGCCGAACGCGCCAAGCAAATACGGGAGGCGAGCACGAATCGCACTTCGCGGGAAAAGGGAAGCGAGAGGATGTTTGGAATCGGTGGAGAAATAAGGGCCTGCAAGGCCTATTTATAGGGAAAGAGAAAGGGCGGGAAACTTCCCGCCAAAAGGTGGGGTGCGGATAGCCAAAAATCAGCCCGACGGTTCGACTTCCCGCACGCGACCGCACCTCAAAGGTCGATCCGGCACGGTTCTCGCCCGGCTGCAACCGCGGGAGACCAGCGCGGGCGAGCCTCAACCCGCACCCGCACGCTGTTCCGCGCGAGACGGGAGGCTCCCGTCTGGCGAGCTCCTCGGCTCGCCCTCGCCCCGATCTGTGCAAAAGGAAGAACAGACCTTTCCCTTAACCTGCCCACAAAAAACAATAAAAACGGCACGATAATTTCGATACATCTCAGCAATAAAAGAGTTAGGCCCATAGGCGGGCTGAAAGAGTCGCTAGCGGTTACAAATACAAGATAACTGCGAAAGGACAACAACCCGGCGGTATCCCGCAAGCGAGGGGCAGAAGGCTGGGTCAGTACTCGACCCACTTCCACCTGTGCCGCCTCTTCGTTCCCAACCGCGGCGGCACGCGGGGATCGTGGTAATCGCGAACCGCCACCAGTTCCCGCTGAGCCAGGCCGACCTGCTCCGTGGCGCTCTTCAGATGTCCCTCGGCTCGTGTGATATGCACGCCCGGCGAGGTGACGTCGTCGTCTTCCGCTTCACGCGGAGGGCCCTCCAAGGCCGCGTGCCGGGCCTCAGTCTCGGTCTTGTCTCCATCGACCCTCTTCATGATCTCCTGCAGCAGCAGTGTGTGTTTCTGGAACAGCCGCGTCACCTGCCTCTTCATCCCGACCGCATCGGTCGGGTCGCCCAGGTAGTCAGAAACACTGTCCACGTCGGGCGGGGGCGAATATCCTTCGCTCATCTCGGTTTAAGAGGAGGCCCTTTTATAGCCTGCAAACGAGGCGAGTCAGAAGGAGCGAGCAAGAGACGAAGCCCAACGGTAAATACCAGCTCACCAGGGGTTGGCACGTCGCCCGCACCGGCGGATAGGCGAGAAGAGCCCGGCCGACCCCGAAAGGTTTCCCCCTCGAGGGTCTCGAGGGATTTTCCCAGTCCGTGGGAAGCCGGCGGGTGGGGGTCTCCGGAGGTGGGCGGTCCAGACCTGGAGAACTCGCGACCCTCTCAGGCGACGGAGGAGGGGGACGATCCACTCCCCGGTTCTCCACCTCCTCACAGGGGATTACCTGCAAAACAGAAAATCAGAGAGACAGCGATAATCCGCGGAAGGCCACGTACCCCAGGGACGACCTCAGCACCCGCCGCCGAGCTGGAGGCCGGGCAGTCACCCGCCAGAGAACGCCTAACGATCTTTCCCTTCGCCGGCCTGAAGAGAGGGACGGGAGACCCGCGTACTAGCCATGGGGCGGCCTCGAGGGCCTCCTCTTGAGTCTGCAGGACCGCTGCCGCCAGGCGAGCTCGCACCTCTTCGCTAACCGGCATCGAGAAACAAAAGTCTGCTCAGAGAAAATAAAGGGGATCTGGGGAGCCTCCTACAGGGGCAGCGGTATGTATTTATAGCCAGACAGTGGGGGCCCACCAAAAGATTCCCTGCAAGCTCAGCACAGTGCTCGCCGAACACGCGGGTTGGATGATTCTTTCCGAGCTTGATTCAAGCTCGAAAAGAGCGGGGATTGTGTACAACCCTGTGTCCGGCGAGCGGGCCCAGCCAGGGAGGTTGAGCGGGCCTGGCCCCGCGACCCACACCCGGGCGGCAAAACGGGCTATACGACAGAAGGGCCGGCCCGCTCCCGCCCATCTCAGGCGAGCGGGCTGGCGACCCGCGGCGAGCGAGCGGGACCCGCGGTTGGCGACCCGCCGGCCAACCCCCCCACGCGCGACCAGGCTGCCGATCCGCCCGGCAGAAGACAGGCAGCTCGCCCATACCGGCTCGCACTCGCCCAGTGAGGATGGGCGAGTCCCAGAGCCAGGTCGCGCCCGCCTCCCGCGGGTGGAATCGGAGACGAACTGACTCCCCATGGGTGCGGATAGCTATTCAGAACAGCGGAGCCTGGCTGTTGGCAGACCAGGTTGGACTGCGCATAGCTATCCAAAACAGCGGAGTTTGGCTGTTGGCAGACCCAACCAGGGGCCTTTTTGGTATTTCCAGGTCAGTCCTTTTGGTTATTGGCAGTTCAGATTCTGAAAATCTATAAATAAGACCCAAGGGGTACCTCAGAGGGGACGCTTTTCAGTGCCTCCTTACTCTCATTTTCAAGTGTTCTCTGAGGGTACCTTAGCTCGGCTCTTGGCTAAGGAGGGGAAGCGCTCAGAGATCTTCCGGGTTTGTGGTGGGACCTCCCTGCCGAGCCCTTGGGTCTGTTCTTTCTTGTCTCTTTCGTTGTTTTTCTTGCAGGAGCAAAGTAGGCGCGAGACCACCCCTTCCCCAAGGGTCGAACTCCACAAGAGACCGGATTCCGGTTTCAACACCCATAGTTTTTACTAGTTCAGTAGATCAAACATCCACAATCTCCCTAGTCCGCTATTTCCTTTTTGTTCTATTTTTAACTCTCATAACGATATTCTCATTACTGTTGCCGTTCTACGCTAATTGAATTCCTCAAGAGACCGACACTTGGGGATTTACTCCCAAAACTTTATTACTTGTGCGACCGGTGCGCTTGCCGTATTACACACATCAATTATTGCTTGCCATTTTTCCACGGGACAGTTGGGGAAATTATTCAATACTGCTTATTCTCCAGGCCGTCAGCATTGAATGTAGAAAGAATTCAAAATTTGAAAGACTAATTTCCCTAAGAAAATATATAAAAAAAGTTTTTCTCTTTTCTTACACAGATAGACAGAAAAGATTATTCCTGCTTTCATCCAAAGATATTCTGAAGCAGATCTTCATCAGCTTTCTCATTCTGTCAGTAATTTGAAGAAGAAGCAAGAAGAACACCTATTTCAAATCAAGAGTCTTCATGTTCTTCTTCTCCAGGACCATGCTAAGACATTCAAGCACCATCAGTCTAAAGCTCCTGGATCAAGTCTCTCAATTGAAGACCTACTCACCCTGTGCAAAGCTTCCCAGCCAGATTACATCTCAGGGGGAGCTTTGACAACATCACTGAATCCACATAGTCTTCTCAATGTGATTGAGAAAAGAAGACTTTCATCACTCTCTCATCCCCACCTCTGTAAAGGGTTGTCATCTCCATTCAAAAGTGAATCTTGGTTATAAGTTACTTGACCAAAAGACTTGAGGTTTGGTTTTTGAGCACCTGATCAAAAGCTCATTGGTGTCAGACACCTGATCAAAAATCTGAGTGGATTCCTACCAGGGTGGTAGAAGAGTAGATCTACCCAAGTTTAGTGGAACCACTATAAAATTTCTTATGTCGTCTGGTTGCCCCTTTTCTTTTTGTTCTTGCTGTGCTTGTGTTTTTAGTACTGCTGTGTGCTTATTTATTTTATTTTAATTCTGCAACTTTTAATTATAGCAGAAGCTGTAATAGTTTTATAAGGACCTACAAATACTCTATTCACCCCCCTCTAGAGTATATTAGATCTAACACATCACTTTCAATTGGTATCAGAGCAGGTTCCTTTGGTTGTACAAGATAAACCTTGAACTAAAGATCCTTTTTTAGATCTAAACATTGTTTCATTTTCATTTAGATTATAAACACAACCATGGCACAGAACAAGGATTATGTGAGCACCAGACCTCTAGTTTGCAACCTTAATAGGTTTGCCATCTGGAAGGCAAGAATCAAGTTGTATATGAACTCTATTGATGAAGACATCTACAACACTATTTTGATAGGTCCCCCACAGGCATCTACATCTACAACATCTTCCAGCAATAATGCAGTCCCACCACCTGAGTGGACTGAAGCACAGAAGAAAGCAAAGATTGCTGATGCCAAAGCCATGAACATATTGGCTCAGACTATGTCAGATGACATCTTTCAGAAGGTGGTTGAGTGCACCTCTGTAAAAGCAATCTGGGATTCACTCAATCAAATTATTGCTGGCTCAGTAGATGAGAGGAAAGTTAGAAGATCAAACCTCATCACACAATATGAAAACTTCAAGAAGGATGATGCAGAAACAGTTGAAGTGATTTACAATAGGATTAGCTCCATCATCAGTGAGCTAAGGACCTTAGATAAAGAAATCACCTTGACTGAAGTGAATGACAAGATCCTAATGTGCTTCCCAAGCTCATGGGATACCAGGATCTGGCCAATCAAAGAGGCCAGAATCTTAAATGAGATTTCAACTGAATCACTCCTGGGAAAGCTCAAATATTATGAGCAGCTAATCAAGTCCAGAGAAGAAGTGGAACACATGACTCCTCCTCCAGTAAGGAAAGAACAATCCATTGCATTTAAGGCTATTGAGAAAGTGAAGCCCCAATAGTCAATGAAGAGCTAATGAGTCTCTTTGCCAAGAGATTCTTCAAAATGGCAAAGAAAGACTTCAGAAGGAAGTCATCCAAAAATGACAGCCAGCCAAGGTATGACAAAACTCCCACTAAAGAGGTAGTGTGTTTTGGGTGCAGTAAACCAAGACATTTCATGTCTGAATGTCCTGAAAATCAAAAGAATGAAAGAAGAAGAGAGAAGGAATCAAGAAGCAAGCATTATAACAAGCCCTCTTCCATCAAGCACAAAAAGAAGGACAAAGGATTTGTGGCTGAAACATGGAGTGACACAGAAGATGAATCCACTTCTTCCAGCTCCAGTGAAGAAGAAGAGGAGGCCAAGGCAAAGGAGGTTTGCCTCATGGCAATTGATGCAAGCAGTAGCAGATCAGATACAGATGAATTTGATAATGAAGAAAACCTGTCAGCTGAAGATCAGGTAATAACATATGATTTTGAATCTGACGAATTTAAATTTGAATTTAAAAGCCTATGCTTAGATTTGATAAGCTCTGAGAAGGAAATCAAACTTCTTAGAGATAAATTGAATGATCTAGATAAAATCACTTCTGAAAATGCAAATATATCAAGTGAACTGAAATCTGCAAATGAACAAATTACTTTTCTGAAATCAGAACTTAGCAAAGCTAAGATATTAGAAGAATCATTAAATGGGAGAAGCTTGAAATTGATAGATATAACCAGCACAGTAAATGCTAGAACAAATAACTGCAGATTAGGATTAGGAGCCACATCCAGTGAACCAACCCTAATCTAAAGGAATCATCTTTCAAAACCTGTAAATTTTATCTCTGATAAAGGAAAAAAAACACTGAACAAGTAAATAAGGCTAATAAAATTCTATAACAAATTGAAGCTAAGGACAAAATTAAAAACCAGAAGAATCATAAAAATAATAATGTTCAGCAGTTATCATCGAATTCAGATCGACGATATAGGAACAGATCGTCGAACTCAGAACGACGATCTCTGAACGCAAACTTCAATAATAATCATTCGTCTAACTGCGATTGACGAACTTTGTATGGTTCGTCGAGTAGAGGTCGACGAACATGGTGCACAGAAAATGAATATGTTCATTCTCCGGGCAGAGATTGACGATCTCAACCCAATTCGTCGAACTTTGGTCGACGAACTTACAGAAATTCGTCAAACCCAGAAAGACTTAACCAAAATTTTAACTATAACTGCAACTTAAATAATTCTAGAAAATCCTATAATCCTCTAGCTGATTGGTTTATACCACCTAGAAGATATCACCCTCTAGGATATAAATCCCAACCAGAATTTTTAGTTTTTTCCAGCTTTTCATATCAACAAAATAGAGGACCCAAGGTAACCTGAGTCAGGAATATTTAACTGTTTTCATTGCAGGAGAAGAGCTGTTCAGGAGTGAATCAGCCATGGTACCTGGATAGTGGATGCTCCAAATACATGACAGGTAGCAAGGACAATCTCACCAATTACAAGTCCAAGCTATGGCCAAAGGTGATCTTTGGTGATTCAAAAAGTGGCCAGTCTGAAGGACATGGAGCAGTGAAGATTGGAGCAGTTACATTCAAGAAAGTAATATATGTAAGAGAACTCAAACATAATCTCATCTCAATAAGTCAACTTTATGATGAAGGTTATCAGGTAACGTTTAACTCTAGCTCTTTTATTATTTCATCTAAAGGAAACAAACCTGTTTTAATTGGAAATAGACAGGGCAACATATACTTGGTTGATTTTCTATCTGCCACCTCTGATATCTGTTTACTTAAATTAATTAGTAACCAGAATGATTTATGACATAAAAGACTAGGTCATGTAAATCTGAAAAACATTGCTACGCTATCTAAAGACAATCTTGTTAGAGGTCTACCTCTTTGTCCCTACAAGAAGGAAGGCCTTTGTAGGGCTTGTCAATTAGGCAAGCAAACTAAATCTAGTTTCAAATCCATTAATAAAAGTGATTCACCTAGGATTTTGTATTTGCTACACATGGATCTTTTTGGACCCATAGCTGTACAAAACCTAGGAGGGAAATCCTATACCTTAGTCATTGTGGATGACTTCTCAAAGTTCACTTGGGTATCCTTTCTGAGATCTAACTCAGATACCTTCAAGGTTCTTATAGATTTTCTCATGACCATACAGATTGAGTTCTCTACTCATGCTCCATTGATCAGAAGTGATCATGGCATAGAGTTTGAGTCTCTTCTTATGCATGAGTTCTGTGAGAAGGAAGGTATCGGGCATTGCTTCTCAGCTCCTAGAACTCCTCAACAAAATAGGGTAGCAGAAAGGAAAAATAGGACACTCATTGAAGCTGCAGGTACATTGCTTGCTGATGCATACATGACACTAACATTTTGGGAAGAGGCCGTACACACTGCAAACTATGTCCTGAACAGAAGCTTAATTCACAAACTAAAGAACAGGACTCCCTATGAATTGCTTAAAGGGAAGAAACCTAAAGTCAACTATTTTAAAGTATTTGGTCGTACCTGTTATATACATAATAACAACAAGAAATACATTAGAAAGTTTGAGGCTAAGACTGAAGTGAGAATTTTTCTAGGATATTCCCAAGTAAGCAAAGCCTATAGGGTCTTTAATAAATCATCACTGAAAATTGAGGAATCAATTCATGTAAGCTTTGATGAGACTAACATGTATTGCAAGGAGAAAGAAGTTTCTACCAGTAACTCTTTGCAGGTACCTCACTTGTGTGAGAAGTTGGATGACCAAACCTTACCCAAGGGGTTCCAACTCATCCCTCTCCATAAGTCAAGGAAGATAGTGGAGAAGAAAGCATTGAAGGGATTGAATCTCCTCCAACAGCCAACATAATTGCACAAGAGGAATTGGTTTCAAATGCTATTGCACAACCAACTCCGCCCACTAATCTTATCACACTTAGGGATCACCCCAGATCTCAAGTGATAGGAGACATACCAGCAGGTGTACAGACAAGAAATCAACTCAATCAAGATGTGATGCATGCCTGTTTTCTCTCTCAGATTGAACCTCAATCCATTCATGATGCAGAGCAAGATCCCCACTGGATCATTGCAATGCAGGAGGAATTATATCAGTTTGAGAGATGTAGAGTTTGGGATTTGGTTCCAAGACAACAAAACTACCCAGTTATTGGATCCAAATGGGTATACAGAAATAAGCTTGATGCCCAAGAAGTTATTGTAAGAAACAAGGCTAGGCTTGTTGCTCAAAGCTATAGGCAAGAGGAAGGAATAGATTATGATCAAACCTTTGCTCCTGTTGCAAGGTTAGAAGCCATAAGAATATTCCTAGCCTATGCAGCCTACAAGAAATTCAAGGTCTACCAAGTGGATGTGAAGAGTGCATTATTGAATGGAGTATTAAAAGAAGAGGTTTATGTTGAACAACCTCCAGGTTTTGTCTCTCCAACTCATCTTTTGCAAGTATTCAAGTTACATAAAGCCCTCTATGGTCTAAAGCAAGCTCCAAGAGCTTGGTATGAGACCATAACAAGCTTTTTATTAGAGCATAAATTCATTTGAGGCGTAGCAGATAAAACACTTTTCACTAGACATCATAAGGACCAAATCTTGTTAGTACAAATATATGTGGATGACATCATCTTTGGGTCTACTGATTCAAAATTATGCAAGAGATTTTCTGACCTCATGCATTCCAAATTTGAAATGAGTAGCATGGCTGAGCTTTCCTACTTCCTTGGTCTCCAAGTGAAGCAGCTCCCTGATGGCATCTTCATCTCCCAAGCTAAATATGCTAAAGAGCTAATAAAGAAGTTTGGGATGGCTGATGCCTCAGCAAAGAAAACACCAATGGCTACAAATACTGTGATTGACTCTGATGCATCAGGGAAACCTGTAGATCAGAAACTATATAGGGACATTGTTGTGTCCCTACTATATCTCACAGCTAGCAGACCTGATATCATGTTTGCCACATGCCTTTGTGCTAGGTTCCAGGTGAACCCTAAAGAATCTCACCTTATTTTAATAAAAAGAAGTTTGAGATATATAAAGGGTTGTACTAGTCTAGGCCTATGGTATCCCACAGAATCAGAATTTGAGTTAACTGGATACTCAGATGCTGATTTTGCTGGATGCAGGGTCGACAGAAAAAGTACCTCAGGAACTTGTCAGTTCCTTGGTATGAGATTAGTGTCCTGGTTTTGTAAAAAGCAATCCTCTGTGTCAACCTCCACTGCTGAGGCAGAATACATTGCAGCTGGTAGCTGTTGCTCACAGATGCTATGGATACAAAACCAACTACTAGACTATGGTCTCAACTTAAATAATTCAACTCTACTCTCTGATAACACAAGTGCTATAACAATAACACAAAATCCAGTTCATCACAGTAGGACAAAAAATATAGATATTAGGCATCATTTCATTAGAGAGTGTGTAGAAAAAAATAAAATTAATCTTGTCTATAGCTACACTGATTTACAAAGAGCTGTGATATATTCACCAAACCTCTGGATGAGAAAAATCATGTATTCTTTATAAATCAGCTTGGAATGATAAATGAAGAAGATTTAGTTTAAGTTCTGTCTGCACTCGACGAATTTTCCAAAGTTCGTCGAACGGAGTTCGACGAATCGGGGAGAGTTTGAGAGATCTTCGTCGAACAGAGGTCGACGAAATCTCTGTGAGTGAAATAATTTTCGTCGACCGGAGATCGACGAACTTGCTTCAGAAGATCTTCGTCGAACGGTGCTCGACGAATTGTCTTCAATTCTTCAGGATGAGATCGACGAATTATTTACTTCTAAATCATTTCGTCGAACTCAGTTCGAAGAATTGTTTTTGTTTTCGTGGAACAGAGTTTGTCGATTCATATTCTGGAAAACCTTATATCTAGGTTTTCTTCGACCTCCGTCCCGCGCTTTCTGTTCTCTTACACTTGATCGCCATTTCTCTCTTTTGCAGGTGATTCCATGGCAATTCCAGTAGGAGCTCTAGCTGCTATGAAGTTTGACACCGGATTTGATGTCGACTTCAAATCGTTCCAGCACTCGGATCCAATCTTTCTATATATCTGGAACTTCTGAAGAACAGAATTTGAAGAACCTGATGACTACAAGGATAAAGTTGGCAGGAACAGTAATCAGAGAATGGGTCTATACTTCATCCACATCTGAAGAAAATACTATGACAGGATCAATCGCGGGTAACACTGTTTCCTTAACTCCCACAGTTTTAACTGAAATCTTTGGTTTGACAAATGGAGAAGAGGAATTAGAAATTGATTCTGAAGAGTTTGATATGATGCTAAATCTAATGGGTTATGCCGGTGACAACCCAAATAAATTGTTGAAGAAACATCTGTCTGCAGCATACAAGTTTCTGGCAGATATTGTTGGGAAGGTCTTGCTTGGCAAGCATACTGCCCATGACTACATCACAAGGCATCAGTTCTTGGTCATGTGTGCAGTGATAAATAAGAAGCAAGTGGATTGGGCTCAGATCATCTTTGATATGATAAAGAAAAAAAATAATAAGAAAGAAGTGTGTTTTGGAAGGATCCTAGGGATCTTCCTAAAGGAGAAGGCTGCTGAATCCCTGGTCTCCCAGACCATATTCATTAATGCCAGCAAAAGTCTTACCTGTGCCTTGTTTGGCAGGTGGGAGAGGACCATAACTAATCCATCCAAGGTTTCTACCTCTTCCACCCCAGCTTCTGAAGCCGCCAGGGCTGTTAAAGCCACTCCCCAACCTACTGAAGGGATTCATCCAACACCACCATATCTTCAAGCCCACCTTCCAGCAACACAAATCCATCCCTCTTCCGTACCTCCATCATCCCCTACTAAACTTCCTACTCCACCAAAATCTCCATATGCTTCACAAGCACCAACTCCTCCATCATCTCCACTTCCTCCTCATTTATCCTCCATACCATTTTTCAACATACCTCCATCACCTCCCAATTACCCTTTTCCTCCAAACACCCACACGGAAGATGCCACCCATCCATCCCCATCAACATCTACCATCCCTCAACATGTATCCCCTCCAGATGCTCACATACCAGATGCTCCACCTCCTATCCCTCCCACAGTTCACACTTCTACACCTTCTGTAACACCATCTACCACTCCACCATTGGACACCTCCACAATTAATTCTCTTATTGCCCTCCTCACTCCCCTTCTCAAAACACTAATAGCAGAGGCCATTACACCTCTTGCTACTTCAATTACTACCCTCTCTGTACAGATCACTGCCCTCACTACTGCTCCATCTTCAGTCAGGGGCCTGGCTTCAGGTCTTACTGAAACCATGCATGGGGAGATGTCTGATGATGAAGCTGCAGTAGTTCCAGCAGTAGCAACTCCAGCAGCAGAGGCAGCAATAGTAGCAACAGATTGTACAGAGTATATTGATATAGATGATATTGATTTTCTTAATTTTATTGATACAGATGACATGGACTTGGAAGAGTCAGTCTCTGAGAAAATAATTATTGGTGGTGATTTCATCATTAATCCCACAGTTGATTTAGAGAATTTATTGAAGAATTTTGAATTTACAGTTTTGAGATGTCTTACAGCAGAACATACTATTAAGCCATCCTTGGCTATTGTACCATATACATCCCCAGTAAGTCCACATGTTGCACAACAACTTAGTGATAGTTTTGCTGTTCCTGAGCACATAGTTGTTCCAGCTCCTTCAGCAATTTCTTCTGCTCCATTTCCAGATCTGGATGATGTGATCTTGGTTGACATTCAATAAGAGGAAAAGGCAGCTGCTGAAAGCAGTGTCAGAGTTGATGACACTCCAACTTCTTCTATGGCTTCTCCTCTAGCTCCTATCGATATTCCTACTCAAGCTCCTTCTCAACCTGATAAGCCTATCATTTTTGCTGAGGCATAGAAGGCTCTGAATGATTTATATGATAATCCTCAAAGATCTGATGATGAGGATAGTGATGATGATGATGAATCTGATGATGAACCAAAGAGGAAGCCAGTATCCAAGAAAAGAAGAGCTCCTCCTCCTCCTGCTCCTAAGCCTAATCCAAACAATGGCACTCCGTATTACATTCTTCAAAAGATAACACCATATAAAGGGATGCCAGCTTGGATGTGGTTGTCCAAGAATCAGCAGAAGGAGAGGAAAAAAAGCAGAAGATACTCTCCTCCTCCAGCTCAAAAGTATAGAAGAGATCCACCTCTCTACCTCCTCCAACTGCTGGTGCTTCAGTTTCTAGTTCTCAAAGATCTGCCCCTATTCAAACATATCAAAGACATCAAGGGAGATCTCATCATGAAAGCAGCCAGCACAGGCAATATTCTTCAGGAAAGCAACATCAGCAGCAGTAACAACATCAACAACAACAGCAACAATCCACTAAAAATCAACCAGCTGAAGGCTCTAAGAGACCATCCTGTCCTCCTGTTCCTTTTGAAGATCCTGAAATAGCTACTACTGCTAGAATGGCCAGGTTCTAGGAACTTGTAGGCCTTTCTCTGATTAACAAGGCCAAAGCTGAAGGAAAGGATCCCTCTGAATATACTACCATGTCAAAGTATAGGAAAGAGGAACTTAAGAGATTTGATAAAGCTAACAAGATTTTTAATGTAGATGACTACATGAAGTTGCACCCAGAAGCAGTTGTCCCCAGGGCTACATCTATGAAGATTATAGGGGTTGCTGACATCACCATGACCAGTATGCAAGCTTCAGATCCTAACAGAGAAATAATATTTACAAAGCCAGGAGACAAGAGCAAGGATGCAATGCCAAAGGAAAAGATGCAGAAGAAGTGATTTTGAACTCTCTTTATGTTTCTGCATTATTTATAACTGCTTTATATTTTCTGAACAAAGCTCATGTACATATATCTGCTGCATGTCTTATCTATCTCTGTCAGATATATGCTTTTTTTGCTTTATTTATTTTCAGTTTAAGTCTGAGTTTGTGGTTAGTAACCTCTCCCAAATAGGGGGAGATTCTTGGATCCCTAGTTTGATTTGGGCTAGATTCACTAACTTCGGATCTTGTGACCCACAATGTATAGCCAGGGTCATAGTCGTGTCCTAGAGTCTAGGATAAGTCCTTAGAGTCAACAGCACATGGACCAGCTATCAACAAGATTGCCAGAGACTCAAGACTTAGAAGATTTCAAGACTCTATAAAGTGAGTTCGACGTTCGTCGAACTAAGGTCGACGATTGTCGTGCTCAGCTCGAAGATCTCAGAGAAAATTCTCTGAGTTAAGCTCGACGAACTTTATTCTTTGGTCGACGAATCTTTGGACTACTACAGCATTCTGTCAAGACTATGTTCTCTAGTCTCAGGACGACGAACTCAGTTCTCTGCCCGGCGAATTCTGGATTATCTACTTCAACAACTTAGAACCAGAAGATTTGTGTCGACACTCAGAGTATATGTCGACACCACTGAGTCGACACTAGAAGAACTTGTGTCGACACCCAGATCATCAGTCGACACTTTCGAAAGATTGTATCGACACCACACAGAAGACTTGTGTCAATATACAGGATATCAGTCGACACAGAATATTTGAGAACTCTAGAAACTCAGCTCGACGAACTTCAGACACAAAAAAGGCAAAGTTTCTGAAGCATACAGTTCTGTTATCAGGTCGACGATCTTGGAACTCAGCTCGACGAACAGAAGTTATCTGATCGACGAACACAACATCTCAGCTCGACGAACCGTGGACTCAGTTTGACGATTTCTGTTATCTGTTCGACGATTCTAGACTAAGTCATTTTCAGCCCTGTCCCCATTATTACTGCAATGATTCCTGGGTAATCAATGCTCTAACATTCTCTGAATATAACCGTTAGAGGAGCATTGATTATGATATTCTCTAGGATTATTGCATGCCATTTTTCCACTGGATAGTTTGGGAAATTATTCAATGCTGCTTATTCTCCAGGCCGTCAGCATTGAATGTAGAAGGAATTCAAAATTCGAAAGACCAATTTCCCCAGGAAAATATAAAAAAAGAGATTTTTCTCTTTTCTTACACAGATAGATAGAAAAGATTATTCCTGCTTTCATCCAAAGATATTCTGAAGCAGATCTTCCTCAGCTTTCTCATTCTGTCAGTAATTTGAAGAAGAAGCAAGAAGAACACCTTTTTCAAATCAAGAGTCTTCCTGTTCTTCTTCTCCATGACCTTGCTAAGACATTCACGCACCATCAGTCTAAAGCTCTTGGATCAAGTCTCTCAATTGAAGACCTACTCACCCTGTACAAAGATTCCCAGCCTGAACCCTTTTACATCTCAGGGGGAGCTTTGACAACATCACTGAATCCACATAGTCTTCTCATTGTGATTGAGAAAAGAAGACTTTCATCACTCTCTCATCCCCACCTCTGAAAAGGGTTGTCATCTCCCTTCAAAAGTGATTCTTGGTTACAAGTCACCTGACCAAAAGACTTGAGGTTTGGTTTTTGAGCACTTGATCAAAAGCTCATTAGTGTCAGGCACCTGATCAAAAATCTGAGTGGATTCCTACTAGGGGGTAGAAGAGTGGATGTATGATGGCCCGCGAACAGACTCTTACTGTGGTTGGTTCGATGAGTCGATCGCTGCGGGCTTTCTTAGGTAGACAAGTGCACCTATCGCAAGTAGTACTCGATATTCGGGGGAATACCGAGGTCGAATTGTTCTCGGGGTCATGTTGACTACTCTTACTCCTCCGGGAGGACTATTATTTTACTGAAAGTAAGGTGAAGATTTTAATTAAGTAAAGACAAAAAAATCAAAAGAGCGAAAAAAGATTTAGAGAATTCGATGAAGGGTTAACGCTCGGCACCGAATCGGATGAAGACTAAAATAATTTTTAATAATTATAGGACTTAGTTTTCAAATTAATAAAAGGCAACTTGGCCGTGGAGGTTCCACAGATATGAGCTCACCTAGCTATAGGGATATCACTCACCTGAATGCTAAGACTATTCGACCGAACGTTAGTCCGACGAATGATTCCTCTTAACGCCCGCTTTACGCTAAGAACCCCGCTATTGGGTGGGGGACCCAATCCGGAAGAATTACGCTTGTCCTCTCTCGAGGGTATGCACGCAACTCTATTTACCCAGGGGTGATCTGTCCATACGCACGTCCTCTCGGCTAGCTAGCGTATGGATAACGGAAATATGGCCCACACATCGATTTGTGAGCCTACGCATCGTTAACCAGGGGCAAACCTTAAGTGCTTAAATTAAAGTGAAAATTAAGAGCTTTAATTATTACGAATTATTTTAAATGTCAATGCTCTTCGATGCCGAGGCTAATAGCGATTAGCCACACATCGGTATGAGGACGGTTTTATAATTTGATCAGGCGCGAGTTCGAAATTAAGCGCTAAAAGGTTATAAGAAGAAGACATGAAAATGACAAACATTTATAAACTAGAAAAGTTAGCTAAAACAAGAACTCACGCATACTCCAAATTATAAATAAAATAGACTAAACTAAATTACAAAAAAAGGAAAATTACAAGTCCTACTCAAACGAGTAGGCGGGAAATAAAGGCACGCCATTTAACTTCTAACGAGTAGGCGGAAATAAATGCAAGTACAAGTCCTACTAAAATAATTACAAAAAAATAAGAGACCTGCCATTTAACTCAAATGAGTAGGCGGTAAACAAAATCCCTCCATTTAACTCCTAGCGAGTAGGCGGAAATAAACGCTAACACACACACTCTACATAATTGAAAGAAAGCAATAAAACTATCTCCTACACACACGCACTCTACGTAATTGAAGAAAGCGATAAAATAAAGCATGAAAATAAAGCATGAAAAACTAACTCGTACACTCACACACTCTACATAAATCAAAGAAAGAAATAAAATAAAGCATTAAATTTTATCTCCTACACACACACTCTACATGGAAGTTGAAATGACAAAATGAAAACTAACTCTTACACTAACACATATAATTAAAAGACAAAAAATGAAAGTTATCAAAAATTTAAAACTACTACTTTTCTATACTTAGGTTTTACCAAAAACAAATAAAAAGAACAAAAAAAAATTTTAAGATAACAAAAGTTTTTCAAAACAAATCAAAAAACCAAAGTTCTTTAAAAATTAAAATTTCAACATTTTCATTCTTAGGATTTCATAAAAGTGATAAAAAAAGTGAAAAGAAAATGAAAAGAACAAAAGGGTTTTACAATACTACAAAAAAACTAAGTAAAAAAAAATAAAATCACTTTCAAAACGCTTTTATAAATACATAAGAACGAAATTTAAAAAAAAACATTAAGCAAGAACATGTTGAAGAAGAGATAAACATATCATACCATGCTTGGAAATGAAATCTATAACAAACTCTAACATTAAGACAGGTAAAAAAAACATAGAAAATGAACAAGTTACACTCACACACACACACACACACACACACACACACACACACACACACACACACACACACTTTTCATAAAAGGAAGAACAAAGGAGAAACTAAGGATAAAATGAGAAGAAAAGTGGGCACATAAGTTAATGCCAAACCCATTTAAGAAGAGAAAAACTAACATTTTTATTGATTAAAATAGACAATTACAAAGCTATTACAAAGCTAAAGCTAAAGCAAAAACAAACATGAAAGGAAGGGGGGAGAAATCTCCTTACATAGCAAAAGAATCCACGGATGCAGCCCACAAAACACACTAAAGTGGCTCAAAAATGTGAACCCTTGGTCATTATAGAAGTGGGGTATTTATAGAAAAAAAATCTAAGTACATGCCCTCCGACACGGGCGTGTCGTCGGGCGTGTCACTACTCTTTGCGAAGGCGGCCGGCGATTTGACGGGAAAGTGGACTTCGGGCTGGACACGTGTCGGTCACGCAGCTGTCACGACCCAGGTCACGGCGTGACGGTGGGCATGTCGGGGAGGTAGAACTGGGCGCGGGTCGTGTCGAAAGTCGCCGCGCGGGTCTTGTCGAGCCAGGTGGGTGGTCACGCTGTACAACCCCGTGTCCGGCGAGCAAGGTCACCAGGGACCAGGCAGATCTGGCTGAGGACAACAGGCGAGCTCGGCAGTAAAGGGGGGCGAGCCTGAGCTCGCATCCATCGACCAGAGATCGATGATCGGCGACCTCGAGCTTAGCATTCGCCGAGCAACACGCAACTCGCGTGCTCGTAGTGGAGCTCGGCAGCGGTAGGCGAGCAGTACATGCCGAAGTGATCAGAACTCCCCAGCTCGCCCGGATGTGTGAGGTACTTTTTACTATTTTGCCCCCGCTGGTCTGCCCATAGCCCTTCAAAACAGTGGAGTTTGGGTGTTGGTAGACCCAACCAAGGGTTTTCTGGTAATTTCAGGTCAGTTCTTTTGGTTATTGGCAGTCCGGATTCCAAAAGCTATAAATAGGACCCAAGGAGTACCCCAGAAAGCAGGTTCTTCCCTGTGCTTTCCTGCTCTAATCTTCAAGTGCTTTCTGAGGGTACCTTAGCTTGGCTTCTGGCTAAGGAGGGGAAGCGCTCTGAGATCTTCCGGGTTTGTGGTGGGACCTCCCTGCCGAGCCCTTGGGTCTGTTTTACCTTGCCTTCCTTGTTGTTTTTCTTGCAGGAGCGAAGTAGATGTGAGACCACCCCTTCCCCAAGGGTCGAACTCCACGGGAGACCGGATTCCGGTTTCAACATTTTGGTGCGGTGAGCGTGGACAGTGGTCAGCGCAGAAAAGCTTCCGCGAGCTCAATGACGGGAGGACAAGGATCCGACACACCGGACTCGCCGCCCCCCCCCCCCCCCCCCCCCGCCACTCGCAATGGTGGGGATGTTTGAAGATTTCAGAAGCGAGGTGCTGACTCTTGTCAAGTTCGCACTCGGCACGCGGGCCAAGTGCTCGACTCCGGCAGTTCAGATCGCGGCTGCCCCGTCCTTGGGCGAGGACGCTCCCGGCAAGCGAGCTAGGAAGGAAGTGGCCGAGGAAGGACGAGGGTGCGAGCTCCCCGGGCGCGAGCTTTTCCCTGGCTCGGCTGGCCGAGGTCGGTTTGGCAAGCTGGGCTCGCGAGACTCGCCAGCTCGCCCAGTGGGGGGAGGAAGTCCTTTCAGCGAGGTGGTCTCTTCAGCTCCGGTTCCAGATGGGTTCAGGGAACCCGAGATGTCCTATTACACCGGAAAGGGGGATCCGGTCCATCATGTCCAATGGTTTGAGGACGTGGTCTCCATCCGTCAGATGTCGGACGGATTCAAGTGCCGACTCTTCGCCATCACCCTCCGAGAGAAGGCGAGGGAGTGGTTCCACCAGCTACCGGCCATCTCCATCTACTGCTTCGAGGATCTGCGCCGAGGGTTCATGCTGAGGTTCACTACCTCGAAGAAGAGGAAGAAGGAGTCCGAGTCTTTGTTCCACATAAAGCAGGGGGTGAGCGAGACGTTGGGGAGCTATGTGGACCGATTCCAGGAGGAAGTTGCTCAGGTCCAGGAGATGTCGGGTCATAGTCTTATGATGGCCTTTACCCTGGGCCTGCAATAGGGTTTCTTCCGGATGGAGCTGAAGAGAGTTCCCCCCTCTCCTACGAAGAGTTGATGGAGAGGGCGTCGAGAGAGGTCGAAGGGGAGGAGTCGAACCCGGAATTTGTAAGGAAGCTGGCCAGGTGGGCCACAGAGGAAGAGAAAGAGTCGAGAGGAGGAAAGGCACAGGAGGAGAGAAGAGGGGAGCCCAGGCAGAGGGAGCAGAGGCAGCTCCAAGGGCAGCAGCAGCCGAGGTGGGGGCGTCAGGAGCCCGACCGGCGGCTAGGATGGAGACCCGAGTGGCAGGGGCAGGGGCCACAGAGAGGGTACTACGGAAGGGATCACTACCAGGGGAGGCAAGACCAGTTCCACCCCCCGGGCTGGAGGCAGGGTCAGAGGCCCCGGCTCCCCGATCAAGAAGAGGCCATGGCCATAGCCTTGGGAGCAAGGAGGGGAGCGGGGAGGAGGAGAAGAAGGGAGGTCAAGGTGGAGCTGCCCTATTGCGACTTTCATCAGGAAGAGGGGCATGCCACGACCACCTGTCCGGAGTTCCTCGAGATGAGGGGGAATAGGGAGCAGCAGCAGCAGGGGCGGCAGGAAGTGAGAATTGAGGAGGTCCTGCCTCGGGCAGAGGAGGATCGTTGCGAAGACCGGGTGGATGTGGGGACCCGGGGAGGGATCGGAGTGATCCACGGGGGAGTGGGGATCGAGGCTTCCCGTAAGGCAAGTCTCCACACCATGTATCGGCGGAGCGTCGCCTCCATGTCCCAAACCCCACCCTCGGAGGAGAGGATCACTTTCTCCAGGAGTGATATGCCAGACCACGAGGATCCGTTCTGTGATGCGCTAGTCATCAAGGCGGCCATCGAGAACTTCACCGTCTCTCAGATCCTCGTGGACAACGGGAGTTCCGTCAACGTCGTCTTCAAAAAGGCGTTCGACGCGATGAGGGTGGAGGCAAAGAGGGTGCTGGCCTCAGATGGCCCCTTGTTCGGGTTTTCAGGAGAAAGGAAGGAAGTAGAGGGAGGAGTTGGCCTCCATGTCACCTTGGGGGGGGGGGGGCAGTCCCGAAATTACAAGTTCGTCATTGTGGACTCCCCCAGCAGCTACAGCGCGATCTTTGGGAGGCCCCTGATCAGTGCCTTCCGCTGCGTCCCCTCATCTTTCCATCAGTGCTTGAAGTTCAACGCTGAGTGGGTCCAGGTCAGGGTTAGAGCGGACCCAAAGGTGGCGCGGGAGTGTTATGTCACTGCGGTGAACACCATCTCCTGGCAGGAGGGAGCCTAGGAGATGGGGCGAAGGATGGAGGAGGTCGAGCAGGAAGCAGGAGGGGAGAAGCCGGGAGTGAGGGACTGCGCAGAGAAGGCAGCAGGAGGAGATCTGGAGGTGGTGGCCGAAGTAAGGGCCATGGAAGGGGAGATGGAGATAGAGGTCCCCGTTCCGGAGGAAGGGGATGCCGAGGGATGGGGGGAGCAATCCAGGCTGGAGGCGGCAAAGGAAGTGGTGGAGCTGGAGGTGCTCACCCGAGGGGGAAGGATGGAGAAGATCCGCGTCAGCGGGGGGCTGACCCCGGAGGACCAAGGCAGGATGCTGGAATGCATCCAGAAGAATGTGGACATCTTCGCTTGGAACACCGCGGAGATGCCGGGGGTTGACGTGGATGTGGCCTGCCACCGCCTCAACCTGGACCCGGGAACACGCCCCATTCAGCAGAAGAAGAGGTCCACCGCGGACAGGCTGGCGGAGCCCATTAGGGAGGAGGTGGCGAAACTCCTCAAGGCCGGCTTCGTGTCTGAGATTCAGTACCTCGGCTGGGTCTCTAACGTGGTTATGGTGAAAAAAGGAGACGGCCGATGGAGGATGTGTATCGACTTTTCCTTACTTAATAAAGCTTGTCCTAAGGACTGTTATCCTTTGCCTTGGATCGACGCGCTGGTTGACTCAGCCGTCGGTTTTTCTGTAATGAGTTTTTTAGATGCTTTTTCAGGTTATCATCAGATCAGGATGCACCCCCCAGACATCAAAGATGTCTCGTTCATCACAAGGGATGGATGCTACTGCTACAAGATGATGCTCTTCGGACTGAAGAATGCTGGGGCAACCTACCAGAAAATGATGGATAGGGTCTTTAAGGAGCAAAGGGGAAGGAATTTGGAAGTGTATGTAGATGACCTCATGATCAAAAGCCGGGATGTTGACTCCCACCTCCGGGACATGGAAGAAACCTTCGCCACCCTGCGCAAATAAAAGATGCGATTGAATCCTCTAAAATGTGTCTTTGGGGCCAGCAGGGGAAAGTTCTTGGGGCACCTCCTCACCCCCGCGGGGGTCGAGCCGAATCCAGATAAGGTCAAGGCAATCTTGGAATTGGGATCTCCGCGAAACGCTAAGGAGGTCCAACGGCTAACGGGGAAGCTAGCAGGGCTAAGTCATTTCCTTTCTCGGGCAGGGGAGAAGTGCTCCCCCTTCTTCAAAACGTTAAGGGGTGGTCAGAGGTTTGAATGGTCCAAGAAGTGTGAGGAGGCGTTCCAGGCCCTCAAAGTGCAGCTGACACAGGCCCGCTGCTCCAAGTGCCAAAGGAGGGGGAGGACCTGTTCTTGTATCTTGGGGTCGGGGCGGAGGCCTTGAGCTCCGTCTTGGTTCGTGAAGAAGGGAAGAGGCAACTCCCTGTTTATTACGTGAGCCGGGTCCTGAGGAAGGCCGAGCTCCGGTACCCGATTTTGGAAAAGCTAGCCTTCGCATTGATCATCTCGGCACGAAGGCTACGACCTTACTTCCAAGCACACTCCATCCGGGTGGTGACCGACCATCCCCTCCGCAACATCTTCGAGGGGGTGGAGCATTCAGGCAGGTTGGCTAAGTGGTCGGTGGAGCTGAGCGAGTTTGACGTCTCCTTCGTTCCGCGGCTCTCAATCAAAGCTCAGGCGATGACCGACTTCCTGGCCGACTACGTGGTCGAAGTGGCGGAGGAAGAGCTCACCCGCCCGACCCCTTGGAAGGTGAGGGTGGATGGTGCCTCGGGAAGACATTCCCTAGGGGTAGGGGTGATCCTGGAGAGCCCTCAGGGGACTCGTATTGAGCAAACGGTGGTGGTGCACTTCCCCATTACCAACAACCAGGCCGAGTACGAGGCCGTGATAGCGGGGCTGCGCCTGGCCAGGGAGCTGGGGGTATCAGATGTGGAGGTCCTTACTGACTACATGGTAGTGGCTTCACAGATTAACGGGGAGTTCGAGGCGAGGGAGCCCGCCCTGCGATTGTACTTGGCCAAGGTGAAGGGGGTCATTGGCACTTTTCAAACCTTCTCCATCCGACACGTACCAAGGGAAGAGAATGAACAAGCAGATCAGCTAGCAAAGCATGGTCCCCAGGTGGGGGGTACCATCACCGACCTGTTCCGCCCCTCCATCGAGGAAGGAGAGCTCATGGAAATCGATCAACAAGCTTCATGGTTGGATCCAGTGGTGGTTTTCCTCTCCACAGGAGAGTATCTGGAGGGGGTAGACAAGAAGAAGCTGAGGCACAAGTCAGCTTATTACCTCCTCCTCCTCCAGGACGGGCAGCTATACAGGAAGACCCTCTTAGGGATGTTAGCCCGCTGCGTAACCGAGGGAGAAGCGCGAAGGATCTTGGAGGAAGTCCACTCCGGGGAATGTGGGATTCACTTCGGGAGTCGGACCCTAGAGGGGAGGAGAGTCAGGCAAGGGTATTTCTGGCCCACCCTGGGCCGAGACGCTGCTGAGTTCGCAAGAAGATGTCATAAGTGCCAGCTATTTGCCCCTCTCCAGCTGCAACCGGCCCAGCGACTCAGAAGTATCACGGCCCCATGGCCCTTCGCAATTTGGGGAATGGATTTGGTTGGGCCGTTCCCCCAAGCCAACGGCCAGAGAAGGTTCCTCCTAGTGATGATTGACTACTTCTCAAAGTGGATGGAGGTGAAGGCGTTGGCCAAGGTGACCTCCCAGGTGATCAGGAATTTTGTTTGGGGGGAGATCATATGTCGCCATGGGCTGCCGCAGGCCATCGTCACGGACAACGGGCCCCAGTTCGCCTGTGCCGAGTTCACCAGCTTCTGCGAATAGCTTGGGATCGATCTCAGGATCGCCTCGGTCCATCACCCTAAGAGTAACGGGCAGGTGGAGGCCGCAAACAAGATCATCGTCAACCTCCTCAAAAAGAAGGTGGAGAACCTGAAAGGGAGCTGGGTGGAGCAGCTTCCTGCGGTTCTTTGGGCCCTAAGGACCACCCCCAATACAGCTACGGGAGAGACCCCCTTCAAACTCTCCCACGGGTGCGAGGCAATGCTCCCCATTGAACTCGAAGTCCAAACACCGCGAGTCGTGGCCGCGAAAGAAGGCCGCGAGGAATGGCAAGCAGAGAATGAGGAGGAACTGAGGCTTTCCCTTGACATGATGGAAGAGGTAAGAGACCTTTCCGCTATCCGGCAGGAGGAGGTGAAAAGAAGAATGGCCAAGTACTTTGACAAGCATGTCAGGGTCAAGCAGTTCGTGGAGGGGGACTTGGTGCTGAAGAAAGTAGATGCGGCAGGGAGGTCGGCATCCGTAGGGAAGCTCAATCCCAGCTGGGAGGGACCATTCATTGTAAAGGTAGCCTTGGGGTCAGGGGGCTATCGACTCCAAAATGTAGAGGGCGAGACCCTGAGTCTCACCTGGAGTGGTGACGACCTCAAACGATTTTTCCCCTGAAACATGTAAGCAGCACTTTGATTATAATAAATTCCTTCAACTCTCTGATATTATCGTAACTAGCATGCATGGTGGAATATGATGTATTATGGACCCCGAGCAGATCCCGATGTCAGGCTCTCACCTAGCTGGCAGGGCTCGAAGTCACTCGGTGTCATCCTTAGCCTCGAGCAGATCCCGCTGTCAGGCTCTCACCTAGCTGACAGGGCTGGAAGTCACTCGATGGTGTTAGTAGTGAACCCCGAGCAGATCCCGCTGTCAGGCTCTCACCTAGCTGGCAGGGCTGGAAGTCACTCGGTGTCATCCTTAGCCCCGAGCAGATCCCGCTATCAGGCTCTCATCTAGCTGACAGGGCTAGAAGTCACTCGATGGTGTTAGTAGTGGACCCCGAGAAGATCTCGTTGTCAGGCTCTCACCCAGCTGGCAGGGCTGGAAGTCACTCGGTGTCATCCTTAGCCTCGAGCAGATCCCGCTGTCAGGCTCTCACCTAGCTGACAGGGCTGGAAGTCACTCGATGGTGTTAGTAGTGGACCCCGAGCAGATCCCGCTGTCAGGCTCTCACCTAGCTGGCAGGGCTGGAAGTCACTCGGTTTCATCCTTAGCCTCGAGCAGATCCCGCTGTCAGGCTCTCACCTAGCTGACAGGGCTGGAAGTCACTCGATGGTGTTAATAGTGGACCCAGAGCAGATCCCGCTGTTAGGCTCTCACCTAGCTGGTAGGGCTGGAAGTCACTCGGTGTCATCCTTAGCCTCGAGCAGATCCCGCTGTCAGGCTCTCACCTAGCTGACAGGGCTGGAAGTCACTCGATGGTGTTAGTAGTGGACTCCGAGCAGATCCCGCTGTCAGGCTCTCACCTAGCTGGCAGGGCTGGAAATCACTCGGCGTCATCCTTAGCCTCGAGCAGATCCCGCTGTCAGGCTCTCACCTAGCTGACAGGGCTGGAAGTCACTCGATGGTGTCGGCCTTAAAGTCGTCTGATACGGGTCAAAGTCTCAGTGTCAGGGAGCAAAGGGAAAAGGGTTCTGTTAGGGCGAGCTCGAGCTCGGCAAGCCCAGCTCGGCAAGGTCAAGAAGGCAAGCCAGGCTGGAGGACTTGGCATGAGCGAGTGTGCACTCGTCACTCCCGGCTCAGCATCAGCGAGTAGGATGCGAGCCCAGGGCTCGCCAAAGGAAAGCAAGCAGTACCGGGGGCACCTCGCCCCCTTTGACCATTAGACTTGGAAAAATTTTCTCCTATTTTCGGGCTCAACCTGGATGGCTCGCATGCGGGTTATGGTGGCGTGACGAGGGCGGAGAGCAACTCGCCCCCGAATCGTTTGGGGGTCGGCGAACACTCAAAACGAGTCCACTCGCAGACGCGCTCTCATAACCGCTCTCCTCGCGGAACCCGTCTCGGCGAAGTCGCGGGGAAAAGTACTCGCATAGACTCAGAGCACAACAAGCATAGTGAAGAAAAGAAAGGGAAACCAGTATGATCAAAAAACTTTCATTACATGTAAAAAGCAGTTACATGGGGGGGGGGGGGGGGGGGGCTCGCCTCGGCAAGTGAACAAAGAAAAAGGAAAAAGAAGAAAACAAAAGCACCGGCTACACTCAGGCCTCGTCCCCTCCGCCGGACTGATCCCCGCCATCACCCGAAGGATCCTGGAAGCTCTTCCCGAACATAGCGTCCAGGCTGTCCTCCTTCTCGCTGGGCGGCGTCGCCGGAAACAAGCTCGGCATCAGGTCCCGAGCCGAGATCCCCTCGCACCCCTCCACCAGCACCGCAGAATCTTTCATCATCTGGAGGGTGCACTCGACGGCTTGGATGGAGTTGATCTGCAATCTCTCGACGAGGTCAGCCTCGCCAAAGATTCGCGGACTCTTGTAGGGGAGAGTGGGATCGATGTCGTGAGGCGGGAAGAAGATCTTGGCCTGGCGGCGCACCTCGCCAAGGAGGTGATAATTCTCACCCTTCAGCTTTGTGTTTGCGCCCTCCAGCTCAGCAAGGCGTGCATGCAGCCGGCCTATCTCCTCCCCTTGCTTAGCGTTGCGAGCCCGGAGCTCCTCTGCAGCGTCGACATCCGCGGCCAGTAGTGCGCGCAGCTGACTGACCTCCTCCCCCAGCTCAGTGTTGCGAGCCTGAAGCTCGCCCGCCGCCTTGGCATCCAGGAAAAGAGTCCATTTAGCGGCAGCACAAAATTTTCTAATTAAAAGAGGGGAGCAGCGCTTGGCACTTACCAACCCGCCGGCGGTTTGGGTGAGTAGACCTTCCGCGATGCCGAGCCGCCTCGCCTGATCGGTGACCTTGTCCTTGGCGAGGTCGCGAGCCTGCTCAGCTTTTTCAAGTTGGTGGCTGAGGGCAAAGCTGCGGCGTGCCAGCATGTGATGTAGCTCCAGGGTCCGCAGGTGGGATTGCATGCCCTCATGGCCGAGCTGCCGAAGGGTCATCTTCTTGTAGGCCTCGGCATCGTCCCGGCCGTATAGGCCGAAGCCGAGGGCATAGGCGTGACCGGTGGCGGGCTCGCGGTCGTGCCAGGAGGGATGAAGAGTGGAGACGGAGACTCGATGAGAGAGCTCGTCCCACTGTAGCATGGGATCGCCCGCCGAATTCTTCCAGCGCGCGCCGAAGTTGAAGAGGGGGTGTTGCTTCGGCGGCGCGTGCTCGCGGGCAGTCCTCTTCGCCACTGGAGGAGGAGAGATCGCCGCCGTGGAAGAAGGGCCCTCGCCGCCTTTCCGGCCCTTGCTGGTTGTCTCCTTCAGCGGGCTCTCCGGCGACGCGTCGGGAGGGGTCGCCGACGAACTAATGTACTTGGGGCTGGGCTGTTACTGTTGCCCCCGCGGAGCCAGCAGGGCTCTCCGCATCTTCTTTACCTGGCGGTGGCCGAATGGCGGGTTCGACCCCGCATCCTCAGGACGCCTCTTGCTGGAAGAAGGCTGCGAGAGGGCCGCCTCAACTCGGCAGGCCAACGTCGCTGCCCTCTCGCGAGCAAGAGGGTCGGTGTGAAGCCCCGGATCCGCGAACGGCGGGCTCACGAGGATTATTCGCTCCCCTGCAGGAAAACACTTATTTTTAAGTGAGGAATTCAGAGGTGATGTGCCGAGTTCGGCAGGCAGGCGAGCTCGGCAAGATGAGGAGGGAAGCATACCTTCGCCGGACAGAACGGGGGGGGGGGGGGGGGAGCGCGTCGAGGCCCCTCCGCAGGAAGGCGACCTCGAAATCTTTGTGGAGGAAGTATTTGTGAAGCACGGCGTCGTTGCCGGACACGGCCGGCGAGCGGTACACCTCCTCGCCTTTTTGTTGCGGCAAGTAGGGGATGTTGCCGAGATCGCCCTTGATAAAGGCGATCTTGGTCATCCAGGTATGGTGCTTGATTCGCGATCTCGCGAACTTTGATCAAGGAGCCGCCAAAGTAGGCGACCCCGTCCAGCGTCGCCTTGTAGGAGAAGAGCTTCCTGAACACCGTTAGGTTAAACTCGATCTTCTCCCGCCGGAGGTAACTCGCGAATGCCACCATCATCGCGATGGCGTTGGAGTTCAGATGTGCGGGGATGGCCCCGTAGTACTTCAAGATCTGCCGGATCTCCGGCCACAGGGGAAGGCGCAACCCCACCTCGAAGTGCGAGATGGGGAAGGCAAGCTCGTCTTCATAAAAGGTGTTGATGGCCTCACCCGTCCTCGGCCTGCGCGCCTCGAAACCCGGCGGCACGCGCTCCGCCACGAATTCAGTGAGCTCCTCCTCGCTGGTGTGCCCCTCGAAGAAGCAGTAGTCCGTAAAGTGCTACGCGCACTTGGAGCGGCCATCGGCATCTGGGTTGGTCTTGCCCATATTCGCGAGGAAAAAGCACTACGCGAGCAGGGAAAAAGGAGAACACGGAGAAAGGGAAGCAAAGCAATAAAGGCAGTACGGGGGTAGGTGAGGGTGGGGGTCTATTTATAGGAAAAGGAATCTGGGGTGGGCCGTCAAATCAACTCAGCTCGCCGCCCCAGCTCGCCACCCCAACTCGCCACCCCAGCTCGCCGACTTCCGGCACATCCCGACCAAGGCTAAGTCGAACATCGGGGCATTTTATTCAGTAATATGATTAAGAATATTCTAAGGTTTATTCATTGCAGAAATAAAGTTCGGGGTTTAAAACAGCAGGCGCGCAAGCAGGGAGGGCATCGGGATGCGAGGGCCGGTCGGCTCGGCAAGGAGCCGCTAATTTACCTACCCCGGCCTCGCGACCCCCGCCCCCCAGGCTGCCGCGCGTGGAGCAGCTCGTGGATCCTTCCGGAGTTCCTCTGCGCAACCGAAAGGCCGTCGTCTATCTCGTCTAGGAGCCGGGAGGGGGACATCAGCTCGCCGGCTTGGCCGCGGCAAACCTCATCAGCAAGACGCGCATAGTCGCGCTGCAGCATCTCGTTGACCCCCTGAACCTCGCGCAGTCCGCACACCAGCTTTTTGAGGAGCTTGACCTCTCTCCTCGTCAACTCGCCTTGAACCACATCAGGACCCAGGTAAGAGTCCAGCGAGCTCGGGGAAGGGAGGGGCGAGTAGTCGGCTGCCCGCGAGGATTCCTCGGCAGCCGATTGACTGGGAAGAGCTGTAAAGACATGTATTAGCAAAAAGCAAAAAACTTATGGAGCAAGGAGTCAAGCGAGGTTGACCTGAAGAGCTCGACGGTTCAAAAGAAATACGAGGAGGGATGAACCTCAGATCCTTCCCGCGACCAGGCCCGCGAGCCCCCGGCGAGATGAGCTCGAATCCCGGGGTGGAAATGTTCCCCAGACCCTCCCTCGCGGCCGCGTCAATTTGGCATGGAGGGGGGAGCCCGCTGGCGAATTGGGCCTCTGCGAGCTCACCGGCAGAATCCCAAAGAGAAGCGGCGGATCCCGGGGATGGCTGTCCGGCGCCGAGAATCGCGAGGTGGCGAGCGTAGCCTCACCTCGCGGCGCGAGGTCTCTCGGCGCGACACCCTCGCCGCCTGGTTGGCCGTCCAGGTCGTCGCCAAGTAGGTCATGATAGGTAAGGGGAGAAAGGAAAACTAGATTTTTAATTAAAAACAATTTTGAGAGCAACCTTAATTAATTGTACGTTCCAATTTTTCAGAAAGCTAAAAGTAAATATAATTGAATCTTATAGTCATTATTTTCTAACATAGTACACGTGCTCTTATCAATGAAAAATTAGAAGTAGTGCCTAAAACGAGTTCGCTATTTTTAACAAAGCATAATGAATTCTTTAAAACTTAACCCCGGCTATTTAAATTTTTCACTCAATAATTAACAAACGAATAACAAACAGAGAATTAATAAAATTCACATATAAATAAACTTAAAACAAAATTTTTGGATAGCAGGAAAGTTAAGGATGAAATATTTGATTTATTTGTTTCAAAACATATTTTTTTGATTTTTATAGCTTTTATCATCATTTTTTGTGTTTTTCATTTATTATCTTTTTTTTATTTTTGTTTTGTTTTACTCAATGTTTATGAATTTTTTGAACTATTATTTTTTTTTTAGTTTTTAAGTTTATGTCTTTAATATATACATAAAAAAAGTTTTTGTATTTTTTAAGAAAATTTTCATTGTATTTACAAAGATTGAGAGAAAAAGAAAAGTTATTTACAAGAATAAGAGGGAAAAAGGAAGGGGGAGAAAGAGAAGATTATTTACATAAAAATATTTACAAAGAAAAATATTTACAATGTGAAACTAAATATTTTTTGGAATTTTTGTTTTATAATTTTTTTGGAGTTTTTGGAAGAAAGAAAGAAAAAGGAAATGAAATTTTTTTTTTGGATTTTTCATTTTAATTTTTTCATTTTTTTTTATTTTAAGATTTTTGTTTTGTTTTGTTTTGTTGTTATATATATTTTTTGTATTTTTGAAATGCAGAAAAATAGAAGTGCAGAAAGTAAAACACGAAAATACCCCCATACTTAAGTCCAACATTGTCCCCAATGTTGCAACGTAAGTATGCGGAACAAAAATTAAATAAAATGCTATATGTACAAAAGTAAAGAGAGGGGGTGGGTAGAAACGTCCTTGATGCGCGTTCGGGGAAGTCCATTAGAAACCCTGCATTTATTAGAAAAAGCAGCAAAGATAATTAGGAAAGAGCGAAAAAGATAAGCGAGGGGTGCCTCCCAGGAGCGCTTTGTTTATAGTCGTGTAGCTTGACTATTTTGGCGGGTATATAATGTTGAGGAAAGTTATGGTTTTGTTATGCCCGATCACTAGGTCGCCTGCTATATAAGACTTTAACCGATTACCGTTTACTTTAAACGAACCTTTTTCTGGGTGGGAGACGAGTACGGTCCCATATGGAAAAACTTCTTCAACGAGGAAGGGGCCGGACCATCTAGATTTTAGTTTACCCGGAAAAAGTCTAAGACGTGAATTGTAAAGAAGGACAAGATCGCCCGAAGAAAAATTTTTTGGGGACTTTATTTTTCGATTGTGATATAACTTAGAGCGCTCCTTATAGAATTTATTTCTCTCGTAAGTGTTTGCACGCCATTCATCGAGCTCATTTAGTTGCAGTTTTTTATTCTGAGCGGCTAAGTTGGCGTCGAGGTTTAAGAGTTTTAAAGCCCAATGAGCGCGATGCTCTAGTTCTACGGGTAAATGGCACGCTTTTCCATAGACTAACAGGAACGGCGTACAACCAATTGCGGTTTTGTATGCCGTCTGATACGCCCACAGCGCATCGTCGAGTTTAACGGACCAATCTTTCCTATTCAGTGAAATAGTTTTTTCTAAAATTCATTTAATCTCTCGATTTACTACCTCAACTTGGCCACTTGTTTGCGGGTGGTAGGGGGTGGCAAGCTTGTGCGTGACTCCGTATTTATCTAACGTCTTAGCCATAAGAGCGTTACAGAAATGCGTTCCCCTATCACTAACAATTGCGCGAGGCGTGCCGAAGTGAGAAAATAGTCTTTTAAGAAATGTAACGACGACTCGCGCATCGTTGGTAGGGAGAGCTTGCGCTTCCGCCCACCTTGATACGTAGTCGACCGCCACTAAAATATACATATTTTTGAAAGACGGAGGTAGGGGCCAATAAAATCTATGCCCCATAAATCGAAGACTTCGCATTCTAAAAACATGTTTTGGGGCATCTCGTCGCGACGAGAGATGTTACCCGACCGCTGACAGCTATCGCATGTGCACACAAAAGTATGCGCGTCTTTGAAGAGAGTGGGCCAAAAGTAGCCCGCCTCAAGCGTCTTCCGAGCGGTTCAGTTGGATTGATAATGCCCACTGGCTGGACCCTCGTGGCAGTGCTTAAGAATTTGTAAGCACTCCACACCCGCAACGCATCTTCGGACCGCTTGGTCCGTGCAGATACGAAAAAGAAATGGGTCCTCCCAAAAGAAAGTTTTCAAGTCAGAAAAGAATTTCTTCTTTTGATGACTTGAAAACTCTTTAGGAAGCACCCGCGCTACTAAGTAATTTGCAAAATCTGCGAACCAAGGCGAAGATGACGAAGAATTATGAATGGCTAGGAGGCGTTCCTCGGGGAATCTGTCATTTATTTCAGATTCGACGAGCGCTTCCGCACCCGGATTTTCTAAGCGGGGGAGGTGGTCAGCCGCTAGATTTTCCGCTCCCCGCTTATCGCGGATCTCCAAATCAAACTCTTGTAGGAGGAGAATCCATCGAAGAAGGCGGGGCTTCGCATCATTTTTAGCTAATAAATATTTAAGCGCTGAGTGATCGGTAAATACGATAACTTTATAAAGCGTTATATACGAGCGAAACTTATCAAAAGCGAAGACGATGGCTGAGAGTTCCTTTTCCATTGTCGTGTAATTTACTTGTGTGGAAGTGAGCGTCTTGCTAGCGTAATAAATTGGATGAAAATGTTTTTCTACTCGTTGGCCGAGAACGGCACCTAAGACAATATCACTAGCGTCGCACATTATTTCGAACGGAAGGGACCAATTAGGGGCCACTAAAATTGGTGAAGTGATAAGTTTTTGTTTTATTAAATTAAAGGCGGACTCGCATTTGCTACTAAAGATGAAACATGATTCCTTTTCCAAGAGGTGAGTAAGCGGCTTTGTTATTTTTGAAAAATCTTGAATAAATCGTTGGTAAAAGCCCGCATGGCCTAAAAAACTCCTAATAGATTTTACGTTTGTTGGTTGCGGTAGTTTTTCTATGATTTCTATCTTGGCCTTATCCACCTCCATCCCCTTTGACGAAATCATATGGCCGATGACCAAACCTCCTCGAACCATAAAGTTGCATTTTTCCCAATTTAATACAAGGCTTGTGTCCTCGCACCGTTGAAGGACACGATCTAAATTGTGAAGGCAATCGGGAAAAGAGCGTCCGAAAACAGAAAAGTCATCCATAAAGACTTCCATAATGTCTTCTACTAACTCGCCAAAGATCGATAGCATACATCTTTGGAATGTAGCTGCCGCATTGCAGAGTGCAAATGACATTCTTCGATATGCGAAGGTGCCAAATGGGCAAGTAAAAGTTATTTTCTCTTGATCATCGGGGGAAATGGGGATTTGAAAAAACCCCGATAAACCATCAAGAAAACAATAATATGGATGACCGGATAAACGCTCTAAAATCTGGTCTAGAAAAGGTAGAGGGAAATGGTCCTTGTGGGTGGAATCAATAAGTTTTCAATAATCGATGCACACTCGCCAACCCGTAACAGTACGAGTTGGGACGAGCTTGTTATGCTCATTCGCCACTACGGTTAGACCGCCCTTCTTGGACACGACATGCACGGGACTAACCCATGCACTGTCTGAAATAGGGTAGATAATCCCCGCATCTAATAACTTAATAATCTCGGCTTTAATGACGTCTTTCATGTTTGGGCTAAGACGACGCTGCGGCTGAATCGTTTTGCGGCAATTATAGTTAAGAAATATCTTATGGGTGCAAAAAGAGGGGCTAATCCCCTTTAAGTCAGAGATTTGTCATGCAATTGCGTGGCGATGTTTAAATAGAACTTCCAATAAATCGGAAGTCTCCAAATCACTCAAGGCCGAAGAAATAATAACGGGAAGCATATCGCCTTTTCCCAAAAATGTGTACTTGAGTGATGCAGGTAAGGGTTTGAGGTCTAGGATGGGCGGTTATTCTAGGGAGGTTTTAATGCCTATGTCTTTCTTACCAATTGGTTCGAAAGGCAAGTCTAAAGAGGTATCCTCATCGCATTTAAAATTTTCGAGCGCATAAATATCGTCATTTAAAAATACGGACTCGAAAACGGGAGAAGAACGATCTCCAAAAATGGTATCTAAAGAATAGCAGAAATCATCGCTCGATGACAAATTGTCCATCGAGGGATTAATAGAGAAAGTAACTTGGTCATCTCCTACCCGGAGGAGAAGACGACCATTACTAACATCTATTAGAGCGCGGGAGATGGCGAGAAAAGGGCGACCGAGTATTATAGGTACCTTGGCGTCCTCCTCGATGTCTAAGATGACGAAGTCTACCGGGAAGGTAAACTTCTCTACTCGGATAAGGACGTCCTCCACTACCCCGATAGGGAACTTCACCGAGCGATCCGCTAATTGGATGTGCATATTCGTAGGACTAGGAGTACCCAAACCTAAACGTTGAAAGAGCGAGAATGGCATCAGATTAATGCTAGCCCCTAAATCAGCTAAGACGTATTTTACTAATATATCGCCAAAAAGGCACGGGATGGAAAACCGTCCCGGGTCGTTTTGTTTTGTGGGCAATTTATTAGTAAGGGCCGCCGAGCAGACAGCGTTGAGAGATACATGCGAAATATCCTCTAATTTGCGTTTATTAGAAAGTAAGTCTTTTAAAAATTTCGCATATTTGGGCATTTGCGAGATAGCCTCGCAAAAAGGAACATTAATGTGAATTTGTTTTAATAATAAAATAAATTTTTCATATTGTGCGTCCTTACGCTCGTTATCTAATCTGTGTGGATAAGGTAAGACCTCATTTAAAATAATTTTTTCTTTTAAAATCAGTAAAGGCGGCGTAATCGAAGAAAGGGGAAGAGGGGTCGGAGGTGAAATATATACCTGAGGGTCGGTCCGTTTTGGATCGACCACCTCCTTTCCGCTACGGAGGGTTATATCATTGTCGTTCTCCCGCGGATTGGGCTCTGTGTTTCCCGGCAGTTCCTCGAGCGCGCGCTCGGACATCATTCTCGCCAGTTGTCCAACCTGTTGTTCGAGAGTTTTTAGCGATCCGGTGATGTTCTGGATATTTGACTCATTGGACGCAATATGCTTAGAAAAGTTTTCCTCCACCGGGGAGGGTTTTGGAAGAGGAGGAGGAGGCAGAAATCCGGGCGCTTAAGAAAGCGGGGGACGCTGCACATTGTTCGGGTTGCTCCAAAGAAATTTGGGTGATTCCTCCAACCCGGATTATAGTTATTACTATAAGGGTTGTTGTTGGGGTTGAAGGAAGGACGACCCGAATTTCCTACGAAGTCCACGAACTCTTCGGCCACGCAGACGTTGGGGGGGATAAAACAAGGCGGAGTGGAGGAGGCAGCAGACATCTCCGCCACCTGCTTTGTTAACCTTTCAACTTGAAGGGTTAAGAGACTAGTGGCATCCACTTCAAAAAGACCAGCCGCCGGCTTTGGGCATCCCCGCGGGACGTTCCATTGATAGGCGTTCATAGCCATCTTTTCGAATAAAGCCTGGGCGGTCTCGGGGGTTTTGATGTTTAGTGTGCCCCCGGCAACCGCGCCAATCATTTGACGCGTCTGAAAATTAAGTCCATTATAAAAACTTTGTACTTGCAACCACGTTGGCAGTGCGTGGTGCGGGCTCCGGCGGAGGAATTCCTTAAACCATTCCCAAGTCTCGTATAGAGACTCAGGATCATTTTGCACAAATGAAGAAATGTCCGCCCGCAACTTTGCAGTTTTTGCGGGCAGAAAGTAGTTCGTTAGGAACTGCTCCGTTAACTCAGCCCACGTGGTGATACATCCTCGCGGGAGGGCATTCAACCACGCCTTGGCTTTGGACTTAAGGTAAAAAGGAAATAAGCGCAAGCGAATGGCATCATCAGTGACGCCATTAATCTTGAAGGTGTCGCATATTTCCAAAAGGTTGGACAAGTGGACATTCGGGTCCTCATCCGGCAGTCCATCAAACTGCACAGCATTTTGGACCATTTGAATGACACTCGATTTTATTTCAAAATTATTATTCGCCACCGTAGGGCGAACAATACTAGACCCAGTATCATCCAGGTTAGGCCGGGCGTAATAAGACATAGTATGCTCGGCCGCCGGGGCAGGGTTAGGGGCGGCCATAACTTCGAAAGATGGTTCGCCGATAGATTCTTCGGGGTCTAAAGAAGGAATTCAGAGTTGAGATCGAATACGTGCAATGGAGCGTTCGATCTCAGGGTCGAAGTCAAAATCTTCAGACTCGGAGGGTTGTCCACGGGTCATACACCCAAAAAAAATAAATAAAACAAAATAAACTCTTTTTTTAAATTTTATTTAAAATAAAGTTTTTAGCTCTTTTTTTAGTTTATAGAAAATAAGTAAAAGTAATAGACTCCGGAATTCGAAATAGCAACTCGAAGATTTCCCCGGCAACGGCGCCAAAAACTTGATGGCCCACGAACAGACTCTTACTGTGCTTTGTTCGATGAGTCGATCGCCGCGGGATTTCTCGGGTAGGCAATTGCACCTATCGCAAGTAGTGTTGGATCCCTAGTTGATTTGGGCTAAGTTCACTAACTTAGGATGATGTGACCCAACATGTATAGCCAGGGTCATAGTTGTGTCCTAGAGTCTAGGCCAAGTCCTTAGAGTCAACATCAGATGGACCAGCTATCAACAAGACTATCAGGGACTCAAGACTTAGAAGATTTCAAGACCAAGTTAAATGAGTTCGACGTTCATCGAACTCAGGTCGACGAAAAACGTTCTCAGCTCGACGATCTTGAGATATTTCTCTGAGCTGAGCTCGACGATCTTCATTCTCTGGTCGACGAAAACTGGGATACTTCAACAAACTAAAGTCATGATAACTCCAGATTATTCTAAGTCCAACTTCAGACTTTGGTCGACGAACAAGATTCTGAGCTCGATGAACTTGGACCTCTAGTTCACAACAACCTTCTGTTAGAAGATCTCAGGTCGACGAAGACAACTTCTCTGGTTGACGAACTCAGTACTCTACTCGACGAATTCTGGAACCAGAAGATTCATGTCGACACACAGAATATCAGTCAATACAAAATGCTTGACTAAGTCCAGAATTGTTGCTGAACTCCAGTCGACGAATTCAATTGTCAGGTCGACGAACTTCAGATAGAGAATTGGCAACAGACAGTAGTCAAGTTTTGAGCTCGACGATCTTGAAACTCAGCTCGATGAACAGAAGCTGTCTGGTCGATGAATACAAAATCTCAGTTCGACGAACTAGTAACTCAGCTAGACGAATTATGTTATTCGTTCGATGACTCCAGACTTAGCCATTTCCGGCCTTCTGTCCCCATTCTAATGCTGAAATTCCTGAGTAATTAATTTTCTACATTCTCTGAATGTATCCGTTAGAAGGAGCATTGATTACGGTCTTCTTCAGGAATATTACTTGCAGATTTTCCACGGGACAGTTGAGGAAATGATTCAATGCCGATTATTCTCAAGGCGTCAACATTAATTACCGATGATTCAAATTTTTGAAAAGATATAGAAGAATACAAGATCGATAATCGAGAGCCTGGAAGAATATACTTAGTCAGAAAAATAGAGTCGCACATAGACTGACTGCAAGAATTCATACAGTAGCAGAAAAGCTTCACACAAAAAAAAAATCATACTTAAGCTTACAGCGACATGTAGTGATCATACCTCAAGGACTTCCAAGGACAACAAAATAACAAATCAGTCAAGAAGCTTTTGTATCACTACCTGTCAAGAACTCTGATTGAAGACCTATCACCCTACAGCAAAGCTTCCAAATCATCCTGAACCATTCAATATTTTAGGGGGAGCTTTTGCTAAACATCAATCCACTTAATTCTTCTCAGTTTATTGAGAAAGAGAAGACAAAATCACTCTCACACCCCCTCCTGTATAAAGGGTTGTCATCTCCCTTCAAAAGTGATTCCTAGTTGCAAGTCTCCTAACCAAAAGACTTGAGTTGGTTTTTGGGGACCTAATCAAAACCCATTGTTGTCAGGAACCTAATCAAAAACCTGAGTGGATTCCTATCAGGGTGGTAGAAGAGTGGACTACCCAGATTTGGGGAACCACTATAAATTTCTTGTGTCGTCTGGTTGCCTATCTTTTTCTTTTTGTTCTTGCTGTGTGGCTGTGATTAGGTTTACTATTTTCTGTTAACCCCGAAATCGGCGATCCTTCCCAAGGGAGCCAGCTCGCTCGTCACGGCCTGCCCCGGGTCCCTCCTGGAGGCCGTGATCCCCTAGGTTGGGCGGACAGAATTTTCAGTCCACTCAGGCCGCGCGGCCTGCGCAGTCTTAGCGGTCTAACCCCCAGGCCGTGCTCTTTTCCTTGGTTGGCAGGGTCCGCGGACTGCTTCCGCAGTCCGCCTCTGTAGGCCTCCCCCTTTTCAGCTTAACCGCGAAATTGTATCCGCAGGTCTCTCTCTGTCGGACTCAACTCCCTATCCGCCCAGGCTGGCAACAGGTCGCTCAGTCGCCGCCAGCAGCACGGGTAGCCGATTTCTCCAGCTCGCCTACAGTGTGCGGACTCCACCTCCGGCTAACCTCCAAGACCAGCAACCTCCAAGTCCCTCGCGAGCTGGGCGGACTCGAAGTGTGATCAAGACTTCCAGTCCGCCTCCAGTGGTGAACCTCAACAACCAGGCTCTCCATCTCCAACTTAAGCGGACTCAGCTTTGCAGCAGTCGCGAACTCGACGGACTCGGCGGACTCTCTTCGCAGTCCGCCCTTCCCTTAGTCAACACCAGCTTCTAGGCAGCAGCAGGGTTAATTCCTCCTCAGTCCGCAGGCCTGTTGCAGGCTAAGCCAGTAGTGGCAGCTTCGTCCTCAGTCCGCAGCCTTCGTGCGGACTCAGTCAGCAGTCGCGGACTCCTTCCAGTCTGCCACTCAGCAAATCCGCCAGACTCAGCGGGCACTCCGCTGCCCGCACCCCTTGCAGCTCGCTCAGTTCAGCAGTGGCGGACTCCGCGGATTCTCCTCACAGTTCGCCACATAGCTTATAGCATCCGCCACATCAGCAGTAGGTGGACAGTCCCAGCCTAGCAGTGACGGACTCCGCAAACACGCATCGCAGTCCTCCACTAAGTATTCCATTTTGCCGACAGCAGCTCCGGCTTCAGTATCCAGTCCCAGTTCGCGTGGCCTGTTGCAGACTCGGCGGACTTCGTCTCCATCTCGCTCAAGTTACCGTCTCACTGGGGGTAACGTCACCGCAAGCCGTTACCTCCTCGGGCCTATAAATATCCCCCCATGCCTCTCATTTTAGAGGATTAGCGCTGGGGGACTCTCGTCATCGCCAAGGTGCTCACGCCCGAAGTGAGCCAGCAAGCCTTCCTGCGGACTCCATTTCTCAGACCGCATCCGCCTCTGTACCTTTAGTCGCGCGGCCTACCGACCTGGATTTCCAGTCCGCGCGGTCTGCTTCCTTTGCTTAGCCGTGCGGTCTTCCGGCCTCCTTAGTTCAGTCCGTGCGGCCTCCTCTGGCATTCTTCTCCCTTAGCCGCCAACTTCTTTTTGTACCCCTTTATTGCTTTGTTGTAAATGTGTATTAGCAGCTTGTAACTCTCGCTATTAATAAAAGGAAAGCTCATCGCAAGAGTGGCATTTAAGCGGCGGCGGGCGGAGTCTGCTGTTGCCGCTGCTAGCGGCCCCTTCTCCTTCCCTTCTTCCTAGCTCAGCTCAGCTCTCTCGGCACCAACCTGCAAGCACAACCGTCATATTAACCGTCTGATAGACAGCTCATGATCAACCTCCTCCTCTCTTCAGCCTTCCCGGCTGCTCTCAACACCCTCTCTTCTATCCCCGCAACCCCTTTGACAAGCGCTTGCTCCACTCTCGAGCACTCAGAAGCTTACTTCATCCCTCTTCCTCTCCTAGATTATGAGATCGAACACCCCCTCCGTGTTAGCTGGACGGTGCCATTTTCGTGCATCAACAGTTAACACGCGGCCTTCAGATCCGATCAAACGGTGAACATCGACAGTTAACCATGTCAGATCCTCACTCAGCCGAGAACCTTGCTCCAAGTCCCATTGAAGATCCTCTCTGGGAAGCCTTTGAGCAATAACACTGTGAGAATGCTCAGCAGTTCCAAGCAATCAACAAAATTTTTGCTGCAATTACGCAGCGATTAGACTCTCAACCAACAACAGCTCTAGTTGCTTCAGCTGCTCCAATCAACCCAACCCCAGCTTTGGAGCATCAGCAAGCTTATCCTCCAGCTTGCCCGCCAGTCTATCCTCCTCCTTATACAACAACCTTCCCGCAAGGTCCTGCAGCTCCTCTGCGACCTCAAGATGAAGAGTTTGCTGCTCGCCAAAACTTCTTCCGGAAAGCAGCCCGGGGAAGTTCTGCTAGATTTCTCAATTTTCAGGGAAGTCATCCCTACCCTGCAGCTCCTGCCTTTGCTCCTCCTGTAGCAACTTTTCCTTTTTATCCTCCTGCTTCTTTTGCGGTTGCAGCTTATGCCACTTTCTTTCCTTATGTTGTAGGAGATCAAGAAGAACTTTCACCATTCACAGAGAATGTTCGCCATGAGCCAACTCCAGCTAACATCAGAGAGCCCGATTACCGATCTACACCGGAGAGATTGATCCAGTAAAGCACATTCAAGTTTTTGAGTCAGCCGTTGCTCTCAAAACCCTTTCAGATGCAACCAAGTGTATGCTCCTTGTAACAACCTTTGATGGGAAACTGAGGGACTGGTTCTATGGCCTTCGTCCCCACTCCATCACTTCTTTTGTTGATCTACGAAGGGAGTTTCTTCTCAGATTCTCTACCTCAACCAAGAGAAAGGGAGGCCCTGAAGCCCTCTTTGAGATCAAGCAGCGTAGCGATGAAACTTGGTCTCAGTTTGTTGATCGATTCCAAAGATAGATTTTGGACAACGAAATTGTTGATAAGGAAATGTACCGAGTGGCTCTTATCCACGGTCTCCGTGAAGGGCCTCTCAAATTCGAAGCCAATGTCCGTGCTCCGAGGACATACCAAGAGTTGATTGCTCTAGCCAACTCGTACATTCGAGGAGAAAAAAGCAACCCAGGCTTTGTCTCCAAGCTCTTATCAAAGAAAGATCCTTTTCACAGGCATCCTCCAAGGTCTCCTCACAATCATTTTCCATCTCACTCAAGAAAGGAGAGAAGGTTGCAATGCCTTCGATACTCCTTCCCGAGCCGTGAATGTGCTCAAGATTCATTGTTACCACTAGCTTCTTCTCAAGCAGCAGCAGTTCATCAGCAAGACAATAACTTGCATGAGTCTGATCTCGACGAGGACATGCAAGAAGTAAGCCAAATCATGAAATATAATTCAAGCTACAAGAAGCCCTATCGACCAGCCGATCAAAGGTCTAAAGATTCCGAACCATACTGTGAATTCCACAAAGAGTCAGGCCACCTAACTGAGTACTGCCGAGCACTCCGCCAGCTTGTGCAAAAGATGCTCCAGTAGGGTAAGATGCGTGACCTGCTTCCCAAAGAAGATCGCCCTGATCCATCAACCGCAAAGGGCAAAGAAGTTGTGGATGTTCCTTGCTCCTCGAAAGGAGTGAATCTAGTCGAAGAGCCTCCTCTCCTCGTTGTTAACAAAGCTGTCGAATGCTTCAATGCCGACGATGAGGGTGTGCTTGGAAGGCTATTCTAAGCAAGCAAAGGACTTCATAGTCCTCCAAAAATCCTCACAACCTTGATGGGTTCTCTCAACTCTTGCTCTTACTCTCTTCAAACATTTTCATTTTACCAAACACTTCTCAGTGTTCATTACTTGGTTTTCAACAAAGCTTTTATCTGGGATCTTATACTGACACAGTTCCCTTCTTGTGGTGCTTCCTCCTCTTTTCTCTTTGCCAAAGAGATCACTACACCAATGAGATATCGCCAAGTCTGGAATGCTCCCTCCGTAGTTTGTTCTCTGGCACGACCGCTTCGACCACATATGGCGGGATTATACCCATATGTGTAGTGGGAGCTGTTCAATCTACGATGTTGGGCTTCGGACTTAGGATCTTAGCCGGCATCTGACATAGAGTGTGTGCTAGGGGAGCCCCATGTGTTAGCTCTACTGTGCTTCGCAAAGGATACATTACAGTCATGATGATCTTTGCTTGACAAGCAATGACAATCAAGCGTAGCCTTGTCTATTCGATCATCACCTAACTGTGATGGCCGAACACTCTCTGGTACTCTCGATCCGTGCCTTCATGGGCTCCCACAACTCCACTGATCAATCCACAGACAAGCAATAGGCCACTTGACGCAACTAGTCTCATTGATCAGTGATGATTGTACCCGAAGCAAGAGAGCAGTGCATCTAGCGATCCTTCTCAGGATTTCTCCCTTGCTTTTCTCTTTTGTGCCCTCCTAGAGGATGCGCGGCCAGCCCGCTTTGAGTAGGACTATACTCGGGATGATTTTCTCAGGCAAAGCGATGCATAAGGCCCATAGGGAACACCTATGGCAGCATTTAGCCTTATTTAGTCACTTCCGAGTATAGACCTCCTTTTTTGTCAACTGCCTTCTTTCACAGGTGAACAGGTTAATCCGACCTACCAAAAGGACTTCCAGCATTCACATTGCTTATGCTCATCTTATATATATTGCTTGCTCAAAGCTCCATCGGATGATGACTTACAAGCTCTCTACTTGTACAAGCTCTATTACTTTCATCTTTTATTCACTACCTGCTTAAGCGCTATCGGATGAAGATTCACAGAGCTATTCACTACTCTCACCAAATGATAATGGCATCAAACATTGGCCAAACCATATCAACCATTAATGCTCGATTTATTGATCTGGGCTTCATGATAAAGAGTTCAACAGGCATTTTCCTACTATTTGGTCAAGACCACCTTATCTCACCAACAGTTAACACTTGCACGCCTTCTCCACAGGTACTTGCAAGCATCTTTCATACGTATGTTTGCTTCTAACTCTTATCTTTGCAGAGATTAGCAAACACTTGCAAGCCTTCTACTAGGTACTTGCAAGCTCCTTTCATGTACATTGTTTGCTTCTAACTCTTCTCCCTGCAGAGATTAGCAAACACCTACAAGCCTCATCCAGGTACTTGCATTTTAATTCATTATTCTATGTCTACTGCTCACCCTTTTCTTAGCAGTGGTTAGCAGACACCTGCAAGTCATATCCAGGTACTTGTAGCTTATTTTTGTATACAATACCTGCTCCTAACTCTCTTTCTGCAGAGATCAGCAGACTCTTGCAAGTTTCTTCACAGGTACTTGCGAGATACTCATATATACCATGATTTTTCCTAACTCTCATTTTGCAGAGATCATCCGATACTTGCGAGTTTCTTCAGAGGTACTTGCAAGTTACTTTCATATATTGTGCATGCCTTTAACTCTTCTTTTGCAGAAACCAGCAAAGACTTGCAAGTTCCTTCCAGGTACTTGCAGCTCATTTTTTCCTTCTCGTATACTCTTCATCCTTCCTTTTTGCAGAGGATAACATGTGCTTGCAAGCCTCCATCAGATACTTGCAAGTCATTATTCTTCTGTGTTTTCCTCTCACTTTCATTTTGCAGAACTTAGTGGAAGACACACCTTCTTCGTTTTGCAAAGGCAAACTCAGGTACACACTCAATGTACCACCCATACATGCCTACCCTAACTTTCCTCTTGCAGGAAAATAGACAGGCAACACCAAACCCCTAAGGAGAGATTTCAGGTTCTATCTCTCCTTGCCCCTTTCTCTTTCCGTTGGGGTGGATCACGATTTTTGTGGGTCTCCTACTTTTTCGAAGTTCTATTCAGAACTTAAAAAAGTGTGGGGATTATGTTAACCCCGAAATCGACGATCCTTCCCAAGGGAGCCAGCTCGCTCATCATGGCCTGCCCTGGGTCCCTCCTGGAGGCCTTGATCCCCTAGGTTGGGCGGACAGAATTTTCTGTTCGCTCAGGCCGCGCGGCCTGCGCGGTCTTAGCGGTCTGACCCCCAGGCCGCGCGCTTTTCCTTGGTCGGCAGGGTCTGCGGACTGCTTCCGCAGTCCGCCTCTGCAGGCCGCCCCCTTTTCAGCTTAACCACGAAGTTGTATCCGCAGGTCTCTCTCTGCCGGACTCAACTCCCTATCCGCCCAGGCCGGCAATAGGTCGCTCAGTCGCTGCCAACAGCACGGGCAGCCTATTTCTCCAGCTCGCCTACAGAGTGCGGACTCCACCTCCGGCTACCCTCCAAGACCAGCAACCTCCAAGTCCCTCGCGAGCTGGGCGGACTCGAAGTGTGATCAAGACTTCCAGTCCGCCTCCAGTGGTGAACCTCAACAGCCTCAACAGCCAGGCTCTCCATCTCCAACGTAAGAGGACTCAGCTTTGCAGCAGCCGCAGACTCGACGGACTCAGCGGACTCTCTTCGCAGTCCACCCTTCCCTTAGTCAGCACCAGCTTCTCGGTAGCAGCAGGGTCAATTCCTCCTCAGTCCGCAGGCCTGTCTCAGGCTCAGCCAGCAGCATCCTCCTCAGACTGCAGCCTTCGTGCAGACTTAGTCAGCAGTCGCGGACTCCTTCCAATCCGCCACTCAGCAAATCTGTCAGACTCAGCGGGCACTCCGCTGCCTGCACCCCTTGCAGCTCGTTCAGTTCAGCAGTGGCGGACTCCGCGGATTCTCCTCGCAGTTTGCCACATAGCTTCCAGCATCTGCCACCTCAGTAGTAGGTGGACAGTCCCAGCCCAGCAGAAACGTACTCCGCGAACCAGCATCGCAGTCCGCCACTAAGTCTTCCATTTTGCCGACAACAACTCCGGCTTCAGTATCCAGTCCCAGTCCACGCGGCCTATTGCGGACTCGACGGACTCCGTCTCCATCTCGCTCAAGTTGCCGTCTTACCGGGGGTAACGTCACCGCAAGCCGTTACCTCCTCAGGCCTATAAATAGCCCCCATGCCTCTCATTTTAGAGGATCAGCGCTGGGGGACTATCGTCATCGCCAAGGTGCTCACGCCCGAAGTCAGCCAGCAAGCCTTCCTGCAGACTCCATTTTTTCAGACCGCATCCGCCTCTGCACCTTTAGTCGCGCGGCCTACCGACCTGGATTTCCAGTCCGCGCGGTCTGCTTCCTTTGCATAGCCGCGCGATCTTCCGGCCTCCTTAGTTCAGTCCGCGCGGCCTCCTCTGACATTCTTCTCCCTTAGCCGCGAACTTCCTTTTGTACCCCTTATTGCTTTGTTGTAAAGGTGTATTAACAGCTTGTAACTCTCGCTATTAATAAAAGGAAAGCCCATCGCAAGAGTGGCATTTAAGCCACGGCAGACGAAGTCTATTGTTGCCGCTGCTAGCGGCCCCTTCTCCTTCCCTTCTTCCTAGCTCAGCTCAGCTCTCTCGGCACCAACTTGCAAGCACAACGTCATATTAACCGTCTGCTCGATAGCTCCTGATCAACCTCCTCCTCTCTTCAGCCTTCCCGGCTGCTCTCAGCACCCTCTCTTCTATCCCCGCAACCCCTTTGACAAGCGCTTTCTCCACTCTCGAGCACTCAGAAGCTTCCTCCATCCTTCTTCCTCTCCTAGCTTGTGAGATCGAACACCCCCTCCATGTTAGCTGCCCGATACCGTTTTCGCGCATCAACATTTTCCATTTTCCAGTTTCCTAATTACTGTACCTTTTCAGTTTACAGCAAAAGCTGTAACAACACCTTTATAGGGACCTAACAAATTTTAAATATACTCTATTCACCCCCCTCTAGAGTATTGTAGACCTAACCCTCACTTTCAATTGGTATCAGAGCAATTTCCTTTGGTTGCACAAGTTAAATCTTGAACCAAAAGATCCCTTGTTAGATCTATACATCACCTTCATTCACATTTAACTTTTAAAGTAGAAACACAGCCATGACACAAAATAAAGATTATGCAAGCACTAGATCTCCAGTTTGCAACTTGCAAAAGTTTGCAATCTGGAAGGCAAGAATCAAGCTATATATGAATTCTATTGATGAAGATATCTTTGCTTCCATCTTAACAGGAGTACCTCCACCACTTGCAGCTCCTCCAAGTAACTCTACAAATATGACTGCAGTACCTCCTCCAGATTATAATGATGCTTCAAGGAAAGCCAAGATGGCTGATGCAAAAGCCATGAACATATTGGCACAAACAATGTCTGATGACATTTTCCAGAAGGTTGCTGAGTGCACATCAGCAAAAGCCATTTGGGATTCCCTAAAGAAAATGGTTGATGGATTAGCTGATGAAAGGAAAGATAGGAGATCAAATATCATATCCCAATATGAGAATTTCAAGAAACAGGAAGCTGAGATAGTTTCAAAGATGTATAATAGATTAAGATCAATTATTAATGAGCTAAAAACTCTGGACAAGGTCATCACTCTCACTGAAGTGAATGACAAAATTATGATGTTCTTCCCAAGCTCATGGGACACAAGAATTTGGCCCATCAAGGAGGCCAGATGCCTAAATGAGATTTCAACTGAATCTCTATTGGGTAAACTAAAGTCTTATGAGCAGTTAATAAAGACAGGGGAGCTTGCTGAACAAAAAAACACCTCCAAAAGCTAGAAGAGAACACAACATAGCCTTCAAAGCCTCAGAAGAATCAGAATCTTCAACATCAAATGAAGAACTTATAAGTCTCTTGACTAAGAGATTTTTCAAGATGGCTAGAAAGGACTTCAGAAGAAAGTCATCAAGAAAATATGACAGGCCAAAGTATGATAAGACACCAACAAAGGAAGTGGTGTGCTATGGATGCTGGAAGCCTGGGCACTTTCTCTCTGAGTGTCTAGAGAACCAGAAGAAAGAGAAGAGAAGAGAAAAGGAAAAGGATTCCAGGAGACAGTACACCAGCAAACCATCTTCTAGCAAACACAAGAGGAAGGAAAAGGGGTTTGTGGCTGAGACCTGGAGTGAGACTGAAGAAGTGTCAACATCCTCATGCTCCAGCGAAGATGAGTAAGAATAAAGAGCAAAGGAGGTTTGCCTCATGGCAATTGATGCCTCAAGAAGCAACTCAGAAGAAGGAGATTCAAAAAATGAGGAAGCTTCTGAATCAGAAGCTGATCAGGTATTATCATGGTTTGATTATAGTTCAGAATCTTTTAAATCAGATTTTAAAATCATGTGTTTAGATTTAATCAACTCTGAGAAGGAAATCAAACTTCTCAGAGATAAACAAGTTAACTATGATAGCTTAGTTTTAGAAAACACTAAATTAAAAAATGAAATAGACATGTTTAGTGAACAAATCACTCTTCTGAAAGATGAATTAAGTAAAGCAAAACAGCTAGAAGAATCACTAAATGGTAGAAACAAATAACTAGCAGCAATCACCAACATATCTAATGCTAGATTTAATGGAAGTAAGTTAGGATTAGGTGCATCATCTAGTGAAACACCTATTATTCAGAAAAACCACCTGTCACAACCCATAAATTTTATTTCTGAGAAAGGAAAGAAGAATACTGATCAAGTATATAAGGTAAATAAAATTTTTGAACAAATTAAAACAAAGGACAAAATTGAAAAACAGAAAACACCCAATAAAAATAAAGTTCAGCAATTTTCGTCGACGTCAGATCGACGAAAAGGGGCCAGTTCGTCGAACCCAGATTGACGAACTCTGAACGCTAACTATAGTTATCATTATTCATCTAACTGCGATCGACGAACTTTGTATGGTTCGTCGAGCAGAGCTCGAGAACGTGGTGTACAGAGAATGAACATGTTCATTCTCTGGGCAGAGATCAACGATCTCAACCCAATTCGTCGAACTCTGATCAACGAACTTACATAAATTCGTCGAACACAGGAAGACTAAGTCAAAACTATAAATTCAACAGAAACTTAAATACTTCTAGGAAACAATTTAATCCATTGGCTGACTGGACCATTCCACCTAGGAGATATCACCCCCTAGGATATAAATCCCAGCCAGAATTTTCTGTTATTTCTAGTTTCTCTTATCAGCCATACAAAGGGCCCAAGGTAACCTGGGTCAAAAATCATTAACTATTTGTATTGCAGGTGAAAAATGGTCCAGTGGTAAATCAAACTTGGTACCTGGACAGTGGCTGCTCCAAGCATATGACTGGCAGCAAGGACATCTTATTCAACTACAAGTCCAAAGTGAGGCCAAAGGTTATCTATGGTAACTCCAAATGTGGTCAGTCAGAAGGATTTGGAGAAGTAAGAATAGGAGCTGTCACATTCAGAAAGGTGACATATGTAAGTGGACTAAAGCATAACCTCATCTCCATAAGTCAATTATGTGATGATGGTTATCAGGTATACTTTAACCCATCTACTAGCTCTATCATTGATAAAAATAACAAAACTGTTTGAAATGGAAGTAGACAAGGAAACATTTACTTAGAAAATTTTCTTTCTACCACAACTGATGTCTGTTTACTGAATTTAACTAGTAATCAGAATGACTTATGAAACAAAATACTAGGACATATAAACCTGAAAAACATTGATAGGCTATCTAACCACAACCTTGTTAGAGGTCTACGTTCTGCTCCCTACAAGAAGGAAGGTCTCTGCAGGGCTTGTCAACTAGGCAAGCAAACTAAAACTAGTTTCAAATCAATTAATAAGAGTGATTCACCAAGGATCTTGTACTTGCAACACTTGGACCTTTTTGGACCCATTGCTGTACAAAGCCTAGGACGGAAATCCTACACTTTAGTTATAGTGGATGAATTCTCCAAGTTCAGTTAGGTATTCTTTTTGAGAACAAAGTCAGATACATTCAAGATTCTTACAGATTTTCTCAGGACCATACAGTTTGAGTTCTCTACTCATGTTGCATTGATCAGAAGTGATCATGGAACAGAGTTTGAGTCTCTTCTTATGCATGAGTTCTGTGAGAAGGAAGGTATCAGACATTGCTTCTCAGCTCCTAGAACTCCCCAACAAAATGGGGTTGCTGAAAGGAAAAATAGGACACTCATTGAAGCTGCAGGTACATTGCTTGCTGATGCATACATGCCACTCACCTTTTGGGCATAGGCTGTAAGCACAACAAATTATGTCCTGAACAGGAGCCTTATTCACAAATTAAGGAACATGACTCCCTATGAATTACTCAAGGGGAAGAAACCTAAAATAAACTATTTTAAAGTTTTTGGTTGTACATGTTATATACATAATAACAACAAGAAATATATTAGAAAGTTTGAAGCTAAGGCTGAAGTGTGAGTCTTTCTAGGATACTCCCAAGTAAGCAAGGACCAATAGGGTATTTAATAAATCAACATTAAAAGTAGAAGAGTCAATTCATGTTTCTTTTGATGAAACTAACATGTACTGCAAGGAGAAAGAAGTTTCTACCAGTAGCAACTTGCAGGTACCCCATTTGTGTGAGACATTGGATGGACTAAACCTCACCGAAGAGGTTCCCACTCATCCCTCTCCACAAGTCAATTAAGATAGTGAAGAAGATGAAGCTGGAGAACAAGAGCCTCAACCAACAGCAAATATAATTCCATAAGAGGAATTTATTCAAAATGCTATTGCACAACCAACTCCACCCACTGATTTTGTCACACTTAGGGATCACCCCAGATCTCAAGTAATTGGAGACATATCAGCAGGTGTACAGACAAGGCATCAACTCAACCAAGACTTGATGCATGCATGTTTTCTATCCCAGGTTGAACCTCTAACCATGCATGATATTGAGCAAGATCCCCACTGGATCCTTGCAATGCAAGAGGAACTAAACCAATTTGAGAGATGTAGAGTTTGGGATTTACTTCCAAGACCCCAAAACTACGCAGTTATTGGAACCAAATGGGTTTTCAGGAATAAGCTTGATGCCCAAGGAGTCATTGTGAGGAACAAGACTAGGCTTGTTGCTCAAGGATATAGGCAAGAGGAAGGAATTGACTATGATCAGACCTTTGCACCTGTTGCAAGGTTGGAAGCTATAAGGATCTTCCTTGCCTATGCAACATTCAAAAGGTTCAAAGTTTTTCAAATGGATGTGAAAAGTGCTTTCTTAAATGGAGTGTTACAAGAAGAGGTTTATATAGAACAACCTCCAGGTTTTGTTTCTCCAACTTATCCCTCTTATGTGTTTAAATTAAATAAGGCTCTTTATGGCCTAAAGCAAGCTCCAAGAGCTTGGTATGAGACCTTAACAAGTTTCTAATTAGAGCATAAATTTACAAGAGGAACTGTAGATAAAACCCTTTTCACTAGACATCATAAGGACCAAATCTTATTAGTGCAAATCTATGTAGATGACATTATATTTGGCTCTACAGATTCAAAATTGTGCAAGAGGTTTTCTGACCTCATGCACTCTAAATTTGAAATGAGTAGCATGGGAGAGCTTTCATATTTCCTTGGTCTCCAAGTGAAACAGCTCCCTGATGGCATCTTCATCTCTCAAGCAAAATATGCTAAAGAACTTCTAAAAAGGTTTGGGATGACTGATGCCTCAGTTAAGAAAACTCCCATGGCCACCAATGTTGTTGTGGACTCTGATATACCAGGAAAACCTGTAGATCAGAAACTTTATAGGGGCATTGTTGGGTCCCTATTATACCTCACGGCAAGTAGACCAGATATTATGTTTGCTACATGCCTTTATGCTAGGTTCCAAGTGAACCCTAAAGAATCCCATCTAATTTTCTTAAAAAGGATTTTAAGATATATAAAGAGTTGTCCTAATCTAGGCCTATGGTATCCTGCTGAATCAGAATTTGAGTTAACTGGATACTCTGATGCTGATTTTGTTGGATGCAGGGTAGATAGAAAAAGTACTTCAAGAACTTGTCAGTTCCTGGGTATGAGACTAGTATCATGGTTTTGTAAGAAGCAAACATCAGTGTCAACATCAACTGCTAAAGCTGAATATATTACAGCAGACAGTTGTTGTTCACAAATTCTTTGGATACAAAATCAACTTCTAGATTATGGGTTCAACTTAAATAATTCAACCCTATTCTGTGATAATACTAGTGCTATAGCCATAGCACAAAATCAAGTTCACCATAGTAGGACAAAACATATTGACATAAGACATCATTTCATTAGGGAGTGTGTAGACAAAAATAAGATTAAGCTTGTCTATATCTACACTGATTTACAAAAAGCTGATATATTCACCAAACCTCTGGATGAGAAAAATCATGTTTTCTTTCTAAATCAGTTGGGAATGATCAATGGAGAAGACTTAGTTTAAGTTGTGTCTGCATTCGACGAATTTTCCAGAGTTCGTCGAACGGAGTTCGACGAACCAGGGAAAGTTTGAGATATACTCATCGAATGGAGATCGACGAACTCTGTGAGTGAAATAAGTTTCGTCGACCAGCGATCGACGAACTTTGCTTCAGAAGATATTCGTCGACCTAAGTTCGACGAACCGTCTGCAATTCTTTTGATGAGCTCAACGAATTATTTAACTCTAAACTATTTTGTCGACCTCAGTTCGAAGAATTAATTTTATTTTCGTGGAACGGAGTTTGTCGATTCATATTCTGGAAAACCTTATATCTAGGTTTTCTTCGACCTCCATCCCGTGCTTTTTATTCCCTTGCACTTGATCGTCATTTCTGTGTCTTTCTTGTAGGTGATTTCAATGGCGACTCTGGCAAGCAATCTCACAGTAATGAAGTTTGATACAGGATTTGATGTGGATTTCGATTTGTTTCAGCATTCCGATCCAATCTTTCTGTATATCCTGGAACTTCTTGAATAACAGGAACTAAAAACCCTGATGACGAGAAGGATCAAACTGCACAGCATGGAAATCAGGGAATGGGTATACACACTATCGTAAATAGAAGAGAATATCATGACGGGCACCATCGCGGGTAATTCCATCTCTTTAACCCCCGTCATCTTAATTGAAATCTTTGGATTAAGAAATGGATAAGAGGACCTCGAGATTGAAGTAGAGGAATCGGATATGATGCTAAACCTCATGGAGTATACTGGAGATAATCCTAACAAGCTTTTGAAGAAACACCTGTCTGCCCCCTATAAGTTTTTAGCAGACTTAGTTGGCAAGGTATTACTTGTGAAACACACTGCCCATGACTATATCACCAAACAACAATTTCTGGTTATGTGTGCAATCATCAACAAGATGCCAATAAACTGGGCACAACTTATGTTTGATTTGATAAAGAAGAAGAACACTAAGAAGGAAGTCTGTTTTGGAAGAATTCTAGGAATCTTCCTATAGGAAAAGGCTGTTGAATCCCTGGTCTCCCAGACCATATTCATAAATGCCAGTAAAAGGCTGGCATGTGCCTTATTTAGCAGATGGGAGAGGACCATCACTAAGCACTCTAAGGCTTCCACCTCTTCCACCAAAGCTTCTAAAGCCACTCCCCACCATGTTGAAGGGAACATTCCTTCTACATCCTCTCTTCCGGCCCCCCTTCCAACAATAACAAAATCCCAAGTCACTCCATATTTACCAATCACTGACATTCCATCTTCCTCCCTTCAGGAAAATCAACCACCCACACCTCCTAAATCCCCTCATGACGCATACATTTTTACACCACCACAGTCTCCACTTCCCCCACATCTATCTTCCATACCATCTTACATCCTACCATCAGACACCATGATGCTTGATGCCACCCTTCCATCCCCATCAACATCTAACCTTCACATACCTGATGTTCCACCCTCTATTCCATCAATAGTTGCCACCTCTTTCACACCAACTGCAACACCATCTACCACTTTCTCATTGGACCCCTCTACCATCTCATCTATCATCACCATCATCACTCCCCTTCTTAAATCACTTATAGTAGAGGCCATTATACCTCTTGCTACCACCATTACATCTTTATCTGCCCAAATATCTGCTCACACTGCTGCCCTCTCCTCAGTCAGGGGCCTGGCTTCCGTTCCCACTGAAACCAGGCATGGGGAGATGCCTGATGATGAAGTAGTAACTTCAGCTTCAGAGTCTTCAGCTCCAGCTCTAGCAGATGCTCCAGCTTCACCAGCAGCATATACAGAATGTTTAGATAAAGATTTGAGTGATTTTATTGATACTGATATGGATGTTGATGAGACTGTTGGTGATTTCATTCTTAATCCCACAGTTAACTTAGAAGATTTGCTGAAAGCTTTTGATACTGTACATATGCATCTTCTTCCAGCAAAATTCACTAAGCCACATTTGGCTATTGTTACTTACACATCTCCTGTCAGTCCAGCAGTTGATAAGAAACTTTGGGATAGCTTTGTACTTCCAGACTTTGCAGTCATTCCATCCCCTCCAGAAGCTATTTCAGCACCAATATTTATGATGGATGACTCTCCCATGCCAGATCAAGATGCATTGATCTTGGCTGACATTGCAGAAGAAAATAAGGCAACAGCTGAAAGCTCTGTCCTAGTTACTTCTGACTCTTGTCCAACTCCTGCTGAAACTCTAGCTTTTGAAACTTCTGCTCCTACTACAGAAAAGACGGCTACTTATGCTAAATCCTTGAAAGCATTTGATGTTTTATATGATAATCCTCAGGATTCAGATGATGATGAAGAAGATTCAGATGAAGAAGCTGCTAAGAAAAAGAAGAAACTTTTATCAAAGAAAAGGAAAGCCCCTCCTCCTCCCGCTGCTAAGCCAAGCCCAAAGAATGACACTCCATACTATATCCTCCAAAATATTACTTCTTACAAAGGAATGCCAGCATGGATGTGGTTGTCTAAAAATCAGCAAAAGGAGAATAAAAGAAGTATAAAATATTCTCATCCACCAGTTCATCAGTATAGAAGAGATCCACCTCCTCCACCTCCTCCAGCAGCTGGTGCCACTGGCACTAGCTCTCAGAGGTCTGCCCCTATTGAAACCTATCAGAGACACCAAGGGAGACCTTCTGGAAATAGTCAACAAAGGCACTACACTTCTGAAAGAAAACAGCAACATCAACAACATCAGCAGAAACAACAAAGTATCTCTGCAGACCAGAAGGATAATAGTCCTGAAAGACTATATTCACCTCCTGTTCCTTTTGAGGATCCTGAAACAACAAACACTGCTAGAATGGCTAGATTCCAGGAAATTATTGGTTTTTCTTTGATTAATAAAGCAAAAGCGGAAGGCAAAAATATATCAGGATATTCAACTATGTCCAAATACAGAAAGGAAGAACTCAAAAGATTTGATAAAGCAAATAAATTGTTCAATGTTGATGATTACATGAAGCAACATCCTGAAGCAGTGGTCCCCAGAACTACATCTCTGAAGATTATTGGGGCAGCTGACATGACAATGACACATGCACAGGCTTTGGATCCAAATAAAGAAATTATCTTTACAAAGCCAGGTGAAAAGACTAAAGAAGACAAGCCCATAGATAAGAAGACGAAGAAGTAACCTTTACATGGTTTTAACTTTTCTGCATTTACTTTAAAACTGCGTTATCTGATTAAACAAAGCTCATGTACATATATATATATCTGCTACATGTGTTAGTAAATCTCTGCCAGATATACCTTTTTATTGCTTTGTTTATCTTTATGTTTTTGTTTTGAGTCTATTAGAGAGCTCACCAAAATAGGGGGAGAATGTTGGATCCCTAGTTGATTTGGGCTAGGTTCACTAACTTAGGATGATGTGACCCAACATGTATAGCCAGGCTCATAGTTGTGTCCTAGAGTCTAGGCCAAGTCCTTAGAGTCAACATCAGATGGACCAGCTATCAACAAGACTATCAGGGACTTGAGACTTAGAAGATTTCAAGACCAAGTAAAATGAGTTCGACGTTCATCGAACTCAGGTCGACGAAAGACGTTCTCAGCTCGACAATCTTGAGATATTTCTCTGAGTTGAGCTCGACGATCTTCATTCTCTAGTCGATGAAAACGGGGATACTTCAACAAACTAAAGTCAGGATAACTCCAGATTATTCTAAGTCCAACTTCAGACTTTGGTTGATGAACAAGATTCTAAGCTCGACGAACTTGGACCTCGAGTTCACAACAACCTTCTGTTAGAAGATCTCAGGTCGATGAAGTCAACTTCTCTGGTTGACGAACTAAGTACTCTACTCGACGAATTCTGGAACCAGAAGATTCATGTCGACACACAGAATATCAGTCAACACAAAATGCTTGACTAAGTCCAGAATTGTTGCTGAACTCCAATCGACGAATGCAATTGTCAGCTCGACGAACTTCAGACAGAGAATTGGAAACAGACAATAGTCAAGTTTTCAGCTCGACGATCTTGAAACTCAGCTCGACGAACAGAAGCTGTCTGGTCGACGAATACAAAATCTCAGTTCGACGAACTAGTAACTCAGCTAGACGAATTCTGTTATTCGTTCGACGACTCCAGACTTAGCCATTTCCGGCCTTCTGTCCCCATTCTAATGCGGAAATTCCTGAGTAATTAATGCTATACATTCTCTGAATGTATCCGTTAGAAGGAGCATTGATTACGGTCTTCTTCAGGAATATTACTTGCCGATTTTCCACAGGACAGTTGAGGAAATGATTCAATGTCGATTATTATCAAGGCGTCAGCATTAATTACCGATGATTCAAATTTTTGAAAAGATATAGAAGAATACAAGATCGATAATAGAGAGCCTGGAAGAATATACTTAGTCAGAAAAACAGAGACGCATATAGACTGACTACAAGAATTCATACAGTAGCAGAAATGCTTCACACAAAAAAAATCATACTGAAGCTTACAGTGACATGCAATGATCATACCTCCAGGACTTCCAAGGATAACAAAATAACAAATTAGTCAAGAAGTTTCTGCATCACTGTCTGTCAAGAACTCTGATTGAAGACCTATCACCCTATAGCAAAGCTTCCCAATCTTCCTGAACCATTCAATATTTCAGGGGGAGCTTTTGCTAAACATCAATCCACTTAAGTCTTCTCAGTTTATTGAGAAAGAGAAGACAAAATCACTCTCTCACCCCATCCTATATAAAGGGTTGTCATCTCCCTTCAAAAGTGATTCCTGGTTGCAAGTCTCCTAACCAAAAGACTTGAGTTGGTTTTTGGGGACCTGATCAAAACCCATTGGTGTTATGCACCTGATCAAAAACCTGAGTAGATTCCTACCAGGGTGGTAGAAGAGTGGACAACCCAGATTTGGGGAACTACTATAAATTTCTTGTGTCATCTGGTTGCCTATCTTTTTCTTTTTATTCTTGCTATGTGGCTGTGATTAGGTTTAGTATTTTCCGTTTTCCAGTTTCCTAATTACTGCACCTTTTCAGTTTACAACAAAAGCTGTAACAGCACCTTTATAGGGACCTAACAAATTTTAAATATACTCTATTCACCCCCCCCCCTCTAGAGTATTATAGACCTAACCCTCACTTTCAAGTAGTACTCGATATTCGGGGGAATACCGATGTCGTATTGTTCTCGGGGTCGTGTTGACTATTCTTACTCCTCCGGGAGGACTATTATTTTACTGAAAGTAAGGTGAAAATTTTAATTAAGTAAAGTCAAAAAAAAGCAAAAGAGCGAAAAAAGATTTAGAGAATTCGATGAAGGGTTAACGCTCGGCACCGAATCAGATTAAGACTAAAATAATTTTTAATAATTATAGGACTTAGTTTTCAAATTAATAAAATGCAACTTGGCCGTGGAGGTTCCACAGATATGAGCTCACCTAGCTATAGGGATATCGCTCACCTGAACGCTAAGACTATTCGACCGAACGTTAGTCCGACGAAGGATTCCTCTGAACGCCCGCTTTACGCTAAGAACCCCGCTGTTGGGTGGGAGACCCAATCCGGAAGAATTACGCTTGTCCTCTCTCGAGGGTATGCACACAACTCTATTTACCCAGGGGTGATCTGTCCATACGCACGGCCTCTCAGCTTGCTAGTGTATGGATAACGGAAATAGGGCCCACACATCGATTTGTGGTCCTACGTGTCGTTAACCCGGGGCAAACCTTAAGTGTTTAAATTAAAGTGAAAATAAAGAGCTTTAATTATTACAAATTATTTTAAATGTCCCAATGCTCTTCGATGCCGAGGCTAATAGCGATTAGCCACACATCGGTATGGGGATGGCTTTATAATTTGATGAGGCGCGAGTTCGAAATTAAGCGCTAAAAGGTTATAAGAAGAAGACATGAAAATGACAAACATTTAGAAACTAGAAAAGATAGCTAAAACAAGAACTCACGCACACTCCAAATTATAAATAAAACAGAATAAACTAAATTACAAAAAAAGGAAAATTACAAGTCTTACTGAAACGAGTAGGCGAGAAATAAAGGCATGTCATTTAACTCTTAATGAGTAGGCGGAAATAAATGCAAGTACAAGTCCTACTAAAATAATTACAGAAAAATAAAAGACCTGACATTTAACTCAAATGAGTAGGCGGTAAACAAAATCCGGCAATTTAACTCCTAGCGAGGAGGCAGAAATAAACGCTAACACACACACACTCTACATAATTAAAAGAAAGCAATAAAAATATCTCCTACACACACGCACTCTACGTAATTGAAGAAAGCGATAAAATAAAGCATGAAAATAAAGCATGAAAAACTAACTCGTACACTCACACACTCTACATAAATCTAAGAAAGCAATAAAATAAAGCATTAAAATTTATCTCCTACACACACACACTCTACATGGAATTTGAAATGACAAAATGAAAACTAACTCTTACACTAACACATACAAATTAAAAGCAAAAATGAAAGTTACCAAAAATTTAAAACTACTACTTTTCTATACTTAGGTTTTACCAAAAACAAATAAAAAGAACAAAATAAAAATTTAAGATAACAAAAGTTTTTCAAAACAAATCAAAAAATCAAAGTTCTTTAAAAATTAAAATTTCAACATTTTCATTCTTAGGATTTCATAAAAGTGATGAAAAAGGTGAAAAGAAAATGAAAATAACAAAAAAGGTTTTACAATCCTACAAAAAAACTAAGTAAAAAAAAAATCACTTTCAAAACTCTTATATAAATACATAAGAATGAAATTTAAAAAAAAAACATTAAGGAAGAACATGTTGAAGAAGAGATAAACATATCATACCATGCTTGGAAATGAAATCTATAATAAACTCTAACATTGAGACAGGTAAAAAAACATAGAAAATGAACAAGTTACACTCATACACACACACACACACACTTTTCATAAAAGGAAGAACAAAGGAGAAACTAAGGATAAAATGAGAAGAAAAGTGGGCACATAAGTTCATTCCAAAGCCATTTAAGAATAGAAAAACTAACATTTTTATTGATTAAAATAGACTATTACAAAGCTATTACAAAGCTAGAGCTAAAGTAAAAGCAAACATGAAAGGAAGGGGGGAGAAATCTCCTTGCATAGCAAAGGAATCCACGGATGCAGCCCACAAAACACACTAAAGTGGCTCAAAAATGTGAACCCTTGGTCATTACAAAAGTGGGGTATTTATAGAAAAAAATCTAAGTACACGCCCTCCGACACGGGCGTGTCGGCGGGCGTGTCACTACTGTTTGCGAAGGCGTCTGGCAATTTGACGGGAAAGTGGACTTCGGGCTGGACACGTGTCGGTCACGCAGTGGTCACGCCCCAGGTCACGGCGTGACGGTGGGCGTGTCGGGGAGGTAGAACTGGGCGCGGGTCGCGTCGAAAGTCACCGCGCGGGTCTTGTCGAGCCAGGTGGAGTGGTCACGCCCTAGGTCACGGCGTGACGCTGGGCGTGTCGGGGGTTCGACGATCGTTGAGCCGAAAGTCGTCGAGCGACAAAATCGTCGAGCAGAATTTCGTCAAGCGGGAAGAGGAGTCACGCCCTAGGTCACGAGCGTGACTCTGGGCGTATCGCGGAGGGGTCAACGATCGTCGAACGGAAAGTCGAGCTGAAATCGTCGATCAGAAATTTCGCTTTAAAAATTGCTGATTCCACGGGTTTGGCGAATCACGGCCTGGTCACGGGCGTGACATGTCAATTTTTGATAATTTCCTGAAAAATTTCAGAAATCAAAATTAATTTAGGTTACGCAAATATTTACAAAAAGAGACATATTTATAAACAAAAAATAACTAAAAATTATGAATAAGAACTAAAATGATATAAATAAAGTACTAAAATATGTGTATATTTATAATTCATCAATGTCCCCAAGTTTAGGGGAACCGCTATAAAATTTCTTGTGTCGTCTGGTTGCCCCTTTTCTTTTTGTTCTTGCTGTGCTTGTGTTTTTAGGACTGTTGTGTGCTTATTTATTTTATTTTAATTCTGTACCTTTTAATTACAGCAGAAGCTGTAATAGTTTTATAAGGACCTACAAATACTCTATTCACCCCTCTAGAGTATATTAGATCTAACACATCACTTTCACTTCTGCCATCACCTCCTTCCCCGGTCTCCTCCCCGGGGCATCTTCTCCCACTCGCGCCAAGACAAGCTCTTCTTGCGGAGCGAGAGCAGGTACCTGAGGCAGTGGGGTTGAACAATCTCCCTGTCACGAGATCCCTTGCAGCAAGTCCATGATCCCCTTGATTGAAGCCATAAACTCTTCTCTTTTGACAAATCCTCCCGGGTTTTCTGACCCTTCTCCTTCTCCTTCTCCGTGACCTCCCGCCACGTGGTTGCTCAAGGTTCTTCTCTGAGGGCTGCGCTCCACGCTCACCGCACCAAAAAATGTTAAAACCAACTTTCTAGTCCCTCCTAAAGTTCGAAACTGAGGATGCAGCCCACACATACTCTTCTTGAACTACCCTCCCGATGTGAGTCAGAGACCTGGAAACAGACCGAGGGGTCTCAGCTCGGAGGTCCGACCTCTTTCCCGGAAGAACTGAAGATCTTCCCCTCCCTAGCCAATGCTGAGCTAGGTGTCTGTGAGGAAGACAGTGGAAAGGTTCAACAACCATCTCAGGCACCTTATCGGTCTATTTATAGGCCTCTGAATATGACCTGCAAATATCACTTCTGAACTAACCTGAAAAGACCAAAACACCCTGGGCTGGGTCTGCCAACAGCCAGACTACGTTGTTCTGGAGGGCTATACGTAGACCTCCAGGGGTAGAAGTGTAAAATTACCTGCGGCAAAAAGGTAAAATTCCCCCTGGGGGTAAAAAGGTAAAAACATCTCTTCTCCCATGTGGCGAGTGGGGAAAATGACTGACGGGCGAGACGACCCCCCTGTCCGTCTCACCGACCTCTCGCCCCATAGGCCATCTCGCCTCCTAGAGGCATCTCGCCTACTTCAGAGAACCCACCTACTCACCTTCTGCAGGTAGGCCTCCTGGTCTCTCTCGCCTATCAAATTCGTCTCTCCAGCCTCCCCCTCTCGCTTGCTGAGCCACCTTTCGCGACCCCAAGGTTGTATAATAGGGTTACACAGATGTTGATTATGTGGGAGACTTAGTGGACCAGAATTTGACGTCTGGTTATGTGTTCACATGTGGATCAGTAGGTATCTCATGGTGCAGCAAAAAGAAAGATTCTGTGTTCGTCTCTACTATGGAAATAGAGTGCATGGCTTCCTCCTTGGTAGCTCGGGAAGACATCTGGCTTAGGAGGGTAGTAGAGGATGTTCACGAAGAAGGTACTAGAGGGGTCTCTTATTGTTGGGCACGTGCAAAGCGAGGACAATATAATGGAAATCTTCACAAAGAAGCTGTCGAAGGGACCATTTGAACGGTTACGAGGACTTCTTGGGCTGATCTCCACTTCTCACTTCAAGGAGGAGTATTGAAATTTTTGAAGTGAAAGTGGCAGCTTAACCTGGTAGTCCGTACGGATATAAGTTGTCGGTCTGACCAGATAGATCGTGCGGTCTGAAGTGGCGATTAGTCAGCTCGATTAGTGTTCAACAGTCAGGTAGTTTCCAGGCTTGTAACCAGGCGGTTAGCCTGTCTGTCCATTGGTGTTGCAGACTCTTCTGGAGTTTTTCGAGTCCGACATATTGCTGACTCATCTTGATCTCTCCTAGTCTGACATATCGCATACTGGTCTTTCCGTTTAGAGAAGGCTATCAGAATATGTCGACTGGTGGTCTATCCGACAACTCAACTAAGAGGGTTTGTGTCTTAGTCGCGGGTTATGGATGTGCGAACTAGAGTAGGGTCCACAGATGTTTTTTATCCAGACTTATCCGAGAGACTAAGGGGGACTAGTTTTTGTGTTCGCTATATGCAGATACGGTTGTGCTTGCTGCGAGAAGGTTGGTGTTCCTATTACTATGGGAGGTGACCACACTCCTCTCCGTGCCTATACATAGGATGACCTGGCTCGTCATGACTATCAAATGAACAGTAAGGTGAACTCGGGTGAAATTGCTGCGGTCTATTTTTTGTATCCGCGTGGCTTGAGAAGTTAACCAGTTTGTTGTTGCAGATTGAGAGGCTAGCATTGAGAAACCGAGGGCTTGGTTTTGACGGTCAGTCAGGGATTAGTGCAGTCTACAGTTAGCAATAGACAATTTATAGCAGGTCGTGGCTTGTGATTAGGCGGTCTTCTCATCCGCTAGATTTCCCAGTTCAATAAGACAGTTCGCTTCTAGTGGCCTGTCTGTTCAGCTCAGCGGCAGCAATTCACGGACTTTGGCATCTATGCGACCTTGCGGTAGGGTGGCTTGCAGATTACGAATAAGTTCTTCATCTTTGAATAACATGGTGTCCGCGCGGTTTGGTTGTGGTCTGGCAACTTGACGGCTTCAGCGGACTCCTTAGTTCAGTTCAGCAGAGTTGGCGGTTACTGGTTTGGTCTGCCCAGCTTATTTTTGGCCTTGTATATTTTTACTTCCTTCGGGTACCATGGAGAATCGTGTCTCGCCATGTATACCTCACATTGTAAAGAAGATTGATATCCAAGTTTCTTGTTCTTTCTATTGTGCTGGTATTATTTGGACTTGGTTTGATTGAGTGTTCCTGCGATCTGGTTCTCATTTTTCGCTTGTCACAAATTTTCCCAAAGACCTGAATCTGACTGGATTATGCCTAAAAAAGTCTTGAAGTCTGTCGCGCGTACAAAAACAATTTATGTCTATTAATATAATAAAATTTCTGCACAGATCTTAATGGTGGATGAACAACATCTGTTCATCTTCTTCCGAAAGCCTAGCAGTTGATTCCCAGCGACTCCTCCGCATGCTCTCTCGTTTTCTTTCAGAACCTTAACATCTCAGTGGAGTCTTTATCCCAATGTACAATATGCTTTCAACTCTCTCCTCCTATTCTCCCTCAATAGACCACTATTCTTCTTGGAATCATGTCCGCCATCTTCGCTCTGAAGAGAGGAAATGACTAAAGATATTTTCACGATGATCGACCCCCTAAAACAGAAGTTCTAGTGTGGTCACTTCCTAGGAAACTCCATTAAACTCACCAAAATCAAGATCTCTTGAGTCTGACATCTCTCCTAATTTCCGATCTAAAGATCTAGCACCAAAGAAGAGGGTAGGAACCACACCTGATATAAAGCCATGGAACCGGTTTGTCTCCATGATGTTATGACGACAGTGGCCTCCAGCGATCTTGATTTGAGCTTAGTTCTCTCAAGGAAAAATGTTTGGCTCAATAGTTAAGAGGGAGAGGAGAAAACTCAATTCTCGAATGAGGGAATAATGCTCAAGGTCAAAGGATTGAGGTGAGAGGAAAAGGTGTCTGATTTGACTAGGAATTAATGGCTGACATGCTTGTCATGCTTTGGAATGACAAACCAAGCCAAGTGTCACCCTCCTATAGGACCAAACTTAGTTATAACATAAAATAATATTTGTAAGTGACAAGAGGCCATTAATGCGCCACTTATGTATGTCCCAAAAATATTTCATGTTCCGGATCACCCTGCTCTGCTTCCCAGACAACAAACAACAAAGCAACACACTTAAATTGGGCATCGAGTCCAGACGTCGAGTTCATTCGATGCCATTCGACGCTGTAGTTGAGTACACTCTTTCCTGGCTCAGGCATCATGTTAAAACGAATCCTGGCCATCAGGGCACCCCATACGAAGTTCTAAGGCTCACTGATCCTGAGTCAACTTGCTTGAAACAAAAACATGCACATGAGCTCTAGCGCAAATTGGGAGGTTACACCTAAGCGCGCCACTGTGAACTCTGCTCCATAGCACGCCTCTGCGTGTTCCTAGGTGCACCTCTGCACGTTTTTCTCCCTATTGTGCCTTCGTGGGCTCCGCTACCATGCGCGCCTCTGCATGCTCCGCTCCCAAGTGCGCTTCTACGCACTCCCATGCATGTCTCCTTGTGCTCGATGTTGATGCGCGAAAACGGCACCGAATAGTTAACACGGAGGGGGTGTGTTCGGTCTCACAAGCTGAGTGTAGAGGAAGAGGAACAAGGTTGCGGGGGAAGAGGAATGAATGAAGCTTCTGAGTGCTTGAGAGTGGATCAAGAGCTTGTCAAAGGGGTTGCGGGGATAGAAGAGGGGTTTGGTGAGAGCAGCGGAGGAGGTTGATCAGGAGCTATCGAGCAGACGGGTACTTGGATGGTTGTTCTTGCAGGTTGGGTGCCAAGGGAGCGGAGCTAAGAAGAAGAGAGAGAGGGGGCCGCTAGCAGCGGAAACAGCAGACTTCGCCCGCCGCGGCTTAAATGACACTCTTGCGACGGGCTTTCCTTTGATTAATATTGAGATTTACAGTTTGCTAATACACTTTTACAAGAAAGCAATAAAGGGTACAAGAAGGAAGCTGGTGGCTAAGGAAGAAGTGCCAGAATAGGCCGCACAGACTGAAGAGCGAAGTCGCCAGGCCACGCGGTTAAGTAAAATGGGACACCGCGCGGACTAGAGAACCAGAGGCCGGCAGGCTGCGCTACTGAAGGCACAGAGAGGGGTGCGGACTGAGAAACAGAGTCCGCAGGAAATGGGCTTGCTGGCTGACTTCGAGCGTGAGCACCTTGGCGATGTTGAGAGCTCCCATACATGAGAGGTATGGGGGTCTATTTATTGGCCCGAGGAGGTAACGGCTTGCGGTGACGTTACCCCCGGTGATACGGTAACTTGAGCGAGAAGAAGACGGAGTCCGCCGAGTTCGCAACAGGCCGCGCAGACTGAGGCTTGCTACTGAAGCCGGTGCTGCTGACGGAGAACTAGGAGACCTAGTGGTGGACTGTGATGTGGGTCCGCGGGGTCCGCCACTGCTGAGCTGAGACTCCGCCTGCTGCTGGGGTGGCGGATGCTGGAGGCCAAGAGGCAGACTGCAAGGAGAATCCGCTGTGTCCGCCGCTGCTGAACTGAGCGAGCCATAAGGGATGCAAGCAGGAGAGTGCCCGCAGAGTCCGGCGAGTCCGCACGAGGTTATGCGGACTAGGGACCGCCTTCTGGAGGATCTGCTGCCTGGCGGGCTGGAAGGAGTCCGTCACTACTAACTGAGTCCGCACCAAGACCGCGTACTGAGGGAGAAGTCTGCTACTACTGACTGAGTCTTTGACAGGCCTACGGACTGAGGATGAGTTGACCCTGCTGCTGCCGAGGAGCCGGTACTGGCTAAGGAAAGGCGGACTGCAAAGAGAGTCCGCCAAGTCCGCCGAGTTTGCTTCTGTTGGCGAGCTGAGTCCGCTTATGTCTGAGTGGAGAGCCTGGCTGTTGAGGCTGTTGGGGTTCACCGATTAAGGCGGACTGGAAGTCTTGAACCGCACTTTGAGTCCGCCGAGGTCGCGTTGAATGTGACATTGCTGCTGGTCTTGGCGGGTAGTCGGAGAGATGGAGTCCGCGCTTTGTAGGCGGGCTGGAGGAGTCGGCTGCCCATGCTGCTGGGTGACAAGGGATATGCGACCTGTCGTACTGACGAGGCATGCTGCTCGTGTTGGCGAGGCGGAGACGGAGGTAGTTGGCTGGCGGCCTGGGGGCAGGTCTCCACCTGTGCTTGGAAGTTTGGAGCAGTCTGGTGTTCTTGAAGATTGACTTGCAGGAGCGGGCTGAAAGAGCGCCTAGTTTCTGCAAGGGACGCGACTTATTGTCGGCCTAGGCGGACAGGGAGTTGAGTCCGGCAAAGAGATACCTCCGGAGACAAGCTAGCGGTTAAGCTGAAAAGGGGGCGGCCTGCAGAGGCGGACTGCAGGTGTAGTCCGCGGACCCTGTCGACCAAGGGAAGGCGTACGGCCTGGGCGGTCAGACCGCTGAGACCGTGTAAGCTGCGCGGCCTGAGTGGACAGAGAATTCTGTCCGCCCACCCTAGGGCATTCGCAGCCTCCAGGAGGAACCCGGGGCAGGCCGCGACGAGCGAGCTGGATGTATTAGGAAGGATCACCAATTTCGGAGTTAACATAATCCCCGCACTTTTTAAGTTCCGAATAGAACTTCAAAAAAGTTGGAGACCCATGAAAATCATGATCCACCCAAAAGGAAAGAGAAGGGGGCAAGGAGAGATAGAACCTGATGCCTCTCCTTAAGAGTTTGGTGCTGCCTGTCTATTTCCTGTAAAGGAAATGTTAGTGTAGGCATAGAAGGTACGTATCGCGTGTACTTGAGTTTGCCTTTACAAAACAAAGAAGGTGCGTCTTCAAATAAGTTCTGCAAAATGAGGGTAAGAGGAAAACATAGAAGTATAATAACTCGCAAGTACCTGATGGAGGCTTGCAAGCACCTATTATCCTCTGCAAAAGAAAAAGTGAGGAGTATGCAAGAAAGAAAAGCAAACTGCAAGTACCTGGAGGCGACTTGCAAATCTTTATTGGTTTCTACAAAAGAGGAGTTAGAAGTAGGCACAGTATATAAAAGTAACTTGCAAGTACCTGTGAAGAAACTTGCAAGTGTCTGCTGATCTTTGCAAGAAAAGAGTTTGGGGCAGGCAAAATATGTGAAAAGAGATTGCAAGTACCTGGGAGAAGGCTTGCAAGTGTGTAACACCCCCTATCCGTTGCATAGCATATAGCAGTAGGTCCGGCCGGGGCCCGACGCCATATACCACAGACAGACCGGGTGGTTACTCATGGAAACCATCCAACCAATCAACGTCCTACACAGAGCATTCTAGCGGAAGCAGTTTATAAAAGTTGCAATAAAGAACCCATCATTAAATTATGAATGTCCACTAATCCAAAATAGGAATGTTATACAAATACCAACATAAGCCTTAAGGCCTTACAAAATGTTTCACTTGATATTACATGATTTACAAACCACGGCACGCAGGCCGGTCATACATGAATAAAACAGTAAACACTTCCAAATAGGCCTTCGAGGGCAGGCTTCGCACTTGGGCTTTAGCCCGCTATTGACCGCTTGGTCTAGCAGCACCTGCAAACAACAAACCACCGCACGGTGGCAAAACAAGGCAACGGTCAGCAATGCTGACCAAATTATAACGATCCCGCCCCCAATTCGGGGCGGCGATGCTCCTTCCCTACATTTCATTAGCATAAGCGAGCAATATAAATATATAGCCATTTCATCACAGACGTTGGATCGCACGGCCACACGCCCCGTGCTCTCAGGGCACATTCTCGGTGAACCGGTCGATGTCACGTCAATTAAAGCCATAGACATTCCGGACTCACCACCGCCACTTTGACGGCCAAACCTATGAGCAATTTGTCTTCCTGGCCTGGGTCACGACAATTTAAGGCATAGACCGCCGAAGACCCTAATCTATGCCAACGGCAAGTGCCACGTGCCTTTAGGTCTCTTTAACCGAACGACATAGAACGGGTACGGTTCCATCTAACCCGTGCTCACATCGCAACGACAATTTAAGCCATTTGCGCGGGTCAAACTTCCACCGAGTCCCATTTCCATCACAATTCACATAACCCGGTTATGTTCAAGTTGGCTCTCAGGCCACCAAGTTGGCAAGATCTCGTATCCGCCCAGTTTTCCGGGTGCACCTTTGGGTTAGTCCCCATGGCTCCCTGCTGCAATCTACCGTGTAGAAAACCCGAAAAACAATCCATAGCATGGAGTCTTCTCCGGCATTTATGCAGTGCAACAACACCGATCCAGACCAACATGTCCGGGTAGGCTTCACACATCATGCCTATGTCCGTTCTCTCTTACGGACTCAAAACAACGGGGACTTCACATATCTACTTGAAGGAACACCTCCATCTCTCCGCAAACTCGCGAGAGCGGGCTTCCTATGCAAAGAAGGAGAGCTACTCATGCTCAAAAAGAGAATCGTTACCCTAGCGTTCCTCTTTGGCGCCATGGAAAAGTAAGCGGATGAAAAGCACCACACTAGCTTTGCCTCCGTGGATCCGGAGTCGGCTCGCGATTCGGAGCTTCGAAGCTCCTCCAATGACCGGATCTAGCTCCCTCTTCCTTCCTTGGCTCTCCTCTCTCTCTAAGGTTTTAGAAAGATGATAACTTATGAAAAGTGAGGGTTTCTAAGGCCCAATCCCGGGTATATCCCTTCAGGAACAACCCCCACCAGTTGGATCATTAATTAAAGAAATGAACGGCTTTGATTCGGGACTGAAATGCCCAATCTGGACAAAACACGGCCTGGCACACGCCCGTGTCCAGGGCCGTGTGCCTCATTCGCCGTCAAAATCGGCTCGCCTGGAACAACACACGGGTATCGAACACGCCTGTGTTCGACCTGACACGCCCGTGTTCCACCTGACACGGCCGTGTGGCCGGCTGTGTACCCCCATCATTTTTCCCCTAAAATAACCCGAGCACTGCACGGGTTCTAGGACACGCCAGTGTCCTTGCCCGTGTCACCTTGACACGCCTGGGCTCCAGGCCATGTACACGGTCTCGACACTCGACACTTCGTCGAGCGAAGATCGTCGACCTGATGACACGGCCTTGGACACGCTCGTGTCCTAGGCCGTGTGCCTTGTCTCGACACAATGTCGAGACCAAAGTGTCGACTTCCCGGGATGAGTGTCGACACGGGTTGACACGCCCTGCGACATGCTCGTGTCGCAGGCCGTGTGCCATGTCTCTGTTGGGTTTCTCTATGAGGATGGCACAACACTTGTGCACGCAGCGGAAGAATAAAAATATCAAGAAAACGCAAAAGAGATGTGATCGGGCCATGGTAGTTGAATCAAGAAGTTAACATACAACTAAGCAAAAATTACCTCGGTGGCGTTGAGTCACAACTCAACGGAGATTCTCCAAGCTTCGTGTTCTTGCTGGTGGCAAGTTCTATGTGAAATGATATCCACGTCTCTGCAGAAATCCACACGAGCGGGAGAACACCGACTTCTCCGTCGCACGGATAATCGGGAAGGAGATTGACCACACCTTGCTTTTCCACAGACTGCTAGGTCCGCGCCAGAATAGCAACACCAACGACAATCGTCAGAGAGGAGGAGGTCGACGGAGCGAACACGGCGGCGGAACACTTCCGTCGGCGGGATTCCGGATCGGCGGAACGAACGAAGAACGCCGGCGGAACTCTTCCATCGATTCAATCAGTTGAACGAACGAAGAATAACGGGATTCGATTCGATCAGCTCTTCGATTCGATCAGCTCTTCGATTCGATCAACGAGCGAGAGAGATTCGAGCAGATGAACTTCCCGATCGGGATCGTCGGAACTTCCGGATCGGGATTCTTCCGTCGATTTGATCAGATATATCTAATCCCCGAAAACCCTAAGTGTCTATTTATACCAAAGGCATAAACAGACTTAGGAATATCGCTATCCGCAGACCACCCAGAAAATTAGGGTTCCAGAATCGGCGAGAATCACCTAGCAGATTCGGTGAGAATCAATCGGCGAGAATCACCTAGGATCGTCGAGAATCACCTAGGATCGGCGAGAATCACCTAGCAGATTCGGTGAGAATCAATCGGCGAGAATCACCTAGGATCGGCGAGAATCACCTAGGATCGGCGAGAATCAGTCGGCGAGTATCAGTCGGCGAGAATCAGAGTACAATACTCGACGATTCACGTCGACCCTCGGTCGACTATTCTTACCAATCCTTCAAGGCAACATTTGCCCAACCCGACGATCCTTTAAGGCAACACTTTGCCCATAACCCCATTCAGGTCGGTGATTGGTAACCTTTACCAACACAGTCAATCATCCAACTTCTCCACATCTCTTATGTGCGACCCTGCAGGCTCATATCGCGTTGGCAGTGAGATTACATGTTTGACCACTTCTAGATCACCATGGTAACTCCAACAGTCTCCCACTTGATCTTGAAAGTATCAAACCAAAAACCTCATAAACAATGAGCGGCATCTAGCAATGCATCATTGCTCCCCAAGCAATAAGAGTTTATAACTCATAAGCCTTTATGACCAATGTATTAGCGTTGTCTTTGTCCCTTTGTCCCTTACATCCGGAAAGAACTAGAGGCATGGACCGTGTCACCCTCGTAATAGCTCAATCCAAGTTTCTTGATCCAGGACGGACTTTCAGAGAATGGTGAGTCCAATATCACATATTGACTCAACCAAGCATGGCCATGCATTTCTCAGTCCAGTTCCATCAAGGGGCCCATGGATGCAACTCCTGTCATAAAGGATGACAAATCCCATATCTGCTCACACACAAACACCCAAATGATTCGTAACATGCCCAACAACCACCCTTATCATCAACCTTTCTCAAGGAAGACTTTAGATGGCATCAAAGCACGCTCTTCCTCACTTGATGAATGCTGTGACTTCAGGTCAAAGGACCACAACACCATTGTCAATTGAGACCTACTCGTGACACGATTGGATGATAATCCACAGAGTAGTCTCAGGTTGGGTCTGTCCAGTACAACTTGTTCACTAACAAGTACCCACATGATGACTTGATATCACAATATCATGACCTGTGAGAACCGGTCATCAGTCAACGCACGTGCTAGCCTTCATGTACCATCATCACCCTTAGCTTCTATGATGATACTCGACCAGGGACCTTTTAAGAATGAAGCTTCAAATAAATCATAGGCTCTCACATTCAAGTCACGTACTTGATGTCCCATGGAAGCGAACATTCTAAGGGTATCTATTATGTTAACATTTAACTATCATATAGAAAGAAAAAACTCATAATAAAAGAACTTGCCATTAATTGTAAGAGAAAAACTAGGTACATTGTTCATCATATGAACAAATGGGCAACAAAATACATGTTTACATGCAATCCACAAGATTCTCACTAGAGTTGATCATTTAGGTATCGTATACCCATCGATCTAGTATGACCATCATGCTTTCTCTGCGCGAGAGGCTTTGTCAGTGGATCCGCAATATTCTCCTCAGTCGGCACTCTGCAAATGTTCACATCTCCTCGTTCGACAATCTCACGAATAAGATGAAACCGCCGAAGTATGTGCTTGGAGCGCTGATGGGATCTAGGTTCCTTAGATTGTGCAATTGCACCATTGTTATCACAGTAGAGAACTACGGGACCAACAATGCTAGGAACTACATCAAGCTCGCCGATGAATTTCCTAATCCTTACAGCCTCCTTCGCCGCATTAGCTGCGGCGATATACTCGGCCTCTGTTGTAGAATCAAAAACTGTCTCTTGCTTGGAACTCTTCCAGCTCACAGCTCCTCCATTCAGGCAAAACACAAAACCTGACTGAGACTTGGAGTCATCTCTATCAGTTTGGAAGCTAGCATCCGTGTAACCACTTACAACGAGCTCTTCCTCTCCACCATACACCAAGAACACATCCTTAGTCCTTCTCAAGTACTTCAGGACATTCTTGACTGCAATCCAGTGACACTCACCGGGGTCTGACTGATACATGCTAGTCATGCTCAAAGCAAAGGAGACGTCGGGTCGAGTACATAACATCGCGTACATGATTGATCCAATTGCCGAAGCATATGGAATCAACTTCATGCGGTCCTTATCTTCACAAGACTTTGGACACTGGTCCTTAGAGAGATTCACACCATGAGACATGGGCAAAAATCCTTTCTTTGACTAAAGCATGTTGAACTGCTTCAACACCTTTTCGATGTACGTGCTCTGGGTCAAACCCAGCAACTTCTTCGATCTATCTCTATAGATCTTAATACCGAGTATATAAGTCATTTCACCCAAATCCTTCATTGAAAAGCAGTTCCCTAGGTTGTTCTTAACAACTTTCAGGGTAGGAATGCCATTCCCAATCAACAATATGTCATCTACATACAATATCAGGAAGACAACAATGCTCCCACTGATTCGCTTGTAAACACAAGGCTCATCTTCATTCTTGATGAAACCAAACTCTTTGATTTTCTCATCAAAACGAAGATTCCAACTTCGAGAGGCCTGTTTCAGTCCATAGATGGACTTATTCAGCTTGCATATTTTAGTGGCTTCATCTGGGGATACAAAACCCTCGGGTTGTGTCATATACACTTCCTCAAGGAGGTTTCCATTAAGGAAAGTCATTTTGACATCCATCTGCCAGATCTCATAGTCATAATACGCAGCAACAGCAAGCAATATCCTTATGGACTTTACCATGGCAACAGGGGAAAAAGTCTCATCATAGTCAATACCATGAATTTGCTTGAAACCCTTAGCCACCAGTCGCCCTTTGAATGTCTGTACATTCCCATCCATGTCGGTCTTCTTCTTGAAGACCCACTTGCACCCTATGGGTCGTACCCCTTCAGGTGGTTCCACCAAGTTCCAAACTTGGTTTGCATACATGGAGTCCATTTCGGATTTCATAGCCTCAAGCCATTTGTCGGAGTCCAGTCCATTCATAGCCTTTTGGTAGGTTGCTGGTTCATCATCATGATCCATAAGCAACACATTACCTATTTGAGACACGAGAAATCCATATCTCTCAGGCTCAAACCTCGATCTACCAGATCTACGTAGGACTTGTGTTCCTTGAGCAGGTTCTCTAGCTACAACATCTTGTAGTCCTGTCTCAGAATCCAATTCCGGTTCATTCACTACATGTGGTTCTTGAACTTCTTCAAGCTCTACCTTTTCAGTCTTTCTTGATAAGAACTCTTTCTCCAAGAAGACACCAGTCCTTGCGACAAACACTTTGCCCTCAGACGGTAGGTAAAAGTAATACCCTTTCGTTTCCTTAGGATATCCCACCAGATAACATTTATCTGATTTGGGTTCCAGCTTGTCAGGCATTTGACGTCTCACGTATGCCTCACAACCCCAAATTTTAATGAACGACATACTAGGACGCTTCCCAGTCCATATTTCATATGGTGTCTTCAGAACCGTTTTCGTTGGAGCGCGATTCAATGTCATTGCAGCAGTCTCTAAAGCAAAACCCCAAAAGGAAACAGGCAAGTCTGCATGACTCATCATCGAACGTACCATGTCTAACAGAGTACGATTTCTCCTCTCAGACACACCATTATGTTGTGGTGTTCTAGGTGGAGTGAGCTGTGATACAATACCACACTCTTTCAGATGATCACGGAACTCATGACTCAGGTATTCGCCACCTCGATCAGATCGGAGTGCTTTAACCCTTTTACCCAACTGGTTTTCTACTTCATTCTTGAACTCTTTGAACTTTTCAAAGGTCTCGGATTTGCACTTTATAAGATACATATATCCGTATCTACTGAAATCATCAGTAAATGTAACAAAGTAGAAATACCCACCTCTAGCCATGGAACTCATGGGTCCGCATACATCACTATGTACAACACCCAAGAGATCCTCAGCCCTCTCAGTATAACCAGTGAAAGGAGCTTTAGTCATCTTGCCTAACAAACAAGATTCGCATCGCTCAAATGATTCATAATCAAATGAGTCCAAAAGTCCATCTCTATGGAGCTTGGATATGAGCTTCTCGTTGATATGGCCCAAACAACAATTCCAGAGAAATGTAGGGTTCGAGACATTTGTTCTTAGTCTTTTATATTTTCTACATTACAGATCAGATGGTCCAAGTTCAAAACATAAAGACCATTAAACAATTGGGCTACAACATAACAAACATCATTCTTAAATATAGAACAATAGTTGTTCTTAATTATAAAAGAAAATCCAATCATGTCCAAACATGAAATAGATATAATGTTTCTAGTTATGGCCGGAACAAAATAACAATTATCTAGTTCTATTACAAGCCCACTGGGCAAAGAAAGATGGTAAACCCCTACGGCTACAGCAGCAACTCTTACTCCATTGCGACGCGGAGGTCCACCTCCCCTTTACTCAGCAATCTTCTCCTTCCCAGTTCCTGCACATTTGTACAAATGTGAGAACCACATCCGGTATCCAATACCCAAGATGAAGGAGCAGAAAGGTTTATCTCTATAACGTGAACATTTGAAGCGGAAGTTATACCTCCCTTCATTTTCTGCAGACCTTCAATGTACGAAGGACAGTTCCTCCTCCAATGACCAGCCTTGCCACAGTGGTGGCATTTCCCTTCCTTCACCGTGCTTTTCTTTTTCATCAGTGCAGAAGACTTGGGCTCAAGATATGACTTAGGTCCCACCTTTGTCTTCTTAGAGCCCTTGGCCTTGCCCTTGCCCTTATGCACCATCAGTATGGGGCTGGCAGGCTTGGCCTTCTTCATATTGATTTCGGCAGTTCTCAACATGCCTAGGAGTTCGGGCAGTGTCTTGTCTATTTCATTCATGTTGTAGTTCAAGACGAACTGCTCATAACTGTCCGGCAACGATGGCAGGATCAGATCTGTGGCCAACTCTTGACCAAGAGGAAAACCCAGCCTTTCAAGATTCTCTATATACCCAATCATCTTGAGTACGTGAGTCCCTACTGAGTCTCGAACTCCCATCTTGCACTGAAACAACGCTTTTGTAACGTCGAACCTCTCTTGACGAGCCTGCCCTTGAAACATTTTCTTGAGATGCTCGTCAATCTCCTTGCACCCCATATTCTCATGTTGCTTCTGAAGCTCAGAGTTCATAGTGGCAAGTATAAGGCATTCGACATCTAAAGCATCATCAGTATACTTCTTATAAGCATCCTTCTCAGCACGGGAAGAGTTCCCGGTCGGCACCTCGGGGGTTTCTTCTTCCAAGACATAGAGCTTTCTCTCTTGCCTGAGAACAATTCTCAGGTTCCTGTACCAGTCCATGTAATTAGTCCCACTGAGCTTATCCTTCTCAAGGATGGCTCTCAGAGACAACGTGGAGTGTGAAACACTTGCCATGGAATTCTACAAAAATTTATGCAGAATAAAATCGGTACCAAAATTTCAAATACAATTTATTTTAATTTGGACTTCAATTAAAACACTCCCACTATTTTATTCGAAATGATAGCCCTCACTAACAATTCAGAGAGTTCATGCGAGCTACTCTCTTAGTGGACAAGATCCGTATTTCACCAACACAATGAGTCAGCTTTGGCTTTCCTCTGACGATGCGGTTATTTAGGTAGGCAATGCTTGCCAATTGCATCCTCATGCAATTCTTGTATGGTTGGTGAATAACTCCTTACTCGCATCCATCATATGGTGCATGCCAACCCTATGCCTCTAGGCACTCAACCTTTGAGGTCACCTAGTTAAGCTGTACCCGATGTCTACAGTGGGATATCACAATTATACGCTCGCACCCTTACCAAGATAGATTAATGCACCTTGCTTTGGCAAGCCCACACTTCATCGATCGAGGCAGGAAGAGTGTCATCCATCGGAAGGCATCCGAACACTTAATATTTGATGAAGGGATTTTGATTATAGGTTAACAGTTAACCATGATCAACATTTGATCAATGTGCACATCCAAAGAAAAACAATTTTTCTAAAACCACATGCATCCCTTATGTGCACAACCTGACACCATCAACATTTGATAGAAGGAAGGGCTAAATCTGAACATTCGGAAACTTCCAAATCCTCAGATTTACATGCATTGGACAAAAGCAAAGACAACTCAACTTAGAGCAGTAGACAAGCTCATCTCTCTATGTTGGATTCAAAATCCAAAACAAACTCGAGGGATGGTTACTGCTAAGGAGACTACAATTTCTAACAATTAGAAATTTCCACAAAATCCCAGACGTTCTTGGCGGGGTACCAAGACTAAATCTAGACATTTAGAACACTTCTAAATCCCTAGGTTTACACGCACTGGAATAACAAAACTTCCAATACAGCAATCATGGCCGAAACCTGCCTCTGATACCACTGTTGGGTTTCTCTATGAGGATGGCACAACACTTGTGCACGCAGCGGAAGAATAAAAACATCAAGAAAACCCAAAAGAGATGGGATCGGGCCATGGTAGTTGAATCAAGAAGTTAACATACAACTAGGCAAAAATTACCTCGGTGGCGTTGAGTCACAACTCAACGGAGATGCTCCAAGATTCGTGTTCTTGCTGGTGGCGAGTTCTACGTGAAATGATATCCACATCTCTGCAGAAATCCACACGAGCGGGAGAACACCGACTTCTCCGTCGCACGGATAATCGGGAAGGAGATTGACCACACCTTGCTTTTCCACGGACTGCTAGGTCCGCGCCAGGAATAGCAACACCAGCGACAATCGCCGGAGAGGAGGAGGTCGACGGAGCGAACACGACGGCGGAACACTTCCGTCGGCGGGATTCGGGATCGGCGGAACGAACGAAGAACGCCTGCGGAACTCTTCCGTCGATTCGATCAGTTGAACGAACGAAGAACGACGGGATTCGATTCGATCAGCTCTTCGATTCGATCAGCTCTTCGATTCGATCAGCGAGCGAGAGAGATTCGAGCAGATGAACTTCCCGATCGGGATCGTCGGAACTTCCGGATCGGGATTCTTCCGTCGATTTGATTAGATATATCTAATCCCCGAAAACCCTAAGTGTCTATTTATACCAAAGGCATAAACAGACTTAGGAATATCGCTATCCGCAGACCACCCAGAAAATTAGGGTTCCAGAATCGGCGAGAATCACCTAGCAGATTCGGTGAGAATCAATCGGCGAGAATCACCTAGGATCGGCGAGAATCACCTAGCAGATTCGGTGAGAATCAATCGACGAGAATCACCTAGGATCGACGAGAATCACCTAGGATCGGTGAGACTCACCTAGGATCGGCGAGATTCAGTCGGCGAGTATCAGTCGGCGAGAATTAGAGTACAATACTCGACGATTCACGTCGACCCTCGGTCGACTATTCTTACCAATCCTTCAAGGCAACATTTGTCCAACCCGACGATCCTTTAAGGCAACACTTTGCCCATAACCCCATTCACGTCTGTGATTGGTAACCTTTACCAACACAGTCAATCATCCAACTTCTCCACATCTCTTATGTGCGACCATGCAGGCTCATATCGCGTTGGCAGTGAGATTATATGTTTGACCAATTCTAGATCACCATGGTAACTCCAATAGTCTCGACACTTCGTCGAACGCAGAGTGTCGACTTCGCGGGCTAAGTGTCGACACGGGTCGACACGCCCTGCGACACGCCCGTGTCGCAGGCCGCACCCGCGAGACACCCTTGAACGGCTTGATTTTTAAGTATACATAATCGCCCACAACGAACTCCACGTTCCTATGCTTGGCATTATAGTACTTTGCTTGCCGGTCCTGAGCGATAAGCAACCTCTCCCGAATGGTTCTCACCAAAGAAGTAGCATCCTCCACTTCCGATCGCTTATACAACTTTGACTCAACCGTTTCTAACCAAGACAATGGCGTGCGACATTTTCTACCATATAGGGCCTCGAAAGGCGCCATCAGAATACTCGCTTTGTAGCTATTGTTGTAAGCGAACTCCACCAAATAAAGGTGGTCTTCCCATTGCTTTCCAAAATCCAAGAAACACATGCGGAGCATGTCTTCCATGGTTCTATTGACCCTCTCGGTCTGCCCATCCGTTTGCGGATGGAAGGCTATGCTGAATTTCAGCTTTGTTCACAATATTTGTTGCACTAGCCTCCAATCATTGGACGTGAACCGCCCATCTCGGTCACTCACGATGCTGCGGGGCACACCATGAAGCCGTACTATGTTATCCACATAAAGCTTTGCCAATTTCTCCACCGGATCATCCTTCCTATGCGGAATAAAATGCGACACCTTCGTTAACCGATCCACGACCACCCAAATGGCGTCGTTCCCCTTTTGCGACCTTGGCAAACCGTGCACAAAGTCCATATAGATGTCGTCAAATTTTCACTCCGGAATAGGCAAGGACTTAAGAAATCCTCCCGGCTTTTGGCACTCCGCCTTTACCAAGGCGCAAGTTTGGCACTTTGCTACGTATAGCGCCACATCCTTCTTCAAACCCGGCCACCAAAACAGCTTTTCACATCACGGTACATCTTCGTGCTCCCCGGGTGAATCGAGTACTTGGTATGGTGTGCCTCGTACAACAACTCCACCCGTAAATTGCCCACACTTGGGATGCACAGACAACCGTCTTTCCAAAGTAATCCGTCCTCCACGACGAATTGGGAATTTGACCCATCCAGAGCCTTTACCATGAACTGCTTCATAAGAGCATCCATATCCAAAGCCTGCCGAATACGATCAGCCAGGTCATATTGGACTTCAGTCCAATTCAGAACTGCTTCAGCACTTGATTGTCTATCCACACAAACAATCTCCAACACCTCCAACTCCCGCACCAACCGCTCATCATGCACCGATAGCCAATTGGCTTGAGCTGGGGCTCGACGACTCAACGCGTCCGCAACCGCATTCCCTTTACCAGGCACGTAGTGGATCTTGAATGTATAGTCCACCAGGAACTCCATCCATCTACGCTGCCGCATATTCAGATCCTTCTGATCAATCAGATACTTTAGGCTCTTATGATCGGTGTAGATATCAATCTTCACACCGTACAAATAGTGTCTCCACAGCTTCAAGGCAAAAATCACGGCCTCTAACTCCAAGTCATGGACCGGATAGTTCCTTTCATGCACTTTTAGCTGTCTCGAGCCATAAGCTATTACACTTCCGTGTTGCAGTAGCACGCAACCCAAACCGTTGCCCGAAGCATCACTATAAATCTAATAGCCTTCGGTCCCACATGGCGAACTCAGCACAGGCGCCGTGGTCAACCGACACTTGAACTCCTCAAAAGCTCGCGCGCACTCCGGCGTCCAAACGAACTTATGCTGCTTCCTCGTCAAAGTCGTGAGAGGTAACGCTATCCGCGAGAAGTTCTCTACGAAGCGCCTATAATAGCTGGCAAGCCCCAGAAAACTCCGGACTTCTGCTATCGTAACAAGCTCAGGCCACTCCCGTATTGCAACGATCTTCGCCAGATCCACAGCAATACCCTCTCCACTCACTATATGCCCGAGGAACGCCACTGAGGATAGCCAAAACTCGCACTTCGAGAACTTGGCATACAACTGATTTCTCCTTAGCGTCTCCAACACCAAATGAAGATGCTTGAAGTGATCTTCCTCACTTTGCGAGTACACCAAAATATCGTCGATGAAGACGATCACGAAATGGTCCAAGTACTCCCTGAACGTCATGTTCATCAAATCCATGAACACTGACGGCGCATTAGTCAGCCCAAACGGCATGACCGTAAACTCATAATGCCCGTATCTCGTACTAAACACTGTCTTCGGGATATCACTCTCCCTTATTCGCAGCTGATAGTACCCAGCCTTGAGATCCAACTTCGAGTACACCGTCGACCCGACTAACTAATCAAAAAGATCATCAATCCGAGTGATCGGGTACTTGTTCTTCTCCGTCAGCTTGTTGAGCTCCCGATAATCAATACATAGCCTCAAGCTTCCGTCCTTCTTCTTAACAAAGAGGACCGGTGCGCTCCAAGGCGAAGAACTCGGGCGCACATACCCTTACTCCAACAACTCTTGCAGTTGAACTTTCAACTCTGCCATTTTCTTTAGGCGCTAGCCGATAAGGAAATCGTGACATAGGCTTTGCACCTGGCACTAGCTCGATCGCGAAATCTATCTCCCTCTGAGGCGGGGCTCCAGGAAGATCTGCGGGGAACACATCAGGGTATTCCGATACCACTGAAATACAATCCAACGCGGGCTTCGGCTTTGCAACCTCCACTAGTGTAAAGAACAGTTCTGCACCGGCACGAACCGCCTTCACCACCTGAAGAGCAGACATCAACGTCTTGCTCGACCCCTTTAAGCCCGTAAAAGTCGTTTCACGACTTGCTCCCAGCTTGACTTCCTTGCTACCGCAATCTATATGGACCTGCTGCTCTGAGAGCCAGTCCATGCCAAATATGACGTCGAACTCCACCAACGGAAGTAAAGACGACCGCAGGTCGAACTCCTGATCCCCAATACGAATCTTAACATCGCAGATTCTATCCGCTCGCATCGAACACCCATTGGGCAACAACACATCCAACTTATCTTTCGCCATCGAAGAAGGAACTCCGATGCGTGATATAAATCCTTCGGACAAGAAGGAGTGTGAAGCTCCCGTATCGAAGAGTGCTCGTGCCGGATTTTCACAAATCAATACAAATCCTAAACAAGCAGTGGTAAGGTAACATGTGCATAACAAGTATTTAAAGAAATTGACTTGCTATAAATTAAACCGTACCTGCCACCACATCAGCCTGTTTGATGGCCTCCTGTTGGCCAAGATTATAAACCCTTGGTTGGGCCGGAGCATAATGGGATGCGGTCGACTTCACCGCCTTTCCCTTCTCTTCATAAGTAGCTCCCGGCCTTCTCTCGGACTTAGGACGTCCGCTCCAACAGTCACGGGCAAAATGCCCCGTCTTTCCACAAGTAAAACACGCGCCCGGGGTCCGACTCGTAGTCGCCCCAGAAGCACCAGAAGGAGCTGGACCCGAAGTCCTATGCTTCTTGAAAGACCTCCGATAGCCAGACTTTGAAGTAGTCGGCACTTTGAATTCAGATTTCCTATCACCCAAGCTTTTCTTTGCCTGTACGTTCTTCATGTCCTTCTCCAAGGACCGAGCAGTATTGACCAAGGTTAAGAAACACTACGTCATCGGCCCCGAGAGTAGTAATCTCAACTCATCTCTCAAGCCTTCGTAGAATCGATTAGTCTTGCGCTCCTCATCCACAATAGTGGAGCTAGCATAACGACTCAAATGAGTGAACTCGTGGAGATATTCATCCACGCTCTTCTCACCCTGAACCAACTTCAGAAATTCGTTCTCCATCGAAATCCTCTGAGTAGAAGGGAGGTATCTTGCTAAGAACAATCCCGAGAACTCTTCCATCAGAACGTCTATAAGTTGTCTACCTCTCAAATGATGCAGCTCCAAACCTTCCCACCACATCCTCGCTTCACCGTCCAGAAGGAACGTAGCGATGGTGGTCATTTGCCACTCCTCCGTCTCCGTTGCTGTCATGACTCTCTTCACCCTGGAGAGCCAGTCTTCAGCCTGAGATGGGGTTCCCAACCCCGAGAATAACGGAGGGTTAAAGCTCATTACATGCTTAAGCTGCCTCTCAGTTTCCCTCCTTGGCACCACCGGTTCCACAACCACTTGCTCCACTCTCCTCGGCTCAGCCTCTTGAAGAGGTTCCTGCTCCATCACAGGAGCAGGCTGCTGCGTTTGCCTTGTAGGCTGCACATTTATCACGGCCAACACCGCTTCAGCCACCAATCGTATGTTCTCAGCCGATAGAGGTGTTGCAGGAGCAACATCTGGTGCACTGCTAGCCTCAAAAACTCGGCGTTCTGACGGCCCAACACCACTTCTGGTCACCTATAGTGGTACAAAACACCGTTAAGCGACCAAGTAAATTGCAAACAGCAATTATAGGAACATGCAGGTTCCTCAAACACGTGTATTTGCATTCCTAAGTGGACATTCATGGGTTCTTTTACTGTTATAACGATGATGCACAGAATGTGCTCACCACCCCTGAAAAAGAATTTGCCCACGAATTCATCTTAAGCCCGACCAAAACCAGTAGGCTGATACCAAATTGTAACACCCCCTATCCGTCGCAAAGCATATAGCAGTAGGTCCGGCCGGAGCCCGACGCCATATACCACAGACAGACCGGGTGGTTACTCATGGAAACCATCTAACCAATCAACATCCTACACAGAGCATTCTAGCGGAAGCAGTTTATAAAAGTTGCAATAAAGAACCCAGCATTAAAGCATGAATGTCCACTAATCCAAAATAGGAATGTTATACAAATACCAACATAAGCCTTAAGGCCTTACAAAATGTTTCACTTGATATTACATGATTTACAAACCACGGCACGCAGTCCGGTCATACATGAATAAAACAGTAAACACTTCCAAATAGGCCTTCGAGGGCCGGCTTCGCACTTGGGCTTTAGCCCGCTATTGACCGCTTGGTCCAGCAGCTCCTGCAAACAACAAACCACCGCACGGTGGCAAAATAAGGCAACGGTCAGCAATGCTGACCAAATTATAACGATCCCTCCCCCAATTCGGGGCGGCGATTCTCCTTCCCTGCATTTCATTAGCATAAGCGAGCAATATAAATATATAGCCATTTCATCACATACGTTGGCTCGCACGGCCACACGCCCCGTGCTCTCAGGGCACATTCTCGGTGAACCGGTCGATGTCACGTCAATTAAAGCCATAGATATTCCGTACTCACCACCGCCACTTTGACGGCCAAACCTATGAGCAATTTGTCTTCCTGTCCTGGGTCACGACAATTTAATCCATAGACCGCCGAAGACCCTAATCTATGCCAACGGCAAGTGCCACGTGCCTTTAGGTCTCTTTAACCGAACGACATAGAACGGGTATGGTTCCATCTAACCCGTGCTCACATCGCAACGACAATTTAAGCCATTTGCGCGGGTCAAACTTCCACCGAGTCCCATTTGCATCACAATTCACATAACCCGGTTATGTTCAAGTTGGCTCTCAGGCCACCAAGTTGGCAAGATCTCGTATCCGCCCAGTTTTCCAGGTGCACCTTTGGGTTAGTCCCCAAGGCTCCCTGCTGCAATCTACCGTGTAGAAAACCCGAAAAACAATCCATAGCACGAAGTCTTCTCCGGCATTTATGCAATGCAACAACACCGATCCAGACCAACATGTCCGGGTTGGCTTCACACATCATGCCTATATCCTTTCTCGCTTACGGACTCTAAACAACGGGTACTTCACATATCTACCCGAAGGAACGCCTCCATCTCTCCGCAAACTCGCGAGAGCGGGCTTCCTATACAAAGAAGGAGAGCTACTCATGCTCAAGAAGAGAATCGTTACCCTAGCGTTCCTCTTTGGCGCCATGAAAAAGTAAGCGTATGAAAGGCACCACACTAGCTTTGCCTCCGTGGATCCGGAGTCGGCTCGCGATTCGTAGCTTCGAAGCTCCTCCAATGACCGGATCTAGCTCCTTCTTCCTTCCTTGGTTCTCCTCTCTCTCTAAGGTTTTAGAAAGATGATAACTTATGAAAAGTGAGGGTTTCTAAGGCCCAATCCCGGGTATATCCCTTCAGGAACAACCCCCAGCCGTTGGATCATCAATTAAAGAAATGAACGGCTTTGATTCGGGACTAAAATGCCCAATCTGGACCAAACACGGCCTGGCACACGCCCGTGTCCAGGGTCGTGTGCCTCATTCGCCGTCAAAATCGGCTCGCTTGGAACAACACACGGGTATCGAACACGCCCGTGTTCGACCTGACACGCCCGTGTTCCACCTGACACGGCCGTGTGGCCGGCCGTGTACCCCCATCATTTTTCCCCGAAAACAACCCGAGCACTGCACGGGTTATAGGACACGCCCGTGTCCTTTCCCGTGTCACCTTGATACGGCTGGGCTCCAGGCCGTGTACACGGTCTCGACACTTGACACTTCGTCGAGCGAAGATCGTCGACCTGATGACACGTCCTTGGACACGCCCGTGTCCTAGGCCGTGTGCCTTGTCTCGACACAATGTCGAGACCAAAGTGTTGACTTCCCGGGACGAGTGTCCACACGGGTTGACAGGCCCTGCGATACGCCCGTGTCGCAGGTCGTGTGCCATGTCTCGACACTTCGTTGAACGCAGAGTGTCGACTTCGTGGGCTAAGTGTCGACACGGGTCGACACGCCCTGCGACACGCCCGTGTCGCAGGCCGTGTGCCCAGTCTCGACACAATGTCGAGACCAAAGTGTCGACTTCCCGGCTGAGTGTCGACACAAGCTTGACACGCCCTGGGACACGCCCGTGTCCCAGGCCGTGTGCCTGCAGCCAGAACCCAAAACTGGCCCAAAACGTCCCCCGTCGCTCCTTTGAGTGTCGGGGCATTACAAAGTGTCTGCCAGTCTCTGTAAGAAAAGAGTTAAGAGCAGACAAATATATGAAAGGAGCTTGCAAGTACCTGGGAGAAGGCTTACAAGTAACGGTTGATCTCTACAAAATGAGAGTTAGGGGCAGGCAAAATATGTGAAAAGAGCTTGCAAGTTCCTGGGAGAAGGCTTGCAAGTGCCTGCCAGTCTTTGCAAGAAAAGAGTTAAGAGCAGACATATATATGAAAGGTGCTTGCAAGTACCTGGGAGAAGGCTTGCAAGTAACGGCTGATCTCTACAAAATGAGAGTTAGGAACAAACATGGCATATGAGAGTGTCTTGCAAGTACCTGTGAAGAAACTTGCAAGGGTCTGCTGATCTCTGCAAGAAGAGAGTTAGGAACAAACATGGCATATGAGAGTGGCTTGCAAGTACCTGTGAAGAAACTTGCAAGGATATGTTGTTTTCTGTAAAGTGAGAGTTAGAAGCAGGTATTGTATACAAAGAATAAGCTGCAAATACCTGGACATGACTTGCAGGTGCCTGCTAATCACTATAAAGAGAAGGGTAAGTAGTAGACATAAAATAATGAGCTAAGTTGCAAGTACCTGAGCTGAGGCTTGCAGGTGTCGACTGTTGATACGATAGGATCGATATGATCAAATAGTAGAGGAAATGCCTGATGCACTGCTGATAATTGAAGATCAAACCAAAAAGCAGCGATCTTCTTGCTATATTAGAGATGTCTTCAACATGAAGTCCAGATCAATAAGTCAAGTGTTAGCATTTGATAAGAGTAGCGAAGAGCTTATAAGTAATCACTTGACAGGGCTTTGAGCAAGCAATGCATGTAAGATGAGCATAAGCAAAGTGAATGCTGGAAATCCTTTTTGTAGGTCGGATTAACCTGTTCAACTGTGAAAGAAGGCAGTTGACAAAAAAGAGGTCTATACTCGGAGATGACCAAGAAAGACTGGATGTCGCCACAGGAGATCACCCATGGGCCTTATGCATCGCTTGCCTGAGAAAGGTCATCCCGAGTATAGTCCTACTCAAAGCGGGCTGGTCGTGAATCCTCTATAAGGGAACAAAAGAGAAAAGCAAGGGAAATCCTGAGAAGGATCGCTAGATGCACTGATCACATGCTTCGAGTTACTACGCCACTGATCAATGAGACTGGTTGCACCAAGAGTCCTATAGCTTGTCTGTGGATTGATCAGTGGAGATGAGGACCCCGCGAAAGCATGGATTGGGAGCACTAGAGAACGCTCGTCCATCACAGTTGTGAGATGATCGAAGAGACAAGGCTACGCTTGGTCGCCATTGCTTGTCAAGCAAAGATCACCGTAATTGTAATGTATCCTAACAGAGCACAGCAGAGCTAACACATGGGGCCTCCCTAACACGCACTCTGTGTTAGATGCCGGCTAGGATCCAAAGTCCAGTATTCCTCCACATGAGAGTTGGATAGCCCCCATTACACACATATGCGAAATCTCCCCGCGATATGTGGTCACTGTGGTCTTACGCCGGAATCCAATCCCAAGGGGGCCTATAGCAAGACTCGGCGACATCTCTGTGGCTCAGTGATCTCTTGGAGAATAGAGAATAGAGGAGAAAGCAATACAAGAAGGGAACTGTGTCAGTATGGGATCCCTGATAAAAGCTTTGTTGAAAAGCAAGAATGAACACTAAGAAGTGTTTTGTAAAGAGAATGTTTGAAAGGGTAAGAGTAGAGATAACCCATCATGGTTGTGAAAGAATTCGGAGGACTATGAAGTACTTTGTTGGCTTAGAATAGCCTTCCAAGCACACCCTCATCATCGGCATTGAAGCATTCAAAAGTTTTTTTAACAACGCGGAGAGGGGGTTCTTCGACTAGGCTCACTCCTTTTGAGGAGCAAGGAACGTCTGCAACTTCTTTGCCCTTAAGATTATTGGATCAGGGCGATCTTCTTTGGGAAGCAAGTCACGCATCTTACCCTGCCGGAGCATCCTTTGCACAAGCTGGCGGAGTGCTCGGCAGTTCTCAGTCAGGTGGCCTGGCTCTTTGTGGAATTCGCAGTAAGGTTCTGAATCCCTAGACCTTTGATCAGCTGGTCGATAAGGCTTTTTGTAGCTAGCCCTATCTTTCGTGATCTAGCTTACTTCTAGCACTGCTTCATCTAGTTCATACTCATGCAAGTCATCGTCTTGTTGTTGATAGACTACAGCTATTTGAGAAGAGGCTAGTGGTAGCAATGATTCTTGAGCACGATCACGGCTCAGGAGAGGGTATCGATGGCGCTGAAACCTTTTTCCCTTCCTCGAATGAGTTGGGAAATCATTGTGAGGAGACCTCGGAGGCTGCTTGTGAAAAGGATCTTTCTCTGATATAAGCTTGGAGACGAAGCCTGGGTTGTACTTTTCACCTCAGATGTATGAGTTGGCTAGAGCAATCAACTCTTGGTATGTCCTTGGTGCTCGGACATTGGCTTCAAACTTGAGAGGCCCTTCACGGAGACTATGGATAAGAGCCACTCGGTACATTTCTTAGCTGACAATCTCGATGTCCAAAATTTCTCTTTGGAAACGATCAACGAACTGAGACCAAGTTTCATTGCCACGCTGCTTGATCTCAAAGAGGGCTTCAGGACCACCCTTTCTCTTCGTGGAGGTAGAGAATCTGAGCAAGAACTCCCTTCACAGATCAGCAAAGGAAGTGACGGAGTGAGGGAGAAGACCATAGAACGAGTCCCTCAATTGCCCATCAAAGGTTGTGACAAGGAGCTTGCACTTTGTTACGTCTGAAAGAGTTTTGAGAGCAACGGCTGATTCGAAGGATTGAAGATGATTCACTGGATCAGTCTCTCCGGTGTAGATTGGTAACCGGGGTTCTCTGAAATTTGCTGGAGTTGGTTCATAACGAACGTTCTCTACAAACGACGAAGGCTCTTCTTTTTCTCCTACAACATCGGGATAAAAAGGAGCATAAGCTGCAGCTGTAAAAGAAGCAGGAGGATAAAAGCAGAAAGTTGCTGCAGGAGGAGCAAAGACAGGAGTTGTAGGGTAAGGATGACTTCCCTGAAAGTTGAGAAATCTAGCAGGGCTTCCCCGGGCTGCTTCTCGGAAGAAGTTTTGGCGAGCAGCAAATTCTTCATCTTGAGGTCGCAGAGGAGCTACAGGACCTTGCAGGAAGGTTGTTGTGCACGGACTAAAGAGCGAAGTCGGCAGGCCGCGCGGTTAAGTAAAATGGGAGACCGCACGGACTGGAGAACTAGAGGCCGGCAGGTCACGTGACTGAAGGCATAGAGAGGGGTGCAGACTGAGAAATGGAGTACGCAGAAAATGGGCTTGCTGGCTGACTTCGAGCGTGAGCACCTTGGATATGATGATGCCTCCCCTACATGAGAGGTATGGGGGTCTATTTATAGGCCCGAGGAGGTAACGGCTTGTGGTGACGTTACCCCAGTGAGACGGTAACTTGAGCGAGAAGAAGACGGAGTCCGCCGAGTCCGCAACAGGTCGTGCAGACTGAGGCTTGATACTGAAGCCGGTGCTGCTGAAGGCGAACTGGGAGACCTAGTGGCGGACTGTGATGCGGGTCCGCGGGGTCCGCCACTGCTGAGCTGAGACTCCGCCTACTACTGGGGTGGCAGATGTTGGAGGCCAAGCGGCAGACTACATGGAGAATCCCCTGAGTTCGCCGCTGCTGAACTGAGCGAGCCATAAGGGATGCGAGCAGGTGAGTGCCCGCGGAGTCCGGCGAGTCTGCACGAGGTTATGCGGACTGGGGACCACCTTCTAGAGGATCTGCTGCCTGGCGGGCTGGAAGGAGTCCGCACTACTGACTGAGTCTGCGCCAAGACCGCAGACTAAGGGAGAAGTCTGCTACTAATGACTGAGTCTGTGACAGGCCTGTGGACTGAGGAGGAGTTGACCCTGCTGCTGTCGAGCAGCTGGTACTGGCTAAGGAAAGGCAGACTGCAAAGAGAGTGCGCCAAGTCCGCCGAGTCCGCTTCTATTGGCGAGCTGAGTCCTCTTATGTTGGAGTGGAGAGCCTGGCTGTTGAGGCTGTTGGGGTTCACCAATGAAGGCGGACTGGAATTCTTGACAGCACTTTGAGTCCGCCGAGCTCGCATTGTACGGGACGTTGCTGCTGGTCTTGGGGAGTAGTCGGAGAGCTGGAGTCCACGCTCTGTAGGCGGGCTAGAGGAGTCGGCTGCCCATACTGCTTGGTGACAAGGGATATGTGACCTGCCGAACTGACAAGGCAGGCCGCTCATTTTGGCGAGGCGGAGATGGAGGTAGCCGGCTGGCGGCCTGGTGGCAGGTCGCCACCTGTGCTTGGTGGTTTGGAGCGGTCTAGTGTTCTTGAAGAACGACTTGCTGGAGCGTGATGAAAGAGCGGCTAGTTCCTGCAAGGGACGCGACTTTTTGTCGGCCTTGGTGGACATGGAGTTGAGTCCTGCAAAGAGATACCTGCAGAGACAAGCTTGCGGTTAAGCTGAAAAGGGGGCGGCCTGTGGAGGCGGACTGCAGGAGCAGTCCGCTGTCCCTGCCGATCAAGGGAAGGCGCGCGGCCTGGGCGGTCAGACCGCTGAGACCGCGCAAGCCACGAGGCCTGAGCGGACAGATAATTCTGTCCGCCCACCCTAGGGTATCACGTCCTCCAGTAGGAACCCGGGGAAGGCTGCGACAAGCGAGCTGGCTGTCATGGGAAGGATCGTCGATTTCGGGGTTAACACTCAACACCCAAGAGCACCTCTGCACGATCACTCCCAAATGCGCCCACTCACGCTACGCTCCTGATACTACTCGCAAGTACATGTATCATTCCTGAACGATGACGATAGTACACAAGACTTACTAAAAAACACACAAATAACCTCTCAAGCGTACTCCAGCACACTTCATGTGAATTGAGACCTCCGGTCGGCAGCAAGCCTCTAGTAAGCTGCAAGGACTCCTCCGCGAGCATTCTACATCAAGCATTCCACGTGTAACATGCTCAACATTCACAACACCCCAACACACGAAGAATTCCAGACAACAACCAGTCAACCACTCCACAATCCTCCGAGCGTAGCAAGAGACCAGCCAAGAGATTAAAGCCTGCAGAACTAAAATTATGTAATGTCTACCTAAATCACCTAGAGGTGGGTGAATAGGTGATTTCTGTGTCTTTTTGTGGAATAAAAACAAATTAAAAAATTAGAACACACATAACACAAAGATCTATAGTGGTTTCCCGTGTTGGGTATGTCCATTATCCCTCCTCGCCTATCTACCACGAAGGGCTTGATTCAGCTACTTCACTTTTCTCAGATATCAACAAATCTTACACCCCAGAGCCTCAACTCCTACAACTCATAGATAACGCTCCTACAACTTGTCGAACAGTAATGATTGTCGACGAAAAGCACTTAGAGAATTTTAACATGTTCCAACTTGTCACTCGACCCCATGCAGAAAAAATAGTCGACGAATTCGATGATTATCTGCTACTATACTCGATGAATTCAACGAGTATCGGTAAGTATACTCGACGCATTCGACGCCTAGCCAAGTGATAATTGATGAATCTGACTTAGAAAAATCCAGAGAAGTAAAGTCGAAATGACTCGACAAATTTTGCGTATATCGACATGTATATTCGACAAATTTGGCAAGTATCATTAGATACATTCGACGAATTCGACGTGTATACACAGAGATACTCGACGAATTTTACTCGATCGATTTTCCAACATCCAGAGATTTTACCCCAAATACATATGATGACTTCGACGAGTGCTAGTAAGTATATACGACGAATTTGGAGAGTAGCAATGACTATACTCGACAAATTTGACGAATATCCTTTACGATAATCAGCGAATTTTACTTGGGTAAAATTTTTGTTCTTCTTATTCTAGCCTCTTGACCTTCCTTGATCCTTCTGCTGTACTTGGAATCAAAGTATACCCCAATAAAGAGATTATACGTGAGTCAATACGTTGGCCTACACAATGAAGGATTACATTGTATAGTCCTATGTTTACTGACCCACTGTAATCTGACATTGGTGTGTACTTAGCAACGTAGTCATGCAAGTACATAACTAAACATGCAGCATCAAATACAACTCAATTCAACTTAGCTTAGTTGGACCCTTCTTCAAATCAGGGTTATTATGGATAAAATACCCAACAATCTCCCCCTATTTGAAGAAGTTAGAACCTTACAACTAAGGTGAATTGCACAATAATAATAAAGCATGAAACTGAAAAGATATATAAAATTGAAAATAAACATAAACAAACAATTCCAGTGAAACATTTAAATTATATATATACATATCAATGAGAATTTTGTTGGGACAACCAACATCCAAACATATAATCCAAAACATAAGATCATCAGCCATGCCTGCCCTGGCTTTTCTGACGTTGTTTGACAAAATAGGCCTTGGGCTTCAGATAATATCTCGGTGGAGCTGATGGTGCCATTGGATCATCATGTCTGTGGTTCCTGAAATGAATTCTTCTCTTTGTACCGGCCACCTCATACTTCTGCCACTCCTCTCGATCATAATGGTTCCGCCTGTTTTCACCTCCAACGTCAACCATTATGAATGAGTCTAAGATGATGCCCCTTAAAATCGGACTCCAAACCTCAACAATTTCTTGGTTTGCCATTTCTCTGTTGGGAATTTCTCTGGCAGGCTCTGATCTCACAACAGATAGGTCTTCACCATATTTTCTTCTTTTGTACACTAGTGATGGAATGTCTTCAAACACTCGAGCATCTGGAATATCAGCAGCAACAACAGGTCTGTTGTGCAAAAAATCCATAATGTCTGACTAGTATTGCAAGTAATCCTAAGCAGGATGAACTTCAATATCTACTAGTGCAGGCCCAAGAGGTACTGGAAAACTTGCATCAACCTGACCTGGTATGCCAAAAATCTCATTATGTAGCCAAGAGAAGTTGTCGTAAATGTACTCATTGACTCTTTTGAAGTTTCCAACCATGGCAGCCTCAACAACATCTACCTTAGCTTTTAGGGCATCCTCCCCCTTTCTGACTTCAACAGCTATAACATTGGCATAAGATTCCATCGCCTTGTCAAAATGGTCCATTGATTTATTGTGAGCATCAATCATGGTTACTGCATTCATATCAACATTCACAAGAACTTCCAGATTACTTTTGAGCCCGACCATGGTATGAACAATAACTTGTCCACCCTGAACGAACCAAAAATCCAACCTTGCATCTAATTTGTCAAAACGCACCTTGACAGCTGCAAGGCCATTGTTCAAATCTTTATCAGTTTCTTTAACCTTCTTCATAACTTTCCTCAAGGAATGATCAAAATGGGCATGATGTTTGGCCGTCATGCCTTCCATTATTTTCAGAATAGATACCTCTGCACTGGTAGACAGTATATCATTAGCCTCAATAATAGGAGGGGTGGGGGGATCTAGACTTCCCTCGGAGTCATTGGAGGACTCTTTCATGGGAGTAACAGTAGCTTTCAAAAGGAGTTCAGGAGTAGTAGATTCTATGACAGGAGGGTGCTGCTCAGCATCTCCTTCCTTTTCAGACAAGTCAATAACATCTACCTCCTCTATTGGAGGTCCACCCGGGATTGCAACAATCCTTCTCTGAAGCTTTCTCACGAATCTGTTTAACTCTGGTTGTTTGGGGACAGAAGGATGGCTCTGCTCCCCCTCAGACCTTACCGGTAGTACATTTGGGAGAGGTGTAAGTTGAGTTTTTGGAGCAGTGAGCTCCAAGCTCATCCTCATAAATCTCATAATCAGCAACATCTAGCGTAGTATCATCTACTGGCTATCCACCTCATCAACAGTATCATCCAAACCATCAACAATAGGCAGAACATCATCAATCTCAATATTAGAGGATACTGGAGCATCATCAGCAGTCTCATCCTCAGGCACATAAGCCACAATCTCAACAGCTGTAGCTTGGCCTATAGCAACAGCCTCAGAAAGCAGAGCAACTATCTCTTCATCTATAACTGTAGCAGCTGGAAATGACACTGAAACCGGAACCTCTGTAGTAGGGACTGGTGCCTCTGGCTTAGAGCTGATTGGGACATCTGGAACTGTAACTGAAGGAACACACAAGGGCACTGATTCAATATCCACTCGTGTATCAACTATCTCCCCCCTCAACTCCTACACTCAGTCTATCAGGAATTTCACTAGGGGTGGGAGTGGGAATCCTTTCCTCAGGTACTACCGCTTCCTTTACCTCAGGCACATCTTTGACTCCCCCTGGCCATTGGATCCTCCTATCCCACCTCGAGTAGATGGAGAAATCGATTTTCTTCAGGTGGTGGATGGGACACCCTTGGTCATATCAAACTTATCTCTGTCCATCTGATTAAGGTATAGACTTAGAATTCGTCCAAAATTGGGAATGGGGAGACTTTCCTTAATCTTTTCAAACAACACTACACCACAATCCAATTTCTTCCTGCAGATGATGGCCACCAGGAGATTGAACATCTCAGAAGAGAGGTAGTCATAAGAACCTATCCTACATAGCATCACCTTGCCAATGATGTCTGATAGCAGCTTGCCTTCCTCATTCATGCCTTTCCTTTTAACAGCTTTGGTGCCTCTAGGCAATCCACAAAATAATATGGCTCTAGTAACGTCCTCCTATTCAAGCTGATCGACCTCATCACAAGCCGGAAACCGCAAGAGATGGGTGAGGAGTGAAGCCTTCACCTTAACTTCGGTCTGACGAACCTTACTTTTGATAACTGTATCCTCCCTGCGGAGCTTTGCATTCTGATATAACTCTAGGACGTCTTTATCTAATACTTTGCATGGGTTCTCTATCACGAAGGATAGGACGGCAGATTCCAACATAAGTAACACATTATTGAACTTATCTGACGTTGATGCAAACCCGGTTCGAATGAGTTCTCCAACTCCTAGCAGTCCACTTGTGCTTCGAAGTGCCATGGAGAATCAATAAAGTGAGAACTTAGGAATCGGCTGGGAGGTACTGTCAGCTGCTGTTACCCGAACAGATCGGTGGAAATCCTCTAGAAGAGATGGAATGACGGCTGACAGTCAAAATGAGCTTGGATGGTTATCACTGAATCGAATCGGCGAGGGTGTCAATCTGTAGAGAGCGAATCGTAGAGAAGAAATAGAGCAGTTTGTTGGGTTTCTCTATAGGGTTGGCACAACGCTTGTGCACGCAGCGGAAAAATAAACATCAAGAAAAACCCAAAGAGATGTGGATCGGGCTATGAACGTTGAATCAAGAAGTTAACAAAACTAGGCAAAAATTACCTCGGTGGCGTTGAGTCACAACCCAACGGAGATGCTCCAAACTTTATCTGCTTGCTAGTGGCGAGTTCTACGCGGAATAGTGTCCACGTTTCTGCAGAAGTCCACACGAGCGGGAGAACACCGATCTATCCGTCGCATGGATTATCGGGAAGGAGAAGACCGCACCTTTGCTTTCCCACGGATTGCTAGGTTCGCGCCAGGGATTGCAGCACCAGCGACAGTCGCCGGAGAAGAGGTGGTCGACGGAGCGAACACGGCGGCGGCGGAACTCTTCCGTCGGCGGCGGGGATCGGGATCGGCGGATCGAAAGGCGGAACGGCTTCCGTCGGGTTTCGATCTGCTATAGGAGAAAATCGCGAGCCCGTCTATCATCCCGAAAACCCTAAGTGTCCTATTTATACCAAAGGTATAAATAAACCCAGGAAATTCGCTATCCGCAGACCACCCGAAAATAGGGTTCAGAATCGGCGAGTATCAATCGGTGAGAATCGGCGACAATCGGCGAGAATCACTGAGCACGTTCGGCGAGAATCAGTCGACGAGTATCATAAAGGATCGGCGAGAATCAGAGTACAATACTTGACGATTCTCGCCGATCGTCGAGCCGCGCTCGACGATACACAACGATACTCGACGATCGTCGAGCCGCGGTCGACGACAATTGTCGAAGTAGTCGATCGTCGAGAATCAACAATTGATTCTCGACGATTCTCGTCGATCGGTGAGAATCAGAGAAACGATTCTCGACTAATGTCATCGACCCTCGGACGACAATCCCAACTAGCCCTTCAAGGCAACATTTGCCCAACCCGATGATCCTATAAGGCAACACTTTGCCCATAACCCTATTCAGGTCGGTGATTGGTAACCTTTACCAACACAGTCAGTCAACCAACTTCTCCACATCTCTTATGTGCGACCCTGCAGGCTCATATCGCGTTGGCAGTGAGATTACATGTTTGATCACTTCCATATCATCATGGTGACTCCAACACAGTTCGTGGGATATAAATCGTCGGGAAGAGCTTGTTCAGCGGAGTTGGAATTTCTCTTTCGACGAAGTGGAATGGTTTACCCTGAACCCTTATGTGTGTGTGTCTATATATATATATATATATATATATATATATATATATATATATATATATATATATATATATATATATATATATATATATATTAAATTTGACATGGGAAGGCGCGTACCTGAACCGTGACTCTTCGGATAAAATATAAGTATGAAAATTGACCTTAGTGTAATTCGTCGAAATTCACGAGACGTAGTGTCAATTTCGTCTAGTTTTGACGTGTGTATCTGACAAATCGCCGAGTTTTGATAAGATATATTCGACGAATTTGCCTTGGACAAATTTTTCTACTTTGTGAAGTACTTACCGAGTCCATTCTGGTTTCCTTAGCAATCTTCACAGATCCTTGTTTAGCATGCCTAGTTCCGTTTTGAAAAATGAGAACTTGGCCTCGTCTAGTGGCTTCGTGAATATATCTGTGACTTGCTTATCCGTCGGGACATAGCTGAGGGCTATATCCTTGTTCTCCACATGCTACTGAATGAAGTGATATCTAACTTCGATGTGTTTTGTCCAACTGTGAGAGACTGGATTGTTCGTAATTGCTATCACACTGGAGGAGTTGAAAAACATCGTAATCTATTTAAACTTCAGGTTGTGATCATCGAGTTGATTCCTGATCCAAAGAAGCTGTGCGCAACAACTACCAACAGATATGTACTCTGACTTGGCAGTGGAGGTTGCCACACAATTCTACTTCTTGTTGTTCCTTAAGATAAGCTTTCTACCGAGGAATTGGCATGTCTCAGAAGTGCTTTTCCTGTCATCCCTGCTACCTGCAAAATCTTCATCTGAAAAACCAATTAGCTTGACATCATTACTTCTTGGGTACCATAAGCTAAGATTTGGTGTGCCCTTAAGGTAGCTTAAAATTCACTTTACGACAATGTAATGAGATTCCTTAGAGTTCACTTGAAATCTAGCGCGCACACATGTTGATAACATTATGTCAGGTCTACTGGCAGTAAGATAGAGTAATGATCCAATTATACTTCTGTACTTGATTTCATCAATAGATTTCGATTTCTCATCCTTGTCAAGAGATAGTTGAACCCATTAGGTCCTCATCGAGGTTGCATTCTCCATTCCGAATTTCTTAAGTAACTCCGTGGTGAACTTCGTCTGAGAGATGAAAATTCCATCTTCAGATTGTTTCACCTGAAGTCCTAAGAAATACTTCAGCTCTCCCATATTTCTCATTTCAAACTTCCCATGCATTAGTTTAGAAAACTTCTTGCAAAGTTTGTCTTCCATAGAGCCAAAAAAAATATTGTCGACATATATTTACAATAGCAAAATCTTGTCTTTTACTTCCCTAAGAAATAATATCTTGTCTATCTTTTCTCTTGTGAACTTGTTCTCAAGAAGAAAGCTTGTTAACGTCTCATACGAAATTTGGGGAGCTTGCTTTAAACCGCAAAAGTTTTATTGAGAAAATAAACATAGTCAGGGAAAGTAGAGTTGACAAAACCTGGGGGTTGTGCTACATATACTTTCTCATTCAAATCTCCGTTGAGAAATGCCGACTTCATATCCATTTGATAGACTTTGAAGCCTTTATGAGTAGCATACGCCAAAAATAACCTTATCTCTTCGATTCGAGCCATCGAAGCAAATGTCTGAACAAATTTGATCCCTTCTTCTTGTATGTATCCTTGTGCTACAAGCTTGGCTTTATTCTTTATGATTACGCCATTTTCGTCCAGGTTGTTTCTGAAGATCCACTTAGTACCAATCACATTCTGTCTCTTGGGCCTGGGGATCAACTCCCAGACTTTGCACCTTTCAAACTGATTGAGCTCCTCTTGCATGACCATTATCCAAGAGGCATCATTATTTGCTTCCTCAAACTTCTTTGACTCAACCTGAGATAGAAAACTAAGATGTAGAATCTCATTAGCAGTACCTCTTCGGTTTCTGACACCGTCGCCCGGCTCTCCAATGATCTGGTCAATCGAGTGATCTCTCAGGTGTTTGAATGCTAAATTTTTTCCTCTTCCACCAGCAGGTTCTACTGTGTCCACTGCATCTCCTACATGTTGAGGTTGTTCTTCACCTAGTCGTCCTTCATCCACCATACTTGGATCGATGACCTTGACTAAACTTGGAGCATCTTCCTTGATGGCTTCTTCCAAGCTTAGATCCTTGAAGCTGGTACCTGCATCTACACCAACAACACTAGACAAGCTGCTATGAAGCATGCTTGTCTCATCAAATACAACATTGATAGACTCTTTTACAACCAAGGTTTTCTTATTAAAAATCATATATGTCTTATTATGGCTACTATAACCTACAAACATACCTTTAAAAAATTTGTCACTAAACTTCATACGATAATACTTTCCATTATTAAGTATGAAACATTTAATGCCAATGATTCTAAAGAAGGACACAATCTATTTTCTGCCTTTCAATAGTTCATAGGGAGTCATACGATGGTTTTTGTTGATTAGTGCTCTGTTTTGCATGTGACAAGCTGTGTTGACCGCTTCGGCCCAGAAGTACTCTGGTAGTGAAGCGTCATTCAACATTATTGTACATGCTTCAATGAGTGTTCTATTCCTTCTCTCAGCAACTCTATTTTGTTGTGGAGTATGTGGGGAGGAAAACTCATGACAGATATCTTGTCTTCCACAGAATTTTGTCATGGCACCATACTCAAATTCTGTTCTGTGATCACTTCTAATTTTGACCACCGAGCAGTTTAATTCATTTTAAATTTTCCTAACAAAATTAGTGAAATCTTCAAAGGTACATGACTTGTGTTTTAAAAAAGAACACCCAAGTAAAACGAGAGTAGTCATCAATAATTACCAACGTATAGACTTTACCTCCTAAACTGTGAATTGGCATATGGCCGAATAAGTCCATATGCAGTAAATACAAACACCTAAAGGAATCTTTTTCAGAAATCCCCACAAAGGTAGCCCTTGTCTGCTTACCCATCTGGCATGTGTGACATGGACTATTTTAAGGCACTTAATGTTGGGGGCATCACGCAATAAGTTGTGAGAAAAAAACATATTTATTGTTTTGAAATTAATATGTGCTAATCTCTTGTGTCATTGGTCGCGGAAAGATGCACTACCTTTTTCCAAAAAACACACTGGTGTAGAATTATCTAAACATAGAAAATTTAAAATGAAAATATTTCTACTCCAAGTGCCGGTTAAGATCGTCTCGAAATTTGCAGATGATTTTATCAGACACTTATTCTTATAAAACTCATCGCTATAGCATTTGTCACATAATTGACTTATGCTTATCAGAATATGCTGTAATCCTTCAACATAAGCCACGTCTGTGAAAGAGACTATGTCATTGGAAATCATACCGTAGCCTTTAGTAATTCTCCTGTCTGACCCTACAAAGATAACCTTTGGTCCATCTTCGACTGGGGTGAATTCTCGCAGTAGGCTTCTTGTCCCATTCATTTGCCGAGAGCATCTACTGTTAAAATACCAGATTGGAGTTTCATTGGCCTTTAGAAATACATGCAATCATAAATCATTTTACATTAGGAACCCAAATCAATTTGGGTTCTTGGTTCCTTGTTAGCCTAACACCACTAGGAATATTAACCCCGCGAGTGGTCGGTCTCGCATTGTTAACTCGTGTAGTTTCAAAATTTGCAAGGTTAAACAAACAATCTACGCCAAAATGACCAATTTTGTCGCAACACCAACAGTCAAATTTGTTGTACTTTCTCTTGTACTCCCGCTTTACCTTTTGAATTTGAGGTCTAGTAGGGCCTGCCGACTTGGAGGTGGAAGCCTCCTGATTACAGCATGCACATGGCTTCTCAGTCTCCTTAGTCTTGAGTACAATAAGTTTGGCTTTCGATGCCTTCTTAAAATTTGGTCCATGAAATTAGGGACCATGCTCCTTAAGAATTATCTCTTCATGAGGTGTTGTAAAAATAGTCGCACCAAAGTCTCGGGGGCGGGTCCATCCTTGATAGCGCTTTTTATGCTCCACATAGGTAGGCCTAGTAAAGTGCCCTTAGGACGTCTCAAATTCATACTTATTCGTAGGAAAGATAACCTTCTTAAATGAGGGTTGACTTTGAGATGCCTTCCCTTTGTCTTTGGTACTGGCTCTCTTAGCAGCCTTACCTTCTCCCAATATGTAGCTAAGACCACTACCCTTCTTTGGAGCAGAAAACTCATCTATGAGGGGAAGAATGGTATTTGGATTAAAGTATCTTTCGAACAGCTTCCTTTCCACCAAGAGCTTTTCTTCGAGCTCATCTAGGTATTTTTCCTTCTGACTTAACAGTTCAACGAAGCATTTCAATTCCTCTTGCAAGGAGTGAACTTTACTTTTGAGAGGAGTCAATTTAATAATTTCCTCCCTCTGGCTTGATTCCACTTCCTTGAGAGAAGCGATCTGTTTCAATTTCTTCTTGACTACCTTGAGATATTTGTCAAAAGCTTTCAAGAGTTCTTGATGCTGAGCCATCAAGTCAGAGTTGTCTTCCTCAAAAGAATAGTCTTCATGACCATTTGTGGAAGTTTCTGATTCAGAAAGGATTGCGTGAGAGTTTACCTTCCCATGGTATTGAGAGTCGCCTACTTCCTCATCTGATTGAGCCATGAGCCCGAAGTAGGATTCCTCATTTTTTGAAGTTGACTCACTCGAGTCATTCTTGCTAAGAGGCTTGGACTTCTTGGCGACGAAGCTTTTCTCTTCCTTCCTTTTAACCATGAAGGATCTCTTCTCTTCCTTCTTAGAACCTTCCTTCTACTTATAGGGACACTCCACAATCATATGTCCTGGCTTGTTACAACAGTAACAGACAACATTAGAGGAAGAGTGTTTATTCGGTTATAGCTCTTCGTAGAACGATAACCTTCCTGATGTGATCTTCTGAAATTAGAGGAGGAGGACTGATTTTTCATTTTCCTCCTCTTATTGAGTAATATTTTAAACTGCTTGGAGATGAGTTAGAACTCTCCATCAGATAGCTCAGAGCCTGACGTGCTTGGCTCAGAGTCCTCTGGAGTATCTAGAGCTCATGTCCCTACTAGTGAGATGACTTTAGACTTGCTCGAACCTTCAGCTTTCAAGGCTATTGACTTCTCTCTGCTTGAAGTCCTGCTGCTTTGCTCCTACTTCTTTCTGGTGTTCATCTGAAGTTTGTAGGAGAGAAGCTTTTTGAAGAGGTTCTGGGGGTCAATCTTTGCCAGCTTCCCAAACTCCCTAATGGCTACAACTTTTGTATCCCAGTCCTTTGTCAAGGATCTGAGGAATTTGTCATTTAGCTCACCATTAGTGAAGGTGTCGCTGTAGTTCCTGGGCTCGTTGACAATCTTGAAGAACTTATCAAAACTGTTAGCAATATTATCATTGGCACCCTGTTTGAAAGCTTCGTATTCCTAATTTAGCAAAGATCTACGATCATCTCGAACTTCTTCGGTTCCTTCCATAAGCACAATCAGACAATGCCACATCTCCTTCGCTGATTTACAGTGGAATAAATTTTGGAGCATCAAATTGTCCACTACACTAGCTTTAATATTCTTCTCCTTCTTATCCAGCGAGACCAAGGCATTTCATCATTAGTCAAATCCATCATCTTTTTTGGAATCATGATAGTCGGATTGAGAGCAGATGGTTGTGTTGGAATGTGAGGCCCTTCTTCAATGATTTGAAATATTCTGGGATCAGCTGCTTCCATGAAAAACCTAACTCTTTCTATCCACATGGGAAAGTTCTCTTTAGTGCACACACGTAACTTCATAGAAGATATATCCTTGCCTCTGTCCATAGCAACCGAGGGGATCTCTAAACAACTAGATGAGAGATCTTGTTCAAGGTGTTAACCTTATACCAAACAACGACCCTCTGACCTAAATCACCTAGATGGGGGGTGAATAGGTGATGTTTGTGTCTTTTCACGGAATAAAAACAACTTAAATAATTAGAACACGCAAAAAACAGAGATCTATAATGGTTCCCCGAGTTGGGTACGTCCACTGTCCCGCCTCACCTATCTACTACGAATGGCTAGATTCAGCTACGTCACCTTTCTTAGATTTCAACAAATCTTACACCTCGGAGCCTCAAATCCTATAACTCGGAGACAATGCTCCTACCACTTGGAAAACAACCTCTCCTACAACTCGATCCATAAACGGATCTACGACTCTATCCAAAAATGGATCCACTACTCGGGGGGAAAAACCTCCCACAAATATTACAAGAGATTTATACAAAATGATTACAAATAAATCCTATTCAGATCTAAAATCTTCAGTCCTTCCTTCCTCAAAAAGTTGAACTTGAAAATCCTAGAGAACACCGGAAATCAGAAGGCTTTGAAAACTTTGATCACAGATCGACTAGATCATAGCGAATCAAAAACTTTGGAGAACAAAGATCCAGTCGATTTTCTTGAGAAAGATCGAATCGTCCGGTTCTATCATCGGTTGAGCGGAAGTCGCGAGTCGTACAGGAGGCTGATGGAAATTATTCGATTGGAAGCTTTCTTGATTAGAAATTAGCCCAATTTGCACGATTAGGGTTGAGGAAATAAACAACCATAAATATATATAGATATCATCCTTGGCAACAGCTATAAAATAAATTCCAACTCGGGACCTCCAAAAATCACTATGTATGGCTTCCGTTCAACCCGAGCCGAGGGTTTGAAAAGTGGAAGAAAATACCCTAAGGCCACATTTGTTTGCAATGTGTTCATTTACGATTTTCATTTTGCTTCAAAACGAAAACATCAAGCATTTTTGTTTCAGGACAAAACGAAAACTTATTTTCGTTTGCAATATGTTTTTCATGTGTGTTTTAAGGCAAAACGAAAACGTACGTTCGTTTGTTGTTAACAATCCCCCTCTTTTGTTGTTCGAACTTTATCTACAGGACAACACAGCGGGAAGAACCCTATCATCAGATAGAGAGAGAGAGAGAGAGAGAGATCAAAACAGACAAACTAGAGAGAGAGAGAGGGCAGCAGAGAGCGACGTCACCCGATCGAACACCTAGAAGAAGAAGAAAACAGCTCTGGCAAGCCGAGAAGAAGAAGTAGTTCCTGACGGGAGCTAGGAAGAAAATCGGGAGGGGTTTTGTAGGGAAGAAGCTCAGTTCCAGGAAGAAGTTACCGGAGAAGCTCCGTTTCGGGAAGAAGGTAGAGGCGATTGAGAAGAAGAAAACAGACAAAACATCTACGTCAGCCTGCCAATCGAACGCCTAGAATATCTCCCGCCGGTGAAGAAGTGAAGACATTTTCCCCTATTTTCTATTTTCAAAACCGAGCAAAACAGACCTCGGTAGGTCTTTTTTGTGGCTGGGCAAAGTTAGAAGGAATGAAAACCGAGCGTTTTCAGATCAAAATCAAAACAGTGCAAAACATGGCCAAACTGACACCTATTTTTGGACCGCCAAAACTGAAAACCAAAACCGGTTGTGAAAACGGTGCAAATGAACGGACCCTAAGTCATTTTCATCGAGTATCGTCGAGTACGGTTGAGTTTAATCCCTGAACTGCAATGATTCTGGACGAAAAGTACTTGGAGAATTTTAACTTGTTCCAACTTGTCACTCGACCCCCGGCAAAAAACATAATCGACGAATTCAACGAGTATCGGTAAGTATACTCGACGCATTCGACGCCTAGCCAAGTGATAATTGATGAATCTGACTTAGAAAAATCCAGAGAAGTAAAGTCGAAATGACTCGACAAATTTTGCGTATATCGACATGCATATTCAACAAATTCAGCAAGTATCATTAGATACATTCGACGAATTCGACGTGTATACACAGGGATACTCGACAAATTTTACTTGACCGATTTTCCAACATCCAGAGATTTTACCCCAAGTATATATGATCACTTCGACGCGTGCTAGTAAGTATATACGACGAATTCGACGAGTATCAATGACTATACTCGACGAATATCCTTTACGATACTCGACGAAATTTACTTGGGCAAAATATATGTTCTTCTGATTCTAGACTCTTGAGCTTTCTTGATGCTTCTGCTGTATTTGGAATGGAAGTATACCCCAATAGAGAGATTACACATGAGTCAACATTTTGGCCTACACAATGTGGTATTACATTGTATAGTCTTGTGTTTACTGACCCACTGTAATCTAACATTGGTGTGTACTTAGCAACGTAGTACTGCAAGTACATAACTAAACATGCAGCATCAAACACAACTCAATTCATCATATCTTAGTGGGACCCTTCTTGAAATCAGGGTTTTTGTGGATATAATATCCAACAAGAATTCACCGCTTAAGCCTCCAAGCAGCGGTCAAAGAATCCAAAGCAACCAGAGTGCAACATTCCACACTATAGCAAATAAAAGACTTAACTCGTGAGCAGTGGACTGCCACCCTCTGAGCACATCTCTATCTTTCTTTGCTAAGTATATAGAGGAGCAGTTTGTCACCCTCACTTTTTCTCAAAGCTCTGTACAACACCAACAGATAGTGAAGTTTGGTTGGCACAATCCCGACCATGTGGTTTTTCACCTCTTTCTGAGGCTTTCCACGTAAAAAAACCTTCTTGTCAGCCATCTTCTTTTATATGTCTGTTTATGTACCCGTCTGCTCTTGGGCTAAGACAGAATATTTTAAACCAGTCTACATGAGCTTTTGAGTTGGTCACAACAGTTTGGCGTCGTATGTGGGAATGGTGTTACCAAAACTCTGTAAATATTCTGAAGGAAGTATCCACTAGACAGTAATACTCAAAGACTAATGACAATGACAAGAAGAGCTACCCATACTTCTAAAGGATTAACACCTGGGGGGATGTCATTCCAGTTCATTCCCACTCATACATTAATGTACCTCTCATTTAAGAGGTCATGCATGCACCCCATTTGACATTGGGAGAACATGTATACCGGATTGAAGTGCACCACACAAATAGAGAAGCTCTGTGAGATCATAATCTTCCCCTGAATGAGGCAACCCACCACAGCCAACTCTGAATCACTCACTGACCGAGCACTTCACTGCAAGCAATGTATACCTGAAGAGGAGTTCCGCAACACAGCCAATGGAAGTTAAAGATAAGCTTCAGAGTGCCTGAAGCTTAACATCATCATCATCGCTTGGAAGTAGCAGGTTTTGAACATGCAATTGAAAGGCTCACTCGCAAAGAAATTGTTAGGGACATTGACCATTGAAAGTGTAGCTAGATCTGATATACTCTAGAGGGGGGGGGGGGTGAATAGAGTATATGGTGCTTGAAAACTTTTTACAACAATTGTTGTGATATGAGTGAACAGGAAAGCAATTATTAAATCTAATCACAGAATAACCTACAACAGAAATTAATCACAGATCTAAACTAATCACAAAACAATCACAGCCAGAAACAAAAGATAAAGACAAGCAAGCCAGAAGACACAAGGAGCTATAGTGGTTCCCCTAAACTTGGGTACATCCACTCTTCTACCACCATAGGTAGGAATCCACTGCAGGATGAGTTGATCAGGTGTCCTGGGCACCAATGAGCTTTTGATAAGGTGCTCAAAAACCAAATCAGATTTTTTGATCAGGTGTCTTGCCACCAATGAGCTTTTGACAAGGTGCTCAAAAACCAAACTCAAACTTTTGAAGGGAATTTGAAAAACCCTTTATAAAGATGGGGATGAGAGAGTTATGGAAGTCTTCTCTTTCTCAAAGCAGCTGAGAAGACTATGTGGATTTGCTATTGTCAAAGCTCCCCCTGAGTCCTTGAGATGTTTAGGAAATGAAGCTTTGTTGTAGGGTGATAGGCCTTCAGAAGTTGATCTCCAGCAAATGATGATTTCAACAACAGCTGAAATGTTAGGTGTCTGGAGTATTTGAGAGATGTTGGCCTTGAACACTTGAATCACAAGAGATCAGAAGATTTCAGATGGTTGATCTCCTTGGATGTGTGTTCTTGAGAGAATTCTTTGAGACAGAGAATATTTTGTTCTTGTTCTTCTTGTCTATGTTCAGAGTGATAGAGAGATTTAAAAATCTTGTATTTTATTCTCTAGTATTGAATAGAAAAACATTCTCTGTCAAGAATAGTCGTTGCCTGACATTAATTGCATCCTTAATTGCAATTGTCTTCTGGAGGAAAGTCCAAAGAAACATTCCTTGATAATCCCTTGAAACTTGGTCCAGAAATAAATGAAAACGGCTAGAAAATCTTCTGAATTAATTGATGAATAACTCCTTAACTGTTCTGAATTTGAAACTTGAAAAATCCTTGAAGTCATCAAAAAATCGTCGAATTGAGCTCTGCTATCGTCGAACTGAGCTCAGCGATATGGACTTATACAGCAACAAAAATCGTCGATCTGAGCTCAAAGATCGTCGAACTGAGCTTAGAGATAGAGATCCAATACTGAGTCAAGATCGTTGAACTAAGCTCACAGATCGTCGAATGGAGTTCGACGATTTGTTGAAGCTGAGCTCAGCGATCGTCGAATGGAGTTCGATGATCTGTCGAAGTTGAGCTAGACGATCGTCGAATGGAGTTCGACGAATCGTCGTGCTGAGCTCGACGATATGACTTAGTCTCAAACTGAAAATCCTTGGTCTTGGAGGGCAGCTTCCAAACCTAGACTTCTAACCCTTAGACTCAATTCTAATTGACCTTTAGATCTATACAGGAGGTCAAAAACAAGTTTCCTAGAGACATAGTGATCCTGACCCAAATTAGTAATAGGGTGTTCCAACAATCTCCCCCTATTTGGGTTAGGATTACTATTTACAGAATTTGGAAAAATTAAATAACAACATACATAGCAACAAAGCAATAAACAGGGCATTGCAGAACCACAGATATATATCATCCCAGAGACAGAATTCAGAATTCAAAATGACTGTCACCTTACATAGTTATTTCTTCTCCTTGCCCTTTATGAGTTTGATTTCTCTATTGGGGTTAAGGGCTTCCTTCTTTGATCTGGTATCATCTGTTGCACCTAAAGAGGTTTGCTGTTTGGGCCTTGGAACTACAGCTTCAGGATGCAGCTCCATGTATCTATCAGAATCAAAGAAATTGCTTGAGCCATATCTTTCTAACTCTTTCTTTATCTGTTCAGACAGTGTAGTGATGTTGGAGGAGTCTCTGGCTTGCTCTTTAGCTTTCTTAATCTGGTCCAGTGCAGCAAGTTCTTTCATCCTTGCAGTCCAAGCAGTTGGATTATTTTCAGGATCTTCAAATGGCACTGGTGGCTCATATCTATTTGATGGATTATCCTAAGGAGGTCTGGATGGAACTACTTCCTTCAGTTTATAGGGAAAAGGACCAGAGGTTGTGTCTGATGAGATTTGTCCTTCCCTGGAGTAGGGATGTTGCCTTGAATAACCTTTAGAATAAACCTGGACTTCTCTTTGATTTCCTTTGTAGTTTCCTCTTCTGGATTGAGAACCCCTGGACTGGCTTCCCCTATGATAGGATCTGGCATGAGGCTGATAGGGGGTTTGGCTTTTGGCAGAGGGTTGAGCAGCTAAACTTCCACCTGCACCTGCATCAGGAGGAGGTAGTGGAGGAGGATGAGGATGTTGAAATTGGGAAGAGCCTTTTTCATATCTCCTCTTTTTCTTCATGGCTTTGAGTTGATTCTTTGAATACTGCATCCAGTGCTCAGTTATGGGGCAGTCATGAAGAATATAATATGGAATATCATTATTGTCCTTGACTTTGGCTGGAGGTACTCTCTTCATGGCTTTGCTCCTTGCCTTTCTCTTCCTGGCAATAGTGGCAGATGAGTCATCAGAGTCAGTCTTGAACTCATCACTTTCAGAACTTTGCTCATCATAAAGAGCATCAATCTTTTTCATCAATTCCTTTTTGAGCTGGGTTGAAGCAGATGAAGCAGCAGTGATTGGAGCAGCAGCAGATACAACACTTGTAGTAGTTGAAGTTGAAGCAGAAACAGAGGTCGAAGCAGCAGTAGATACAGAACTAGTAACAGAAGTTGAAGCAGCAGCAACAGGAGCAGATACTGAAGTTGTGGCAGCAGTAATAACAATAGCAGTTGGTGCAGCAATAGTGTCACTTTCAGAAACAGCAATATCAGCAGCGGGAGGAATATCATCAGCAAACACAGAAGGCTCAAAATCATGTGCCTCTGTCATATGGATATCAGCATAAACTGGAACAACAGTAGCAGCAACAGAAATATCAACAAAACTTTCAGCAGCAGGAGGGGCAGCAGCATCAGATACATCAGCAATGCTTGCAGCAGGAGTAGCAGCAGCATATACTGAATTAACAAAGGAAGTTATAATGCTGGGGTCACAGCATGAGAAGGGCACAAGGGCCTTGGAGCGATCCTCTGGGGGCTGGTCAGCAACTCTCTCTGGAAGACAGCTGAAGTAGGCTGAATCAAATGCTGAGAGCAGAGACCTGAGGTCTATTGAGAGGAATGCAACTGGATCTTGAAGAACAGCAGCAGCAGCAACAACAACAACTGAAGAAACAGGAGACACAGTAGGCAAGCTCACTTCATAGCGCATCTCCCCCTGCCTAGATTCAGACAAAGCTGCATCAAGGCACACTGCTGAAGGGATTGCCTGAGGAATTAAGGAGGAGAGCCTGGCAGAAAGAGCTGCCACTGACTGGAGTAATGGAGCCAAGGAGGTCTCCAATAGAAGAGATAGCCTGGGGGCTAGCAATTCATAGATCCTGTCAGCTAGGGCTGGAAGATCTACTTGCTCAACAGGGATGTGAGCAGAGGTAGAGGATGGAGGAGGGGCTATTGGGGATGGTAGTGATGGTTGAGGTGTGGGTAAAATGGTGATGGAAGACAAGGGGATAGAGATAGATGGTGTGAAGGTGGGTTGATCAATGATTTCTTATAGAAGTTCCTGGTAAGAGGTGGATGAGGAGGGTAGCTTAGGAGGAGAGGAGGGTGAGTCATCCATGAAGGAATCATCAATAAGAGTGAATGAGGCAATGGAGGGTGAAGTGGCAGAGTCTGGTTGAGAGTAGGAGTATAATGGACGGAATAGTTCTTCTGTGACAGTTGGAATTGGAGATGGTATTGATGTTGGAGATTGGCTGGAGATGATGATAGTGGATGGAGTTTGAATGGTAGATGGAATTGGAATGGTGGATGGAATTGGAGAAGATGGAATTGGAATGGTGGATGGAATTAGAGAAGATGGAATTGGAGGAGGAGGAGAGGCAGCAGCAGGCAGGTCATCTGCAGGGGCAGAGACCTGAGGGGAAGTGACTATGGCAGTCATGGTGCCTGAAGATGTGCTTGCAGAAGGCCTGCTGGGCATGATGATCTGCCTGTCCCATTTACCAAATAGGGCACAGGACAGTCTCTTTGAAGCATTAATATGTATCCCAGAGGATACCAGCAATGTAGGGCATCTGTTCTGCAGAAAAAGGCCTAAAATCCTCCCAAAATTCACAAAACTCTTATTAATTTTCTTTTTAATTAGGTCAAAGAAGACCTCTCTCCAGTTCAAATTCTTCTTGTCCACTATGGCTCCCATTAAGCATAATTGATACCTAGAGATAGTATCATGGGCAGAGTGCTTAGCCAACAGGACCTTCCCAACCACATCAGCCAAGAACCTATACTCCACAGACAGATTCTTCTTCAGCAGCTTGCTAGGGTTAGCCTCAGAATGACCCATTCTTGCAAGCAAGTCAGCAAATTCTTCTCTAGATAAATCAACAGAGTCTCCACCAGAGCTTAACTCAAAAACTTCTGTCAGAATTGCTGGGGTCAAGGGTACCTGGGTGCCAGAAATTGATCCAATAATTGTGTTTTGATCCTGGTTGTGGGCAGTGTAGACCCACTCTTTAATCTCATCAGCAGCAAGTTTAATCATTGTGGTCATGATTGCAGCAAGTTTCTACTCCTTGAACAACTCCAAGATGTCCTAGAAAACCTGATCTGTTGTGCTGAAGGATTCCATGTCAATGTCAAAGCCGGCATCAAATTTCATGGCGGCAAGAACAGCAACAGAAACGGCCATGATTACCTGAAAAGATTCAACAAACAAAATGACCAAGTGTAGAAATGTTTGGAGGGAAAGAAAGTTTTTGCAGAGAAATCGAAAGCGCAAAAGGAGAACGACGGCGAAAAAATGAATTTTATATTAGGGTTCTGTCACAACCCGCATTTTCACTGCCAATAAAGTTTATCAGAGTAAGGGAAAATGTGCGTCATGATGCCACGTCAGCAGGGGATAACTGCGAACGCTCAGGCAGACACCAACCGACAATGAAGAAAGGTTTCTTTTAAGTTATTTTAAGGAAAATCAGTTAAGTGCAGAAGTTAGCCGTATCCCTCGGCTTAGTGGCTCATCTAGTCCACGAATCGAAATATATTATACGCTGCGGAAAAATACTTGATTAGATTAACTCAAACATCCTACATGAGTAAAAACGTCCCTAAAGGACAACTCATGCTATGCAAGACTCTAAATTTATTATAGTAGGGAAGATAGCTTTCACGGTCGCCAAAAATAACAAGTTAGAGTTTCAAATTATGCAATGCATGAATTAGTAGTAGGTTTTATAGTTTAAAATACCTAACATGCATTCCTAGCATAAATCCTCCCAGAGAGCAAGTAAAACATCCACTTTTAAATAAATGAGCAGCTAGCAAGTATCAACAACTAACAATCAGTGGGCGCCAACAAGCTGACACGAACCCACGTACAAAAGTATGTCTGAACTAGTAAAACTAAACCAACAACAACTACCTCGCTAAGACGAGGCAACAACCACGGCCAACACTGCCGCCAGAAATCCAACACCGGCACTGCTAACTGCTACAGCTCTGAACCTGAGGCATTCCAAAAACAGAATACCTCAGCAAGAAGGTACAAGTAGTGGCAGGAAAAGTAATAAGCCAAAATAAACAAAGGTCAACAGGGGTACCAACCCAAGACCAAAAGCACTGAAGTAAAGTACAAAAGAAAACAGGGCATCAATAGGAAAATAACTCCTTCGTGATTTTTCACGTACACAAGGGTGCACCAGATGCACAAGGCTATAAGGTGGCTACATGATTATTTCACTAGAAAGAAAAATAGAAAAAAAAACCTTATTAGGCACCTGTGGTCGACTCTACCCGAACACACGGGCGAAGTGGTCACTCTTGGACGCACCACTCAAAAACACAGGCGAAGTGGTCGCTCTTGGACACACCCCCCAAAAGGCACAGGCGAAGTGGTCACTCTTGGACGCACCACCCAAAAACACAGGCGAAGTGGTCGCTCTTGGACACACCCCCCAAAAGGCACGGGCGAAGTGGTCACTCTTGGACGCACCACCCAAAAACACGGGCGAAGTGGTCGCTCTTGGACACACCCCCCAAACGGCACCAAACGGATATATAATCCGTCTAACTGCGAGGGAGTCTCATACTCTCCACTATACACTGTAGACATCCAAAAACCAGGTAGACTTCCATAGGGCACTAATGAAGGTGACAAACACTGCAGAGGTGGAATCGTCCACCAACTCTCGCATTTAAAAACGCAAAAAAACCACAACACAAAATATCTCAGGATTTGGCTCGACAGATTCTACTAGACATTACCGAACTCAAGACGCGGTTGATCGACCCTTAGGAACGATTTACAACCCTAATTAAACTCTAATACGTTTGATAACGAGAGCTAAGGCACTTAAGTCATCGCTAAGACACTTCAAGAACGATTAAACATAAATAGACAAGATCGAGGTTAGCATGGCAAAACATCATAACGACATGTGATCAACAAAGCGGCTAATCATGACAATAATTTGGAAGAATAATTGTAGAAAATTTTAGGGGACGTGAAAACATAGCCGTTACCATCGATTCGGACAAGGAGAAATGAGGAGAAACCACCACTTGCCTTGGTTTTACCGGAAAAGTCCACCGAAATCACTCCACGTCATAGATCGGGGCAAAAGGATGCGGGAGAGGTTGAGATCTAGACAAAAATGGTGGAAAAGGGATTAGGGCTGAAAAACCCTCACGAAACAAACTCAAGGAATGGGGAAGAAATTACCACGATAGCGTAGCTCTCGGCGAGAGCTTTCCGGATCTAAGTTCGGTTGAAGATTTCGAGCACCGGAGAACCGTCGGCGGTCACCGGAAGATTCACGAAAAAGAAACTCTCTCTCGCTCGCTGCTCTGGTTCGGGAGAAAAAATAACGGAGAAGATGAAGTTTGGTTTTAAAACCTAAGTCCAAGAATATATATATATATATATATATATATATATATATATATATATATATATATATATATATATATATATATATATATATATATATCTTTATAAAAAGTTTTGTCAAAAACGGTTTATTTCGAGCAGTTTTGCGGGAACCCACAATAGAGGTCTAGGATGACTTCAAATCAAAACGTTGTTAACATGAAAGTTGTAGATCTCGTCGAGACGAACAAATTTCATGTTGACCATTGTTTGATACGATGCCGTTTTGACCCTCAAAACGGCCTCTGCACTCAGACAGAAAACAGCCTACTCGAGTGGCAGCATACCTACTCGAGTAGCAGCATACCTACTCGAGTAACAGCATACCTACTCGAGTAGTAACATACCTACTCGAGTAATAACATAACTACTCGAGTAGTAACACAATATACTCGAGTAGGGGCTCATTACTCGAGTAAAAACATGACTTACTCGAGTAGAACTAACACATACTCGAGTAACAGCTCACCACACGAGTTATAGCAGAAAACACGGAATTAGGGGTTTAAAACGACCTCAAATCGAAAGGTGGTAAACATTAAAGTTGTAGATATCGTCGAGACGAACAAAGTTCATGTTGACCATATTTTGATACAACCCTATTTTGACTCTCAAAACGGCCTCTGAACGCAGACAGAAAACAGCCTACTCCAGTGGCAGCATACCTACTCGAGTAGCAGCATACCTACTCGAGTAACAACATACCTACTCAAGTAGTAACATACCTACTCGAGTAATAACATACCTACTCGAGTAGTAACACAATATACTCGAGTAGGGGCTCATTACTCATGTAAAAACAAGACTTACTCGAGTAGAAGCAGCATATACTCGAGTAGCAGCCCACCACTCGAGTTATTGCAGAAAAAGCGGACTTAAGGGTTTAAAACGACCTCAAATCGAAAAGTGGTCAACCTGAAAGTTGTAGATATCGTCGAGACGAACAAATTTCATGTTGACCATATTTTGATACAACGCTGTTTTGACCCCCAAAAAGGTGCCCGAGTAAAAATTCTAAAACGGGCTAATCTAGTAGAACCATAGCTTCTCGAGACGACTCAGCACGGAAGCCCGAACGAGCGCCGAAGTAAACGAAACTCATGCCGTAGGCAAACACTGACGCTACGAACTCAATGGCGAAGTCAAAACCAGAATCCGACGAGCCATTCCCGAGATATTAATCTTCGAAGTATACGACGAACATAAACAATCCAAAACTTCAATCGCGCGCCGAGACTCCAAAAATGCTCGGATTGCGATGAAACTTGACGAGCAAGTCCAAAATTACTTAACTTAAATTCCAAATGCAAAATCTTCCCATTACAACAATAATTCGGCCTACTCGACCGCACGGACGCGAAATTGCCTTAACGACATTGCGCCGTCAATTCGACGTTAAAAGTAACGCCACGACGTCATTAATCTGACGTTCCCAAACAAATAAAATCATCGAAAAATCGGGGGCCTTACAGTCACTCCCCCTAAAAATAAGTTTCGTCCCGAAACTTAACACAACTCCAAAACCAATCAAAACGATAAAATCAATCATAACTGAAAACATAACGACATACCTGAAACTAAGAGAAGAGGTGCGGGTGAGATCCCCTCATCACCGATTCCAATTCTAACGTCGCGCTCTCGACGTCTTGATTTCTCCAAAGAATCTTGACCATAAGGATGGCCTTTCTCCGCAACACCCGCTCTTGAAAATCCAGAACACGAACAGGTTCTTCCACATAAGTAAGGTTGGGCTGAATCTGGGGTATCGAGTCAAGGACTTGACGATCATTACGAACACATTTCCGCAACAGGCTCACATGGAACACATCATGGACACCAGGGAAGGTCGCAGGCAATTCCAACCTATAAGCCGACACTCCGATGCGCTCAAGAATCTGGAATGGTCCCACATACCGGGGGTCTAACTTGTGGTTCCTACCAAATCTTTTAACACCGGACATTGGAGAAACCTTCAGAAACACCAAGTCTCCAACTGCAAACTCCAGATCGACCCTTCGAATATTAGCATATTTCTCATAGCGTTCTTGAGCCACACGAAGCTTTTCTCGAATATGAGTCACAACACAATTCATCTCTTCAAGGGCTTCCGGACCTAACAACGGCCTCTCACCAACTTCAGCCCAAAATAGTGGGGTTCTACAACGCCTCCCATACAAGGCCTCAAACGGAGCCATCTGCAGACTCTCTTGATAACTGTTATTGTAAGCAAACTCCATGAGTCTGAGACGCTCATCCCAAGCACCACCATGATCCAAAATATAACACCTGATCATATCTTCTGCGATTTGATTTACTCTTTCCGTCTGACCATTAGTCTGAGGATGATAGGCGGTGGAATACCTTAAATCTGTACCCAACCCCTCCTGTAAACTCTTCCAAAAGCGAGACGTAAATCTAGAGTCCCGATCTGATACGATGCTAACAGGCACACCATATAACCTGATGACCTCCTCAAGATAAAACTCAGCTATTTTCTTCATCGAGTACCCAATCTTAAATGGAACAAAGTGAGCACACTTTGTCAATCTGTCGACTATCACCCAAACGGAGTCATGCCCACGGGGAGACTTTGGCAGACCTGTGATAAAATCCATTGAAATACTTTCCCACTTCCAACTTGGAATATCAAGCGGTGTCAACTTACCACCAGGCCTTCTATGATCAGCCTTAACACGTTGACATGTAAAACATTCCGATACAAACTTTGCGATGTCGTTCTTCATCCCTGACCACCAAACATTTTGCTTCAGATCTTTTTACATCTTTGTGGAGCCAGGGTGGTAGGCTGCACTGGAACCATGAGCTTCAGCACAAATCTTAGCTCGAATATCGTCAAAGGCGGGGACGCAAAATCTACCCCGATACTTCAGGGTGTCCAACTCGTCCACAGAGAAATCGGGTAGCTCTCCCTTCACCGTTCTATTCTGGAGATGTAACAAGTCCGGATCATCCTTCTGATGTGCTCGAGTAATGGAAATCCAAGAGGGTTCTTCTGCTTCTAGACTAGCAGGCACAGTACTACTCCCAACCTCAATATCCATCAACAAAAAATTCTTCTATCAAGGACTGCACCGACAGATTAAAAATCTTAGCGGTCTTTCTACTCAAGGCATCGGCTACTACATTAGCCTTTCCTGGGTGATAAAGAATTTCTACTTCATAATCTGCTACATATTCTAACCACCGACGCTGGCGCAGATTTAGCTCCTTCTGAGTGAAGACGTACTTCAAACTCTTATGGTCAGTATAGATCTTGCACAATGCACCATGTAATAAGTGTCTCCAAAGCTTCAGCGCATAACTTACGGCAGCAAACTTCCAAATCATGTGTAGGATAGTTTCTCTCGTGGATCTTTAGTTGCCTTGGTCCATACGCGATCACCTTACCATCTTGCATTAGAATACAACCAAGTCCGATGTGTGACGCGTCAACATACACATCATACTCAACTCCTTCCGTAGGTAAGGTTAAAATCAGAGCAGTACATAATATCTTCTTCAACTCTTGGAAAGCCTCTTCGCACTTATCACTCCAAATGAAAGCAGTATTCTTCTGAGTAAGTCTAGTTAGAGGAGCAGACAACACCGAAAACCCCTCCATGAATCTTCTATAATAGCCAGCCATGCCCAAGAAACTCATAATCTTCTTGGGTGTAGAAGGTCTCTCCCATTCCATCACGACAGAAATCTTGGTCGGATCTACCGAAATACCGCCCTTGCTTACAACATGACCAAGAAGGACACCTGGGGTAGCCAAAACTCACACTTGCTCAACTTCGCATATAGCTTATGCTCCCTCAGGGTCGACAAAATCAAAAGCAAATGCTGAGTATGATCCTCAGCATTGCGGTAATACACCAAGACATCATCCTCTAGACACGGTAAACCTACCTTGGTTTCCAAAACTGGAACCTAATAAGAAAACACCCAGAAGCTAAAAGCCTCCGAGCACATACCACAGAAATGACTGGAGAAGCCTAACGCGGATAACCATAACCACTCCTGGGTTGACCGTCGTCCATCTTGAAGTCCAAGCGCTTAACCGTACACTGGGTAACAGAGTCATACCTAGACAACCAGTACAGGCCTAAGACTACACAAAACCTTCCAGGTCTATCACCTTTAAATCAGCAACCACTAGGAAAACAAATAACTGAATCGGACAATCCTGAATATCTTCGTCCGATACCACAAAAGCACTAGAAGGAAACTTGACACAAAACACGTCACCAACCTGATCGAGGGTCAAACCATGATGCTCTACAAAGGGCCTAGCCACGAACGGGTGGGTAGCGACACAATCAAAAGGAACACGCGCCCAACGGTTCTTTACCTTAATTTACTTATAAAGTCGTATACATACTTATTCAATCAATAACAAAACCAGATAGAACCTAACCTGAAATCACTTGTGTTGAAGACTGAGTTTCTTCTTCGGTCGTCGCGATCAGTTTAACTTTTCCTTTGTCCTGATTTTGTGGCAGCGGTAGAGCCCGAGGCGGGGCCGGCTGCAGTGGGGACTGAGCCTGGGGACACAAAGTCTTCACGTGTCCCTTCTGCCCGCAATGGAAGCAAGTCTTTTCCTTCAACCAGCAATGACTCACGTCATGTCCCTTCTTTGAGCAGAACGTGCACACCCGATCTCCCTTGGGTACTCCTTGGATGGAGAGCACCCGCTGCTTCTTTTGAGTGGCACTTCTCTTGAAACACCTTTCAAAAATGTGGCCAGGTCGACCACAGAAGCTACATATTTCTCCACTTTTCTTTTTTGAAAAAGGGACAGATGCCCTAGAGATTCCATGCTCGACACCCTTCCTCTTCTCTTCCCTCGGTATCATATCACGATCCTTAGCATATCTGAAAGTGCAACTAGATCTGATATACTCTAGAGGGGGGTGAATAGAGTATATGGTGTTTTAGTACTTTTAAAAACTTTTACAACAATTGTTGTAATAAGTGTGAACAGGGAAGCAAATATAAATCTAATCACAGAACTAAACTATGCAAAAACTAAGCACAGACAAATCAAGGCCAGAAACAAAAAGTAAACAAGCAGAACCAGATGACACAAGGAAATATAGTGGTTCCCCAAACTTGGGTACATCCACTCTTCTACCACCCTAGGTAGGAATCCACTGCAGGATGAGTTGATCAGGTGTCCTGGGCACCAATGAGCTTTTGATAAGGTGCTCAAAAACCAAAGCAGATTTTTTGATCAGGTGTCTTGCCACCAATGAGCTTTTGACAAGGTGCTCAAAAACCAGATTCAAACTTTTGAAGGGAGTTTGAAAAACCCTTTACAGAGTGGGGGTGAGAGAGTGATGACAGTCTTCTCTTTCTCAAACAACTGAGAAGACTATGTGGATTGATGTCAAAGCTCCCCCTGAATCCTTGAAATCTTCAGGAAGAAAAGCTTTGCTGAGGGTGATAGGCCTTCAAAGGTAGATCTCCAGCAAAAGATGATTTCAGCAATGGCTGAAATGTTGAGTGTCTGGAGTCTTGAAATGATGTTGGCCTTGAACACTTTTAGAGCTGAAAAGATCTGAAGATCTGAAGATTTTTGAAAGCTTGATCTCTTTGATGAGTGTTCTTCAGGATTCTTTTTGACAGAAGTTTTTGAGAGAGTCTCTGTATTCTGAGTTGTGTGTCCTCTTTTTTTTTGTTCTTCTATATATCATCTATATTGATTCAAAAACATTCTATCTTTTATTCTCTGTGCTAGAATAGAATATCACTCTGTCAAAGATAGCCGTTGGCCTGCATTGATTGCATCCTTAATTGCAAAAACTCTTCTGGAGGAAAGTCCACAGAATTATTCCTTGGAAGATCCCTTGAAACTTGGTCCAGAAATAAATGAAAACGGCTAGCAAATCTTCTGAATTAATTGCAGAATAACTCCTGTCTGATTTGAATTTGAATTCTGGAAGTTATCTGAAATCGTCGAACTGAGCTCTGCTATCGTCGAGCTGAGCTCAGCGAACTGGAAAACTCAAGCAGCAAAATAATCGTCGATCTGAGCTCAAAGATCGTCGAACTGAGCTCAGAGATAAAGATCCAAGGCAGAGTCAAAATCGTCGAACTGAGCTCACCGATCGTCGAATGGAGTTCGACGATATTGTGAAGTTGAGCTCAGCGATCGTCGAGTGGAGCTCGACGATCTGCCGAAGTTGAGCTCGACGATCGTCTATCTGAGTTCGACGAATCGTCGTGCTGAGCTCGACGATCAGACTTAGTCTCCAGACAGAAAAACTTGGTCTTCAGGGCAGCTTCCAATCCTAGACTTCTAACCCTTAGACTCAATTCTAATTGACCTATAAAGCTATACAGAAGGTCAAACAAAGGTTCCTAGAGACATAGTGATCCTGACCCAAATTAGTAATAGGGTGTTCCAACAATCTCCCCCTATTTGGGTTAGGATTACTATTTACAGACTTTGGAAATTCAAATAACAACATATAATCAGAAAAGAATAAAAACAACAGCAGCTAGACATTGCAGAAACATCACAGAGATATATACATATATATGTATGTGGCATCCAGATAGCAGTCAGAAAATCCAAAGATTGTCACCTTACAGAGTTACTTCTTCTCTTTACCTTTAACCATTTTGATTTCTCTGTTTGGATTTAAGGCTTCCTTGTTGGACCTGGTGTCATCAGCTGCACCCAAGTATGTTTGCTTTGAAGTCCTGGGAACCACAGCAGCAGGATGCAACTCCATATATCTGTCTGCATCAAAGAATTTGCTGGAGGCATATCTTTCTAGCTCTTTTTGTCTTTGCTCTGACATAGTAGAAATATTGGAAGTGTCTAGCCCTTGTTCTTTGGCCTTCTTTATCTGATCTAATGCAGCCAACTCCTTCATCCTAGCAGTCCAAGCAACAGGATTCTTCTCAGGGTCCTCAAATGGTACAGGTGGTTCATACCTGTTGGAAGAATTATCTTGAGGAGGCCTAGCAGACACTGTCTCTCTTAGCTTGTAGGGGAATGGACCAGAAGTAGTGTCAGCTGAAACATGTCCTCCCCTGGAGTATGGGTGCTGCCTGGAATGCCCTTTAGAATAAACCTGAATATCTCTTTGACTTCCCCTGTATCCTCCTCTCCTGGAATAAGAACCCCTAGACTGGCTTTCCCTTTGGTATGATCTGGCATGGGGTTGGTAGGGAGCCTGGCTTCTAGATGGGGCTTGACTTGCAGAGCTGCCACCTGCACCTGCATCAGGAGGAGGTGGTGGAGGAGGATGAGGGTGCTGGAACTGGGAGGAGCCCTTCTCATACTTTCTCTTCTTTTTCATTGCTTTCAGCTGATTTTTGGAATACTGCATCCAATGTTCAGTAATTTGGCAGTTATGCAGAATATAATAGGGAATATCATTATCATCTTTTACTTTTGCAGGAGGAACCCTTTTCATAGCTTTGCTTCTAGCCTTCCTCTTCCTGGCAATAGTGGCAGCAGAGTCATCAGAGTCTGTCTTGAACTCATCAGAGTCAGAACTCTGGGCATCATATACAGCATCTATTTTCTTCATCAATTCTTTCTTCAACTGAGCAGCAGCAGATGAGGCAGAAGCAGAAGGAGCAGCAGCAGGAACAGCAGCAGAGACAGTAACAGATTCAGCAAAAACAACAGTAGATTCAGCAGCAGATACAGCAACAGATTCAGCAGCAGATACAAAAGGAGAAGCAGAAACAACAACAGTAACTTCAGGAGTGATGGCAGCAGCAACTTCAGTAACATCAACAAAATCTTCAGCAGGCTCAAAATCAGTGGCCTCTGTCATCAGAAAATCCTTGGATATCTGCTCATCAGAGGCAGTTGGGATTTCAGCAGCAGCAAAAACAGTTCTTTCTTCAACAGCAGCAGCAGCAGCAGTTACTGAGAGTACAAAGGAGGATATAATGCTGGGGTCACAGCCAGAGAAAGGCACCAGTGCCTTGGACAAATCTTCTGGGGGCTGGACAGCATTAGGCTCTGGGAGATAACTGAAGTATGCAGTATCAAAGGCAGAAAGCAAAGACCTTAGGTCTATTGCCAAGACTGCAGTAGGAGCCACAGGAACAGCAGATACAAAAACAACAGCAGTAGCAGCAGTATCATGAACAGCAGGAGCAGAAGCAGCAGCAACAGCAGCATGAAGGTTTGCTTCATATGGCATCTCCCCCTGCCTGGATGCAGATGCATCTGTATCAAGGCACACTGCTGGAGGTGCTGCCTGAGGAATGAGGGAGGAAAGCCTGGCAGAGAGAGCTGCCACTGACTGTTGTAGAGGAGCTAAGGAGGCCTCCATGAGAAGAGAGAGCCTGGGGGCAAGTAGCTCATACAACTTGTCAGCTAAGGCTGGGAGATCTACATGCTCAAGAGCAGGAGCAGAGGTAGATGGAATAGGGATGGCTGAGGATGCTGGAAGTGGAGGGCTGGAGAGTGGAGGGATGGTTGGCTGAGGTGTGGGGATGGTGGAGATGGAGGACAAGGGTATGGATATGGATGGAGTGAATGATGGTTGGTCAATGATGTGGAGGAGGAGATCTTGGAATGAGGTTGAGGAGGAGGGTAATTCTGGAGGAGAGGAGGGGGAATCATCCATGTAGGAGTCATCCAGAAGGGTGAAAGATGGTATGGATGGTGAAGAAGTGACATCTGGTGGTGGATATGAGAACAAAGGGTGGAAGTGGTCTACTGGAGGTGATGAAATGGTTGCTGGAGATGGAATTGATGTTGGGGAAGGGCTAGAGATGGTAATGGGGGATGAAGCTGGAATGGTGGATGGAACTGGAATGGTGGATGGAGGAGGTAGGGTTGGACTTGGAGGAGGAGGAGAGGCAGCAACAGCAGCAGCCAGGTCTTCTGCAGGAGCAGAGACCTGTGGGAGAGTGACTCTGTGAGTCCTGGTGCCTGAAGGAGCACTAGATGAGGGCCTGCTTGGCTTGCTGATTTGCCTGTCCCACTTGCCAAAGAGGGCACAGGTGAGTCTCTTGGAGGCATTTATGTGCACTCCAGAGGAGACCAGCAAGGTAGGGCACTTGTTCTGCAGGAAGACTCCAATAATCCTTCCAAAATTTACAAAGCTTTTATTTATTTTCTTCTTTATTAGGTCAAAGAAGACCTCTCCCCAGTTCAAACTTTTCTTATCTACCAGAGCTCCCATGAGGCAGAGCTGATGTCTGGAGATAGTATCATGAGCTGAGTGCTTTGCCAGTAGCACTTTTCCTACAACATCTGCTAGGAACCTGTACTCCACAGACAAGTTCCTCTTGAATAACTTGCTAGGGTTTCCCTCAGGATGACCCATCCTGGCAAGTATGTCAGAAAACTCTTCTCCAGATAATTCAGCAGTTTCTTCTCCATTTCTCAAACCAAAAACCTCTGTTAAAGCTGTGGGGGTCAGAGGTACCTGGGTTCCAGCAATAGATCCAACTATTGTGTTGTTGTCTAGATTGTGAGCAGTATATACCCATTCCTTTATTTCATCTGAAGCAAGCTTGATTCTAGTGGTCATGAGGGCAGACAAGTTCTGATCCTTGAATAAATTCAGAATGTCTTGGAATATTTGATCAGTAGTGTTGAACGATTCCAGATCAATGTCGAAGCCTGCATCAAACTTCATTGCGGCTAGGACAGCAACTGATACGGCCATTGTACCTGCAAAAACTTAACAAACAAAACGAACAAGCGTAGAACTGTTTGGAGGGAAGAAAATTCTTGCAGAGAAATTGAAAGCGCAAGAGAGAACGACGGCGAAAAATGAGTTTTATATTAGGGTTCGACGCAGAATTGGAAAGATCGTTGAACTCAGTTCGACGATCTAGGCTTCTAAAGGAATCTGAAGAGACTCCAACATCGTCGATCTCCGTTCGACGATCTGGAAAGGCGTCGAGCTCCGTTCGACGATCGTTCAGGGAACAAAATCGTCGAGCGCCGTTCGACGATCGTTGACCGAAGGAGATAGTTCATACTATCTGAGGGGCGCTGAACTCATTTCGACGATTCTGGAAATCGTCGACCTCCGTTCGACGATCTGTGGGGAAATCGTCGAGCACAGTTCAGAGATCAGAAAATTCTAGTCACTAAGAGAAATCAGAATTTTTGCCTAGTCTTGGTCAATTTTTAGCTTTCAAAATCTTGGATATTATTTAAGACTTCCTCCATCTAACATTCCTAACTGATTTAGGAAGAAGGTGTGTTTCTTTTCATCCAAAGGCTTGGTGAAAATATCTCCCCTTTGTAAATCAGTTGGGATATATTGCAATTCAATTTTATTCTTTTCAACATTGTCCCTTAAGAAATGATGCCTAATCTCTATGTGTTTTGTCCTACTATGGAGGACTGGATTTTGAGCTATGGAAATAGCACTTGTATTGTCACAAAAGATTTTAGACTTCTTTAAGTTGTAGCCATAGTCTAGGAGTTGGTTTTGAATCCACAGTATTTGTGAACAACAACTGCCTGCAGCCATATATTCAGCTTCAGCAGTTGAAGTTGACACAGATGTTTGTTTCTTGCAAAACCAAGAGACAAGTCTGTCACCAAGGAACTGACAAGTTCCACTGGTGCTTTTCCTGTCAATTCTGCATCCAGCATAATCAGCATCAGAGAATCCAGTTAAATCAAATGCTGAATCTTTTGGATACCAGAGACCTAGATTTGGACAACTTTTAACATACCTGAGAATCCTCTTTACTAAAGTGAGGTGTGACTCTCTAGGGCTAACTTGGAACCTAGCACATATACATGTAGCAAACATTATATCTGGTCTACTAGCTGTAAGATACAGTAAAGAGCCAATCATTGCTCTATATGTTGTCTGATCAACAGGTTTCCCATGTTCATCAGCATCCAATACAGCATTGGTAGGCATGGGTGTTTTCATACAAGATGCCTCAGACATGCCAAATTTCTTAACCAGCTCATTAGCATATTTGGTTTGAGAAATAAAGATGCCTTCAGCATGTTGTTTGACTTGCAATCCTAGGAAGAAGGATAGCTCACCCATGCTACTCATCTCAAATTTAGAATGCATCAGGTTAGAAAACCTTCTGCACAATTTTGAGTCAGTAGAACCAAAAATGATATCGTCTACATAAATTTGTACTAGTAGGGTATGGGACTTATGGGTTCTAATAAAAAGAGTTTGGTCTACTCTACCCCTTATAAAACTATTTTCCAAGAGAAAGCATGCTAAGGTCTCATACCATGCTCTAGGAGCTTGCTTGAGACCATATAATGCTTTATTTAGTCTAAAAACATAATCAGGATAAGTTGGAGAGATAAAACCTGGAGGTTGTCTGACATAGACTTCCTCTTTGATGTCTCCATTTAAGAAGGCACTCTTGACATCCATCTGATAAACCTTGAAGCCTTTGTGAGCTGCATAAGCTAGAAATATTCTGATGGATTCCAATCTTGCAACAGGTGCAAAGGTCTGGTCGTAGTCAATTCCTTCTTCTTGAGAATATCCCTGGGCAACTAGCCTTGCCTTGTTCCTTATTATTACTCCTTGATCATCCAGTTTATTTCTGAATACCCATTTTGTTCCAACAATGGAATGATCCTTTGGCTTTGGCACTAGTTCCCATACTTTGTTCCTCTCAAATTGATGCAACTCCTCTTGCATTGCAATGATCCAGTGTGGATCTTGCTCTGCATCTTGAATGGACTGAGGTTCAATTTGAGAAAGGAAGCAGGTGTGCAACAGGTTTTGGTTGACCTGATTTCTGGTTTGCACACCAGCTGAGAGTTCTCCAATTATTTGGGTAATTGGATGGTCTCTTGATGTTACTAGATCAACAGGGGGTGTTGATTGTTCACCATCCTGTGTTGTTGTTTCCTCTTGTGGTACAACAACTGGCTCTTCAAGAGGTGGTTCAATATGTTGAGCATTGCTTTCATCTTCACTGCTTTCTTCTTCTTGAGCAACCTGTAGCTTGTTCATATCTTCAACTAGAGAGTGTTCCTGCAAAGGTTCTATGGTAGAAGAAATCTTCTCCTTGAAAGACATGTTAGTTTCATCAAAAGAAATATGAACAGATTCCTCAATTTTCAAAGATGATTTATTATAGACCCTATAGGCCTTGCTGATCATGGAGTATCCCAGAAACACTCCTTCATCAGCTTTGGCTTGAAATTTTGCTATGTATTTCTTGTCATTATTGTGAATATAGCAAATACAACCAAAAATTCTGAAATAGTCAACTTTAGGTTTCTTCCCTTTGAGTAATTCATAGGGAGTCTTTCCCTTCAGTTTATGTATCAGACTTCTGTTCAGCACATAGTTGGAGGTGTTTCACTGCCTCTGCCCAAAAGGATAGAGGTAGATGAGCATCTGACAACAATGTAGTGGCAGATTCAATAAGGGTTCTATTTTTCCTTTCAGCTACCCCATTTTGTTGAGGAGTTCTAGGAGCTGAGAAAGTATGCCTGATCCCTTCACTCTGACAGAACTCTTGCATAAGAAGAGAATCAAACTCTGTCCCATGATCACTTCTGATCAGGGCAATGTGAGTATTGAACTCAATCTGTATACATTTGAGAAACTCTGTCAGACACTTAAAGTTATCAGACTTCTTCCTTAGAAAGAACACCCAAGTGAATCTAGAGAAGTCATCTACAATTACTAAGGTGTAGGATTTCCCTCCAAGGCTTTGTACTGTGATGGGTCCAAATAGATCCATGTGTAACAGATACAATATCCTAGGTGAATCACTCTTATTAAGTGACTTAAAACTGTTTTTAGTTTGCTTGCCTAATTGACAAGCCTTGCAGAGTCCTTCCTTCTTGTAGGGGCCAGAAGGTAGTCCTCTAACAAGGTTGTCCTTGGATAGCCTAGCAATAGTTCTAAGGTTTAGGTGTCCTAATCTCTTATGCCATAACACATTTGGTCTACAGACTGAGTTAAATAGGCAAATATCTATATCAGTTGAAAGAAAATCTACTAAGTAGATGTTACCTTTCCTTATACCTGTCAACACAGTTGTGTTATCCTCTGACTTGATTTTGCATAAGGTTTTGCTGAAGGTCACCTGGTAGCCTTCATCACATAGCTGACTGATGCTGATTAGGTTGTGCTTCAGTCCTTCCACATATGCTACCTTCTTGAAGGTTACTGAACCAATCTGGACTGCACCATATCCTTTAGTTTGTCCAAAGTTGGAATCACCAAAGATAACTTTGGGTCCAAGCTTGGCTCTGAAGGATGTGAGGTTGTCCTTATTCCCTGTCATGTGCTTAGAGCACCCACTATCCAAATACCATTGCTGGTTAGATGTTGGATAGGTCTTCACCTGCACATGAAACAATTTACTTGTTTTTGACCCAGTTTACCTTGGGCCTAGGTTGATAACCTCTAAATTCAGAAATGAAAGACATCCCTGGCTGACTCTTATATCCTTCAGGATGATATCTCCTTGGAGGTAAAATCCATTCAGTATAAGGGTTGAAGGTTTGGGATGAAGAACCCTTAGGATTCAATTTTGACTTGCCTTTGAAAAAGTTTCCAGAGTTCTGACCTCTGTTCGACGATCTTGGAGCTACGTTCGACGATCTTGGGTCAGATCGTCGAGCTCCGTTCGACGGTCGACTATGGCTGAGGTCAGGTATATGAGATCGTCGAGCTGCGTTCGACGACTTTGGCTGAGATCGTCGACCTGCGTTCGACGATTTGTCCTGAGATCGTCGAGCTGCGTTCGGCGATCGTCGATCTTCATTCGGCGATCGTCGATCTCTGTTCGACGATTTTTGTTGGGTCTTAGTTTTCTGAGGCAGATCAGAATTTTTCCTGGCAACCTCTACAACTCCCTTTCCCTTACTAGAAATAAACTTGATGGGAGTTGTTAGGACTATAGGTTGGCTGGATGAAGCACCCAAGCCCAGTGTACTGTTGAATCTAGAGTTCACTGTGCTTGTGATGTCCATCAGCTTGATGCTTCTCCCATTAAGGGATTCTTCAAGCTTCTTGGCCTCAGAGAGCTCACTTTTCAGTGTAGCAATCTGTTCCCTACAGTTCTCAAACTCCTGAGAGAGTTTGAGGTTTTCTGACTTTAAACCATTGTGTTCAGATAATTGATTTCTGAGAGAGATAATCTCTTTCTCAGACTTTAGCAGGTCTAAACACAGTGATTTAAATTCAGATTTAAAATCTTCTGAAGTAAAATCAAAAGAGCTAATTACCTGATCTTCTTCAGGTTGAGTCTCTGAGTCTGACTCTGACTCCTCTTCCTCTGAGTTGTGTTGTGAGGCATTGATTTCCATCATGCAGAACTCCTTTTTCCTCTGCATCATCCTCATCATCACTGGAGCTGGAAGAGGCTTCTGACTCCTCTTCAGTCTCACTCCAGGATTCAGCAACAAACCCTTTCCTTGTATGCTTGTTTCTGCTTGAAGAAGGTTTGCCACTTCCATTCCTTTTCGGGTCCTTCTCCTTTCTTCTTTCTTTTCTGTCCCTTCTGTCCTTATTCTTGTTCTCTGGACAGTCAAGAACTATATGCCCTGGTTTCCTGCACCCAAAGCAAATAATGTCTTTGTTATTGCCAATGGACTTGTCATACCTTGGCTTATCCTGCTCCTTGTATGATCTTCTTCTGAAGTCCTTTCTGGCCATCTTGTAGAATCTTTTGGCCAACAGGCTGAGAAGTTCATCATTGCCTGTAGCTTTATCTTCAGGCAGATCCTCAGTTGCCTTGAATGCTATGGTCTTCTCCTTTCTTGTGGCTGGTGAAGCAGCCTTCTGTTCTTCCTCTCTATTCTTGATGAGCAGCTCATAAGACTTGAGCTTACCCAACAAGGCTTCAGTGGTGATCTCATTTAGACTTCTGGCATCTTTGATTGGCCAGATTCTTGAATCCCAAGTGCTGGGGAAGCACATTAGGATCTTGTCATTAAGTTCTGTCAGAGAGATCTCTTTGTCTAATGTCCTCAGTTCACTGACAATTAGACTCAGTCTGTTATACATGTCTCCCACTGACTCAGTCTCTCCCTTCTTGAAGTTCTCATATTGGGAGATGAGATGGGATCTTCTGTCCTTTCTCTCGTCAGCTGAACCTGAGACTATTTCTGAGAGTCTATCCCAGATTTCCTTGGCTGAATTACATTCAGCTACCTTTTGAAAAATGTCATCTGACATTGTCTGGGCTAGGATGTTCATAGCCTTGGCATCAGCTACTTTCCACTTTTTGATGTCAGCATCTGTTCCTGATGGAGGTGGAACAGCATTTGTACTTGTACTTTCTGGGGGGTCTTGGACACACTGTCAAAACAGAATTAAATATATCTTCGTCAATAGAATTCATGTAGAGTCTAATCCTTGCTTTCCAAAGTGCAAACTTTGACAGATTGCACACTGGAGGTCTGGTGCTGGCATAGTCTTTGTTTTGGGCCATGATTTGTGCAACCAGAATCTAATAATAAAATACAAAAGAAAAACAGATCTAGTTTAGGATCTTGGGGTTCAGGTGTTAGCCTGTACAACCAATCAGGTATGGTATGTTTAACCAACCTCGCTTTGATACCAATTGAATGTGCAACTAGATCTGATATACTCTAGAGGGGGGTGAATAGAGTATATGGTATTTTAGTACTTTTAAAAACTTTTACAACAATTGTTGTAATAAGTGTGAACAGGGAAGCAAATATAAATCTAATCACCGAACTAAACTATGCAAAAACTAAGCACAAACAAATCAAGGCCAGAAACAAAAAGTAAACAAGCAGAACCAGATGACACAAGGAAATATAGTGGTTCCCCAAACTTGGGTACATCCACTCTTCTACCACCCTAGGTAGGAATCTACTGCAGGATGAGTTGATCAGGTGTCCTGGGCACCAATGAGCTTTTGATAAGGTGCTCAAAAACCAAAGCAGATTTTTTGATCAGGTGTCTTGCCACCAATGAGCTTTTGACAAGGTGCTCAAAAACCAGATTCAAACTTTTGAAGGGAGTTTGAAAAACACTTTACAGAGTGGGGGTGAGAGAGTGATGGCAGTCTTCTCTTTCTCAAACAACTGAGAAGACTATGTGGATTGATGTCAAAGCTCCCCCTGAATCCTTGAAATCTTCAGGAAGAAAAGCTTTGCTGAGGGTGATAGGCCTTCAAAGGTAGATCTCCAGCAAAAGATGATTTCAGCAATGGCTGAAATGTTGAGTGTCTGGAGTCTTGAAATGATGTTGGCCTTGAACACTTTTAGAGCTGAAAAGATCTGAAGATCTGAAGATTTTTGAAAGCTTGATCTCTTTGATGAGTGTTCTTCAGTATTCTTTTTGACAGAAGTTTTTGAGAGAGTCTCTGTATTCTGAGTTGTGTGTCCTCTTTTTTTTTTGTTCTTCTATATATCATCTATATTGATTCAAAAACATTCTATCTTTTATTCTCTGTGCTAGAATAGAATATCACTCTGTCAAAGATAGCCGTTGGCCTGCATTGATTGCATCCTTAATTGCAAAAACTCTTCTGGAGGAAAGTCCACAGAATTATTCCTTGGAAGATCCCTTGAAACTTGGTCCAGAAATAAATGAAAACGGCTAGCAAATCTTCTGAATTAATTGCAAAATAACTCCTGTCTGATTTGAATTTGAATTCTGGAAGTTATCTGAAATCGTCGAACTGAGCTCTGCTATCGTCGAGCTGAGCTCAGCGAACTGGAAAACTCAAGCAGCAAAATAATCGTCGATCTGAGCTCAAAGATCGTCGAACTGAGCTCAGAGATAAAGATCCAAGGCAGAGTCAAAATCGTCGAACTGAGCTCACCGATCGTCGAATGGAGTTCGACGATATTGTGAAGTTGAGCTCAGCAATCGTCGAGTGGAGCTCGACGATCTGCCGAAGTTGAGCTTGACGATTGTCGATCTGAGTTCGACGAATCGTCGTGCTGAGCTCGACGATCAGACTTAGTCTCCAGACAGAAAAACTTGGTCTTCAGGGCAGCTTCCAATCCTAGACTTCTAACCCTTAGACTCAATTCTAATTGACCTATAAAGCTATACAGAATGTCAAACAAAGGTTCCTAGAGACATAGTGATCCTGACCCAAATTAGTAATAGGGTGTTCCAACAATATCCAATGTGTTGGAACACCCTATTACTAATTTGGGTCAGGATCACTATGTCTCTAGGAATCAATGCTTGACCTCCTGTATAGCTCAATAGGTCAATTAGAATTGAGTCTAAGGGTTAGAAGTCTAGGTTTGGAAGCTGCCCTGAAGTCCAAGATTTTCTGTTTGGAAACTAAGTCATGTCGTCGAGCTCAGCACGACGATTCGTTGAACTCCGATTGACGATCGTCTAGCTCAACTTCGACAGATCGTCGAACTCCATTAGACGAACGCTGAGCTCAACTTCATTATATCGTCGAAATCCATTCGACGATCGGTGAGCTCAGTTCGACGATCTTGACTCAGCTTTGGATTTTTATCTCTGAGCTCAGTTCGACGATCTTTGAGCTCAGATCGACGATATTTTGCTGCTGTATATTTCCAGATTGCTGAGCTCAGTTCGACGATAGCAGAGCTCAGTTCGACGTTTTCAGATAACTTCAAGGATGTTTCTAGATTCAAATTCAAATCAGTTAAGGCATTATTCTGCAATTAATTCTGAGGATTTCCTAGCCGTTTCCATTCATTTCTGGACCAAGTTTCAAGGAATATTTCTATGGACTTTCCTCCATAAGAGATTTTGCAATTAAGGATGCAATTAATGCACTCCAACGGCTATTCTTCTCAGAGAATGTTTTGTTCAGTACCAGAGAATAAAAGACAAGAATTTTTTGAATCTAAGAGACAAGGTTACAGAGAGACTGATTACAGAAAAATACAGACACACAGACAGACATCAGTAATCTTCGACAAAATATACTGTCTCAAAGAATTCTCAAGAACACTCATCCAAGGAGATCAACTTTTACAAAAAATCTTCAGATCTCTCCTGTCCAAAGTGTTCAAGGCCAACATATTTCAAGACTCCAGACATTCAACATTTCAGTCATTGCTGAGATCATCTATTGCTGGAGTTCAATCTTTGAAGGCCTATCACCCTCAGCAAAGCTTTTCTTCCTGAAGATCTCAAGGATTCAGGGGGAGCTTTGACATCAACAATCCACATAGTCTTCTTAGTTGTTTGAGAAAGAGAAGACTTCCATCACTCTCTCACCCCCTCTCTGTAAAGGGTTTCTCAAGCTCCCTTCAAAAGTTTGAGCTTGGTTTTTGAGCACCTTGTCAAAAGCTCATTGGTGGCAAGACACCTGATCAAAAAATCTGATTTGTTTTTTGAGCACCTTATCAAAAGCTCATTGGTGCCCAGGACACCTGATCAACTCATCCTGCAGTGGATTCCTACCTAGGGTGGTAGAAGAGTGGATGTACCCAAGTTTAGGGGAACCACTATATTTCCTTGTGTCTTCTGGTTTTGCTTGTCTTTATGTTAGTTTCTGGCCTTGATTTTTCTGTGATTAGCTTTTCATTAACTTAGTTCTGTGATTAGATTTATTACTGCTTCCCTGCTAACTCTTATTACAACAATTGTTGTAAAAAGTTTCAAAGCACCATATACTCTATTCACCCCCTCTAGACTATATCAGATCTAGCTGCACTTTCACAATGGTCTCAACTTCAAGAGCAACTTCTACTGTCCTCGCATTAGTCTCAGACTGGTAAGTATTGGCGAACTGCTGAATGTCATTTTGGAGACCGCCCAAGAAACCTTTAACCCTGCGCTCCTCAGCAGCTCTCAACTCAGAAGCAAGCTTATTAAATTTACTGATCTCACTCTCATACCCAATCACTACGGGGGTTTGCTTGCCAGGATGCTGTCCTAAGGTGGTAGCCAACAATGCCTGCAACTGCGCTTGCATTGCCACGATCTGACCTGCCATGGTCTCCATATTCTGGCGTAGTTCAACAATCATCGCCTCACGCCGCGTACCTGACGACTCGCCCTCAGACTGGGGAGTCGACCTGGTCGTAACACGCTCATGCGACATTCTAAAAAAAAACACGTAACACCTCATTAAAACTCTAGCTTAAACTAGGACTACACCACTTAGTTCAGACCATACTTAAAAGACACTTGCTTACGCTGCAACTTGCTCTGGGATTTTTATAATGATGCTATGTCCTACTTAGGATGATATCCTCTCATCCTATTGACTCTTGTGCCTATGACATGAATGCATGTATTCATATTCGTTTTTTTTTATTTAAAACCATGTGTGTATATATGTCATCCCGCAAATCTTTAGCTTGACACGTGCTTATGCAATGTTATGCTATGCATGATGGTGCTATGCATTCTAAAAAGGCCCTAATGCATGTTATGAGCGGCGTACGCATGAAAATGTTATGCATCCCATACTACATGACATTCTCATGCAACGAAAAAGAAACGTGCTAGTCGCATTCATGTGGTGAGGTTATGCATCCCATACTACATAACCCTCACATGTTGCCCCTATGGTGGATCCATATACAAACACATATTATGCATCCCATACTACATAATATGCCCCGTATACTTCATGTTATGCTATGAGTGTAGTGTTCGTGCTTCGGCCAAGACGTGCTGATGACATATTGGTGTGTGTATGATATGATGTTAAACACTTATTACCAACAAGGAAAAGTTGCCCGACAAATTGTCAAGCAACCTCCCTCTGATACCAACTGTCACAACCCGCATTTTCACCGCCAATAAAGTTTATCAGAGTAAGGGAAAATGCGCGTCATGATGCCACGTCAGCAGGGGATAACTGCGGACGCTCAGGCAGACACCAACCGACAATGAAGAAAGGTTTCTTTTAAGTTATTTTAAGGAAAATCAGTTGAGTGCAGAAGTTAGCCGTATCCCTCGGCTTAGTGGCTCATCTAGTCCACGAATCGAAATATATTATACGCTGCGGAAAAATACTTGATTAGATTAACTCAAACATCCTACATGAGTAAAAATATCCCTAAAAGACAAATCATGCTATGCAAGACTCTAAATTTATTATAGTAGGGAAGATAGCTTTCACGGTCGCCAAAAATAACAAGTTAGAGTTTCAAATTATGCAATGCATGAAGTAGTAGTAGGTTTTATAGTTTAAAATACCTAACATGCATTCCTAGCATAAATCCTCCCAGAGAGCAAGTAAAACATCCACTTTTAATTAAATGAGCAGCTAGCAAGTATCAACAACTAACAATCAGTGGGCGCCAACAAGCTGACACAAACCCACGTACAAAAGTATGTCTGAAATAGTAAAACTAAACCAACAACAACTACCTCGCTAAGACGAGGCAACAACCACGACCAACACTGCCGCCAGAAATCCAACACCGGCACTGCTAACTGCTACAGCTCTGAACCTGAGGCATTCTAAAAACAGAATTCCTCAGCAAGAAGGTACAAGTAGTGGCAGGAAAAGTAATAAGCCAAAATAAACAAAGGTCAACAGGGGTACCAACCCAAGACCAAAAGCACTGAAGTAAAGTACAAAAGAAAACAGGGCATCAATAGGAAAATAACTCCTTCGTGATTTTTCACGTCCACAAGGGTGCACCAGATGCACAAGGCTATAAGGTGGTTACATGATTATTTCACCAGAAAGAAAAATACAAAAAAAACCTTATTAGGCACCTGTGGTCGACTCTACCCGAACACACAGGCGAAGTGGTCACTCTTGGACGCACCACCCAAAAACACAGGCGAAGTGGTCGCTCTTGGACACACCCCCCAAAAGGCACGGGCGAAGTGGTCACTCTTGGACGCACCACCCAAAAACACAGGCGAAGTGGTCGCTCTTGGACACACCCCCCAAAAGGCACGGGCGAAGTGGTCACTCTTGGACGCACCACCCAAAAACACGGGCGAAGTGGTCGCTCTTGGACACACCCCCCAAACGGCACCAAACGGATATATAATCCGTCTAACTGCGAGGGAGTCTCATACTCTCCACCATACACTGTAGACATCCAAAAACCAGGTAGACTTCCACAGGGCACTAATGAAAGTGACAAACACTGCAGAGGTGGAATCGTCCACCAACTCTCGCATTTAAGAACCCAAAGAAACCACAACACAAAATATCTCAGGATTTGGCTCGACAGATTCTACTAGACATTACCGAACTCAAGACGCGGTTGATCGACCCTTAGGAACGATTTACAACCCTAATTAAACTCTAATACGTTTGATAACGAGAGCTAAGGCACTTAAGTCATCGCTAAGACACTTCAAGAACGATTAAACATAAATAGACAAGATCGAGGTTAGCATGGCAAAACATCATAACGACATGTGATCAACAAAGCGGCTAATCATGACAATAATTTGGAAGAATAATTGTAGAAAATTTTAGGGGACGTGAAAACATAGCCGTTACCATCGATTCGGACAAGGAGAAATGAGGAGAAACCACCACTTGCCTTGGTTTTACCGGAAAAGTCCACCGAAATCACTCCACGTCATAGATCGGGGCAAAAGGATGCGGGAGAGGTTGAGATCTAGACAAAAATGGTGGAAAAGGGATTAGGGCTGAAAAACCCTAACGAAACAAACTCAAGGAATGGGGAAGAAATTACCACGATAGCGTAGCTCTCGGCGAGAGCTTTCCGGATCTAAGTTCGGTTGAAGATTTCGAGCACCGGAGAACCGTCGGCGGTCACCGGAAGATTCACGAAAAAGAAACTCTCTCTCGCTCGTTGCTCTGGTTCGGGAGAAAAAATAACGGGGAAGATGAAGTTTGGTTCTAAAACCTAAGTCCAAGAATATATATATATATATATATATATATATATATATATATATATATATATATATATATATATATATATATATATATATATATATATATATATATGTTTATAAAACGTTTTGTCAAAAACGGTTTATTTCGAGCAGTTTTGCGGGAACCAAACATAGAGGTCTAGGATGACTTCAAATCAAAAAGTTGTCAACATGACAGTTGTAGATCTCGTCGAGACAAACAAATTTCATGTTGACCATTATTTGATACTATGCGGTTTTGACCCTCAAAACGGCCTCTGAACTCAGATAGAAAACAGTCTACTCGAGTGGCAGCATACCTACTCGAGTAGCAGCATACCTACTCGAGTAACAGCATACCTACTCGAGTAGTAACATACCTACTCGAGTAATAACATAACTACTCGAGTAGTAACACAATATACTCGAGTAGGGGCTCATTACTCGAGTAAAAACATGACTTACTCGAGTAGAACTAACACATACTCGAGTAACAGCTCACCACAAGAGTTATAACGGAAAAAACGGAATTAGGGGTTTAAAACGACCTCAAATCAAAAGGTGGTAAACATGAAAGTTGTAGATATCGTCGAGACGAACAAAGTTTATGTTGACCATATTTTGATACAACCCTATTTTGACTCTCAAAACGGCCTCTGAATGCAGACAGAAAACAGTCTACTCGAGTGGCAGCATACCTACTCGAGTAGCAGCATACCTACTCGAGTAACAGCATACCTACTCGAGTAGTAACATACCTACTCGGGTAATAACATACCTACTCGAGTAGTAACACAATATACTCGAGTAGGGGCGCATTACTCGTGTAAAAACATGACTTACTCGAGTAGAAGCAGCATATACTCGAGTAGCAGCCCACCACTCGAGTTATTGCAGAAAAAATGGAATTAGGGGTTTAAAACGACCTCAAATCGAAAAGTGGTCAACATGAAAGTTGTAGATATCGTCGAGATGAACACATTTCATGTTTACCATATTTTGATACAACGCTGGTTTGACCCCCAAAAAGGTGCCCGAGTAAAAAATCTAAAATGGGCTAATCGAGTAGAACCATAGTTTCTCGAGACGACTCAGCACGGAAGCCCGAACGAGCGCCGAAGTAAACTAAACTCATGCCGTAGGTAAACACTGACGCTACGAACTCAACGGCGAAGTCAAAACCAGAATCCGACGAGCCATTCCCGAGATATTAATCTTCGAAGTATACGACGAACATAAACAATCCAAAACTTCAATCGCGCGCCGAGACTCCAAAAATGCTCGGATTGCGATGAAACTTGACAAGCAAGTCCAAAATTACTTAACTTAAATTCCAAATGCAAAATCTTCCCATTACAACAATATTTCGGCCTACTCGACCGCACGGACGCGAAATTGCCTTAACGACATTGCGCCGTCAATTCGACGTTAAAAGTAACGCCACGACGTCATAAATCTGACGTTCCCAAACAAATAAAATCATCGAAAAATCGGGGGCGTTACAGGTTCGACGCAGAAAAGGAAAGATCATTGAACTCAGTTCGACGATCGGGGCTCCTAAAGGAATCTGAAAGGTCTTCAATATCGTCGATCTTCGTTCGACGATATTGGAGAGCGTCGAGCTCTGTTCGACGATCGTTCAGAGAACAAAATTGTCGAGCGCCGTTCGACGATCGGTGACCGGAAGAGATAGTGCAGACTATATGAGAAGTGCTGAACTCATGTCGATGATTTCGGAAATCGTCGATCTCCGTTCGACGATCTGGGGGAAAATATTCGAGCGCAGTTCAGAGACCAGAAAAACTCTAGACACTAAGAAAAATCAAGATGTTTGCCTAGTCTTGGTCAATTTTTAAACTTTTAAAATCATGGATATTATTTTAGACTTCCTCCATCTAACATTCCTAACTAATTTAGGAAGAATGTGTGTTTCTTTTCATCCAAGGGCTTGGTGAAAATATATCCCCTTTGTAAATCAGTTGGGATATATTGAAGTTTAATTTTGTTCTTTTCAACATTATCCCTTAAGAAGTGATGCCTAATCTCTATGTGTTTTGTCCTACTATGGAGGACTGGATTTTGAGCTATAGAAATAGCACTGGTGTTATCACAAAAGATTTTAGACTTCTCTATATTGTAGCCATAGTCTAGGAGTTGGTTTTGAATCCACAAGATTTGTGAACAACAACTGCCTGCAGCCATATATTCAGCTTCAGCAGTTGAAGTTGACACAGAAGTTTGTTTCTTACAAAACCAAGAGATAAGTCTGTCACCAAGGAACTGACAAGTTCAACTGGTGCTTTTCCTGTCAATTCTGCATCCAACATAATCAGCATCAGAAAATCCAGTTAAATAAAATGCTGAATGTTTTGGATACCAGAGACCTAGATTTGGACAACTTTTAACATACCTGAGAATCCTCTTCACTAATGTTAGGTGTGACTCTCTAGGGCTTACTTGGAACCTAGCACATATACATGTAGCAAACATTATATCTGGTCTACTAGCTGTAAGGTACAATAAAGAGCCAATCATTGCTCTATATGTTTTCTGATCAACAGGTTTCCCATGTTCATCAGCATCCAATACAGCATTGGTAGGCATAGGTGTTTTCATACAGGATGCTTCAGACATACCAAATTTCTTAACCAATTCTTTTGCATACTTGGTTTGAGAAATGAATATGCCTTCAGCATGTTGTTTGACTTGCAATCCTAGAAAGAAGGATAGCTCACCCATGATACTCATTTCAAATTTAGAATGCATTAGGTTGGAAAACCTTCTGCACAATTTTGAATCAGTAGAATCAAAGATAATATCGTCTACATAAATCTGTACTAGTAGGGTATGAGACTTATGGGTTCTAATGAAAAGAGTTTGGTCTACTCTACCCCTTATAAATCCATTTTCCAAAAGGAAGCATGCTAGGGTCTCATACCATGCTCTAGGAGCTTGCTTGAGACCATATAATGCTTTGTTCAATTTAAAAACATAATCAGGATAAGTTGGAGAGATAAAACCTGGAGATTGTCTGACATATACTTCTTCTTTGATGTCTCCATTGAGAAATGCACTTTTGACATCCATCTGTTATACTTTGAATCCTTTATGTGCTGCATAAGCTAAAAATATTCTGATGGCTTCCAATCTTGCAACTGGTGCAAAAGTTTGGTCATAGTCTATTCTTCTTCTTGAGAATATCCTTGAGTAACTAGCATTGTCTTGTTCCTTACAATTACTCCTTGATCATCCAGTTTGTTCCTGAACACCCACTTTGTTCCAACAATGGAGTGATCCTTAGGCTTTGGCACTAGATCCCACACTTTGTTCCTTTCAAATTGATGCAACTCTTCTTACATTGCAATGATCCAGTGTGGATCTTGCTCTGTATCTTGAATGGACTGAGGTTCAATTTGAGATAGGAAGAAAGTATGCAACAGGTTTTGGTTGACCTGATTTTTGGTTTGCACACCAGCTGAGATGTCTCCAATTATTTGGGAAATTGGATGATCTCTTGATGTTACTAAATCAACAGGGGGTGTTGATTGTTCACCAACCTATGTTGTTGTTTCCTCTTGTGGTACAACAACTGGCTCTTCAGGTTGTTTCTCTTCAATGTGTTGAACACTTTCTTCATCTTCACTGCTTTCATCCTTTTGAGTAACCTGTAACTTGTTCAAGTCTTCAACAAGAGAATGTTCCTGCAAAGGTTCTATGGTAGAAGAGATCTTCTCCTTGAAAGACATGTTAGATTCATCAAATGATATATGAACAGATTCCTCAATTTTTAGAGATGATTTATTATAAACCTTATAAGCCTTACTGATCATGGAGTATCCCAAAAACACTCCTTCATCGGCTTTAGCTTGAAATTTTGCTAAATATTTCTTATCATTATTATGTATGTAGCAGATGCAACCAAAAACTCTAAAATAATCAACTTTAGATTTCTTCCCTTTGAGTAATTCATAGGGAGTCTTTCCCTTTAGTTTATGTATCAAACTTCTATTCAGCACATAGTTGGAGGTGTTCACTGCCTCTGCCCAGAAGGATAGAGGAAGGTGAGCATCTGACAACAATGTAGTGGCAGATTCAATAAGGGTTCTATTTTTCCTTTCAGCTACCCCATTTTGTTGAGGAGTTCTAGGAGCTGAGAAAGTATGCCTGATCTCTTCACTCTGACAGAACTCTTGCATAAGAAGAGAATCAAACTCTGTCCCATGATCACTTCTGATCAGGTCAATGTGAGTATTGAACTCAATCTGTATACATTTGAGAAACTCTGTCAAACACTTAAAGTTATCAGACTTCTTCCTCAGAAAGAACACCCAAGTGAATCTAGAGAAGTCATCTACAACTACTAAAGTGTAAGATTACCCTCCTAGGCTTTGTACTGTGATGGGTCCAAAAAGATCCATGTGTAACAGATACAATATCCTAGGTGAATCACTCTTATTAAGTGACTTAAAACTATTTTTATTTTGCTTGCCTAATTGACAAGCCCTGCAGAGTCCTTCCTTCTTGTAGGGGCCAGAAGGTAGTCCTCTAACAAGGTTGTCCTTGGATAGCCTAGCAATAGTTCTAAGGTTTAAGTGTCATAGTCTCTTATGCCATAAAATATTTGGTCTACAGACAGAATTGAACAGGCAAATATCTACATCTGTTGAAAGAAAATCTACTAGATAGATATTACCTTTCCTTTTACCTGTCAACACAGTTGTGTTGTCCTCTGACTTGATCTTGCATAAAGCTTTACTGAAGGTCACCTGGTAGCCTTCATCACATAGCTGACTGATGCTTATTAAGTTGTGCTTCAGTCCTTCCACATAAGCTACCTTCTTGAATGTTACTGATCCAATCTGGACTGCACCATATCCTTTAGTTTGTCCAAAGTTTGAATCACCAAAGATAACTTTGGGTCCAAGCTTGGCTCTAAAGGATGTGAGGTTGTCCTTGTTTCCTGTCATGTGCTTAGAGCACCCACTATCCAAGTACCATTGTTGGTTAGATGTTGGATAGGTCTTCACCTGCACATAAGATAATTCATTTATTTTTGACCCAGTTTACCTTGGGCCTAGGTTGATAACCTTTAAACTCTGAAATAAAAGACATCCCAGGTTGACTCTTATAACCTTCAGGATGATATCTACTTGGAGGTATAATCCATTCAGTATAAGGGTTAAAGATTTGGGATGAAGGACCCCTAGGATTGGATTTTGATTTGCCCTTGAAAGAGTTTCCAGAGCTCTGATCTCTGTTCGACGATCGTGGAGCTGTGTTCGACGATCTTGGGTCAGATCGTCGAGCTCCGTTCGACGGTCGACTATGGCAGAGTTTAGGAACTTGAGATCGTCGACCTGAGTTCGACGATTTTGCCTGAGATCGTCGATCTGCGTTCGGCGATCGTCGAGCTCCGTTCGACGATTTCTGCTGGAACTTAGTTTTCTTGGGCAGATCAGAATTTTTCCTAGCTACCTCTACAACTCCCTTTCCTTTATCAGAAATGAACTTGATTGGAGTTGTTAGAACTATGGGTTGGCTGGATGAAGCACCCAAGCCCAGTGTACTATTAAATCTGGAGTTCACTATGCTTGTGATGTCCATCAGCTTGATACTTCTCCCATTAAGGGATTCTTCAAGCTTCTTGGCCTCAGATAGCTCACTTTTCAGTGAAGCTATCTGCTCCCTACAGCACTCCAACTCCTGAGAGAGTTTGAGGTTTTCTGACTTTAAGGTATTATGTTCAGATAAATGATTTCTGAGAGAGTTAATTTCCTTCTCAGATTTTAGCAGGTCTAAACATAATGCTTTAAACTCAGATTTGAAGTCCTCTGAATTAAAATCAAAAGAACTGATTACCTGATCTTCTTCAAGTTGAGTCTCTGAATCTGACTCTGACTCTTCTTCATCTGAATTATGTTGAGAGGCATTGATTGCCATCATGCAGAACTCCTTCTCTTCTGCATCATCTTCATCATCACTGGAGCTGGATGAGGCTTCTGATTCCTCTTCAGTTTCACTCCAGGATTCAGCAACAAATCCCTTCCTTGTGTGTTTATTCTTGTTTGTGGAGGGTTTGCCATTGTTACTTTTCTTGAAGTCCTTTTCTCTTCTTCTTTCTTTCTTGTCCCTTCTGTCCTTGTTTTTGTTCTCTAGACAGTCAGGTACAATGTGCCCTGGTTTCCTGCAACCAAAGCAGACAATTTCCTTATTGTTGATTGACTTATCATACCTTGGCTTATCATGCTCCTTGTATGATCTCTTTCTGAAGTCCTTCCTGGCCATCTTGTAGAATCGTTTGGCCAACAGACTGAGCAACTCATCATTGCCTGTGACTTTGTCTTCAGGCTGATCTTCAGTTGCTTTGAAGGCTATTGTCTTCTCTTTTCTTGTGGATGGTAAGGCAGCCTTCTGTTCTTCTTCTCTATTCTTGATGAGTAGCTCATAAGATTTGGGCTTACCCAATAGAGCTTCAGTGGTGATCTCATTCAAACTTCTGGCATCCTTGATTGGCCAGATTCTTGAATCCCAAGTGCTAGGGAAGCACATTAGAATTTTGTCATTGAGTTCAGTTAGTGAGATCACCTTATCCAAAGTCCTGAGTTTACCGACTATCAGACTAAGTCTATTGTACATGTCTCCAACTGATTCAGCTTCTCCCTTCTTGAAATTCTCATATTGAGATATGAGGTGGGATCTCATGTCCTTTCTCTCATCAGCTGAGGCTGAGACTATTTCTGAGAGTTTATCCCAGATTTCCTTTGCTGAATTGCAATTCAGCCACCTTTTGAAAGATGTCATCAGACATGGTCTGGGCTAAGATGTTCATAGCCTTGGCATCACCTACCTTCCATTTCTTGATGTCAGCATCTGTTCCTGATGGAGGTGGAATAGCATTTGTACTTGAGTTCTCTGGAGGTCTTGGGCAAACTGTCAACACAGAATTAAAAATATCCTCGTCAATAGAATTCATGTATAATCTGATCCTTGCCTTTCAGAGTGCAAACTTGGACAGATTGCACACTGGAGGTCTGGTGCTAGCATAATCTTTATTTTGGGCCATGATTTGTGAAAACAAAATCTAATAATAAACTCAAAAGAAAACAGATCTAACTAGGAATCTTTGGGTTAAGGTGTTACCCTGTGCAACCACCAAGGTGTGGTATGTTTAACCAACCTCCCTCTGATACCAATTGAAAGTGCAGCTAGATCTGATATACTCTAGAGGGGGGGTGAATAGAGTATATGGTGCTTGAAAACTTTTTACAACAATTGTTGTAATATGAGTGAACAGGGAAGCAATTATTAAATCTAATCACAGAATAACCTACAACAGAAATTAATCACAGATCTAAACTAATCACAAAACAATCACAGCCAGAAACAAAAGATAAAGACAAGCAAGCCAGAAGACACAAAGAGCTATAGTGGTTCCCCTAAACTTGGGTACATCCACTCTTCTACCACCCTAGGTAGGAATCCACTGCAGGATGAGTTGATCAGGTGTCCTGGGCACCAATGAGCTTTTGATAAGGTGCTCAAAAACCAAATCAGATTTTTTGATCAGGTGTCTTGCCACCAATGAGCTTTTGACAAGGTGCTCAAAAACCAAACTCAAACTTTTGAAGGGAGTTTGAAAAACCCTTTACAGAGATGGGGATGAGAGAGTTATGGAAGTCTTCTCTTTCTCAAAGCAGCTGAGAAGACTATGTGGATTTGCTGTTGTCAAAGCTCCCCCTGAGTCCTTGAGATGTTCAGGAAATGAAGCTTTGCTGTAGGGTGATAGGCCTTCAGAAGTTGATCTCCAGCAAATGATGATTTCAGCAACAGCTGAAATGTTAGGTGTCTTGAGTCTTTGAGAGATGTTGGCCTTGAACACTTGAATCACAAGAGATCAAAAGATTTTAGATGGTTGATCTCCTTGGATGTGTGTTCTTGAGAGAATTCTTTGAGACAGAGAATATTTTGTTCTTGTTCTTCTTGTCTGTGTTCAGAGTGATAGAGAGATTCAAAAATCTTGTATTTTATTCTCTGATATTGAATAGAAAAACATCCGCTGTCAAGAATAGCCGTTGCCTGACATTAATTGCATCCTTAATTGCAATTGTCTTCTGGAGGAAAGTCCAAAGAAACATTCCTTGATAATCCCTTGAAACTTGGTCCAGAAATAAATGAAAACGGCTAGAAAATCTTCTGAATTAATTGCTGAATAACTCCTTAACTGTTCTGAATTTGAAACTTGAAAAATCCTTGAAATCATCAGAAAATCGTCGAACTGAGCTCTGCTATCGTCGAACTGAGCTCAGCGATATGGACTTATACAACAACAAAAATCGTCGATCTGAGCTCAAAGATCGTCGAACTGAGCTCAGAGATAGATATCTAATACTGAGTCAAGATCGTCGAACTGAGCTCACAGATCGTCGAATGGAGTTCGACAATTTGTTGAACCTGAGCTCAGCGATCGTCGAATGGAGTTCGACGATCTGTCGAAGTTGAGCTAGACGATCGTGGAATGGAGTTCGACGAATCGTCGTGCTGAGCTCGACGATATGACTTAGTCTCAAACTGAAAATCCTTGGTCTTAGAGGGCAGCTTCCAAACCTAGACTTCTAACCCTTAGACTCAATTCTAATTGACCTTTAGATCTATACAGGAGGTCAAAAATAGGTTTCCTAGAGACATAGTGATCCTGACCCAAATTAGTAATAGGGTGTTCCAACAACCATAATATCATAGATTTAAAGAAGACCTATAAGTTAATAATATACACAAATATTTATTTGACATTTCTTTAAGTTAACATATGCTAGTAATCAGTATTAGATTGACTAACAACTTGGAAGTAAGTCATCACACTCCAAAAGTGAAGAATAATTGCTAAGTACAAATCCATCGAGTCATATTACATCACTCGACGCTCATGGTTTGTATGCATTGACTCAATGCTATTCACTCATCATCTCAGAAGAGAAGCAGAGAACCTGTCTAAGTTCAAATGCGTGGAGTCATCTCACATCACTCGATGCTCAAGATTCATATGCGCTGACTAAATGATACTCTCTCAACGCTTCAGTAAAAGAGAAGAAATTTAGACCAAGCACAAATGCGTCGATTGAAGCTCTTTCACTCAACACCTCAGTAAAATAGATGAGATTCAGACCAAGTACTAATGTGTTGAGTGAAGATCTTTGACTCAACGCCTCAGCAGTGAAGCAAAAAAAAACTATCAAAGCACAAATACGTCGATACATAAGACTTGAATCAACACCAAAGTTGTTTACGTTGAGTTAACTGCAGTCACTCATCTCCTCTTCAGAAATACTCTACTCAACGCTTCAGTAGAAAGTGAAAAGTTGTGAAAGTACAAATACATCGAGATATATAAGATCACTCAACGCCTAAGTAGAAAGCGCTGAGTTAAGTGATGTCCCTCAACGCTTCATCAGAGTTCAAGTATTTGACTAAGCCATGTTGCTTGCAGCACTCAATGCTTCTACAGAAGATAAAAAATTTATTCTAATTCCTTTGGTGTCGAGTATATTCTAATGACGTCGTACATTATTCAAATCGATGCAGATTGCGTGTTAAAAGACGAAAACCACCGTATTTCTTTAACACACAATTTTGGGATGATTCAACCATTAAAATTGGCCATATCGCTTACCTAAATAGGATATAGCTGTTGTAGACGCTTAGATATAAAAGCTAAGTGCGTGGGACTTTCACAAAGAATTTTATGAAGAACTTTTTGAAAAAGTATTCTGAAACCCTGTCACTAAAAGTCATCACCAACAGAGGGAAATATATTTTTCATCGTCTTCAAGCTTGGTAATCTACACAACAAACTTTCAAAAGTTTGAGGAAGAAAATAAAGATCTCTATAAGTATTCAACACAGCATAGTCTGCTTCTCATATATATAGATCATTTCCTACTGCCGTGGTAAAAAAAAAGTTGTCTAGTGATACAACAAAAGAAGAAGACTTCAGAGCTTTTGTTCTATAGCCATTGTATTACTCTTTAAATCTATATTATAAGATCTCTTTGAGACCTGAGTGTAGGCCTAAGTTATAAAAGCTGAGTGTAGGGCCTTTTCCAAAGTCTGTGGTAGGATTCTGGTAGAGAACCTGATGTCGGTATGTGTTATAAAGGTTGAGGTAGGGCTTGCTTGTGAGCCTGAGGTATGAGACTTGTTGTTTTCTCTGAGGTAGAACTATGTGAAATCAAAGTTGTAGAAGTGAAGGCCACTTTGAGGTGTAGGATCCTGGGAATAATCTGAGGTGTAAGATCTTTTGATCTGAGTTTGGGAGGAGTTGGCCGAATCTAGCTCACTGCTAGATAGGTGAGGGGGAAGTGGATGTACCATAAATAGGGAAACCACTACAAACTGCATGTGTGTTCTTTGTATTCTTGAAAGCTGCTAACCTAAACCAACACACCAAGTATCGTTCTAAAAAGCTTAAAAGGATTAAAAGAAACATATTCACCCCCTAGGTGTTTAGCTACCCATACAAGACGTTCAAGTAGTATCAGAGGTAGGTCATTCAATAAGGAGCTAACAGTATTAACAAGATCTACAAGGGTAGTGAAAGTTAATCATCATGGTTTCTAGTGAGAACCACAAAGAGCTGAGTTCTATGAAACTTCTAATTTGTAGGAAGGAAAACATTTGAGATATGGAAGGAAAGGGTGAGACAGTTCATGGAAGCCTCAGACCCTAGGATCTTTATAATAGTGGAAAAGGGAGTTTTCATCCCCATGAATGTCTAAGCAATGACTCAACATCAAGACCCCAAAGAAATATTCAGAACTGACAAAGGATGAGGTGATTCTGGCTACTATGGACAAGAGGACCCAAAACATTATAGTCAGTGCTATAAATAACTCAACCTTTCAGAACCTTGTTCACTACAAGACTGTAAAGTAAATGTGGGACTCACTGATTATCAACATGGAGAGGAATGAGGAAGTGAGAGATGATAGAAAATCCCTACTAAATCAACAGCATGAGGCTTTCAGACCAAATAAGAAGGATTTTATACCTGTGTGATATGAGAAGTTCTTTAGAATTGTTAATGATCTGAAGACTTATGGCAGCCAATTCTCCAACTATGAACTGAATGACAAATTTCCAAGGTCACTCAATAAAGGGTTTGACATCAAATTTTTGTCATAAGGGAGATGGACAACTTAGTCAACATTCTGCCACAAAATCTGTCTCACAAGTTGCTGTCACATGAACTTCAGCCGAACTCCAGAAAGGTTGAAGAAAAATCTGTCAAGTTAAAAGAAGTCTGCGGCCTTTCATCCCGGCGGGCTTCGCCCGACCCAAATATATTTTAAATTATTTTATATATTTTTAAATTATTCTATTTTTTATTTTTTAAAATTTTTAAATTTTTTTTGTATAATTTTAAAGAATTTTAAAATTATATTAAATAATTTGCCTAAAGTCTAAAGTTTTCATATTAATTTTACTCCTCCTCCTCCTGCATTCCTCCACTTGCATTCCGCCGCCTGCATCCTGCCGGCCTCTCCACCTACATCCCGCCTACTCGTGAAGGGTACACCCTCATCGGAGAAGCATCGACGGCCTGCTCGGTCCCTACCGACGGTTTCATCAGACCCCGACGAACCTGTCAGGAGTCTTCCGGCGGCCAGCGGGTAGGGCCACCACTAGCGGTGGCCCTGCACGACAGCTCGTGTGCTACACACAGTGTCCTGGTTCCCTAAAGAGGGTGCATGTGTGCGGTTTTGCCCTCTTCTCGGGTGTTTTTGGGCATTTTGGGGTGAGCGTTGTTTTTTGTGAGCGGTTCGTCTGGTCGGCTTTTTGTGCACGGTTCGTCTGATCGTCTTTCCTTGGTCTCGTGTCCTTAGTTGAAAACCTTTCCGGTTTGACTTGGAAAATTCAGGGGAAATCCATCAAATACCCTCAAATTTTCGGAGGTCATAACTCGTGAAGTGTCGAGCCCGAGAATTTTTGCCTCAATCACATGCATTTAGAGTAACAGACTTAAAATTGCCTCATTATGCACGCATCACAAGTTATTTTTGTTTGCGGTGTGAAATGTTCCCTTGGTTTGGTCTCTGTGTGGTGTGGAACCACTCGTATCTGCTTCATGGGCTGAAGGTTTTGTGAGGAATGTTAGGGCAGTATTGGCCCTTGCTTGCTATACGGCACCTATAGCGGTTTGTGGAAACGTTCTCTCAGTTTGTGTTTTGCGTGCTGTATTAGTGTGGAAGCGTGCTGCTTTGCATACTTCCTCCTCGAGAGCAGTGATGCATGCTAGCTTGTGCAGTTGTCGTGGAATGTTCACGTCGACGGTGACTTCTTGTGATGTGGAGTGATGTTTTGCCCCCTAGTCTTGGTGTTGCGGAAGGACCAGCTGCTTGCTGCCATCAGAAGTTGTGAAAGGACATGATGTACATTTTCGTGTTGTAACTTCGAATTATTCAGCATCCATTCCTACCAGGAGTTAGGACGGGGCTTCTTGAAGCGGAGGCCATCAATGATGTCTATGCCTTGGGGTGTTGCAACGATGCGAGCTTTTGGCGTTTCCAAAATACATGGAGTCCTAGGGCCTTGGAGTGGAGCAGTTCTGAATAACTGAGATGGCCCAACAATGATGGCTACGAAGGTAGGTCTGTCGTGGCTGGACGCGTGCGTTGTTAACCTCTATCTTGTACTTAGTGAGGGTCTTAACATTGTGCGAAGGATGCGGGGGTGTTTCTTCCCCTTAGCTGGCGTTGTCGTGGAAGATGGTACAGATAACGGGGGAGCATTTAATTACATCCAGGTTGTATGTACACTTGACATTATTGGCATGTGTATTCCATGGGTCACCTCCGTTGCTCGGTCATGAGAGTTTTTGCATGACTTATTAAACTTGTGAATTCCCTAGGGTGTTTGCCTTACGTGGTGGAGATCTCGTCGTCGTCATTAGGCAATATATTGGTTGTTGTTGAATTGTTACCCACTGTTGTGCTTGAGGTGGTGACTTGGAGATGTGACATGAGTACGACAACTTGGGAGCATTTGGTTCTTTTATGTTTCTTGTTCGTCGTGCACAATTCCTGGAGATTGTTGTTGGGTGTTAGTTTTGGGAGCTCACTACTTAGGTGTGAGGGGGGTGTAACAGCCCAAATTTCTGAAACAGGAAATTTTTGGGTGACACGGCCTAGGACACGGGCGTGTCCCAGGGCGTGTCAAAGGACACGGCCTGCGACACGGGCGTGTCGTAGGGCGTGTCGAGGTTGTGTCGACGATCGGGCTTTGTCTCGACGATTTTTCGCTCGATGATGTGTCGAGAGGAGGCACACGGCCCAGGACACGGGCGTGTCCAAGGTCGTGTCATTGTCTCGACGACTTTTACTCGACGATCGTCGAGTGTCGAGACGTGGGTGTAGAGTGTCGAGAAGTTGCACACGGCCTGTGACACAGGCGTGTCACAGGGCGTGTCAAATCGGGTCGACGAACTCAGCCCGCCGAAGGATTTCGACAGGGCATGTCTTTGTGCCGTGTCAGGGCACACGGCCTGGGACACGGGCGTGTCACAGGCCGTGTGAAGTCTCGGGATGTTTTGGGTTTTTTTCACCCAGGCACACGGCCACAGACACGGGCGTGTCTGAAGGCGTGTTGGTGACACGGCCCATGACACGGGCGTGTCCCATGGGCGTGTCACTGGTTTGGATAAGTCGGTTGACCACTGCTTGAGGCACACGGCCTGGCACACGGCCGTATCAGAGGCCGTGTCGGGTCAAAATCAGTGTTTTTGGCAGAATCGTGGTCGTCGATTCCTTCAGCTGGGATCCAAGGGCTGAAGCTTCTTCCTCTTTTTCTTAAAGGCCGAAAACTGAGAAGTGATTCTCATTTGATTTGGCCTTAAGCTTTCTTCAAGTTAAGAGAGAAAGAGAGAGAGAAAGGAGGAGGAAGAGGGAAAGGGGGCCGCTGCTGGTGGTGCTGCGGTTTACCGACGAGAAATCTGAAGCCGTCGTTGTGGAGGAAACGTTCTTGCGAGTCTTGCACGCAAGCTTTGCGGTCATGGCACCGAAGCGGTCGTCAAGGGTAACGACTTTTCTTCCTATCCATGTGAAGGCTTTCTTTTTGGCATAGCTTTGTGATTTCCCCCACCAAGAGGTGGCTGATTTTGGAAATCTTTAGGTGGATGCTTGAAATCCCATGTGTTAGCATATAGATCCGGAAATGGAGTACGGAATAGGCATGCTGTGTGAAGCCCATCTGGACAGGTTGGTCTAGATTGGTGATGTTGCATACGAACCGGAGAAGACTCCGTGATAACGTGTAGTTTGAGGAGTCAACGGGTTGTGCCTGCGAAAAGGAGTAGCAGGAAGTACTGGGGTGGTAGCCCAGGAAAATAGCCATGTAATGTTTTTGGGTCCAACCTGTGATTGAGGCACAGGAAGTACTGGTGTGATCAGGAAATGCCCTTTGTGATGCTTGATGTCGTAGGGTGTCCACCTGTGAAGCGAGTAACTGGAAGTACTGGCAGGATAGCCAGGAAAGACCCCTGACATTTGTGCTTTTGCGGTGTCCACCTGTGAAGAGAGTAACAGGAAGTACTGGTGTGCCCAGGAAAGACCCGCTGTTGTTGTGCGAAAATGGGTGTAAGACTTATGCCCAGGCTTGAATGCCAAGAACAGGATTGGTGAGACCGACCCGCGCCTTTGATATAGCCATGAGTACGCTGTAATCGGAGAAGGCAAGGCGATTTGAGCAACGGGGGGTGGAGGATCTGACATGCGCTATGTCCGTCCGACGTGAGACCAAAAGGTGCGGTCTGTTGGAGCGCATAGCAAGAGTATTCGGCCTGCGCGCCATGACACAATGGGGGGCTACGGGCCATCCCGGTGTAGGAAGACTAACTCCGGCTGCACGCCATAGAGTAAATGATCAAGAGATTTACCGTTGGGTTATGACCCTGATACGGTGGTGGGCAAGAGGTTTGCCAGAACACCAAGAATGTGCCCTGAGTGCACAGACCGTTGGGCCGGGTGGCGAACGGTTGTGATGGCTTGTGTGCATGAAAGCACATATGAATGATATAGATATTGCCATACTTGTGATTTGCTATGCCTGCAGGGAAGAATACCGCTGCCCCGAGAGAAGGGGTAGGGTCGTTATAATATGGTCAGCTGAACGCTGACCGTTGCTTTTGATTGCCACCGTTGGGTGGATTGTCCCTGTACAGGTGCTGGAGAGCCGAGCAGGACGCATAGAGGTTGATGTTCCTACTGTTGTTGTTGCGACTGCTGCTAGCCCTCGAAGGCTATCTGTGTTGTTGTGTGTTTTCTTTCTTTTGTGGCCGGCCTGTGCGCCAATTTGTTTAGGCCACTGTGTGAAAGCCATGTAAGGCCATAAGGCCAACTCTTTGGACTTGGTGTAAGACATTTATATATATATAAAATGTGGAGTTGTATGTTTGGACATTCATGAGGAGTTCAAGTAGTTTAGGCTTCCGCTAGAATGATTTGTGATAGGTGCGATGCGCTACTCTGGTATCATCCTGTACCTTCACTGCCTGTTTTGTGATATATACTGTGGGGCCCCGGCTGGACCTTCTAGAATATATCATATGAATGGATGGGGTTGTTACATTTTTGGTATCGGTTGTCTTGGTCTTTCCCTCTCGAAGTCGTGGCCGACTTCTTTTGTGGGGTGGCAAGCACATGTTTGTGCAAACCAAAGTCTACGAATGAACTCCTGAATGTCCATGATAGGAATGCAAACTTGATGTGTTTGAGGAACCTGCGTGTTCTTCTTTTGTGTTGCTTGCTTGGGTACGACCGCTAATGAGTGTATCTTGTCCACCTTTAGGTGACACGAAGTGGAGCTGGGCCGTCTGAGTCCCAGCATTCTGATGAAAGTACGGCACCAGCCGCGGTGCCTACACCTCCACCGTCTGCGGAGCATGTGTGTTTAGTTACGGAGGCCTTATTTACCATGATCCAAGGCCAGCCCCTTAGGCAGGAGCAAGCGGCTGTGAGGCCATAACAGGTGGCGGCGAGGCCTGAACCTGTCGTGGTTATGGCTCCTCGAGTGACTGAGAAGCAGCTAACGCGGTTTATGAGTTTCCATCCGCCTACGTTTTCGGGAGTGGGAACTCCGACGCAGGCTGAGGATTGGCTATCGCGCGTCAACCGAGTGATGACGGCGATTGGAACGGCGGAGCATCAGAAAGTTACGTTAGTTACCTTTTTGCTTGAAGGAGAAGCTCGGTTATGGTGGGATGAGATGGAGTTGCATCACTTGGCGGGTCGTCCGTTAACCCAAGTATCGATGGAAGAATTCTCCCGGCTCTTCCTCGCGAAGCACCTTCTTGCGGCTCAGGGGATAGCCATGGAAAATGAATTCCAACGGTTAACACAAGGTGATAGCAGTGTTGACGCATACTTGCATGAATTTACTCGCTTGGGGCGGTATGCGGGTTCGATATTTGTTGATGAACAGAGGAAGACCAACAGGTTCTATGAAGGACTGAGGGACGAGCTGAGGTTCCTTGTGTCAAGTTCTGTGAACCAAGGTTTTCAATCATTGGTTGACACTGCGACCGCGTTGGAAAAGGATATGAAAAGGGTGCAAGGGAAGAGAGCTTTGGATGTGACGCAACCGGAGTGGAAGGCGCCCCGATCTGGGAAACCATTTTATAAGAAGAGATGGGGCAAGAAGTCCAAGCCTAGTGGACAAGCTCCTTCATCAGTTGCAACGAGAGCAATATCAGGGGCGACCTCCAAGCCAGACACTCGTATCTGCTTCAATTGTGGCCGGATGGGACATATTGCGCGAGATTGTCGGATGCCGCCAAAGAGTGAAAAGAAGGCGGGAGCATCTTATGCGGAAAAAGGAAAGGCGGTGGTGGATTCCTCTGCCTCGCAGGCGCGACCCCGGGTCTACAATCTTGGCCTGCAAGAGGCCATCAAGCAGAGTGACGTGGTCACAGGTATGAGTTTAGTTTTGCATATGCTATTGTTTGTATGCTTTGCTTAGTACCCCTATGTTTGCGGTTTGTATGTGTGACATGTTTGTCATAGGCTTTGTTATGATTCAGGACACGCTGGCACGAGCACTGTTTGATACAGGTGCATCGCATTCTTTTCTGTCTAGTGAGTTTATTACGCGGCTTGGGATACCCAGTCGTGCAAAGACAGATAGCGTCAGAGTGGTGTTGCCGAATGGCTGTTGGATGCTTGCGGATCAAGCTTGCGATGTGGCGGTTCAGTTAGGAAGTCGGGATTTTCGTTTAACTGCATTTGTTTTGCCAATATCGGAATTCGACGTGATTTTTGGGATGGATTGGCTTGCGGAGCAGCATGCTATGATTGATTGCCAGTCCAAAGAAATCACGTTGGGCCAGAATACCGAACAGGAGACAAAGTTCGCGGGTATGCGAGGAGTGGGAGGGACATTGATGTCTGCACTCCAGGTAGTCAAGGCTGTTCGGAAGGGTGCAGAATGTTACTTTGCACTAATTCAGGTTGTTGAGCCTAAGGCCAGTTTGTGCGAGGTTCCGATTGTGGCAGAATTTATAGATGTGTTTCCCGCGGATCTCCCTGGGCTACCACCCCAGCGGGAGATTGACTTCACAATTGAGTTGGTGCCAGGTGCGAAACCTGTGGCCCGCTCGCCATATCGCATTGTGCCAAAAGAGATGGCTGAATTGAAGGTTCAACTCCAAGAAATGTTGGAGCAAGGTTATATACGCCCAAGTATGTCACCTTGGAGCGCGCCTGTGCTTTTTGTAAAGAAGAAAGACGGTGGGTTGCGGTTGTGTATCGATTACCGTGAACTGAATAAGCTGACCGAGAAGAATAAGTATCTGATACCCCGGATTGATGAGTTATTCGATCAGCTGGTGGGATCGACCGTCTATTCGAAGTTGGACCTAAAGTCTGGTTACTACCAGTTACGAATTCGGGAAGGTGACATTCCCAAAACCGCATTTGGAACGCGTTATGGGCACTATGAGTTCACAGTCATGCCATTTGGACTGTGCAATGCGCCCTCGGTTTTTATGGATCTGTGCACCGTATTTTTCGTGAGTACCTGGATCTGTTTGTGATAGTGTTCATTGATGACATCCTGGTGTACTCAAAGTCGGAAGCTGAACATGAGATTCACTTACGGTTGGTGTTGAATACGTTGAGGCAAAATCAGCTATATGCCAAGTTCTCGAAGTGCGAGTTTTGGCTATCGTCAGTGGCATTTTTGGGCCATGTGGTGAGTGGAGCGGGCATTGCAGTAGATCCCGCGAAGATAAGGGCCATACATGAGTGGCCAATCTTGTCTTCCGTGGCCGAGGTCAGGAGTTTCCTTGGACTTGCGGGCTACTATAGAAGATTTGTGGAAAATTTCTCGCGGATCGCTTTGCCACTAACCACCTTGACACGAAAAGATCAGAAGTTCGTTTGGACGCCAGAGTGCGCACGAGCTTTTGAAGAGCTGAAGGTACGGTTGACCACGGCGCCGGTGTTGTCTTCGCCCAGTGGAACCGACGGATTTGTGATTTATAGTGATGCCTCAGGGAGCGGCTTAGGCTGCGTTCTTCTGCAGAATGGAAAGGTGATTGCTTATGGCTCACGCCAGCTGAAGGTGCACGAGCGAAATTATCCCGTCCATGATTTGGAACTAGCGGCGGTGATTTTTGCACTCAAGTTGTGGCGACACTACCTTTATGGCGTGAAGGTGGAGATCTATACCGATCATAAGAGCCTAAAGTATCTTTTGGAGCAGAAAGACTTGAACATGCGACAACGAAGGTGGTTGGAGTTCCTTGGGGACTACACTTTCGAGATTCACTATACTCCCGGGAAAGGAAATGTTGTCGCAGATGCCTTGAGTTGGCGGGTTCCGGCTAGAGCGAATTGGTTGCAAAGGCATGATGAACGTCTTATCCAGGAGTTGGTAGCATTAGAGATCTATTGTGTTGACAAGAGTTCCACTGCCACTGCATGTTTGAACTGGACCGAGGTGCAATGTGACCTTGAGGACGGAGTTCGACGGGCAACGGAGATGGATGAAGATCTCTTATGCTATGTGAATGAAGGGCCAGAGGGCAAATTCACCTGGATTGACGGTCTTTTGCGCAAAGAGGGCCGTTTATGCGTCCCAAATGTGGGGAAGTTGAGGGAAGAACTGATGTATGAAGCGCATTATACAAAGTATTCCATTCACCCCGGGAGTACAAAGATGTTCAACGATATGAAGAAACTTTTCTGGTGGCCAGGGCTCAAGAAAGATGTTGCCCTTTATGTAGCCAAATGTCAAACATGTGCGATGGTGAAGGCGGAATGCCAAAAGCCGGGCGGTTATCTAAAGTCACTGCCAATCCCAGAGTGGAAATTTGATGATATTTCCATGGATTTTGTGCATGGATTGCCAAGATCGCAGTGAGGAAATGATTCCATTTGGGTCATTGTGGACCGGCTAACGAAAGTAGCACATTTTCTCCCGAACATACGAGATGATTCAGTTGAAAGTTTGGCAAAGTTATATGTTGATCAAATTGTGCGGCTTCACGGTGTTCCTCGGAGCATCGTAAGTGATCGAGATGGGCGATTCACGTCAAATGATAGGAGGCTGTTAGAAATGAACAAAAAACAAGCCGAAAGTGGAGCTAAAACAAACCGGAAGAGGTTTTAACAGAAACTTTATTATCTGAAAAAGGTATCTATTACAAAGGTATGCCCTCCCTTATATAGAATAGAGGAGAGATGAGACAATACAAATAAGAGATGTGGGACTCAAAAATTACAGGACTAAGCGGACTATACAAAACAAACCGCATAAGCCGCGCGGTTAGACAGGAGGGCTAACCGTACGGCTACCATCAGAGAGAAAGAGAGACTGCCAGGGTAGACCGCCAGACCGCCCGGTCTCCAAGCCGGCTGAGACAAACCGCCAGACCGCGCGGTCTTCAACCCGCCAAGACAGACCTCCAGACCGCCCGGTCACCATCTTCAACACTCCCCCTCAAGCTGGAGCATATATATCGATCATGCCCAGCTTGTCGCAGATGTGGAAAAAGGAAGCGGACACCGGCTTGGTGAAGACATCTGCCAACTCGTTGTCGGAAGTGACAAATGGAGTGCAAATCTGTTTCTTCAATATTTCTTCCTGAATAAAATGACAGTCGACTTCTATGTGTTTTGTTCTCTCATGAAAGACCGGATTTTTGGAAATGTATATCGCGGCCTTATTGTCACAGAACATAGGAAGAGGATAGTTGTAAACCTCTCCTAAGTCAAGCATGAGAGCCCGCAACCACTTCAACTCACATGTAGTCGATGCCATGCTGCGATATTCCGCCTCTGCACTAGACCTGGAAACTACAGACTGTTTCTTGCTCTTCCAACTCACATGATTGCCTCCAACAAATGTGCAGAAACCTGATGTCGATTTGCGGTCCCCTTTGTCATCCGCATAGCTTGAATCAGAGTAAGCTTCAACCAAGAGGTGACCATTCTTCTGAAATAGGAGTCCTTTTCCTGGAGCAGCTTTAATATACTCTAATATCCTTAGAGCAGATTGTAGATGACACTCCCTCGGAGATTGCATGAACTGGCTCACCTTGCCAACAGCATAAGAGATGTCGGGTCTGATTACCATGAGATATATGAGTTTGCCCACCAGACGCCGGTATCTCGTAAGATCGGAGAGAAGAGGCGAGTCATCTGTCCAAGTTTTGTCTTCTCCAGCAGCCATAGGACAACGTGCAGGTTTAGCACCAGTGAGTCCTGCCTCCTTTAAAAGATCAAGAGCATACTTCCATTGGGAAAGGACCATGGAGTTGGGCTTTCTAGAGATTTCAATCCCCAGAAAGTATTTCGGGGAGCCCATATCCTTTGTGACCAGATGTTGACGAAGGTGTTTCTTGGTCATCAATACCCCATCCTGGTCATCGCCAGTAAGAAGAATGTCATCAACATAAACCGCAAGAACAACAAGACCAGAGGCGGTTTTCCGAACAAACAAGGAGTGATCTGCTGAGCTTCTTGTAAAACCAATGGCCGCAACAATGCCACTGAACTTGTCAAACCAGGCACGAGGACTCTGCTTGAGGCCATAGATAGCCTTCTTTAGCCGACATACCCGTGTCTCCCCCTGAGCAACATACCTAGGAGGTTGCTTCATATAAACATCTTCCTGCAGATCACCATAGAGGAAGGCATTCTTAACATCTAGCTGCGAGATGGGCCAATCCCTGTTGACAGCCACAGAGAGAAGAACCCTAATAGTGCTGAGACGAGCCACTGGAGAGAAAGTGTCAAAGTAATCTACGCCATAAGTTTGGGTAAAACCCTTGGCAACCAGGCGAGCCTTATAACGATCCACACTGCTATCCGGGAGAAACTTCACCACGAAGACCCATCGACAACCAACAACATCCGTGCCGAAAGGGGGAGGAACAAGGGTCCAGGTACCCCGTTCAGTTAGAGTAGCAATCTCCTCATCCATGGTAACTTTCCAATGAGGAATAGTAAGGGCCTCCTGGTAGGAACGGGGGGTGGTAGTGGCCGAGATAGCCAGTGCAAAAGCTCGGCGAGAAGGGGTAAGACGATCGTAGGAAACAACTGCAGCAAGAGGGGGTTGGGTACATGCCCGAACCCCTTTGCGAAGAGCAATCGGGAGATCCAGGTCAGCAGGTGCCTCAGTATCCGGAGTATCCGTGGTGGAGAGAGCTGGCCCGGGAGTAGAGAGAGATGGCAGCGGAGTGGAGGGAGAAAGCGGAGTAGAGGGTGGAGATGATGGTGATGGGGAAGAGGGTGGAGAGGGTGGAGATGGCGGAACATCAGTAGGAGCAGAGGGAATGGATGGGTAGGTAGGAAAAGTAGGATCAGGAGGAGGAGAGGAGGAAGCGGGAGAGAAGTAAGATGCATTGGCAAAGAAGGTGACATCCGCAGAGACAAATTGCTTGCGGGTAACGGGGTCAAAGCAACAATAACCTTTCTGAGTGGGAGAGTACCCCAGAAAGACACATTTAGTGGCACGTGGTGAGAGTTTATCACGGGTGGCAGCGGGAGAGTGCACAAAGGCAGTGCACCCAAAGATGTGCAGAGGAAGAGGAAAGGGATCCTTGTCCGGATAAAGAATGGAGAAGGGGGTAGCACCGTAGAGAACTGTGGAGGGAAGGCGATTGATGAGATAGCATGAGATGAGGACAGCATAGCCCCAATAGGAGCGAGGAACATGCATTTGAGTCATCATAGTGCGAGCGATATCAAGGAGGTGGCGGTTTTTGCGTTCCGCCACCCCATTTTGTTGTGAGGTGTAGACACAGCTTGTTTGACGAATAACACCATGGTGAATACAAAAATAGGAGAAGTCTTGACTAAGATATTCCTTAGCATTGTCAGAACGAAGGATCTTAATAGACGTATCAAACTGAGTCTGAACCATAGAATAAAATGAGGTCCAAACAGAGAGCAGCTCGGAGCGATCTTTGAGAAGATACACCCACGTACACCGAGAGAAATCATCAATTAAGGTGACAAAATAGGAACTACCCCGACCGATGGTGAGGTTAGGAGCGGGACCCCATATGTCAGAGTGAACGAGGTCGAATGGACGGGAAGAGCCCCGACTTTGCGTTGGTGGGAAGGATGAGCGGTGATGTTTGCCAAGTTTACACGCATCACAGTTTAGAGGTGGATGATGAGGAGGGAGGTGTGGCAGGAGCTGGCGTAGAATTCTGGGAGGAGCATGTCCAAGACGAAGATGCCAGTGGAGAAGATCTGTAGAGGAGGAGGAGAAGGCGGATAGAGCAGAGACATTGTCGAGGAAGTAGAGGCCACCACTCTCAGTCCCGGTAGCAATCGTCCGTTGGGAGTCCGGATCCTGAAAAGCACAAGAGGTAGGGGTGAATAAGACAGAACACCGTAGTTGCTTGCATAAAGAAGTAATCGATAATAAATTGCACGGAAACTTGGGCACATAGAGGGTATCAGCCAGGCACAGAGAGGGAGTGACTTGAACCATGCCCGTCCCATGGACCGGTGAGGGAGATCCATCCGCAACAATGACCGAGGGCAATTGAGCATGTGTTTCAAGAAGAGAGAAATATTGAGGATTGCCTGTCATATGAATTGTTGCACCAGAGTCGATTAGCCATCTTTCGCGGGTAACAACGTGAGCACTACCAGAAGAGGTGACCACCGAGGCGGACAGACTGGAGGAGGGGAAAGCCATGGAAGCAAGAGAGGAGCAAACCGCGACGATAAGAACAAGCCGCGAGAAGAGGAAGAAGCCGAACGGTGAAGCGAAGAAGAGAAAAGAGCACCAAGTCGGGCGAACAGAAAACGGGTCGTGCGGTTAGGAAGGCCGCTACCAAGAAGCAAAGCAAAGGGAAAGAAGTCGCACGCTTGAAAAAGTCGGGCGAACAGAGGAGAACAAGTCGCACGGCTAAAGATGAGGCCGGGGCGACAAGAAAGCTGGAGCGGGTAGAAGGAAACAGGTCGAGGCGTCTAGTAAACAGGCCACAGCGACTAAGAGGAGCAGCGAGAAGAGAAGCAAGGAGAAACAAGCCGCACGAACAGGGCAGCGGTCAAAAGAGAAGGCAAGCCGCGAAGACAGGTCGCGGGAAGACGAGAATCAAGCGGAGGGAAAGAAGTCGAGCAGCTAGAAGGTAGCCCGCGCGAACAGAAGAAGAAGCTGAATCAGGAGGAAAAGATCGTTTGCTCTGATACCATGTTAGAAATGAACAAAAAACAAGCCGAAAGTGGAGCTAAAACAAACCGGAAGAGGTTTTAACAGAAACTTTATTATCTGAAAAAGGTATCTATTACAAAGGTATGCCCTCCCTTATATAGAATGGAGGAGAGATGAGACAATACAAATAAGAGATGTGGGACTAAAAAATTACAGGACTAAGCGGACTATACAAAACAAACCGCACAAGCCGCGCGGTTAGACAGGAGGGCTAACCGCACGGCTACCATCAGAGAGAAAGAGAGACTGCCAGGGTAGACCGCCAGACCGCCCGGTCTCCAAGTCGGCTGAGACAAACCGCCAGACCGCGCGGTCTTCAACCCGCCAAGACAGACCGCCAGACCGCCCGGTCACCATCTTCAACAGAGGCTAGTTCACCGACTGTTGGGTACGAAGTTGACTTTCAGTACAGCCTTTCATCCCCAAACGGATGGCCAAACAGAACGTACCAACAGAACAATGGAGGACATGCTCCGAATGTGCGCCCTTGACTTCGGAAAGCGATGGGAAGATCATCTCTATATGGTAGAGTTTGCTTATAATAACAACTACGAGGCGAGTATTGGGATGACACCATATGAAGCTCTATATGGAAGGAAGTGTCGTACTCCCTTGGCTTTGGTAGAAGCGGGCGAAGCTCGGGTTGTTAAACCAAATGAGGTTGAGGAAGCAAACTCAACCATACGGACTATTCGAGAGAGATTGCTTATTGCTCAAGATCGACAAGCGAAGTACTACAACGCCAAGCACCGGAATGTGGAGTTTGCGGTTGGCGATTGGGTCTACTTGAAGATCAAGCCTTTCAAAGGTGTCTCCAGGATTCGACGATTGAAAAAGTTGAGTCCAAGATATTTGGGTCCTTTTAAAGTGGTTGAGCGAGTTGGCGAAGCGGCTTATCGACTAGCTCTGTCGGCAGATTTGAGTGGATTACATGATGTCTTTCACATCTCGGTGCTTCGGAAGGCCGTGACAGATCCAGCTCAAGTGATCGCGGATGATCGTGTGCCGGTGGAGTATGGGCTAACAACGAGAGTTAGACCCATTCAGATCGAAGATCAAGCCGAGAAACAGTTGCGGAACAAGGCGGTCGGCATGGTAAAAGTCCGGTGGGACAACTGCGGCCGTGAAGAGCTGACATGGGAGCGAGAGCAAACCATGCGAGAAGAGTTCCCTGAGCTGTTTTTGTAATTTGTAGCAAGGATGTTGTAACATCAAATTTGGCATGTTGTAACATTTTTCTTGCTGGTTACTGTTGCCTTTTCTGTGTTTGAATTTCGAGGACGAAATGTCTTGTAGGAGGGGAGGATTGTAACAGCCCAAATTTCTGAAACAGGAAATTTTTGGGTGACACGGCCTGGGACACGGGCGTGTCCCAGGGCGTGTCAAAGGACACGGCCTGCGACACGGGCGTGTCGCAGGGCGTGTCGAGGTTGTGTCGACGATCGGGCTTTGTCTCGACGATTTTTCGCTCGACGATGTGTCGAGAGGAGGCACATGACCCAGGACACGGGCGTGTCCAAGTCCGTGTCGTTGTCTCGACGACTTTTACTCGATGATCGTCGAGTGTCGAGACGTGGGTGTCGAGTGTCGAGAAGTTGCACACGGCCTGTGACACGGGCGTGTCACAGGGCGTGTCAAATCGGGTCGACGAACTCAGCCCGCCGAAGGATTTCGACAGGGCGTGTCTTTGTGCCGTGTCAGGGCACACGGCCTGGGACACGGGCGTGTCACAGGCCGTGTGAAGTCTCGGGATGTTTTGGGTTTTTTTCACCCAGGCAGACGGCCACAGACACGGGCGTGTCTGAAGGCGTGTTGGTGACACGGCCCATGACACGGGCGTGTCCCATGGGCGTGTCACTGGTTTGGATAAGTCGGTTGACCACCGCTTGAGGCACACGGCCTGACACACGGCCGTGTCAGAGGCCGTGTCGGGTCAAAATCAGTGTTTTTGGCAGAATCGTGGCCGTCCATTCCTTCAGCTGGGATCCAAGGGCTGAAGCTTCTTCCTCTTTTTCTTAAAGGCCGAAAACTGAGAAGTGATTCTCATTTGATTTGGCCTTAAGCTTTCTTCAAGTTAAGAGAGAAAGAGAGAGAGAAAGGAGGAGGAAGAGGGAAAGGGGGCTGCTGCTGGTGGTGCTGCGGTTTACCGACGAGAAATCTGAAGCCGGCGTTGTGGAGGAAACGTTCTTGCGAGTCTTGTAAGCAAGCTTTGCGGTCATGGCACCGAAGCGGTCGTCAAGGGTAACGACTTTTCTTCCTAGCCATGTGAAGGCTTTCTTTTTGGCATAGCTTTGTGATTTCCCCCACCAAGAGGTGGCTGATTTTGGAAATCTTTGGGTGGATGCTTGAAATCCCCTGTGTTAGCATATAGATCCGGAAATGGAGTACGGAATAGGCATGCTGTGTGAAGCCCATCTGGACAGGTTGGTCTAGATTGGTGATGTTGCATACGAACCGGAGAAGACTCCGTGATAACATGTAGTTTGAGGAGTCAACGGGTTGTGCCTGCGAAAAGGAGTAGCAGGAAGTACTGGGGTGGTAGCCTAGGAAAATAGCCATGTAATGTTTTTGGGTCCAACCTGTGATTGAGGCACAGGAAGTACTGGTGTGACCAGGAAATGCCCTTTGTGATGCTTGATGTCGTAGGGTGTCCACCTGTGAAGCGAGTAACAGGAAGTACTGGCAGGATAGCCAGGAAAGACCCCTGACATTTGTGCTTTTGTGGTGTCCACCTGTGAAGAGAGTAACAGGAAGTACTGGTGTGCCCAGGAAAGACCCGCTGTTGTTGTGCGAAAATGGGTGTAAGAGTTATGCCCAGGCTTGAATGCCAAGAACAGGATTGGTGAGACCGACCCGCACCTTTGATATAGCCATGAGTACGCTGTACTCGGAGAAGGCAAGGCGATTTGAGCAACGGGGGGTGGAGGATCCGACCTGCGCTATGTCCGTCCGACATGAGACCAAAAGGTGCGGTCTGTTGGAGCGCATAGCAAGAGTCTTCGACCTGCGCGCCATGACACAATGGGGGGCTACGGGCCATCCCGGTGTAGGAAGACTAACTCCGGCTGCACGCCATGGAGTAAATGCTCAAGAGATTTACCGTTGGGTTATGACCCTGATACGGTGGTGGGCAAGAGGTTTGCCAGAACACCAAGAATGTGCCCTGAGTGCACGGACCGTTGGGCCGGGTGGCGAACGGTTGTGATGGCTTGTGTGCATGAAAGCACATATGAATGATATAGATATTGCCATACTTGTGATTTGCTATGCCTGCAGGGAAGAATACCGCTGCCCCGAGAGAAGGGGTAGGGTCGTTATAATTTGGTCAGCTGAACGCTGACCGTTGCTTTTGATTGCCACCGTTGGGTGGATTGTCCCTGTACAAGTGCTGGAGAGCCGAGCGGGACGCATAGAGGTTGATGTTCCTGCTGTTGTTGCTGCGACTGCTGCTAGCCCTCGAAGGCTATCTGTGTTGTTGTGTGTTTTCTTTCTTTTGTGGCCGGCCTGCGCGCCAATTTGTTTAGGCCACTGTGTGAAAGCCATGTAAGGCCATAAGGCCAACTCTTTGGACTTGGTGTAAGACATTTATATATATATAAAATGTGGAGTTGTATGTTTGGACATTCATGAGGAGTTCAAGTAGTTTAGGCTTCCGCTAGAATGATTTGTGATAGGTGCGATGCGCTACTCTGGTATCATCCTGTACCTTCACCGCCTATTTTATGATATATACTGTGGGGCCCCGGCCGGACCTTCTAGAATATATCATATGAACGGATGGGGTTGTTACAGGGGGAGTACGCTTGCCCCTTGCCTTGGTGATATGGATGGACTTGGAGGCCAGTTTCTTTCGGGAGGAGGCGATAGACCTTTGTCCGTGCGCACTTTGAGAAGGTCTAAGATTCAGTAAAGTGACTTTGCACATTTTTTTCCTAAGGAGGTCTAGAGTCCGTCCGTATGGTAGTGGTGAAGAACCTTTGTTTTGTTGCACTTTAGGAGTACCTGAGTCCGTCAGGATGAAGGTGGAGTTGCTGAAGAAAGAGAAGGCTCGACTGACCACGGAGTTGAGGGACGTCAAGGTTATGGGATATCCTATGGTGACCAGGTACAACATGTCTCATTACTTTGAGATGGAGCGATCCAGTATCACAGAGGCGGTCCGCTCTGAGATGATAGTGATTGGGATTGATCTGCTCGAGTGCGATGTAGCGTACCTCTTGGGCTTTGGAAAGGGATTTCTGGCTGCTCAGAGGAAACCAGAGCACAGTGATATGGGCATGGATTATGCCTCAAATGACGATGTTTACGTCGATGTTGAGGGTGGACTCCATTGTGCCCTTTTTATTTATTTGTTCCATTTTTTGCTTTATCTTGCGAGTGCTCCTTCGCACCATCACATGATGATGTAACCTGTGGGACAACTTTTGTTTGAATGGAGACCCTCTTCTTCGGATATCTCATTCTCTAGTTCTGCTTTGGTGTGCATACACATTTGGCAGAGTAGTGCTTAGCTTGAATGCTGACATTTTGAACAGGTCGCTAATAGGAGATATTCGTCTGCTCGCATTTTGGGAGGACCAGAGCACGTCCAAGTGGAGGTGGCAAAGAATCTCTGTTCGTTCACATCTCGGGAGGACCAGGGTCCGTCCGAGTGGTGGTGGATGTTTATTTGCTCGCACTTTTGGGAGAGTCGTAAGCTACTCAGGATTTAGGGGAAATGAGCCCTTATTTGCTCATTCCTTGAGCGGAGAAGGTGGGGAACCTTTGTTTGTGCTTTAGAATAACTAAGGTTTGTCTGAGTGGAGGGAAAAAACCTTTGTTTATTCGTGCCTTAGGAGAACCAGGGTTCGTTCAAGTGGAGGTGGAGAAGAACCTCTATTCGATCATGCTTTGTGAGAACCGGGGTTCATCCGAGTGGAGCTGGCGAAGAATCTTTGTTCTATCACTCTTTGGGAGAACCGGGGTATAAATGCAGCTAGATCTGATATACTCTAGAGGGGGTGAATAGAGTATATGGTGCTTGAAAACTTTTTACAACAATTGTTGTAATCTGAGTGAACAGGGAAGCAGCTATTAAATCTAATCACAAATAACCTACAACAAAAATTAATCACAGAACAAACACAGCCAGAAACACAAGATAAAGACAAGCAAACCAGATGACACAAGGAGCTATAGTGGTTCCCCTAAACTTGAGTACATCCACTCTTCTACCACCCTAGGTAGGAATCCACTGCAGGATGAGTTGATCAGGTGTCCTGGGCACCAATGAGCTTTTGATAAGGTGCTCAAAAACCAAATCAGATTTTTTGATCAGGTGTCTTGCCACCAATGAGCTTTTGACAAGGTGCTCAAAAACCAAACTCAAACTTTTGAAGGGAGTTTGAAAAACCCTTTACAGAGATGGGGATAAGAGATTTATGGAAGTCTTCTCTTTCTCAAAGCAGCTGAGAAGACTATGTGGATTTGATGGTGTCAAAGCTCCCCCTGAGTCCTTGAGATGTTCAGGAAAAGAAGCTTTGTTGTAGGGTGATAGGCCTTCAGAAGTTGATCTCCAGCAAGTGATGATTTCAGCAACAGCTGAAATGTTAGGTGTCTGGAGTCTTTAAAGATGTTGGCCTTGAACACTTGAATCACAAGAGATCAGAAGATTTCAGATGGTTGATCTCCTTGGATGTGTGTTCTTGAGAGAATTCTTTGAGACAGAGAATAATTTGTTCTTGTTCTTGTCTGTGTTCTCAGTTCTCAGTGATTGAGAGATTCAAAAAAAAATCTTGTCTTTTATTCCCTAGTACTGAATAGAAAAACATCCTCTGTCAAGAATAGTCGTTGGCCTGCATTAATTGCATCCTTAATTGCAAATGTCTTCTGGAGGAAAGTCCAAAAAAACATTCCTTGATAGTCCCTTGAAACTTGGTCCAGAATAAATGAAAACGACTAGAAAATCTTCTGAATTAATTGCTGAATAACTTCTTAACTGATCTGAATTTGAATCTTGAAAAATCCTTGAAGACATCAGAAAACGTCGAACTAAGCTCTGTTATCGTCGAACTGAGCTCAGCGATATGGACTTATACAGCAACAAAAATATCGTCGATCTGAGCTCAAAGATCGTCGAACTGAGCTCAGAGATAGAGATCCAATACTGAGTCAAGATCGTCGAACTGAACTCGCAGATCATCGAATGGAGTTCGACGATTTGTGGAAGTTGAGATCAGCGATCGTCGAATGGAGTTCGACGATCTGTCGAAGTTGAGCTAAACGATCGTCGATTGGAGTTCGACGAATCATCGTGCTGAGCTCGACGATATGACTTAGTCTCAAACTGAAAAATCTTGGACTTGAGGGTAGCTTCCAAACCTAGACTTCTAACCCTTAGACTCAATTCTAGTTGACCTTTAGATCTATACAGGAGGTCAAAAACTGGTTTCCTAGAGACATAGTGATCCTGACCCAAATTAGTAATAGGGTGTTCCAACAATCTCCCCCTATTTGGGTTAGGATTACTATTTACAGAATTTGGAAAAATTAAATAACAACATACACAGCAACAAAACAGAAAAGCAAATTGCAGAACCACAGATATATATCACATCCCAGACAGAATTCAGAATTCAAAATGATTGTCACCTTACATTGTTATTTCTTCTCCTTCCTCTTAATGAGTTTGATTTCTCTATTGGGGTTGAGAGCTTCTGAAAGTCCACCTAGTGTCAACTATCTTCACCTATGGGGGGGGGGGGGAATAGGTGACGTGCAGCGTTTTTGCGGAATTTAAAATTGTACCTGCACAATAAAAATAAACAGCACAGCACACAGAATACACAAGCTATTTATAGTGGTTCCCCGACTTGGGTACATCCACTTTCCCCCTTCGACCTATCTCCCAACAAGGTACGACTCGGTCTCTTCACCAACAGGATTGAAATCCAATCCTTGCACTATCGGAAGGAACCCTTCCACACGTAGGAGTCAACACTCCCACAACACGGGTTGCACCCAACCCTTACAACTAGGAACCAACGTTACTTTACAACAAAAGTAAAACTAGAATGTACAAGAGATACAAACTACGTTTGGAGACTAAGATGTCCCTCTTCGTTGACGACGTGTTTTTGAAGTCCACGAAGAGTCCACAACCCTAGATCTCACTTGGAGAGAATCTCCCCGGAACCGGCGGCGGCAAGATGGGCGGCGGCTAGGTTCACGGGATCGGCGGCGACAATGATGTGCGGCTGCTGTACTTTGGAGATCCAAACTTCGTAGCGAAGCTAGCTAGGTCTACCAACGGTCACACGAGGATCGGTCGTCTCGATTGATTCGGACGGGGAAGTTTTTCCCGATCAACAAATCGAGAGACAAGGGATCTCTGGATAGATGCGTGAGACTCTAAGCTTGGCTAAGCTTCTGTCGCCGGAAGATCAGGAAGAAATCTCGATCAAAAGCGGCGAGCACCTTGCGCGAGCGGCGACGGAGGCGGAGCAGATATCGCGATCTAGGTCACGGTCGGCGGCTCGCGTATTTCTTTTCTGTGTGTCATTACTGTTCAAAAATACCCATATATATACACAAGTAAACACCTTAATAACTGTTGTGGGTCCCACAAGAAGAAACCCTAACCCCGGTTCAGAATAGCGCCAGCGGCAGAATCCGGTCCAGCGGTTTACAGAAAATCGCCCAAGTCAAAATCGGCGAGAATCAAAGGTGATTCTCGACGAATCGGCGAGAATCAGTTAGTGATTCTCGACGATTCGTCGAGAATCACTAGTGATTCTCTCCGAATCACTTGTTGATTCTCGACGAATATTACTTGGCCATGATCTGCTCAATGATGGGTTCGGCGAGAATCACTAGTGATTCTCGCCGAATCTTACTTGGCACCGCTTTGAGGTAGCCGGATAGAGTCGGCGAGAATCACTAAGGATTCTCGACGATTCGGCGAGAATCACTAGTGATTCTCGCCGAATCGGCGAGAATCACTTGGTGATTCTCGTCGATTTATACTTGGACGATTTTTCGTCTTTCCACCCAAGAGCTGCTCCTTGACCCATCCTTGCTCCTTGTCTGCTCTTGCCTTAACACAGCCCTATACTTGAAATTAAGTACACTCCAATAGAGAGAGTACACGTAGGCCAACACACTGATCTGCTCAACGAGGGATTACGTCGTGTAGACCCGTGTATATTGACCTACTGCACCCTGACATTGGTGTGCACTTAGCATGGAAAAACTGCAAGCACAACTTGAAATATTTTGTCAAAAACATTGCCTATTTACCTTAGCTTGTTCAGGGGCTTCTTCAAATCAGGTACGTTGTGGATACAATACCCAACAATCTCCCCCTATTTGAAGAAGCCTAAACCCTACAAGCTAAGGTGAATAAAGCGTATGGGAATGAAAATCATAACCTTGAAATTAAGTTGAGAGAGATATTCATTACCGATACCAATTTCGTGCGAGCAAACTTTAGAGCCACCTTGGCCTTAGCCGAGAGAGTAATCTCCCCCTTTTCGGCTTCTGCAAATCGGGGTCTGTAGCATTTGACCCCTTGCTCCCCCTCAGTTCTTGCATCTGTGCTCACACTTGAGTTCCTTGCTCCCCCTCAGTTCTTGCAGGAACCTGGAGCTTCTGTAGTCTTCATTCCTCATAGTTTAGCATTCCCAATTCAGTTTTGAAGAGACTGAACTTGGCTTCGTCTAAGGGCTTTGTGAATATATCTGCAATCTGCTTATCCATGGGGACATAACAGAGAGAGATGTCCTTGTTCTCCACGTGCTCCCGAATGAAGTGGTAGCGCACTTCAATATGCTTCATTCTGTTGTGCGATACCGGATTGTTGGCAATCGCAATTGCACTGGAGGAGTCACAGTACATCGGCACTTCCTTGAACTGAAGGTCGTAGTCGGCTAACTGGTTTCTGATCCATAGGAGTTGTGCGCAACAACTGCCAGCCGAGATGTACTCAGACTCTGCTGTGGAGGTAGCTACACAATTCTGCTTCTTGCTGTTCCATGAGATAAGCCTTCTTCCAAGGAATTGACACGTCCCGGAAGTGCTTTTCCTGTCATCCCTACTCCCTGCAAAATCAGCATCTGAAAAGCCTATTAGCTCGACATCATTGTTTCTCGGGTACCACAAGCCAAGATTGGGAGTACCTTTAAGGTATCTTAGAATTCGCTTCGCAGCGACATAGTGAGATTCCTTAGTGTTCACCTGATATCTGGCACAGACACATGTGGAGAACATGATATCCGGTCTACTGGCAGTAAGGTAGAGCAGGGATCCAATGATGCTTCTGTATTTGGTTTCATCGAAGGGTTTACCTTTCTCATCCTTATCCAGAGACATAGTAGATCCCATTGGAGTCCTCATAGAGGTTGCATTCTCCATACCGAATTTCTTAAGGTGTTCATTAGTGAACTTCGTCTGAGAGATGAAGATTCCATCCTCAGACTGTTTCACTTGAAGTCCCAAGAAATACTTGAGCTCTCTCATACTGCTCATTTCAAACTTTCCTTGCATAAGTTTAGAAAACTTTTTGCAAAAATTGTTGTCCGTTGAGCCGAATATAATGTCATCGACATAGATTTGCACCAGCAAAATCTTGCCTTTGACTTCCCTAAGAAACAATGTCTTATCTATTTTACCTCTAGAGAACTTGTTCTCAAGAAGAAAACTAGATAAAGTCTCATACCAAGCTCGTGGAGCTTATTTTAAACCATATAAAGCTTTATTAAGAAAATAAACATGATTGGGATAAGTAGGATTGACAAAACCTGGGGGTTGAGCGACGTATACTTCCTCTTTCAGGTCTCCGTTCAAGAATGCTGATTTCACATCCATTTGATAGACTGTGAATCCTTTGTGCGAAGCATACGCCAGGAACAATCTGATTGCCTCGAGCCTTGCTACCGGTGCAAAGGTCTGGTCGAAGTCAATCCCCTCCTCCTGTCTGTAACCTTGAGCCACCAACCTGGCCTTGTTCTTTATGATGACACCATGTTCATCCAGTTTGTTTCTGAAGATCCACTTGGTGCCAATCATATTCTGCTTGTGTGGTTTGGGAATCAGCATCCAAACGTTGCATCGTTCGAATTGATGTAGTTCATCTTGCATGGCCAAAATCCATGCCGCGTCTTTGTTCGCCTCGTCGAACTTCTTTGGCTCAACCTGTGACAGGAAGCTAAGATGCAAAACTTCGTTAATAGTACCTCTTCGAGTTCTGACACCGACACGAGGATCTCCGATGATCTGATCTCTAGGATGATCCCTCACGTGCCGGAGCTCTAGAAGTCTGGCATCTGGAGCTTCAACTACTTCTTGGGCTTCTCCTTCTTCTAAGAGATTTGTTCCATTTTGATCTTCAACATTCCCAGATGACGTGGAGGTGGAAACTTTGACGTACTTAGGAGTTTCATCTTTAGCGGTCTCATTGAGATCCAGCTGTTCAAGTCGTGCACCTGCATCTTCAAGAATTCCACTGGAAGAATTGCTGTTAAGCAAACTTCCTTCATCAAATACAACATTAATTGATTCTTCTACCACTAGGGTTTTCTTATTGAAGACCCTATATGCCCGACTGTGGGAACTATAGCCCATGAATATGCCTTTGAAGCATTTTTCACCAAATTTAGTACGCGGGTACTTCCAATTATTTAGTACATAGCATCTGCAACCAAAGATCCTCAAGTAGGACATGGTTGGTTTCCTGCCTTTCAGTAGCTCGTAAGGCGTCTTACGATGATGCTTGTTGATCAATGCTCGGTTTTGTACATGACAAGCTGTGTTGACAGCCTCTGCCCAGAAGTATTCTGGGAGAGAGGCGTCTTTCAACATTGTCGTGCAGGCTTCAATGAGAGTTCTATTTCTCCTCTCCGCAACTCCATTTTGCTGAGGAGTGCGCGGGGAGGAAAACTCATGAAAGATACCTTGTTCTTCACAAAACTCTGTCATAGCACCAGATTCGAATTCTGTTCCATGGTCACTTCTGATTTTGACCACTGGGCAGTTAAATTCGTTCTGAACCTGCTTGACAAAACTACTGAAGATGTCAAACGTATCCGACTTTCGTTTTAAGAAGAACACCCATGTAAACCGAGAATGATCATCAACTATCACTAGCGTATAGGACTTGCCTCCCAAGCTATGAACTTGCATTGGACCAAACAAGTCCATATGTAGAAGGTAAAGACATCGGGAAGAGTCTTTGTCTGCAATGCTCTTAAAGGTAGCCCGAGTCTGTTTGCCCATCTGGCATGCAGGACAGGGGCTATCTTTGATGCACTTGATAACGGGAGCATCCCTTACTAAGTTTTTAGAAAACAGCATACTAATTGTTTTGAAATTAATATGTGCCAATCTCTTGTGCCATTGTTCACAAAGAGATGCACTGCCTGTTGCCACAAGGCATACGGGGCTAGATGAATCTAAACTGAGAAAATCTAAGCAGAAGATATTTCTGCTCCTAATGCCTGATAATACCGTCTCAGAAGAGATACGTGAAATTATCAGACATTTATCCTTGCAGAACTTAACGTCATAATCTTTGTCACATAACTGACTTACACTGATCAGGTTATGGTTTAACCCTTCAACATAAGCCACGTCGGTGATAGAGATTATATCGTTGGAAATCATACCGTAACCTCTGGTGACTCCTCGATCTGACCCTCCAAAGATGACTTTGGGTCCATTCTCGACTGGAGTGTAATCACGCAGCAGGCTTCTTGTCCCAGTCATGTGCCGGGAGCATCCACTGTCCAAGTACCAGATTGGCGTTTTTGTGGCCTTTGGACATTCCTGCAAAACAAAATTAATTTCCCTTAGGAACCCAATCGAACTTGGGTCCTAGATTCCTGGTTAGCATACTCCCCCTCGGTTGGTTAACCCTACGAGTGGTCGGCCTCGCATTGCTAACATAGGGAGTCTCGTGATACCTTGGATTAAACCAACAATCCACGGCAAAGTGATCGACTTTGCCACAGCACCAACAGTCAAATCTGTTGTACCTCTTCCTAGGCTCCTGCCTTACCCTGGGAACGGTGGGTACAACTGGGGCTTTGGATCTGGAGGTGGGGGCCTCACAGTGATTGCAGTCACAAGACTTCTTCACCTTCTGTATAACAGGCTTGGCTTTTGGTGCCTGCTTTCCATTATGGCCGCTAGAGAATTGACCATAATTTCCCATGTGGATTTCCTCATAAGGTGCCTTGAAGGCACTCTCACCGAAGTTCCGGGGAAAGGTCCAACCGTCATATCGGCTCTTTGGCTTTGCAACCGAGGGCCGGAATTGATGACCAAATGTTGATTCAAAGTCATGTTGGTTGCAAGGAAAGCCAGGCTTTCTGAACGCAACAGGACTAAGCGGAGCCTTTCCCTTTTCATCAGCAGAGGCCTTCTTGGCGGCCTTATTCTTCCTCTGGTTCCTGTTTCTCCTGGATGAGGAACCAGATACCCCTACATGCCCCAAGCCAGCTCCTTTGGCCTGAGCAGAGAAGGTATCAACTACTGGAAGAACAGTTTTTGGCATAGAGAAGCTCTTGACGATCTTCCTTTCTGCCGCAAGTTGTTCTTCCAACTTGTCGACTTCCTCCTGCTTAAGATCAAGGAGCTTAAGAGACTCTGAGTGCTTTGAAGTCAGGTCAAGGTGCTCTTGTCGGAGAGAAATCAAACTGGTGACCTCTTCCCTTAGGGAAACACACTCACCCTTAAGGAATTTTACTTCCTTTTTCTCAGCCTTCAATCTCTTACGGCACTCCTCGAAAGTGTTGAGCAGAAGCTCATACTTCTCGAGGAGCTCAGCTTCACGGGCCGAAAGGCTATCCTCAGGTTCATCATCCTGAGACTCAGGATCAGAGTCTGAGTCGGAGAGAGGGGTGTGAGCTTTTACCTTCCCAGTAAATGGGGGACATTCTCCTTCTGAGTCGGAGCGACCCACCAGCCCGAAGTAGGCTTCCTCATCATCACTGGAGTCTGAGGAATCAGACTCACTCGGTGTCTTTGGCCTTTTGGCGATGTAGCTCCGCTCTTTCTTCTTATCTCTAGAGGATTTGTGCTCCTCTCCTTTCCCTTTTTCTCTCTTGCCTTGATAGCAGTCGGCCACGACGTGTCCTGGCTTATTGCATCCAAAGCAAATAATGTCAGAAGAGCGAAGTTTGTTCGGTTTAGAAGCATACCTGTCAGAAGAATAATTTTTCTTCTGATGCCTGGAGGAGGAGCCGTCTTTCTTTCTTTGATTCCTCATCTTGAGGAACTTCTTGAACTCTCGGGTGATGAGGGAGAAATCCTCCTCCGACAGCTCTGAGCTGGAGGAGCATGGCTCGGAGTCCTCCTCCTCATCCTTATTCCTGGCACGGTATGAAACCGCACCCTTGCCTTTTCTGGAGTGACTGGCTTTTAGAGCCACAGTCTTTTCATTGGTTGCAGCCTTCTCTGCTTCTTCTTCTGCTTTCCTGGTGTTCAGTTGAAGCTCATAGGACATTAGCTTCCCAAACAGAATTTGCGGGTCTGTTTCAGCTAGTCTGCCAAACTCTCGGATGGCGCAGATCTTTGTGTCCCATTCCTTAGTAAGGGACCTAAGGAATTTATCATTGAGTTCACCATTAGTGAACACTCTTCCGTATCCTTTGAGGGCGTTGACAATCTTGAGGAAGTTCTCGTAGGTGACTCCGATCTCTTCCTTAGACCCTTGTCTGAAGGCCTCATATTTCTGGTTCAGGAGGGATCTCCGATCATCCCTCACTTCATCAGTCCCCTCCATTAGGATGATCAGGCAATGCCAGATCTCCTGTGCTGTCCTGCAGTTGCAGAAGTTCTGCATCATTGAGTCATCAACTGCGCTGACCAGAATGTTCTGCGCCTTCTTGTCAAGTCCCACTAGCACCATCTCGTCCTTGTCCATTTCAGAAAGTTTCTTCGGCACTTTCTTGGTAGGATCAATGGTGGAGACCTTGGTGGGGACATATGGTCCCTCCTCCACGATCATGAAGAGTCTAGGATCAACTGCCTCCATGTAGAATCTGATCCTTTCCTTCCAGATAGGAAAGTTGTGCCTGGTGCACACGGGGATCTTTCCAGTGAACTTGAGCCCGTCCATAGTAGATGTTTGCCTTCTTCTTGACACTAGCGGCAGGATTCAACTCAAGGTGTTAACCTTTTTGATGAGTAACCTCCCTCTGATACCACTTGAAAGTCCACCTAGTGTCAACTATCTTCACCTATGGGGGGGGGGAATAGGTGACGTGCAGCGTTTTTGCGGAATTTAAAATTGTACCTGCACAATAAAAATAAACAGCACAGCACACAGAATACACAAGCTATTTATAGTGGTTCCCCGACTTGGGTACATCCACTTTCCCCCTTCGACCTATCTCCCAACAAGGGACGACTCGGTCTCTTCACCAACAGGATTGAAATCCAATCCTTGCACTATCGGAAGGAACCCTTCCACACGTAGGAGTCAACACTCCCACAACACGGGTTGCACCCAACCCTTACAACTAGGAACCAACGTTCCTTTAAAACAAAAGTAAAACTAGAATGTACAAGAGATACAAACTACGTTTGGAGACTAAGATGTCCCTCTTCGTTGATGACATGTTTTTGAAGTCCACGAAGAGTCCACAACCCTAGATCTCTCTTGGAGAGAATCTCCCCGGAACAGGCGGCGGCAAGATGGGCGGCGGCTAGGTTCACGGGATCGGCGGCGACAACGATGTGCGGCTGCTGTACTTTGGAGATCCAAACTTCGTAGCGAAGCTAGCTAGGTCTACCAACGGTCACACGAGGATCGGTCGTCTCGATCGATTCGGACGGGGAAGTTTTTCCCGATCAACAAATCGAGAGACAAGGGATCTCTGGATAGACGCGTGAGACTCTAAGCTTGGCTAAGCTTCTGTCGCCGGAAGATCAGGAAGAAATCTCTATCAAAAGCGGCGAGCACCTTGCGCGAGCGGCGACAGAGGCGGAGCAGATATCGCGATCTAGGTCACGGTCGGCGGCTCGCGTATTTCTTTTCTGTGTGTCATTACTGTTCAAAAATACCCGTATATATATACACAAGTAAACACCTTAATAACCGTTGTGGGTCCCACAAGAAGAAACCCTAACCCCGGTTCAGAATAGCGCCAGCGGCAGAATCCGGTCCAGCGGTTTCCAGAAAATCGCCCAAGTCAAAATCGGCGAGAATCGAAGGTGATTCTCGACGAATCTGCGAGAATCAGTTAGTGATTCTCGACGATTCGTCGAGAATCACTAGTGATTCTTGCCGAATCACTTGTTGATTCTCGACGAATATTACTTGGCCATGATCTGCTCAACGATGGGTTCGGCGAGAATCACTAGTGATTCTCGCCGAATCTTACTTGGCACCGCTTTGAGGTAGCCGGATAGAGTCGGCGAGAATCACTAAGGATTCTCGACGATTCGGCGAGAATCACTAGTGATTCTCGCCGAATCGGCGAGAATCACTTGGTGATTCTCGTCGATTTATACTTGGACGATTTTTCGTCTTTCCACCCAAGAGCTGCTCCTTGACCCATCCTTGCTCCTTGTCTGCTCTTGCCTTAACACAGCCCTGTACTTGAAATTAAGTACACTCCAATAGAGAGAGTACACGTAGGCCAACACACTAATCTGCTCAACGAGGGATTACGTCGTGCAGACCCGTGTATATTGACCTACTGCACCCTGACATTGGTGTGCACTTAGCGTGGAAAAACTGCAAGCACAACTTGAAATATTTTGTCAAAAACATTGCCTATTTACCTTAGCTTGTTCAGGGGCTTCTTCAAATCAGGTACGTTGTGGATACAATACCCAACAGCTTCCTTCTTTGATCTTGTATCATCTGCTGCACCTAAAGAGGTTTGTTGTTTGGGCCTGGGAACTACAGCTTCAGGATGCAGCTCCATGTATCTATCAGAATCAAAGAATTTACTTGAAGCATATCTTTCCAACTCTTTCTTTCTCTGATCAGACAATGCAGTGATGTTGGAGGAGTCTCTGTCTTGCTCTTTAGCTTTCTTAATCTGGTCCAGTGCAGCAAGCTCTTTCATCCTTGCAGTCCAAGCAGTTGGATTATTTTCAGGATCTTCAAATGGCACTGGTGGTTCATATCTATTTGAAGGATTGTCCTGAGGAGGCCTGGATGAAACTACTTCCTTCAGTTTATAGGGAAAAGGACCAGAGGTTGTGTCAGATGAGATTTGTCCTTCCCTGGAGTAGGGATGTTGCCTTGAATAACCTTTAGAATAAACCTGGACTTCTCTTTGATTTCCTCTGTAGTTTCCTCTTCTAGATTGAGAGCCTCTAGACTGGCTTCCCCTATGATAGGATCTGTCATGTGGCTGATAGGGGGTTTGACTTCTAGCAGAGGGTTGAGCAGCTGAACTTCCACCTGCACCTGCATCAGGAGGAGGTGGTGGAGGAGGATGAGGATGTTGGAATTGAGAAGAGCCTTTTTCATATTTCCTTTTCTTCTTCATTGCTTTGAGTTGATTCTTTGAGTACTGCATCCAGTGCTCAGTTATGGGGCAATCATGAAGAATATAATACGGTATGTCATTATTGTCCTTGACCTTGGCTGGAGGTACTCTCTTCATGGCTTTGCTCCTTGCCTTTCTCTTTCTGGAAATGGTAGCAGAAGAATCATCAGAATCTGTCTTGAACTCATCACTTTCAGAACTTTGATCATCATAAAGAGCATCAATCCTTTTCATCAAATCTTTCTTGAGCTGGGTTGAAGCAGATGAGGCAGTAGAGGTTGGAGCAGCAGCAGATACAACACTGGTAACAGAAGTTGAAGCAGCAGCAACAGCAGCAGATACTGAAGGTTCTAAAGCAGTAACAACAGTAGTTGGGGCAGCAATAGTGTCACTTACAGAAACAGCAATATCAGCAGCAGGAATATCATCAGAAAACACAGAGGGCTCAAAATCATGTGCCTCTGTCATAAGAATATCAGCAGAAACTGCAGCAACAGTAGCAGCAGCACTGACAGCACTAATAGCAACAGATGCAGCAACACTATCTTCAGCAAGAGGGACAGCAGCATCAGAAACAGCAGCACTGCTTACAGCAGGAATAGTAGCAGTATATACTGAGTTAACAAAGGAAGTTATGATGTTGGGGTCACAACAAGAGAAGGGCACAAGGGCCTTGGAGAGATCCTCTGGGGGCTGGATAGCAACTTTCTCTGGAAAACAAGCTTTCTCTGGCAGACAACTGAAATACAGTGAATCAAATACTGAGAGAAGAGACATGAGGTCTATTGAAAAGACTGCAACAGGAGGTGGAACTGGATCTTGAAGAACAGCAGCAGCAGCAACAACAAAAGCTGAAGAAACAACAGACACAGCAGGCAAGCTCACTTCATAGGGCATCTCCCCCTGCCTAGATTCAGACACAGCTGGATCAAGGCACACTGCTGAAGGGGCTGCCTGAGGGAATAAGAAGGAGAGCCTGGCAGAAAGAGCTGCCACTGACTGGAGTAATGGAGCCAAGGAGGTCTCCAAGAGAAGAGATAGCCTGGGGGCTAGCAATTCATAAATCCTGTCAGCAAGGGCTGGAAGATCTACTTGCTCAGTAGTGACTGGAGCAGAGGTAGAGGATGGAGGTATAGCTGTTGGTGATGGTAGAGGAGAGCTAGTGTATTGGGGAAGAGATGGTTGAGGTGTGGGTAAAGTAGTGATGTAGGACAGTGGGATGGAGATAGATGGTGTGAAGGAGGGTTGATCAATGATCTCTTGCAGAAGGTCTTGGTAAGAGGTTGATGATGAGGGTAGCTCAGGAGGTGAGGAGGGTGAGTCATCCATGAAGGAATCATCAATGAGATTGAATGAGGGAATGGAGGGTGAAGTGGCAGAGTTTGGTTGAGAGTAGGAGTATAATGGATGGAATGGTTCTTCTGTTGTTGGAATTGGAGATGGTATAGATGTTGGAGAAGGGCTGAAGATGATGATAGTGTATGGAGTTTAAATGGTAGATGGGATTGGAATGGTGGATGGAATTGGAGGAGAAGAGGCAGCAACAGGCAGGTCATCTACAGGGGCAGAGACCTGAGGGGAAGTGACTATGGCAGTCCTGGTGCCTGAAGATGTGCTGGAAGAGGGCCTGCTGGGCTTGAGGATCTGCCTGTCCTATTTACCAAACAGGGCACAGGATAGTCTCTTGGAAGCATTTATGTGTATCCCAGAAGATACTAGCAATGCAGGGCATTTGTTCTGCAGAAAAAGCCCTAAAATTCTCCCAAAATTCACAAAACTCTTGTTAATTTTCTTTTTGATTAGGTCAAAGAAGACCTCTCCCCAGTTCAGATTCTTCTTGTCCACTATGGCTCCCATTAAGCAGAGCCGATACCTAGAAATGGTATCATGGGCAGAGTGCTTAGGCAATAGGACCTTCCCAACTACATCAGCCAGGAATCTATATTCCACAGACAGATTCTTTTTCAGCAACTTGCTAGGGTTAGCCTCAGAATGACTCATTCTTGCAAGCAAGTCAGCATATTCTTCTCCAGATAAATCAGCAGAGTCTCCACCAGTACTTAACTAAAAAACTTCTGTCAGAATTCCTAGGGTCAAGGGTACCTGGGTGCCAGAAATTGATCCAATGATTGTGTTTTGATCCTGATTGTGGGCAGTGTAGACCCACTCTTTAATCTCATCAGCAGCAAGTTTAATTCTAGTGGTCATGATTGTAGCAAGTCTCTGCTCTTTGAATAACTCCAGAATGTCCTGGAAAACCTGATCTGTCGTGCTGAAGGACTCCATGTCAATGTCAAAACCGGCATCAAATTTCATGGCGGCAAGAACAGCAACAGAAACGGCCATGATTACCTGCAAAGATTCAACAAACAAAACGACCAAGTGTAGAAATGTTTGGAGGGAAAGAAAGTTTTTGCTGAGAAATCGAAAGCGCAAAAGGAGAACGACGGCGAAAAATGAATTTTATATTAGGGTTCGACGCAGAAATGGAAAGATCGTTGAACTCAGTTCGACGATCGGGGCTTCTAAAGGAATCTGAAGAGTCTGCAATATCGTCGATCTCCGTTCGACGATATTGGAAAGCGTCGAGCTCTGTTCGACGATCGTTCAGAGAACAAAATCGTCGAGCGCCGTTCGACGATCGCTGACCGGAAGAGATAGTTCATACTATCTGAGAAACGCTGAACTCAGGTCGACGATTTCGGAAATCGTCGAGCTCCGTTCGACGATCTGGGGGAAAATCGTCGAGCGCAGTTAAGAGACCAGAAAAACTCTAGACACGAAGAAAAATCAAGATGTTTGCCTAGTCTTGGTCAATTTTTAAACTTTTAAAGTCTTGAATATTATTTTAGACTTCCTCCATCTAACATTCCTAACTGATTTAGGAAGAAGGTATGTTTCTTTTCATCCAAAGGCTTGGTGAAAATATCTCCCCTTTGTAAGTCAGTTGGGATATATTGTAGTTCAATTTTATTCTTTTCAACATTATCCCTTAAGAAGTGATGCCTAATCTCTATGTGTTTTGTCCTACTATGGAGGACTGGATTTTGAGCTATAGAAATAGCACTAGTGTTATCACAAAAGATTTTAGACTTCTCTAAGTTGTAGCCATAGTCTAGGAGTTGGTTTTGAATCCACAATATTTGTGAACAACAACTGCCTGCAGCCATATATTCAGCTTCAGCAGTTGAAGTTGACAAAGAAGTTTGTTTCTTACAAAACCAAGAGACAAGTCTGTCACCAAGGAACTGACAAGTTCCACTGGTGCTTTTCATGTCAATTCTGCATCCAGCATAATCAGCATCAGAAAATCCAGTTAAATCAAATGCTGAATATTTTGGATACCAGAGACCTAGATTTGGACAACTCTTAACATACTTGAGAATCCTCTTTACTAATGTTAGGTGTGACTCTCTAGTGCTTACTTGGAACCTAGCACATATACATGTAGCAAACATTATATCTGGTCTACTAGCTGTAAGGTACAGTAAAGAGCCAATCATTGCTCTATATGTTGTCTGATCAACAGGTTTCCCATGTTCATCAGCATCCAATACAACATTAGTAGGCATAGGTGTTTTCATACAAGATGCTTCAGACATGCCAAATTTCTTAACCAATTCATTTGCATACTTGGTTTGAGAAATAAAGATGCCTTCAGCATGCTGTTTGACTTGCAATCGTAGGAAGAAGGATAGCTCACCCATGCTACTCATTTCAAATTTAGAATGCATCAGGTTGGAAAACCTTCGACACAAGTTTGAGTCAGTAGAACCAAAAATAATATCATCTACATATATCTGTACTAGTAGGGTATGGGACTTATGGGTTCTAATGAAAAGAGTTTGGTCTACTCTACCCCTTATAAATCCATTTTCCAAAAGGAAGCATGCTAGGGTATCATACCATGCTCTAGGAGCTTGCTTGAGACCATATAATGCTTTGTTCAATTTAAAAACATAATCAGGATAAGTTGGAGAGATAAAACCTGGAGGTTGTCTGACATATACTTCTTCTTTGATGTCTCTATTTAGAAAAGCACTTTTGACATCCATCTGATATACCTTGAATCCTTTATGTGCTGCATAAGCTAAAAAGATTCTGATGGCTTCCAATCTTGCAACTGGTGCAAAAGTCTGGTCATAGTCTATTCCTTCTTCTTGAGAATATCCTTGAGCAACTAGCCTTGCCTTGTTCCTTACAATTACTCCTTGATCATCCAGTTTGTTTCTGAACACCCACTTTGTTCCAACAATGGAGTGATCCTTAGGCTTTGACACTAGTTCCCACACTTTGTTCCTTTCAAATTGATGTAACTCTTCTTGCATTGCAATGATCCAGTGTGGATCTTGCTCTGCATCTTGAATGGACTAAGGTTCAATTTCAGATAGGAAGCAGGTGTGCAACAGGTTTTGGTTGACCTGATTTCTGGTTTGCACACTAGCTGAGATGTCTCCAATTATTTGGAAAATTGGATGATCTCTTGATGTTACTAAATCAACAGGGGGTGTTGATTATTCACCAACCTGTGTTGTTGTTTCCTCTTGTGGTACAACAACTGGCTCTTTAGGTTGTTTCTCTTCAATGTGTTGAACACTTCATTCATCTTCACTGCTTTCATCCTTTTGAGTAACCTGTAACTTGTTCAAGTCTTCAACAAGAGAATGTTCCTGCAAAGGTTCTATGGTAGAAGAGATCTTCTCCTTGAAAGACATGTTAGATTCATCAAATGATATATGAACAGATTCCTCAATTTTTAGAGATGATTTATTATAAACTCTATAAGCCTTGCTGATCATGGAGTATCCCAGAAACACTCCTTCATCAGCTTTAGCTTGAAATTTTGCAAAATATTTCTTGTCATTATTATGTATGTAGCAAATACAACCAAAAACTCTAAAATAATCAACTTTAGGTTTCTTCCCATTGAGTAATTCATAGGGAGTCTTTCCCTTTAGTTTATGTATCAAACTTCTATTCAGCACATAGTTGGAGGTGTTCATTGCCTCTGCCCAAAAGGATAGAGGAAGGTGAGCATCTGACAACAATGTAGTGGCAGATTCAATAAGGGTTCTATTTTTCCTTTCTGCTACCCCATTTTGTTGAGGAGTTCTAGGAGCTGAGAAAGTGTGCCTGATCCCTTCACTCTGACAGAACTCTTGCATAAGAAGAGAATCAAACTCTGTCCCATGATCACTTCTGATCAGGGCAATGTGAGTATTGAACTCAATCTGTATACATTTGAGAAACTCTGTCAGACACTTAAAGTTATCAGACTTCTTCCTTAGAAAGAACACCCAAGTGAATCTAGAGAAGTCATCTACAACTTCTACAATAGGATTTACCCTTGGTGCTTTCTTAATGTTATGACCATGATTATAAGGGCCATAGCTCTGAATAGTAATTTCTTTGTACGGTGCCTTAAAGAAACTTTCACCAAAGTTATGGGGATGAGTCCATCCTTGGTAATGAGACTTGGGCTCTACATAAGTAAGCCTAGCAAAGTGACCGTAGGATGAGTCAAGATCAAACTCGTTCGATGGAAATATGACTTTCGTAAAAGAAGTCTGATCTTGAGAAGCTTTCCCATTTTCTTTGGCCAAAGCCTTATTGGCCGCCTTATTCTTTCTCTGAGCCTTATTCCTCCTAGAAGATTTACTAGGAGCTTCAACATGGCCTAGGACAACACCTTTGGCCTGACTTGAGAATTCAGCAAATGAAAGGAAGGACGGTCTTGGGCTTTGAGAAACTTTCAACAAGTTTCTTTTCTGCTTCAAGTTGTGCTTCCAGTTCTTTATGATTTTCTCCTTCAGATCTAGGTGCTCGAGAGCCTTATTGTATTCTTCAGTGGTAGCATTGAAATTCTCTCTGAGTGAGTCTGTCTTGGCGACTTCCTCTCTCAAAGTGCTCTCTTCAGCCTTGAGAGACTTTATCTCTTTGGCTTGAGTTTTCACGACTTTTCTACATTTGACGTAAGCCTTGATTAACTCCTTATACTGGGCCATGAGTTCAGGCTCATCGTCAGAAGAGCTGTCCTCATGATCATGATCAGAAACATCACATTCAGAAAGAGGAGTATGAGAATTTACCTTCCCAATGAACTGGGGTTCTTGTTCATCATCAGTTTGAGCCATTAGCCCAAAGTAGGCTTCCTCTTCTTCACTTGACTCAGATGAGTCAGAGTCACTAAGAGTCTTGCCCTTCTTGGCTCTTAGGCTCTTTTCAGTTCTCTTCTTATGATATGAAGATTCTTTTCCTCTCTCTTTCCACCCTCCTTCTTCTTATGAGGGCAATCAGTGATGACGTGACCTGGCTTATTACAATAGTAGCAAACGATGTTAGAAGAAATATGTTTATTCTGTTTAGTGTTATACCTGTCATGGCTACTTGAGCCTTTCTTGTATCGATCATCATCATGACGTGATCTTCTATGCGAGGCATCCTTGCCTCTCCATTACTTCTTCTTGTTCAAGAATTTCTTGAACTGCCTTGAGAGTATAAAAAACTCTCCTTCAGATAATTTTTAGCCTGAAGTGCTTGGCTCTGAAGTTTCTTCTTCACTATCTTCCTACGCATGTGCAAGTGAAGCAGCTTTAATCTTCCTTGAGCTGTCTACCTTTAGAGCGACATACTTCTCCTTGGATGACGGCCAACTCTTCTCTTCTTTAGCTTCTCTAGAATTGATCTGCAGCTCATATGACATCAGCTTTCTGAAGAGGTTCTGAGGGTCAGTTTCTGCTAACTTGCCAAACTCCCTGATAGCATAGACTTTATTGTCCAACTCCTTGGTCAGGGACCTTAGGAACTTGTCATTCAGCTCACCATTTGTGAAGACCCGGCCATATACTCTTAGGCCGTTAACAATCTTGAAGAAATTTTTAAACGTATGTGCAATTGAGTCCTTTGATCCCTGTCGGAAAGCTTCATACTTTTGATTCAATATGGATCTTCTATCATCCCTAACTTCTTCAGTGCCTTCCATCAAGGTAATAAGGGAGTACCACATTTCTTTAGCAGACTGGCAGTGAATCAGATTCTCCAGCATAGAATCATCGACTGCACTTGCTATAATATTTTTTGCTTTCTTGTCCAATGAGAAAAGTGCAATCGCATCTTTATCCAGATCCATCAACTTCTTAGGAACCTTTTTAGTAGGATCTATATTGGATATGGTCATTGGAACATAAGGACCTTCTTCAACAATCATGAAGATCCTTGGATCCATAGCTTCTATAAAGAACTTAATCCTTTCTTTCCACATGGGAAAGTTAGTCTTTGTGCACAGAGGAAGCTTAGCAAAATCCTTGGCCTTGTCCATGCTTGGATAACTCTAAAGACAATTTAGGGGCATATCTGTTCAAGGTGTTAACCTTTTTATGAATAACCTAGCTTTAATACCAATTGAAAATGTTTTAAGTTGTCTTACCTAAATCACCTAGAGTGGGTGAATATGTGAGTTGTACATCTTTTTGCAGAATAAAAAATTTAACTATCTATGCTCAGAATAACAACCAAGCAATCACAGAGGACACAGAGATTTATAGTGCCTCCACAACCTTTGGTACATCCACTTTTCACTCACCGATCTAGCAAAGCACTAGACTCGTCTAATCCACTAATCTCGGATTGAAACCAATCCTACACCTCTGAAAAATATTCCTACAACTCGATCCCAAATCTGGATCTACACTCGGAAGATAAAACTTCCCACAAAAACTCAGAGAATACAACTCCTACAACTCGGAGAAAGATTTCCTACAAGAATAGAGTAAAATAATGAATACAAACAGTGATATATTCTCAGTTCTAAAATCCTTCTGCATGTTCTTCTTTCTTTGAGCTTTCCAGCTTTATCATAATATGTTGAAGAAGAATCGGCAATCTCTGGATCTAAAAATTTGTGGACTCACACAATCAAGTAGAGGATTTGTAGTTGACAGTAAGCTCGATCTGTGAATCAATCTTTTCTAAATCTGTCTGGATCGAGAAGGCTTAGGCGATGAAGAAGAAGATCTGCGGCTCTCGATTTGGAAATAAAGAACGGATTCAAAAAGCTTAGAAAATTCTTCTTGTGATGAATGAATTCTTCTTATTTCTTCTTAAAACTTCTTAGGGTTAGTTGAAATGACAAGACCTTATATAGGATTATCCTAACGGTCATAATCAGCATTAATGACATCTACGTGGACCAATCACGCGTTAATGATGTTTGAAATATACGTCTGTCAGGACTTAACAAATTTCAGAAAAACGGACCAGGGTGTTCTCGTGAAGAAGGCTTTCACTGAAGAACTAATGAATTCTGTTACTCGAGAACAATAAGAAAGTTCTCGAGAAGAAGACTTAGAGAAAAATGATATAGAGGAAGAAAACAGCTTTCTCGGGAAAGAAGAAATCAAACTCATTAAGAGCAAGGAGAAGAAATAACAATGTAAGGTGACAATCATTTTGAATTCTGAATTCTGTCTGGGATGTGATATATATCTGTGGTTCTGCAATTTGCTTTTCTGTTTTGTTGCTGTGTATGTTGTTATTTAATTTTTCCAAATTCTGTAAATAGTAATCCTAACCCAAATAGGGGGAGATTGTTGGAACACCCTATTACTAATTTGGGTCAGGATCACTATGTCTCTAGGAAACCAGTTTTTGACCTCCTGTATAGATCTAAAGGTCAACTAGAATTGAGTCTAAGGGTTAGAAGTCTAGGTTTGGAAGCTGCCCTCAAGTCCAAGATTTTTCAGTTTGAGACTAAGTCATATCGTCGAGCTCAGCACGACGATTCTTCGAACTCCAATCGACGATCGTCTAGCTCAACTTCGACAGATCATCGAACTCCATTCGACGATCGCTGAGCTCAACTTCCACAAATCGTCGAACTCCATTCGACGATCTGCGAGCTCAGTTCGACGATCTTGACTCAGTATTTGATCTCTATCTCTGAGCTCAGTTCGACGATCTTTGAGCTCAGATCGATGATATTTTTGTTGTTGTATAAGTCCATATCGCTGAGCTCAGTTCGACGATAGCAGAGCTCAGTTCGACGTTTTCTGATGTCTTCAAGGATTTTTCAAGATTCAAATTCAAATCAGTTAAGGAGTTATTCAGCAATTAATTCAGAAGATTTTCTAGCCATTTTCATTTATTCTGGACCAAGTTTCAAGGGATTATCAAGGAATGTTTCTTTGGACTTTCCTCCAGAAGACATTGGCAATTAAGGATGCAATTAATGCAGGCCAACGGCTATTCTTGACAGATGATGTTTTTCTATTCAGTACCAGAGAATAAAAGACAAGATTTTTTTTTGAATCTCTCAATCACTGAGAACTGAGAACACAGACAAGAACAAGAACACATTATTCTCTGTCTCAAAGAATTCTCTCAAGAACACACATCCAAGGAGATCAACCATCTGAAATCTTCTGATCTCTTGTGATTCAAGTGTTCAAGGCCAACATCTTTAAAGACTCCAGAGACCTAACATTTCAGCTGTTGCTGAAATCATCACTTGCTGGAGATCAACTTCTGAAGGCCTATCACCCTACAACAAAGCTTCTTTTCCTGAACATCTCAAGGACTCAGGGGGAGCTTTGACACCATCAAATCCACATAGTCTTCTCAGCTGCTTTGAGAAAGAGAAGACTTCCATAAATCTCTTATCCCCATCTCTGTAAAGGGTTTTTCAAACTCCCTTCAAAAGTTTGAGTTTGGTTTTTGAGCACCTTGTCAAAAGCTCATTGGTGGCAAGACACCTGATCAAAAAATCTGATTTGGTTTTTGTGCACCTTATCAAAAGCTCATTGGTGCCCAGGACACCTGATCAACTCATCCTGCAGTGGATTCCTACCTAGGGTGGTAGAAGAGTGGATGTACCCAACTTTAGGGGAACCACTATAGCTCCTAGTGTCATCTGGTTTGCTTGTCTTTATCTTGTGTTTCTGGCTGTGATTGTTCTGTGATTAATTTTTGTTGTAGGTTATTTGTGATTAGATTTAATAGCTGCTTCCCTGTTCACTCAGATTACAACAATTGTTGTAAAACGTTTTCAAGCACCATATACTCTATTCACCCCTCTCTAGAATATATCAGATCTAGCTGCACTTTCAATTGGTATCAAAGGCAGGTTGGTTAAACATACCACACCTTGGTGGTTGCACAGGCTAACACCTGAACCCAAAGATTCCTAGTTAGATCTGTTTTCTTTTGAGTTTATTATTAGGTTTTGTTTTCACAAATCATGGCCCAAAACAAAGATTATGCTAGCACCAGACCTCCAGTGTGCAATCTATCCAAGTTTGCACTTTGGAAAGCAAGGATCAGATTATACATGAATTCTATTGATGAGGATATTTTTAACTCTGTTTTGACAGTTTGTCCAAGACCTCCAGAGAACTCAAGTACAAATGTTGTTCCACCTCCATCAGGAACAGATGCTGACATCAAGAGATGGAAGGTAGCTGATGCCAAGGTTATGAACATCTTAGCCCAGACAATGTCTGATGACATCTTTCAAAAGGTGGCTGATTGCAATTCAGCAAAGGAAATCTGGGATAAACTCTCTGAAATAGTCTCAGGCTCAGCTGATGAGAGAAAGGACAGGAGATCTCACCTCATATCTCAATATGAGAATTTCAAGAAGGGAGAAGCTGAATCAGTTGGAGACATGTACAATAGACTTAGTCTAATAGTCAGTGAACTCAGGACCTTGGATAAAGAGATCTCACTAACTGAACTCAATGACAAAATTCTAATGTGCTTCCCTAGCACTTGGGATTCAAGAATCTGGTCAATCAAGGATGCCAGAAGTTTGAATGAGATCACAACAGAAGCTCTATTGGGTAAGCTCAAATCTTATGAGCTACTCATTAAGAATAGAGAAGAAGAACAGAAGGCTGCCTCACCAGCCACAAGAAAAGAGAAGATAATAGCCTTCAAGGCAACTGAAGATCAGCCTGAAGACAAAGTCACAGGCAATGATGAACTGCTCAGTCTGTTGGCCAAAAGATTTTACAAGATGGCCAGAAAGGACTTCAGAAGGAGATCATACAAGGAGCATGATAAGCCAAAGTATGATAAGTCAATTAATAATAAGGAAATTATCTGCTTTGGTTGCAGGAAACCAGGGCACATTGTTCCTGACTGTCCAGAAAACAAAAACAAGGACAGAAGGGACAAGAAAGAAAGAAGAAAGGAGAAAGACTCCAAGAGGAATGGCAATGGCAAACCCTCCTCAAGCAAAAATAAACACACAAGAAAGGGGTTTGTTGCTGAATCCTGGAGTGAGACTAAAGAGGAGTCAGAAGCCTAATCCAGCTCCAGTGATGATGAAGATGATGCAGAAGAGAAAGAGTTCTGCATGATGGCAATCAATGCCTCTCAACATAATTTAGATGAAGAAGAGTCAGAGTCAGATTCAGAGACTCAACCTGAAGAAGATCAGGTAATTAGTTCTTTTGATTTTAATTTAGAGGACTTTAAATCTGAATTTAAAGCATTATGTTTAGACCTGCTAAAATCTGAGAAAGAAATTATCTCTCTCAGAAATCATTTATCTGAACATAATACCTTAAAGTCAGAAAACCTCAAACTCTCTCAAGAGTTGGAGTGCTGTAGGGAGCAGTTAGCTTCACAGAAAGGTGAGCTATCTGAGGCCAAGAAGCTTGAAGAATCCCTTAATGGGAGAAGTATCAAGCTGATGGACATCACAAGCACAGTGAACTCTAGATTTAATAGTACACTGGGCTTGGGTGCTTCATCCAACCAACCCATAGTTTTAACAAATCCAATCAAGTTCATTTCTGATAAAGGAAAGGGAGTTGTAGAGGTAGCTAGGAAAAATTCTGATTTGCCCAAGAAAACTAAGTCCCAGCAGAAATCGTCGAACGGAGATCGACGACCGCCGAACGCAGATCGACGATCTCAGGCAAAATCATCGAACTCAGGTCGATGATCTCAAGTTCCTGAACTCTGCCAAAGTCGACCGTCGAACGGAGCTCGACGATCTGACCCAAGGTCATCTAACGCAGCTCCACGATCGTCGAACAGAGATCAGAGCTCTGGAAACTCTTTCAAGGGCAAATCAAAATTCAATCCTAAGGGTCCTTCATCCCAAATCTTTAACCCTTATACTGAATGGATTATACCTCCAAGGAGATATCATCCTGAAGGTTATAAGAGTCAACCTGGGATGTCCTTTATTTCAGAGTTTAAAGGTTATCAACCTAGGCCCAAGGTAAACTGGGTCAAAAACAAATGAATTATCTTATGTGCAGGTGAAGACCTATCCAACATCTAACCAGCAATGGTACTTGGATAGTGGGTGCTCTAAGCACATGACAGGAAACAAGGACAACCTCATATCCTTTAGAGCTAAGCTTGGACCCAAAGTTATCTTTGGTGATTCAAACTTTGGACAAACTAAAGGATATGGTGCAGTCTAGATTGGATCAGTAACATTCAAGAAGGTAGCTTATGTGGAAGTACTGAAGCACAACTTAATAAGCATCAGTCAGCTGTGTGATGAAGGCTACCAGGTGACCTTCAGCAAAGCATTATGCAAAATCAAGTCAGAGGACAACACAACTGTGTTGACAGGTAAAAGGAAAGGTAACATCTATCTAGTAGATTTTCTTTCAACAGATGTAGATATTTGCCTGTTCAATTCTGTTTGTAGACTAAATATTTTATGACATAAGAGACTAGGACACCTAAACCTTAGAACTATTGCTACGCTATCCAAGGACAACCTTGTTAGAGGACTACCTTCTGGCCTCTACAAGAAGGAAGGACTCTGCAGGGCTTGTCAATAAGACAAGCAAACTAAAAATAGTTTTAAGTCACTTAATAAGAGTGATTCACCTAGGATATTGTATCTGTTACACATGGATCTTTTTGGACCCATCACAGTACAAAGCCTAGGAGGGAAATCTTATACTTTAATAAGACACTCAAGGAGAAGAAGACTTGTGATTGCCATCACCATGAAGATTCTTCCTCCAAGACTACTGCCCCTGCTAGACCACAATCTCAAAAGATCAAGTAGGAGAATTTCAAGAAAAGATACAACAGGTTCGACTGTTGGTGCCATGATAGAATTTTGTGAAATCTTATGTATCTTTCATGAGTTTTACTCTCGTCGTACTCCTCAACAAAGCGGAGTAGCTGAGAGAAGGAATAGAACACTCATAGAGGCCTGCAGGATCATGTTAAGTGATGCCTCACTATCGAAATACTTCTAGGCTTAAGCCGTCAACACTGCATGCCACGTGCAAAATCGAGCACTCGTAAACAAGAACCACAATAAGACACCTTATGAACTTATAAAGGGCAGGAAACCGACTGTTTCATATTAAGAATCTTTAACTGTAAGTGCTTCGTCCATAACAATGGCAAGTATCACACTACCAAATTTAGCGAAAAGAGTTTTGAAGGTATTTTTGTAGGGTATAGTAACCATAGTAAGGCATATAAGATATTTAATAGAAAAACTCTGGTTGTAGAAGAATCTATTCATGTTGTATTTGATGAGACGAGTTTGCTGCAAGGCAACTCTTCTAGGGTCTTAATTGAAGATGCAAGTTCAAAGCTAAAAGAATTAAACTTGGATGACCCAATTGAAGAAAAAAGTGAAAAGTTCATCAAGATCACCACTCCAATCCCAATTGGAGAGGTTGATGATCAAGATGAAGAGACCATTCAAGTTGATTAAGTCACTTCGGTGGTTGAAGAAGCTCCAGATGCAAGGACCTTAGAGCTCAGACACTTGAAGGATCACCCAATGGACCAAATCATAGGAGATCCCCGAGATGGTGTCAGAACTTGTAGAGGTTCAGCTAATGAGAATTTATTTTTGAGTTTTCTATCACAGGTTGAATCGAAGAAGTTTGTGGAAGCAAACTCAGACGCATCATGGATAATGGCAATGGAAGAAGAATTGAATCAGTTCAAGCGTTGCCAAGTCTGGAAGCTTGTTCCAAGACCTAAAGCTAAGAACGTCATCGGGATAAAATGGGTCTACAGAAACAAGATGGATGAGGATGGGACTATCATAAAGAATAAGGCCAGACTCATCGCCAAAGGATACTGATAAGAAGAAGGAATTGACTTTGACCAGACATATGCTCCAGTGGCAAGGCTAGAGGCAATTAGTTTGTTCCTACCATATGTGGCACTTAAGGGCATCACCATCTATCAGATGGACGTGAAGTCTGCCTTCCTTAATGGTGACATAAAGGAAGAAGTGTATGTGGAACAACCTCCAGGTTTCGTTGATTCTAACTTTCCTGATCATGTTTACCTTTTATTTAAAGCTTTATATGGTTTGAAACAAGCTCCTCGAGCTTGGTACGAGATGCTATCTAACTTTCTTCTTGAGAACAAGTTCACAAGAGGAAAGATAGATAAGACAGTATTTCTTAGGGAAATAAACGGCAAAATTTTGCTAGTGCAAATCAATGTCGATGATATTATATTTGAATCTATTGACGACAACCTCTGCAAAAAGTTTTCCAAATTTATGCAAGGGAAGTTCGAAATGAGCAGCATGGGATAGCTGAAGTATTTCTTAGGACTTCAAGTGAAACAATCTGACGATGAAATTTTCATCTCTCATAAGAAGTTCACAAAGGAGTTGATTAAGAAATTCGAAATGGAGAACGCAACATGTATGATACCTCCAATGGGTTCAACTATGTCTCTGGACAAGGATGAGAAAGGGAAACCTTTCGATGAAACCAAGTACATAAGCATAATTGGATCCTTGCTTTACCTTACTGTTAGTAGACCTGATATAATGTTTTCAACATGTGTATGTGCTAGATTTCAAGTGAAATCTAAGGAATCTCACTATGCTGCTACAAAGCGGATTTTGAGATACCTTAAAGGTACACCAAATCTTGGCTTATGGTATCCAAGAAGTAATGATAGCAAAATAATTGGTTTTTCAGATGCAGACTTTGCAGGTAGTAAAGTTGATAGAAAGAGCACTTCTGATACTTGCCAATTCCTTGGTAGGAGGCTCATTTCTTGGAGTAGCAAAAAGCAGAATTGTGTCGCAATTTCAACGGCCGTGTTAGAATACATTTCTGCCGGCAGTTGTTATGCACAATTGTTGTGGATAAAGAAGCAGCTTGAAGATTACAATTTGCAAGTCCAAAACATCCCTTTATTTTGCGACTCATCCAGTGCGATTGCAATATCCAACAATATAGTCTCTCACACCTGGACAAAACACATAGGGCTGTGATACCATTTCATCCGGGAGCATGTGGAGCGTGGGGACATAGATCTTCAATATGTCCCAACAAACAGGCAAATTGCAAATATTTTCACGAAGCCGCTAGTCGAGGCTAAGTTCTCATTTTTTTAAAACAGAACTTGGCATGCTCAACAAGGATGAAGGAGAATGAAGACAAAGGCAAGAGGCAAGGTCAATATCTGATTTTACTTCAAAAATCAGAAAATTTCAGATTCTGGACATCATTTCTCGAGTACAAGTATTCTAGTCGAGAACAACAATATTCCTCTTGAGAACAGAAAAATCACTTCTCGAGTACAAGGAAACTATTTCTCGAGAAGAAGTGTTCTACTCGAGAACAACTTATCTCTACTCGAGAAGAAGGCTTTTAATCGAGAAGGGTTTTTAAATTAAGACTAAAAATATCTTGGATTTGTTTCTATTTATATTTACCGCTAATTTTGATCATTTAACATATAAATAATCATTAAAAAATACCTGGAAGAAGCGGCTATGCGCCTGTGTGCCGATATGAAAAATTTACCTTGAAGAAGAAAATGACACCACATTTCTCGAGAGGAAGAATTGTTCTCGAGAAGAAATCCCGTAGTACTCGAGTATAATAAGCCTTTGTCTCGAGTAAAAATTAGTCTTGTTCTTGAGTATAATACACCTTGTTCCTGAGTAGAATACAGCTTCAGAAAATCCTGTCACAGTGACTGTTGCTACTGCTAACTTAGCTTCAGAAGAGATTCCTGCTACATATATTCCTGTTGCTACAGATCTTCCTTCTACTCGTACTGCTGCTGCTGTTTCTTCCACTTTGCTTCATTTAGATTCAGAATTTCCTACTGCTTAAGAAATTCCAGATGATGATGATCTGACAGATGCCCAGACACAAGCTCAAATTCTTTCTACAAAAGATGACATAAATAAGATGATAGAGGAACTCACCACTAAAGAAGCTCCTTTCCATATTCCTGAAGATCATCCTCCATCTACAGCAACTTCTCCTAAGTCTCCAGCACAATCATCTCCTGCTCAACCAGAAAAATTCCCAACTCCTGCATAGTCTCCAGAACATCAAGAATCCTCTCCCCCAGCTGATCAATCTCCTGTAAATGAAGCTGATAAGTCTCCTGCTGCAGATATGCATGCTGATGAAGTAGTCTCCATTCATGACTCAGATGATGAAATCCCAGTTGAAACTGCTGAACAAAGACTCCCAAGTCTTCATTTTCAGATTCCAACCATTCTGCCAACACTCAATGAAGATGAAATCAACACTTTTCATAGAAGGAAAGCCTATACTTCTATTGTAGTCATTGAAGAAATACTTCCATGGACTGTTCCTACTCAGCCTCCTCCATCTCATCAAAAAGAAGTCATTCCTGAAGGTTCAATTCTTCACAAAATTGAATCAATGCTTGCTGCACAGAGAAAGTACTTTGATGATTCTCTGTAAGTGATCACTGATAAAGTCACAGTTTTAGAAAAAGAAATGAGTCGAGGATTTACTGAAATTCAAGACAATACTGATGAGTTTAAAAGGCTTCTACAAATTGGTGGTAAAGCTATTGACCACACTATTACCAGCAATGTATAGTCATGGAGCAATCTGTTACTCTTGCTAACAATCAAATTCTCCTGGACAAAAGAGGTGATGAAAGAAATTTCAAAACTTGTGAGGAAGTGGGTAAGTTTAAAGAAGATGTAATTAGCACCCTCTCTGTAGAAGTCAGAAAGGGGGAGGACAAAGTGAAGGAACTACTAGAAAAAACAAGCTGCTACTATGAAAAATCAATGGGAAGATCAGTTAAAAGAAATTCAGACATCTGTTCTTAAAGAAGTCAAGAGTACCAAGTTGTATACCTATGATACTTCCATATGGATGCACAAACAGTTGTTCCCTGAATTTGCTATGGATCCTAATGCTCCTCCTCCTGTAAATCTAGATGTCAACAGGCCTACTTTCTCTCCTCCTCCAGACTATTTTGAAGGACCTCCTCCAATATATTTTGATGGACCTCCTCCAGATTATTTTGAAGGTCCCCCTCCTGATGCTTATGAACAAGTATGGGAATCTATACAAACAAGACTGCCTCCTCATCCTTTAGAAGTTCAAAAAGCCAAGAGAAGAAAGTATGGTGATGGAGCCTCTACAAGCAGATCAACTCCACATCCAGAGGCTGAAGGGAGAAGACCACAAGAATATACTGAAGTTTGGACCTCTACCTCTAAGTCTCTTATTTTGGAAACTTTAAGGGTTGACTTCAATGAGAACAAAAGCTTGTACTATTATTCAGATGAAGGAGAATTATATGAGAAGTCACTCACAAAGAGAAGGATCTATGATATTATTCATGGCAGAAATAATCCTAAGGCTCCACCTAGACCACCCAAGTATTTCTCAAAGCCTTTCTGTTATCAAAAGAGACAAGAAGAGAAGCTTGAGGGACAAGGAAAACAACATTCACAGGATCAATAAACTGAAGATGATGAAAGTTCATTTTTTAAATTCTAGAATTTAATTCTCTTGGACAATTTTCTACTTATATGAACTTCTAATTTTGATCTGATTTTTACATATTACTGTGTTTCTCTAAATTTTCATGCTATTAGTATCTTTATGTGTTTTTCTTTTCATGTAATTCACCTTAGTGTAGATGGTTCTGACTTCTACAAATAGGGGGAGATTATTGGGTATTGCATCCACAATAGCCCAGATTTGTATGAGTCACCCTTAAACTAAGATGAATTAAGTTTGTATTTGATGCTCTTTTTGTTAAGTGTTTACAGGACTTAATTGCTAAGTGTAGACCAATGTCAGTCTACAATGAGTCTCCAAACACAGGACCATACAATGTAATCCCTATTTGTGTGATCCATGGTGTTGACTCATGTGTAGCCTCTCTATTGGGACACACTTCTTTTTCAAGCATTAAGGGCAAGAAAAAAGATGGATGCTGATTTTTAATGAAGAATCAAGATTTTAAGTTTTCAGAAAAAGTCTAAGTATTTTTATCGAGTACTATATTTGTACTCGAGAAGGACTGATGATTATTCTGGAGTAAGACTTGTCTTCATTTCGAGTAACAGAAGTTGTTCTCGAGAAAGCTTCTTGCTGTTCTCGAGAAGGACTTTTGTTCTCAAGTAATACATGACATTTATTCTCGGGATATTTGTTTTCCAGATAAAAAATTTTCTAAGTCTTTTTTTCGAGAAGAATAAAGTTATTCTCGAGAAGACTATAGCTTGTTCTCAAGATGCAGAAGTCATTTGTCGAGAACCAGAGTTTTTTTCTCGAGAGCTAGCTATTTATTCTCGAGATGGTTATTTGTTCTCGAGAACCAGAATATTTTTTCTCGAGAACAAAACATCATCTTTCTTGAGTACTTCTTTTCATTCTCGACACTACAGTATTCCATCTCCACATATTTTTCTAAGTATTTTACTCGAGACAGTCTTTTTGTTCTCGAGTACAGAATGTTCCTTCTCAAGAACTAAAAACAATTTTTCTCGAGTAATTTTCTTCTTTCCCGAGAAAGCTGTTTTCTTCCTCCATATCATTTTTCTCTAAGTCTTCTTCTCGAGAACTTTCTTTTTGTTCTCGAGTAACATAATTCATTAGTTCTCGAGTTAAAGCCTTCTTCTCGAGAACACCCTGGTTCGTTTTTCTGAAATTTTCTAAGTCCTGACATACGTATATTTCAAACATCATTAATGCATGATTGGTCCACGTGGATGTCATTAATGCTGATTATGACCATTAGGGTAATCCTATATAAGGTCTTGTCATTTCGACTAACCCTAAGAAGTTTTAAGAAGAAATAAGAAGAATTCAGTCGCCGCAAGAAGAATTTTCTAAGCTTTCTGAATCCATTCTTTATTTCCAAATCGAGTGCCGCAAATCTTCTTCTTCATCGCCTAAGCCCTCTCGATCCAGATAGATTCACAGAAGATTGATTCACAGATCGAGATTACTGTCAACGATAAATCATCTACTTCATCGTGTCACTCCAGAAATTTTCAGATCCAGAGATTGTCGGTTCTTCTTCAACATATTCTGATAAAGCCGGAAAGCTCAAAGATAGAAGAACAGGCAGAAGGATTTTAGATCTGAGAATATAACACTGTTTGTATTCATTATTTTGCTCTATTCTTGTAGGAGATCTTTCTCTGATTGTAAGAGTTATTTTCTTCAAGTTTTGTAGAAAGTTCTATCTTCCGAGTGTAGATCCTGATTTGGGATCGAGTTGTAGGAACATTGTTCTGAGGTGTAGGATTGATTTCAATCCGAGATTAGTGGAGTAGCCGAGTCTAGTGCTTTGCTGGATCTGTGAGTGGAAAGTGGATGTACCCAAGGTTGGGGAACCATTATAAATCTATATGTCCTCTGTGATTGCTTGGTTGTTATTCTATGCATAGATCGATAAATTTTTTATTCCGCAAAAAGACTCACAACTCACCTATTCACCCCCTATAGGTGATTTAGGTAAGATAACTTAAAAACATTTTCATGGCATTCGTCCGAGAGGAGGTGGAGAAAAACCTTTGTTTGATCGCTCTTTTAGAGAACCTTAGTTCATCCGAGAGGAGGTGGCGAAAAACCTTTGTTCGATCGCACTTTTAGAGAACCGAGATTCATCCAAGAGGATGTGGTGAATAACTTTGTTCATTCACGCCTTGGAGGATCGGGATCCATCCATTTTGAGGTGGCAAAGAACCTTTGTTTGTTCGCTCCTTGGGAAAATCGGGATTCGTCCAAGTGAGGGTGCAGATGAACCTTTGTCCATCTTACTTGGGAGGTGTAGAAGGATCTTTGTCCATCTCGACTTTGGGGGATTCATATTGTCGAGATGCCCTGCAAGATGGGGGTGAGATGCCCTGTGGCGCGGGAGAAGAAATCACTTGCAATGCTGGGGGCAAGATGCTCGATTGCGTGGGAGTGAAATGCCTCTAACGTGGGGGGAGAAATGCCCGAAAATATGGCAGCATGAAACTCTATAACACAGAGGATAAACGCCCGGCAGCATGGGAGAGGGATGCTCTACAATGCGGAGGAGAAACACCCGACAGCATGGGAGTGGGATACTCTATAATGTGGGGGAGAAATGCCCGACAGTGTGAGAGTGGTATGCTCTACAATGTGAGGCGAAACACCCGACAACGCGAAAGCGGGATGGTCTGCAACGTGGAGGCAAAACTCTCGGTAGCGTGGGAGCGGGTTATTTTGCAATGCGGAGGCCAAACACATGGTAGCGTGGGAGCAGTATGCTCAGTAATACGGGGGCAAAAAGCCCGGTTTCATAGATACGTTACTCTTCTTGTCACTTGCTTGTGATATTCACCTTAGAGCTTTGCTTCGGGGAGATGTGTTGGTCTGATGGAAGTCAAAAGAAATTGCAATATTATATAAAGAAGATACATAAGCATTCACTCAAGTTCCACTTTGTTGCTTATTAAAGGAATAATAGTAAGTTGAGACACGGGCTTTGCACACGTTATTAGGGGGAGCGACCCCCGCTTGTTCCCCCTAGCTTATCTATGTTGGGATGTTGCTAGGCCTTTAACTAGATTTCCACTCTACGGAGCAGACTTTAGAATGATCACGGCGACTTAAGCAAGTCACGACTAGCGGGAAGAAGGAAGGCGGTTATAGTTGTGGTGAGAAGCGAGAGGGAGACCACACAGATAGAAAGGGAGGCCGCACGAGCAGAGGAAACAAGTAGGGAAGGTCCCACCCGTGAGAAAGGTTATAAAAGGGAAGAAGAAGAGGAGGAGAGGTGGAAGCCACGGGAGAGACAAAGCAAAAGAAGCGGTTCAGAAAGACATTGTCTGCTCGGAAACCACGGTGACGGAAACCGTGTGACTATAAAGAGGCAGGCCGCACTAGACCGTGGCTAAGCATGAGAGGAAGCCGCCCGGTAAGCCGGAAGAACAGGCGATTTCAAAAACGACAGGCCAGACCATCTTCTCTGATACCATGTAGAGAAAGCGGAGTTTTGCCCAAATATTTCGAGGAGACCTTACTGGATGAGGCACTCGATCTCATCCTTCAACTGGTTGCATCCCTCTGTCTTGTGGTCGTATCTGTGATGGAAGTCACAATATTGTGACTGGTTTCCTCTCTTTTATGCAAGTAGATTGGGCATGGAAAGCTCACTGTTGTCATGGATGGCGAGGAGCATGTCGGTTCGAGTGGTACTCAAAGGAGTATAGTCTTGATACAGACGAGTTCCTTGGTCCTGATAGGGATTGTCATGACGCTCGTCGTTCCCTTTGTGGCCTCAGAGTGGCTTCTGGATCCCTCTTCCTCTTCTAGCTTTCTTCGAATTATTGTCGATGTGTTATGATGGATTTGTCTACTGTGATTTGATTCTTGACACGGTGGATGAGATCATGATAGCTGGGAAGTGTTCCTCTCATCAGCATGGAGTAGAATTTTCCTCGTCTGAATCATTCGAGGAAGGCTCCTTATAGGAGCTCGGGGTTAACCCCCGGAACATGTCATGCCTCTGCGATGAAGGGACAAAAGAAATCCTTGATCAATTCTCTCTCAACCTGCAAGATTCCCATGAGGTGTGAGGGGTCCCAAATGATCCGCTGGTTGGCGATGAACTGATCCATAAAAAGTTGGCACAAGAGGGAGTGAAAATAGGTGTGATCTTTTCCTCTTAGAGTTGTTGGGAAAACATGGCACAAGAGCGAATCTGTAGCATTGTATATGCACATGACTGCTTCAAAATTCCTGATGTATTCTAAAGGGTCGGCCAACCCATCAAACGTCTCATAGTTGCGAAGTTCGATCCTGGGTGTAGTGGGATATATAAGGATCTACGGAGCTAGGGGGTACGTGCTGCACTTTAATGTTACGGTGCCCCTTACGCCAATATTTCTCCTTGATTATGCGCCTCACTGCCTCATGGGTGAGTCCACAATTGGTCGGAGTGGTGGATTCCTTTATTGTATGAAAGCCTTCACACGCAGGCCTAGGAAGTTCGTCGGGGAATGCGGGCTGTGTGGATCTATCACCGCCGGATGATTCGTGTATGATAGGATCCATTGAGTAGGTAGTGTCTTCAGGCATTATCTAACTTAGGATCTACAACTGTTGGTCTTTAGGAGCGATATCCGCATTGGGAGCTCGACGAGCCCTTAAGTTTCACAGCATTACGAGCGTTCTTGCGTGGCTCTCCCTTATTAGATGCTTGCATTCTTCCCCTGATGCTTGGGATGCAATGACGGTGGATTCTCCCTGAAGCAGGGCATTACCAGTGGGCAGGTCGGCGGGGGGATGGATTTGTGTGATCCTCTTGTGCCATGTTACTGGCAGTTTGTGTTCTTTCCTTCGTCATTGCTGCTAGTTGGGGGATGCTGAAACTTGTCAGAGCTGTTTGGAACACCTTACCAAAGACGATGCTAAACTGTTCTAAGTCTCCCGGTCTTTTCGTGGTCCAGATAAATCAGGCCGCCTTAGCTCGAAATCGGACAGGGCATGCAAACAGTCAAAATGAACCGTAACAAATGACAAGAGGCATTTTTATGTGAAAACTCGAAAAGGGTGAAAAACTATGTGGCTGGAACTGTGTAGAGCCAAAATCCACTAATTTCTTGGGGTTTTATAGTGTTTAATTTGATCTCGGAGGGTGACAGGCCACTACTACGTTACAAGTGCCGAAAATGAGGAAAACTATTAAGTCCTCGAAGCCTCGATGGAAGCGCTCCGGCCTTCGAATATTGCTGAGCTCGAAGAACCTGGGTAGGAGCGTTCCAGCTATAAAATTCTCTAAGTACATAGAGCTTTTGGAGGGACGCGCTCGTTGATGCAGAGCCTTCATGGGAGCATACTTGCAGAGGTGATTGATGTAACTTGGGGAGCTTGAGCGCAAGAAGGAGAGCAGAGAAATTCCTGAACAAAGAATCGTCCTAAGTCCATTATCTCGTCCGAAAACCTCAGAACTCTTTCTTGCCTCTGGAGTTGCTTGTCTTCAAACGAAGGCATCAGGGCCTATTTATAGTTTTCTAGAGGGTCATGGTGGTAATTGCGGGGAGGAGTGATTTGTGCTATAGAATGACGTTGCTCTGTTTTGATCACACAGATAACTATTTTTGCCAACATGATGAGAGTGCCCCCTTACTCTTGGGAATTTAAGGCAGTCCGGGCAAGATGCCCGGAGGAGGTAGAGGCGGCCAGTGGCGTAGAAGGCAGACGAGGACGGAGAGGGTCGCCGACGGTGGCGGAGACCGCAGGTGGAGGTGGTGGCCATCGGTGGCCACATGTAAGCGTGGGAGCGTGCTGCACGCACGTATGCAGGCTTGGCCACACTAGGAGAGAACGTGCGGCCGCATTGTGAGAGCTACCGCGTGAGCTATCCTGGTTCCCTAGCGGGGGTGTGTGCGTGTGGTTTTGCCCTGTTCTTTGATGTTTTTGGGCCTTTTGTGTGAGAGAGATTTTTTGTGCCCAGCTTGTCTAGTAGGGTTTGCTTGCTCCCGTGTCCTTACCCGAAAACCATTCCTGCTTAACTTAAAAAATTCAGAGGAACCATATCAATATTTATAATATTTTGAAATGGGAGAGAAGTTGCTAAATTCCTCAGAGTTTTCTCTAGAGGGGGGTGAATGAAGATTAAAATTTTGTTTTAAATAATTAGTATAATTCACAGAATTTGCATATACATTACCAATCAACCAAAAATAGATGCAGGTAAATAAAAACACAACACAAAATTGAAAATAAACACGGAAATACAAAAGACACAAAAATTAGAGTGGTTCCCCCTCAATCTGGGTACATCCACTCTTCTACCCCCTTTGTAGGAATTCATTATCACCGTGTTTGAGTCTTTTGATCAGGAGACTCTTAGAACCAACACTAGATCTTTGGATAAAGAGATCATGAACCAATTACAGTTTGAGTCTTTTCTAAAAGAGACTCTCAAAACCTCTCACTGAATCCTTTGAAGTGGGATTCTCAAAACTCTTTGCACAAAGTGTAAGAAAAAATTTTAAAGAAGATTTGTGATAGAATTAATCTTCTCTCTATGTCCTCTCAGTAGATTTTTGAGAACAAATAATGATGATCTCTGGAACTTCTGATGAATCTCTAAATATCATAATCACAAATATTATGAGCCTTGCTTCTAGATTATCCTTGAATCTACTCTGAATTTGATGCAATTTCCTCTTAAGAAGAAGAATAACAAATTCTCTGTAGCAGAATCGGCAACACTCTAATAATCGATTGATTGATGGAAGAAATTAAATTATTGTTGATGATCTTCCAAACTTTCTTTGTCAAAATCAATCTATCATGATTTGGTATGAATTTCTTGATCGTCTATAAGTGATGATTGATGTGTGGATTCAATAACAACTCATGCTTATTGTTTCTTTGTTGTATCTCATCATATATATATATATATATATATATATATATATATATATATATATATATATATATATATATATATATATATATATATATATATATATATATATATGTGTATGTGTATATGTGTATGTGTGTGTATATATATATACAAGCAGTCGTGCACGGGGGACCCCGTGCGGGCAACATTCGTCATGGGTGCGAAATTTGTCGAGGGGGCGACATTGGTCGTGGGGTCGACATTGGTCGTGGGCGACGACATTGTTTTGGGGAAGCGACATTGGTCGGGGCGGCGATAATGGTCAGGGGCGAGGACACTGGTCGGAGGCAGGGATACTGGTCGGGGGCGGGGACACTGGTCGGGGGCGGGGACACTGGTCGGGGGCCGGGACACTGGTCGGGGGCTGGGACACTGGTCGGGGGCGGGGACACTGGTCGGGTGCGGGGACACTGGTCGGGGGCGGGGACACTGGTCGGGGGCGGGGACACTGGTCGGGGGCCGGGACACTGGTCGGGGGCGGGGACACTGGTCGTGGGCGGGGACACTTGTCGGGTGAGGGGATACTGGTCGGGGGCGGCGACACTGGTCGAGGGCGGGAACACTGGTCGGGGGAGGGGACACTGGTCGGGGGCGGGGACACTGGTCGGGGGCGGGGGCACTGGTCGGGGATGGGGGCACTGGTCGGGGGCGGGGACATTGGTCGGGGGAGGAAACATTGGTCAGCGGAGGAGACATTGGTTGGGGGCGACGACATTGTTCAGGGCGGGGAATTGGTCGAGGCAGGGAATTGATCGAGGGCGGCGACATTGGTCGGGGGCAAGGACATTGTTAGGGGGCAGGGACATTGGTTGGGGGCGATGACATTGGTCTGGGCGGGGAATTGGTCGAGGGCGGGGAATTGGTCGAGGGTAAGGACATCATTGTTCGGGTGAGGAGACATTGGTCGGAGGCGGGGACATTGATCGGGGGCGGGGACATTGGTCGGGGGCGGCGACATTGGTTGGGGGCATGGACATTGGTCGGGGGTGGGGAATTGGTCCCACATGAATTTAAATGTGAGCATGAGTGAGAACAAACACAACATTTAGGAACCGCAAACAGAGCATGTCAAATATCAAAATAAATGATTATAAGAACAAAAGAAATAAAATTGGAGAACAGTACAGTCGCTTATTAAAAGATATTGTTGCAAATCTTCAACAACCTCTATGCAATTAAGGATTGTGTTCTTTAACCGAACTTAGGTGTTTCCATAAAAAACAAAAGGAATACGCACCTGAAATATGTCACCCAATACTTGGAAGTTATATGGTTTGAGTCCTCACCTCCTTAACCTGCAATGCATTATGAAGAAATGTGATGAGATTTTAGCTCAAAATAATTTCAAAGTTGGTTTCCTCAATCAAGATGTGAGCATAGATGTTCATTGAGGAGAAAGAAAAGCTCAATGATAAAATAAATTCATGTATGAGCATATAACATTTCAAAAACTAAAGTAGAAGAGGAGCAGTACAAAACAATAGTTTGAATATAATCTAAATTTGTAAGAACCTCAAGTCGACCCTAATCATAGCCTTTAGTAAAATGAAGCACTAAACAATTTGTTTAGCATTACAACTGTTGGAACACCCTATTACTGATTTGGGCAAGGATCACTATGTCCTTTAGGAAATTTGTTTTGACCTCCCTGTATAGATCTAAAGGTCAATTAGATTGAGTCTAAGGGTTAGTATTTAGGTTTGAAAGCTACCCTCAAGACCCTCAAGACCAGATATTTCAGTTCAGGAGACTAAGTCATTTCGTCGAGCTCAGGACGACGAATCGTCGAACTCCATTCGACGATCTCTGAGCTCACTTCGACGAATCGTCAAACTCCATTCGACGATCTCTGAGCTCACTTCAACGAGTCGTCGAACTCCATTCGACGATCTTCGAGATCAGATCGACGTTCCTGTCTCTAGTTTGTTTCTATATCTCTGAGCTCAGTTCGACGACAGTTGAGCTCAGATCGACGATTTCTGTTTCACTCTAAGTCCAGTCTCTGAGCTCAGCTCAACGATAGTCGAGCTCAGGTCGACGTTTTTCTGGAGAGATCGACGTTTTTCATGATTCAAATTCAGACAGTTATGGAATTATTTCCAACATTTATTTCAAGGATCTTGTAGCCGTTTCAATTAATCTGGAGCAAGTTTCAAGGGAATTTTAAAGGAATCTTTTATTGGACTTTCCTCCAGAAGACAAAATGCAGTTAAGGAAGTCATTAATGATAGGCTAACAGCTATCTTGGACAGAGAAATATTCTATTCAGATCTAAGGAATAAAAGATCAATTTTTTCATTCTGCTAAAAAAACAACAAGAATACACAACAACAACAAAAAGAGAAAGAGTTGCAGATATTCACAGTCTTAGAATTCTTACAGGAACACATCACCGAAGGAGATCAACATTCTAAAATTTCTAGATCCCTCTTGATTCCAGTGTTCAAAGGCCATTATCATTCAAGACTCCAGACAACACACATTTTAGCTGTTGCTGAAATCATCTTTTGCTGGAGATCAAATTTTCTGAAGGACTATCACCCTACTGCAAAGCTTCACTTCCTGAACAACTCAAGAACTCAGGGGGAGCTTTGACAACATCCACTATCTTCTCTCTGATTGTTGACAGAGAAGAACATCTCATCCCTCTCTCTCTCTCTGCTATAAAGGGTTTATCAAACTCCCTTCAAAAGTTTGTGTTGGTTTCTGAGACCTTGTCAAAACTCAGTGGTGGCAAGACACCTGATCACAAAATCTGGTTTGGTTTTTGAGTACCTTATCAAAACTCATTGGTGCCCAGGACATCTGATCAACTCATCCTGCAGTGGATTCCTACCTATGGTGGTAGAAGAGTGGATGTACCCAGATTGGTTGGGGAACCACTATAGCTCCTTGTGTCATCTGGTTGCTTATTTTTATCTTGTCTTCTGGCTGTGGTTTGTGATTGTTCTGTGATTACTTTGTAATTAGATAGTTGTTGTGTTTGTTGTATTTCATTTGCTTCCCTGTTCACTTAGGAATATAACAAGAGTTGTAAAAAGTTTTTAGCAAACACCATACTCTATTCACCCCCCCCCCTAGAGTATATCAGATCTAACCTGCACTTTCAATTGGTATCAGAGCCAGGTTGGTTTAAATACCACACCTTAGTGGTTGCACAGGCTAACACCTGAACCCAAAGATCCCTCTTGTCAGATCTACATGTTTTAAGTTTGTTATTAGAATTATTTCTTCACAAAACATGGCCCAAAACAAAGATTATGCTAGCACCAGACCTCCAGTGTGCAACCTATCTAAGTTTCCACTTTGGAAGGCAAGGATTAGATTGTACATGAACTCTATTGATGAAGACATTTTCAATTCTATTTTGACAGTGTGTCCAAGACCTCCAGAAAATACAAGTACAAGTGTTGTTCCACCTCCTTCAGGAACAGATGCAGAAATCAAGAAACGGAAAGTGGCAGATGCTAAGGCAATGAATATTTTAGCCCAGACTATGTCTGATGAAATATTCCAAAAAGTAGCTGACTGCAACTCAGCAAAGGACATCTGGGATAAGTTATCTGAGATAGTCTCAGGATCTGCTGATGAGAGAAAAGATAGAAGATCTCACCTCATAACCCAATATGAGAATTTCAAGAAAGGAGAAGCTGAGTCAATAGCAGATATGTACAATAGACTCAGTCTCATAGTCAATGAGCTGAAAATATTGGACAAAGAGATCTCATTGACTGAGCACAATGATAAAATCCTAATATGCTTCCCAAGCACTTGGGACTCAAGGATCTGGCCAATCAAGGATGCTAGAAGCCTAAATGAGATCACAACTGAAGCTCTCTTGGGCAAGCTCAAGTCTTATGAGCTGCTCATCAAGAATAGAGAAGAAGAGCAGAAGGCTGCCTCACTAGCTACAAGAAAGGAAAAATCAATAGCTTTCAAAGCCATTGAAGATAAGCCTGAAGACAAGGTCACAGGCAATGAAGAGCTGCTAAGCCTACTGGCCAAAAGGTTTTACAAAATGGCCAGGAAGGATTTGAGGAAAAGATCATACAGAGAGCATGACAAGCCAAGGTATGACAAATCAAATAACAAAGAGATTATTTGTTTTGGATGCAGGAAACCAGGCCACATTGTGCCTGACTGTCCAGAAAATAAAAACAAGGACAAAAAGGACAGGAAAGAAAGAAGAAAAGACAAGGACTTCAAGAAGAATAGCAATGGCAAACCCTCCTCCAGCAAGAACAAGCATACAAGGAAGGGGTTTGTTGCTGAAACTTGGAGTAAGACAGAAGAAGAATCTGGAGCTTCATCCAGCTCTAGTGATGATGAACATGATGCTGATGAAAAAGAATTCTGCATGATGGCTATCAATGCCTCACAACAAGATTCTGATGCAGAAGAGTCAGAGTCAGAATCAGAGACTTAATCTTAAGAGGACCAAGTAATAAGTTCTTTTGATTTTAATTCTGAGGACTTTAAGTGTGAGTTTAAAGCACTATGTTTAGATTTATTAAAATCTGAGAAAGAAATCATTTCTCTCAGAAATCAGTTATCTGAACACAGTACTTTAAAATCAGAAAACCTCAAACTCTCTGAGGAGTTGGAATGCTGTAGGGAGCAGATAGCCTCACTGAAAAGTGAACTATCAGAGGCCAAAAAGTTTGAAGAATCCCTCAATGGGAGAAGTATCAAGCTAATGGACATCACAAGCACAGTGAACTCAAGATTCAATAGTATACTGGGCTTGGGTGCCTCATCTAGCCAACTTATAGTATTAACAACCCCAATCAAGTTTATCTCTAATAAAGGTAAGGGAGTTGTAGAGGTAGCTAGGAAGAATTCTGACTTACCTAAGAAAACAAGAGTTCAACAGAAATTGTCGAACGGAGCTAGACGATCGTCGAATGAAGATCAACGATCTCAGGCTAAATCGTCAAACTCAGGTCGACGATCTCTGAACCCTAAACTCTGGCATAATCGATCTTCGAATGGAACTCGACGATCTGACCCAAGATCGTCGAACTCAGCTCAGCGATCGTCGAGCAGAGATCAGAGTTTTGAAAAAAAATTTCAAAGGTAAATCAAATTTCAAACCTAGGGGTCCTTCATCCCAAAGATTTAACCCTTATACTGAATGGATAATACCTCCAAGGAGATATCATCCTGAAGGCTATAAGAGTCAACCAGGGATGTCTTTTATTTCTGAATTCAAAGGTTATCAACCTAGGCCCAAGGTAAACTGGGTCAAAAACAAATAAATTGTTTTATGTGCAGGTGAAGACCTATCCAACATCAAACCAGCAATGTTATCTAGATAGTGGGTGCTCAAAGCACATGACAGGAAACAAGGACAATTTCACATCCTTCAAAGCCAAGCTTGGACCCAAAGTAATATTTGGTGATTCAAACTTTGGACTAACAAAAGGATATGGTGCAGTACAGATTGGCACAGTCACATTCAAGAAAGTAGCCTATGTAGAAGGACTGAAGCACAACTTAATCAGTATCAGTCAACTGTGTGATGAAGGCTATCAAGTGACTTTCAACAAATCCTCATGCAAAATCAAATCAGAGGACAACACAACTGTGTTGACAGGTAAAAGGAAAGGTAACATCTATCTTGTGGATTTTCTTTCAACTAAGGTAGATATATGCTTGTTTAATTCTATTTGTAGACCTAATGAATTATGGCATAAGAGATTAGGACATATAAGCCTTAGAACCATTGCTAGGCTATCCAAGGACAACCTTGTTAGAGGACTGCCTTCTGGCCCCTACAAGAAGGAAGGACTTTGCAGGGCTTGTCAGTTAGGCAAGCAAACTAAAAATAGTTTCAAGTCACTTAATAAGAGTGATTCACCTAGGATTTTGTATCTGTTAAACATGGATCTCTTTAGACCCATTACAGTACAAAGCTTAGGAGGGAAATCCTATACTTTAGTGGTTGTAGATGACTTCTCTAGATTCACATGGGTGTTCTTTCTGAGGAAGAATTCTGATAACTTTAAATGTTTGACAGAGTTTCTCAAATGCATACAGAGTGAGTTCAATACTCACATTGTCCTGATCAGAAGTGATCATGGGACAGAGTTTGATTCTCTTCTTATGCAAGAGTTCTGTCAGAGTGAAGGGATCAGGCACACTTTCTCAGCTCCTAGAACTCCTCAACAAAATGGGGTGGCTGAAAGGAAAAATAGAACCCTTATTGAATCGGCCACTACATTGTTGTCAGATGCTCACCTTCCTCTATCCTTTTGGGCAGAGGCAGTGAACACCTCCAACTATGTGTTGAATAGAAGTTTGATACAAAAACTGAAGGGCAAGACTCCCTATGAACTACTCAAAGGGAAGAAACCTAAAGTAGATTACTTCAAAATCTTTGGTTGTATTTGCTACATTCATAATAATGACAAGAAATACTTAACAAAATTTCAAGCTAAAGCTGATGAAGGAGTGTTTATGGGATACTCCATGATCAGTAAAGCTTATAGGGTATATAATAAATCTACTCTCAAAATTGAAGAATCTGTGAATATATCTTTTGATGAATCTAACATGTCTTTCAAGGAGAAAAATACTTCTACCATAGAACTTTTGCAGGTACACTCTCTTGCTGAAGACTTGGACAGGTTACAAATTATTCAAAAAGATGAAAGCAGTGAAGATGAAGAAGACATTCAACATCTTGAAGAGAATCTTCTTGAAGAGCCAGTTGTTGTACCACAAGAGTAAACAACAACACAGGTTGGTGAACAATCAACATCTCCTGTTGATTTAGTAACATCAAGAGACCATCCAATCTCCCAAGTGATTGGAGACATCTCGGCTGGTGTGCAAACAAGAAATCAGGTCAACCAAAACCTGATGCACACTTGCTTCCTTTCTCAAATTGAACCTCAATCCATTCAAGATGCAGAGCAATATCCACACTAGATCATTGCAATGCAAGAGGAGTTGCATCAATTTGAAAGGAACAAAGTTTGGGAACTAGTACCAAGGCCAAAGGATCACTCCATTGTTGGAACAAAGTGGGTGTTCAGAAATAAATTGGATGATCAATGAGTCATTGTAAGGAACAAGGCAAGGCTAGTTGCTCAAGGGTACTCTCAAGAAGAAGGGATAGATTATGACCACACCTTTGCACCAGTTGCAAGGTTAGAGGCCATAAGAATCTTCTTATCATGTGCAGCACACAAAGGATTCAAAGTATACCAGATGGATGTAAAGAGTGCTTTTCTCAATGGAGATATCAAAGAAGAAGTCTATGTCAGACAACCCCCGGGTTTTATCTCGTCAACTCATCCTGATTATGTTTTCAAATTGCATAAAGCATTATATGGTCTAAAGCAAGCTCCTAGAGCATGGTATGAGACACTAGCATGCTTTCTTCTGAAAAATGATTTTATAAGGGGTAGAGTAGACCAAACTTTTTTTATTAGAACCCATAAGTCTCATACCCTACTAGTACAAATCTATATAGATGATATTATCTTTGGTTCTACTGATTCAAATTTGTACAGAAGGTTTTCCAATCTAATGCATTCTAAATTTGAAATGAGTAGTATGGGTGAGCTATCCTTCTTTCTAGGATTGCAAATCAAACAACATGTTGAAGGCATATTTATTTCTCAAACCAAGTATGCAAAAGAATTGGTTAAGAAATTTGGTATGTCTGAAGCATCATGTATGAAAACACCTATGCCTACTAATGTTGTATTAGATGCTGATGAACATGAGAAACCTGTTGATCATACAACATATAGGGCAATGATTGTCTCTTTATTGTACCTTACAGCTAGTAGACCTGACATAATGTTTGCTACATGCATATGTGCTAGATTCCAAGTGAGCCCTAGAGAGTCACACTTAACCTTAGTAAAAAGGATTCTTAGGTATGTGAAAAGTTATCCAAATCTAGGTATCTGGTATCCAAAAGATTCAGCATTTGACTTAACTGGATTCTCAGATGCTGATTATGCTGGATGCAGAATAGATGGGAAAAGCACCAATGGAACTTGTCAGTTTCTTGGTGACAGACTTGTCTCCTGGTTTTGCAAGAAATAAACATCTGTGTCAACTTCAACTGCTGAGGCTGAATATATGGCTGCAGGTAGTTATTGTTCACAAATCTTGTGGATTCAAAACCAACTCCTAAACTATGGCTACAACTTAAAAAAGTCTAAAATATTTTGTGATAATAGCAGAGCTATTTCTATAGCACAAAATCCAGTCCTCCATAGTAGGACAAAACACATAGAAACTCGGCATCACTTTTTAAGGGATAATGTTGAGAAAAACAAAATTGAACTTCAATATATCCCAATTGATTTGCAAAGGGGAGATATTTTCACCAAACCCTTGGATGAAAAGAAACATATATTCTTCCTGAATCAGTTAGGAATGTTGGATGGAGGAAGTCTAAAATAAGATCCAAGATTTAAAAAAAAAATCTAAAAATGACCAAGACTAGGCAAATCAATATGTTTTTTTTGGTGTATAGAGTAAGTTTCTGGTCTATGAACTACGCTCGACGATTTTCCCCAAGATCGTCGAACGGAGATCGACGATTTCAGAAATCATTGACCAGAGTTCAGCGCTGCTCAGATAGTGCTAAACTATCTTTCTTCAGGTCAGCGATCGTCGAATGGAGCTCGACGCTCTCCAATATCGTCGAACGGAGATCGACGATATTGATGACTTTTTCAGTTTCCTTTAGAAGCCCAGATCGTCGAACAGAGTTCAAAAATCTTTCCTTTTCTGCATCAAACCCTAATATAAAACTCATTTTTCGGCCGTCGTTCTGCCTTTGTGCTTTCATACTCTCTGCAAATTTTCCCTTTCCCTCCAAACTTTTCTACACTTGGTCGTTTGTTTGTTCATTTTTGCAGGAATCAATGGCAGTTTCAGTCGCAATCTTGGCCGCAATGAAATTTGATGCTGGCTTTGATATAGACATGGATTCTTTCGATAACAGCGATCAAATCTTCAAGGACATTCTGGAACTTTTCAAGGACCAACAGGTAGTTAACATAATGACTACAAGGATCAAATTGGCCGCAGATGAAATAAAAGAATGGGTGTATACTGCCCACAATCTGGATCAGAACACAGTGGTCGAAACCATCTCAGGAACTCAGGTACCTTTAACACCTGCTGTTTTGACAGAGGTTTTTCAATTGAATTCTGGAGAAGATTCTGTTGAGCTTTCTGGAGAAGAATTTTCAAATATGCTTGAAATGATGGGACATTCAGAAGCTAACCCTAGTAAATTGCTTAAGAAGAATCTCTCAGTTGAGTACAGATTTCTTGCTGATGTTGTTGGAAAAGTATTGTTGGCAAAACACTCAGCTCATGATACTATCTCTAGGTATCAGCTCAGTTTGATGGGTGCCTTAGTGGACAAGAAGCAGCTGAACTGGGGAGAACTCTTTTTTGATTTGATTAAGAAGAAAATTAACAAGAACTTTGTTAATTTTGGGAGGATTTTAGGGCTGTTTCTTCATAATAGATGCCCTGCACTGCTTGTTTCCAGTGGGATGCACATCAATGCCTCCAAAAGGCTTACCTGTGCCCTATTTGGGAAATGGGACAGGCAGATTGTAAAGCCCAGCAGACCCTCTGCAATCTCTTCTTCAGGCACAAGGACTACTTCAGTCTCTTCCCCTCAGGTTTCTGCTCCTGCAGAAGATTTGCCTGCTTCATCTCCTCCTTCTCCACATATTGTTTCATCTACAACAGTCACATCCACCATCACCATTTCATCCCCCATTTCCATCCCATCTCCAACTTCAATCCCTTCTCTAACTCCACCATTAACTGAAGAAATCTTCCATCCACTACATCACTACCCACACCTGGACATTGATTCATCATCTCATATTCCATCATTCACTCTTATAGATGATTCCTATATGGATGATTCTCCTTCATCCCCTCTTGAGCCACCATCTTTATCCACTTCTTATCAACAACTCCTTCAGGACATCATTGCTCAACCATCATTCACACCATCCATTTCCATTCCATTATCTTCCATCTCCACAATTCCTATATCTCAACCATCACTTTCACCCTCCACAGTTTCTCCAACAACATCTCGTGCTGCTCCAACTTTCATCCCTACCTCTACTCAAGTCCCTCTCGAGCAAGTAGACCTTCCAGCTTTTGCAGACAGGCTATATGAGCTGATAGCTCCAAGGCTATCACTATTGCTGGAGACCTCTTTGGCTCCACTTCTGAAAACAGTTCAGGAGCTGTCTGCCAGGCTATCCTCTTTTCTTCCTCCTCAGGCAATCCCTTTTCCTGGGTGCCTTGATCTAGTTATCACTGAATCTAGGCAGGGGGAGATGCCTTATGAAGCTGAGAGATTGCCTGCTGCAGTAACTTCAGACCTAGCTCCAGTTGCAGTCATTACAGTGGACCTCAGGTCACTGTTATCAGTATTTGATTATGTATACTTCAACTGCCTTCCAGACCAGCATTCTTAAGATCTTACTAAGACCATTGTGCCTATTTCCAGCTGTGACCCCAGCTTAATAAGTTCTTATGTAAATTCCTTCAATGTTGTTGACAGTGCTCCTTCTGTTTCTGTTGCTACTACTGTTGCTTCTCCTACTGCTGCTGTTGATGTTTCAGCTAGTTCAGTTGCTGTTTTGAGGATATGCATATGACAGAGGCAATTGTTCTTGAGCCTGCTATATCTGAGCCCATTGGTTCTGAAATTTTTGTATCTGAACCTGCTGTTACAGTTTCTTCTGCCAGTGTTGCTTCTACTCCAATTCCTGCTGCTGTTGTTGCTCCTGTTGCTGTTTCTGCTGTCTCTTCTGCTCAGTCTCAACAACAGAAAGAATATCTCAAAAGGATTGATGCAGTGTATGATAATCCTCAAAGCTCAGACAGTGATCAGTTTAGAACTGACTCTGATGATTCCTCTGCAACAATTGCAAGGAAAAGGAAAGCAAGAAGCAAGGCCATGAAGAGAGTTCCCCCAGAGAAGGTGAAAGATACAAATGATATTCCATATTATATATTGCATGATTGCCCTATTACAGAACCATGGATGCAGTACTCCAGGAATCAACTGAAAGCCATGAAGAAGAAAAGAAAGTATGACAAAGGATCATCCCATTTCAATCCTCCTCCTCCTCCTTCACCTGATGCAGGTGCAGGTGGAAGTTCTACCTTCCAATCTACTGCTAGAAGCCAAAGTTCATATCAACCTCAAGGAAGATCTCAGTACAAAGGAAATCAGTCTAGAGGTTACCAGTCTAGAAGAGGACAGTACAGAGGAAATCAAAGAGAACTCAAAGTGTACTCTAAAGGATATTCCAGGCAACATCATTATCAAAGGGAAGGACAAGGTCCCTCTGACACTACCTCTGGTCCCTTCCCTTATAAGTTTAAAGATCTAGTCTCTTCCAGAGCTCCTCCTAATAATTCTTCAAACAGATATGAGCCTCCAGTTCCATTTGAAGACCCAGAAAATAATCCCACTTCATGGACTGCCAGAATGAAAGAATTGACTGCACTAGACCAAATCAAGAAGGCTAGAGAACAAGGAAAAGATACATCCAGTATAACTACTCTATCAGATCAAAGAAAGAAAGAACTTGAGAGATACTCTTCCAGCAAATTCTTTGATTCAGAAAGTTATATTAAGCTGCACCCAGAAGCTGTAGTCCCCAGGCCAAAACATCAAACCTCTCTAGGTGCAGCTGATGACAGAAGATCCAAGAAAGAAGCTCTCAACCCTGACAGAGAAATAGTTCTCATAAAGAGCAAGGAAAAGGAATGATTCTGTAAGATGACAGTAATACCTATTTCTGACTATCTGTGATTATATCTATGTTTTTGTAATGTTTCTTTGTTATTATATTTTTGCATTTTATGTTTTCATTTTTTTTCAATGTCTGTAAATAGTAATCCTAACCCAAATAGGGGGAGATTGTTGGAACACCCTATTACTGATTTGGTCAGGATCACTATGTCCTTTAGGAAATTTGTTTTGACCTCCCTGTATAGATCTAAAGGTCAATTAGATTGAGTCTAAGGGTTAGTATTTAGGTTTGAAAGCTGCCCTCAAGACCCTCAAGATCAGATATTTCAGTTCAGGAGACTAAGTCATTTCGTCGAGCTCAGGACGACGAATCGTCGAACTCCATTCGACGATCTCTGAGCTCACTTCGACGAATCGTCGAACTCCATTCGACGATCTCTGAGCTCAGTTCAACGAGTCGTCGAACTCCATTCGACGATCTTCGAGCTCAGATCGATGTTCCTGTCTCTAGTTTGTTTCTCTATCTCTGAGCTCAGTTTGACGACAGTTGAGCTCAAATCGACGATTTCTGTTTCAGTCTAAGTCCAGTCTCTGAGCTCAGTTCAACGATAGTCGAGCTCAGGTCGACGTTTTTCTGGAGAGATCGACGTTTTTCAAGATTCAAATTCAGACAGTTATGGAATTATTTCCAGCATTTATTTCAAGGATCTTGTAGCCGTTTCAATTAATCTGGAGCAAGTTTTAAGGGAATTTTAAAGCAATCTTTTATTGGACTTTCCTTCAGAAGACAAAATGCAGTTAAGGAAGTCATTTATGACAGGCTAACGGCTATCTTGGACAGAGAAATATTTTATTCAGATCTAAGGAATAAAAGATCAATTTTTTTCATTTTGCTAAAAAAACAACAAGAATACAACAACAACAGAAAGAGAAAGAGTTGTAGATATTCACAGTCTTAGAATTCTTACAGAACACATCACTGAAGGAGATCAACATTATGAAATTTCTAGATCCCTCTTGATTCCAGTGTTCAAAGGCCATTATCATTCAAGACTCCAGACAACACACAGTTTAGCTGTTGCTGAAATCATCTTTTGCTGGAGATCAAATTTTCTGAAGGCCTATCACCCTACTGCAAATCTTCACTTCCTGAACAACTCAAGAACTCAGGGGGAGCTTTGACAACATCCACTATCTTCTCTCTGATTGTTGACAGAGAAGAACATCTCATCCCTCTTTCTCTCTCTCTGCTGTAAAGGGTTTATCAAACTCCCTTCAAAAGTTTGTGTTGGTTTCTGAGACCTTGTCAAAACTCAATGGTGGCAAGACACCTGATCAAAAAATATGGTTTGGTTTTGAGTACCTTATCAAAACTCATTGGTGCCCAGGACACCTGATCAACTCATCCTGCAGTGGATTCCTACCTAGGGTGGTAGAAGAGTGGATGTACCCAGATTGGTTGGGGAACCACTATAGCTCCTTGTGTCATCTGGTTGCTTATTTTTCTCTTATTTTCTGGTTGTGGTTTGTGATTGTTCTGTGATTGCTTTGTAATTAGATAGTTGCTGTGTTTGCTGTATTTCATTTGCTTCCCTGTTCACTTAGGAATACAACAAGAGTTGTAAAACATTTTTAGCAAGCACCATACTCTATTCACCCCCCCCCCCCCCTCTAGAGTATATCAGATCTAACCTGCACTTTCAACAACATTGCATAGGGGGACAGATGGCAAATTTTTGTTCAAACCCGGCTTGGTTATGACGCTTATAACATTGTAAGAACATCAAGTTGTCATTACATCTCTGTCAAACCCCTTTATCACGCATTGGGGAAGCAGATTAAACTCGACACCGTTTGGCACGGTGGCGGCGGTCATGAACATGGGGATCTAAGGAACTTCATCCACTTTTATGTTCAAACATATAATGTTTATTAGGCAATCCTTAACAAATGATGGTTTCACCCATGCGTTTACGACCGCCACCACCGTGCCAAACGAAGCCTCAATCAAACTGTGACCTTTCTACAAACATGTTGTTCACCACTTCTCACAGAAATATATCAGAACAATTCATCTAGAATTAGATTGATGCAATGTCCTTCTTCCAGAGCAGCCATTAGACAAAATGATTTAGAAAATGAAAATGTAAAATGATCAAAATTTTCTAGCAATTCCATATCAAAAAGAGACACCAACATCTCTATCCAACTGATTACTAATCTTTATATAAAGATCATCTGTAAGATCAAAATTGCTGCAAAATTGGAAACTCTCGGTCAAAATTTTAGCAACATGCAACATTGAAAAAAGAAGACACAGAAATTGATAACCCAGATCTGACATTTTCATTGTTTGGAGAGAACAAAAAAATGACAATACCTAAGAGTTTGCAGCTCCTCGAGGGTCCGTGGAAGCTTCAAGAAGCTATAATCCGATTGTGGCGTCGAGACATAGACTCCCAGAAGCCCGATCCTGAAACTCACAAGCACTGCCAAACAGGCCGCAACTTCCCAACCTGAGAGCCGAAACTTGGATAACCCTTTCTTCATTATCGATCCCGATCTCCAGCGATTAGGGTTTTGTAATCAATGGAGTAAGCAGAGAATCCTAAACGGGAAAAAGGTTTGGGGATCGATTGAGAGAGAAGAAGGCGGGGGAGTGGAAGAAGCTAAGGGGGAAGTCCTGAAACTCACCAGCACTGCCAAACAGGCCGCAACTTCCCACCCTGAGAGCCAAAACTTGGATAACCCTTTCTTCATTGTCGATCCCGATCTCCAGCGATTAGGGTTTTGTAATCAATGGAGTAAGCAGAGTATCCTAAACGGGAAAAAGGTTTGGGGATCGATTGAGAGAGAAGAAGGCGGGGGAGTGGAAGAAGCTAAGGGGGAAGAAAACGATAGGGGTTTGTTTTCCCCTCTTCATGCTTCCCAGCTCCTCCGGTTTGTCTTCTTCCTCTTTTATTACGTCTTCGACAGAGGTGGTAGTGTTGAGGACATCGGCGAGTGTGAGCGGGAGCAGGAACAGCGTCGGGGAGCAAGGAGGGTGCCATCGTAGAAGGTTGTGGTTTAGGGATGATTGATTTCGCAGCGGAGGAGGAATCGTGATGCCCTGCGAGCAGAAGTGACGATGAAATCACGGTATCAGGATTTTGAGGGGGAGAACAGTACACGGAAGGAGGATTTAAAATTTAAATTAAGTCCTAAGCAAGCCAAAAGACCAAAATACCCCTCAATTTACACACAAAACCTGACTTTATAAGGGCATTTTGGGATTAAAATGTTACACATGGTGTAACATCTCTCCTTGCTTATAGTGTAAAGATATATATATATATATATATATATCGACATCTTCTAACGTCTCCAAAATTCTGTTATGCAAACCTCTTCTTGAAATAATTCTGATTGAAAACCTCAAAATAAATTCTGTTAAAAAATTCAGTCGACGTAACGTCCAGTTCTAATCGAAGCAACATCGAATTCTGATTATTTGTAAGATTATCTCTGTAGTCGATGTTCCGTTGATTTCTTGTCAAAGTATGTGTAGATATAATTCTTTGAATGTCATCGACTTATCAAATTTAGTTGCTCTGAGTTCTATTTGAAGGAGCGTCGAATTCTAATTGAAGTTGTGTCAACTTCTAGTCAAAGTTGTGTCGACGTCTAGTTGAAGTTGAGTCGACTTCTACTCGACTCATGTTGGGAATTCATCACTTTTCTCTTTGAAAGAAAGGGGATAGATCTTATTTACTCTAGAGGGGGGGTGAAAAGAGTAATTAAAACATTTGGCTATTTTTAAATATATCAGAGTAATAAAATAGGTGATACTATAATAGTAATAGAAAAAGAAATACAGCCTAAGCTAATCTATCACATCACAGCAAACTATCACATCAAAGTAAGAGCAAAAAGAAAATAGGCAACCAGACAATACAAGAATTTTATAGTGGTTCCATAAAATAGGTATATCCACTCTTCTACCACCCTGGTAGGAATCCACTAGCAGGTTGTTGATCAGGTGACTGCCACCACAAGATCTATTTTCAGGGAGATCTCACAATTCTTTGAGCTTTTGATCAGGTGCCCAAAAAACAAGAATAAACTTTTGAAGGGAGTTAATAAACCATTTATACAGGATGTGAGAGAGGTGATGTTGTCTCTCTTTTCTCTATGCAATAGAGAAGACTAGTGGATTGCTGTTGTCAAAAGTCCTTCTGAAATCACTTGGAGTCTTGCTCAGGGTGTAAGCCTTCAGCATTGTCTTGAAATGATGTCCAGGAACTTTCTGACAGGTTGATTGTTGTTGTCCTTGAATATTCCTGGTGTAGAAGTTGAAGAAGACTCTTGATCATTGTTTGTTGTTCTTCTTCAGTCTTCAGAAAGATCAAGGGGAAAACAGTTGTTTTCTGCACAGAGAAGAGTTCTGAATATTTTTTTGTAATCTCTGTCAGTTTTTGGTTGTTCTCTATAGTGCTTCTTGTGTTCCTGTTTCCGTCTCAAAAGAGAAAAACTCTTTTATATTTTTCTATCAAATTCTCATTTGAAATTTGAATTCCAAGCATTGATTGCTAATCTGTCTGGAGAATGAAAAACGGCTGGAGAATATAATCTTTAATGAATTTCCCCAACTATCCCAATAAATTAAGCAAGTAATTAACCTTGATGAATACCATAATTAATGCAGCCAATAACGACTATATTCAAGATAATATGAGCATTAATTACTCAGAAAATCACTGTTAAATAATATAAGAAATAAGGACAGAAATAAAGAAAAACTCTAAGTCTGGCACTAGACAGAAATCATCGAGCTTTGAACAGATTTCGTCGACCGGAGATCCAAGTTCGTCGAGCTGAGAAATCATGTTCATCGACCTGCACTCAGCGAAATTCATTCTGGAAATAACTTGCCAATTTTGCGCTCTAAGTTCGTCGAGCAGAGAATCTGTCTTCATCGAGCTGAGTTCAGTGAAAATAAACTAAAAAGAATCTGTTGAAGCTGAAATCCAGAATTTGTCGATCTGAGCTCGAATATCGTCGAGCTCAACTCAGAGAATTAACTCTGAGTTCATCGATCTGCGATCGAAGATCGTCGATCTACGATCGACGATCGTCGAGCTGAGTTCGAAGAATTTCGAACTGATAACTTTCAACTTTAATTTCTTCTAAGTCCTGAGTCTCCTGAAGTCTTCTGCTGGCTGGTCCATGAAGGTTGAACCTAATGACTAGCCTAAACTCTAGGACTCAAACATTTGACCCTGGCTATACAATGTGGGTCAAACTTATCATAATTAGCGAACCTATCCCAAATCCAAAATAGGGATCCAACAATCTCCCCGAGGTCACTAATATAAACAAAAGAAAATAATCACAAAGCAAAATAAAATATATCTTGCAGAAAATTAAAAATATCCAGCAGATATGTACATAACAGGAGCTTTGTGACAGTTTAATCAAATAGAGTTCAGAAATATAAAAACTAAGCAAAATATTCATTTGTTCTTCTTGGCCTTTTCTTTATCAGCTTCGTCAGAACTTTCAGAGGGCTGTCTGAATTTGATTTCTCTGTTGGGATTAACAGCTTCTCTTTTAGACATAGTCATGTCTGCTGCTCTAATAATATTGAGAGAAGTTACTCTTGGTACTACAGCCTCTGGATGCAGATTCATATAAGCATGTATAATGAAAAACTTGTTAGCTTTGCCATACCTTTTAAATTCTTCTTTTCTGTAGGATGACATAGTAGAGTACTGAGAAGGATCTTTGCCTTCAGCTTTAGCTTTGTTAATCATGGAGAGTCCAACCAGTTCTTGAAAACTGGCAATTCTAGTAGTTGTTTCTTGTTCAGGATCCACAAAGGGGATTGGAGGAGATTCTGGCCTTTTTGGACTGTTATCTTTTTCAGATTCATCAATTTTAGATGCTATCTATTACTTGTCTGGCTTCTGATATTGCTGTTGATGTCTGCTGTTGCTTGAAGGATATCTCTGCTGACTGCTTCCTTGAGATCTTGAGGATCTGCCTTGTTGCCTTTGATAAGTCTGAGTGTATGAAGTAGATCTCTAAGAAATATTTCCTAAAGCACCAGCTGCTTGAGGAGGAGGAGGAGGAGCTCTCCAATTCCTTTGAGAAGGAGGAGGATGAGAGTACCTTCTGCTTTTCTTCCTGGATTTCTGCATATTTTTGGATAGCTACATCCATGAAGGCATCCCTGGGTAAGGAGTGATCTTCTGCAAAATATAGTAGGGAGTGTCTGTATTGGGATTTGGCTTGGGGGAAGCCTTAGGAACAGCTTTTCTTTTCTTGGCAACCTTCTTCTTAGCCTTTGAATCATCAGAGTCATCAGAATCATCATCATTATTATCGTCAGATGATCCTGGAGGATTGTCATACAAGTTATCAATTGCCTTCAAAATATCTTTGGAGATTTGCTTTTCAGCTTGAGGAGGCACTTGAGGTTCTGCAACTTCTGGTTCAGTAAGACTTTCAGAAACTTATTTATTCTCTTTTGCTATGTCTGTAAGAATGATATCATCTAGGCTTGGTAGGGGACTCTCATCCATTTTAGAAGTAGGAGGGGAGATAGCCTTGGAAGGGGAATCAGCCTTGGGGGCTGATACTGTTGGAGGCTCTGCTAGTGCAAAACTTTCCTTAAGTTTCTTAGCAACTGCAAGGCCTATTGGGGAAGGATAAGCTATAATGGCTTTGGATTGCTGTGAGCAAACTTCTGGAAGATAATTTAGATAAGTTGTATCAAAGGAATTTATCAAATGAAGTAAATCAACTGTGGGATTGATAATACAATCACCAAAAGTTATAATCTCTATAGTTTCTACTACTGCATCTGTACACAACATATCAAAATCAAAATCAGCATCTGTCTCAACTTTTGTAGTCATATGTACATTTGCATCTGCATCTATCTGCAAAACTGTTGTATCTGTTGTCACAGGAGGAGAGGAAACTGGAGCTTCTTCATTAGGTATCTCCCCATGCCTGGTTTTAGAGGGTCCTGAAGCTAGGCCCCTAGAAGAAGGGACAGTGGAGGCAGCAGAGATGATGGCAAATAGGGATGCAAGAAAGTCAGCAAGAGGTTTAATTGCCTCTGCTATAATATTTGAGATGAGGGGAGTGAGGAGTTCCATAAGAGATGGAAGGGGAGGGGAATCCATTTCCATAAACTCAGAGGGTGTCTGAGTTAATACAGAAAGATGGATGATGGATGATGAATGGAGAGTAGTGATGTCTGGCATTGGCTCATTAGGGGTTGATGGAGAATTGATGGGAGATGAGAGTAGATTAAAAGATGGAATATATGAGAGGTTATGGAGGGGAATGTCATCCATATGAGATGAAAGTGGAGATGGAGGTGGTGTAATGTGTTCTGGATATGGAACTGGTGTTGTTAGAAGTGGAGATTAAATTGGTGGAGTTGGTTGATGTACAGGGGATTGAATTAGTGTGGGAGTATGAGTTGGAGAAGAGGATGGTTGTTAAGAGGGAGGTGTAGGTATCTGGGAGGATGGAATGCTGGTGGAGGGGATAACTTCTGGGGGTGGGGGATCAGCTATTATAGCTCTTGTACCCTCGGAACCTCTGGAAGAGGTTGAAGCCTTAGATGGCTTTGAGATAGTCCTCTCCCTCCTTCCAAACAAGGCACAAGTAAGCCTTTTGGAAGCATTGATGAATATGGTCTGGGAGACTAGGGATTCAGCTGCTTTGTCCTGTAAGAAAATGCTCAGTACTATTCCAAAACATACTTCTTTCTTATTATTCTTCTTCTTTATCAAATCAAACAGTAGTTTTACCCAATTAAATGATTTCTTATTTACCACAACACGCATTACCAAGAATCGGTGCCTGGTAATGTAGTCATGGGCTGTGTGTTTTCCCAGCAGAACTTTTCCAACGACATCAGTAAGGAATTTGTACTCGGACGACAAATTCTTCTTTAGTAATTTATTAGGGTTTTCTCCAGCATGACCCATTTTAATCAGCATGTTATCATATTCAATACTATCCATTTCAATATGTTCATCGCCATTCATCAAACCAAAAATCTCAGTTAACACTGTGGGGGTTAGAGAAATCTGGTTACCAGATATAGTCCCGGTCATTATGTCTGCATCTATAGTTGAGGAGGTAAATACCCATTCTCTTATCTCTGTTGCTTCTATCTTGATTCTGATTGTCATGAAGTTTTTCAGTTGTTGGTCCTCAAAGAGTTTCAGTATATCTAGAAAAACTTGATCGGAATGTTGTAATGATTAAAAATCGATGTCGAAACCCATGACAAACTTCATCGCTGCCAAAGAGATCTCCGAAATCGCCATTGTTCGCCTGCAAAAGAAAATAGAGAGATCAAGTGCACGGGGAACAGAAAGCATGGGATGGAGCTCGAGGAAAACCTAGATATATGGTTTTCAGAATATGAAGCGGCAGACTCCGTCCGACGAAAAATAAAAATTCTTCGATTTGGGTTCGACGAAATATTTTATTGACAATAGAGTTCGTCGATATCAGTCAGAAGAAGGGAAAAGTTTTCGTCGATCTCAGGTCGGCGAAAATTTTCTGAAGTGATATCGTTGATCTCTGTTCGATGAATAAGACTTCACACACAGAGAGTTCGTCGATCTCAGGTCAACGAACTTCTCAAGAACTTCTCTTAGTTTGTCGATCTCCGTTCGACGAACTGTGGCAAAATCTTCGACCACAGACAGAAAATAAAATTAATGCATCCCCATTGATCATACCTAACTGATTCATAAAGAACAGATGTTTCTTCTCATCCAAGGGTTTGGTGAGGATATCTGCCTTTTGCAAATCAGTAGAGATAAATGTGAGATTAATTTTCTTTTTGTCTACACACTCTCTAATGAAATGATGTCTTACATTTATATGCTTAGTACTACTATGATGCACTGGATTCTGTACAATAGAAATTTCACTGATATTATCATAAAGTAGAGTTGAATTATTTAAGTTGACACCATAATCTAGGAGTTGGTTTTGAATCCAAAACATCTGTGAACAATAACTGCCAGCTGTTATATAGTCAGCTTTTGCTGTTGAAGTAGACACAGATGTTTGTTTCTTGTAAAACCAAGACACTAGCCTATCACCAAGGAACTGACATATCCCTGATGTGCTCTTTCTGTCCACCCTACATCCAGCAAAGTCAGCATCAGAGTATCCAGTTAACTCAAATTCTGACTCAGTTGGATACCAAAGTCCTAAATTAGGGCAACTCTTAATATATCTCAAAATTCTTTTTAAGAAAATAAGGTGAGATTTTTTAGGGTTCACCTGGAACCTAGTACAAAGACATGTAGCAAACATAATGTCTGGTCTACTTGCTGTAAGGTATAGCAGGGACCTAACAATGGCCCTATATAAATTTTGATCTACAGGTTTCCCATGTTCATCAGAATCAATTACAGCATTTGTAGCCATATGTGTTTTCTTTGTTGAAACATCAGCCATCCCAAACATTTTGATCAGCTTTTTAGCATATTTAGATTAGGATATGAAGATGACATCAGGAGACTACTTCACTTGGAGACCAAGGAAGTAGGAGAGCTCACCCATGCTACTCATTTCAAACTTGGAATGCATAAGGTTAGAGAATATTTTGCATAGTTTGGAATCTGTAGAACCAAATATAATGTTATCTACATATATTTGTACTAACAATATTTTATCATGATGATGCTTTATAAATAAAGTCATATCTACTATGCCTCTCGAAAATTTATGCTCTAAGAGAAAGCTGGCTAAGGTTTCATACGAAGCTCTTGGAGCTTACTTTAGGCCATAGAGAGCCTTATGCAATTTGAAGATAAACTCTACATCTCTCAAATTGGTTGAGCTCCTCTTGCGTTGCAATAATCCATTGTGGATCTTGCTCAGCATCTTTAATGGATTGGGGCTCAGTTTAAGATATGAAGCATGCATGCATCATGTCCTGGTGGAGTTGATGCCTTGTCTGCACACCAACTGAAATGTCTCCAATCACTTGAGATACAGGGTGATCTCTAAGTGTGATAAATTCAGTAGGAGGAGTTGGTTGAGCAACAGCTTGGGGAATTAATTCCTCTTGTGAAATTATAGCTGTTGTTGGCTCTACACTGAGTTCAATGTCATCATCTTCACTATCTTCAGCAATTTGTGGAGAAGGATGGCTAACATCCTCATTGGTGAAGGTTATTGCATCCAACTTTTCACACAAGTGAGGTACCTGCAAAGTCTCACTGGTAGAAGGAATCTTCTCCTTGTAAAACATGTTAGTTTCATCAAAATAAATGTGAATAGATTCTTCTATTTTCATGGTTGATTTATTATAAACCCTATAAGACTTGCTTACTTGGGAATATCCAAGAAAAATTCCTATTTTAGCCTTGGCTTCAAACTTTCTAGTATCTTTCTTATTATTGTTGTGAATATAACAAATGCAACCAAAAATTTTAAAATAGTCTACTTTAGGTTTCTTCCCTTTAAGTAGCTCATAAGGAGCCTTATTCTTGAGGTTGTGTATCAGACTTCTGTTTAGTAAATAATTTGTTGTGCTCACAGCCTCTGTCCAAAAGGATAGGGGCAAGTGAGCATCTACAAGTAATGTGCCTGCAGATTCAATTAGTGTTATATTTTTCCTTTCAACAACCCCATTTTGTTGAGGAGTTCTAGGAGCTAAGAAATAGTTCCTGATAACTTCCTTCTCATAGAACTCTTGCATAAGAAGAGACTCAAACTCAGTACCGTGATCATTTTGGATCAATACAACTGGAGTAGAGTACTCAATCTGTATGTTCTTGAGAAAATCTGTAAGAACCTTGAAATTATCTGACTTAGATCTCAGAAAGAATACCCAAGTGAATCTTGAGAAGTCATCTACAATCACTAAAGTATAAGATTTTCCTCCTAGGCTTTGTACAACAATAGGGCCAAAAAGGTCCATATGTAGCAAGTATAATATTCTAGGTGAGTCACTTTTATTTATAGATTTAAAGCTATTTTTAGTTTGCTTGCCTAACTGACAAGCCCTGCAAATGCTTTCCTTCTTGTAGGGGCAAGAAGACAATCCTTTAACAAGGTTGTCCCTAGAGAGTTTAGTAATATTTTTCAAGTTTACATGTGTTAATCTCCTATGCCAAAGTTCATTATTATTGCTAGTTTGATTAAATAGACATATTTCAATTTTGGCAGCTTAAAATTAACTACATAAATATTTCCTACTCTAGTTCCTGTTAACACTACTAGGTTATCTATTGAAGTAATAATACATGAAGTTTTATTAAATGATACCTGAAACCTTTCATCACATAACTGACTTATGGGGATAAGGTTGTGCTTCAGTCCATTTACATAAGCAACATTCCTGAAGGTGACTGCTACAATTTTGACCTTTCCATATCCTTCAGTCTGGCCATAATTGCAATCATCAATATTACTTTGGGTCCTAACTTTGACTTGTACTTGATTAGGTTGTCCTTGTTTCCAGTCATATGTTTTGAACAGCCACTATCCAGATACCACTGTTGCTCTGTGGTGGGATATTCTTTCACCTGCAATAAAATAGATTAGCTATTCTTGACCTAGGTTACCTTGGGTCCTTCTTTCTTTACATAATTAAAACAGAAAATGTAAGAGTATTCTGGTTGACATTTATAGCCTAAGGGATGATATCTTCTTGGTGTAATTATCCGTTGATTAAATTAGTTAAAGGAATATCTTGGTTGATTATAAGTTTTAGGAAAATTAAAGTTTCTGCTAAAGTGAACTGGGTTCGACTGATTCAAGTAAGTTCGTCGAACTGAGGTCGATGAATGGGGATGAGTTCGTCGAACTCCACTCAGAGAATGAAAGTATTTATTCTCTGGGCCCCAATATCATCGATCTCGGGTCGACGAACCATACTGGTTTCATCAATCGAAGTTCAATGATTAATTATAATGGAAATTTGTGTTCGGAGTTTGTCGACTTGAGTTCGACGAACTGTGCACATTTCATCGATATAAGTTCGACGAAATCTGTTGAACATTGTTATGGTTAATATTTTTCTTATTCTTTTTCTTTTTCTTATTGTCTTGTTTCAATTCTATTTATTTAGCATTATTGTTATCATCTATCTTTTCTTTACCTTTTTCTGACACAAAATTTATAGGAGTTGTTAGTATATTTTTTTGAATCAGTGGGGGTTGACATGATGAAGCACCTAAGCCCAGCTTGACATTTAGCCTGGCATTCACTATGCTTGTAATGTCCATCAACTTGATACTTCTCCCATTTATGGATTCTTCAAGTTGCCTTGCCTCAGCCAATTCAGTTTTTAATGATATAATTTGTACATTAGCTATGGTTAATTCATCTCTTAATTTAATGTTTTCAGAAGTAAGGTTTTCTTGTTCAGACAATTTTTCTCTAAGTGTTTTAATTTCTTTTCAGAGTTAATTAAATCAATACATAATGATTTGAATTCAATTTTAAAATTATCTGAATTATAATCAAAAGAGGATAGTACCTGATCTGCCTCAGACTCAGATGTTTCTTCATTGTCTGACTCTTCTGCTTCAGATGGGCTGCAGGAGGCATTGATAGCCATAAGGCAAACTTCCCTTGCCTTTGCCTCCTCTTCATCTTCACTGGAGCTAGAGTATGAAGATTCTTCTTTAGTGTCACTCCATGTTTCAGCCACAAAGCCTTTCTCCTTTCTTTTATGCTTGCTGGAGGAGGGCTTACTGTAGTGCTATTTTCTGAATTCTTTTTCTCTTCTTCTCTCCTTCTTTTGATTTTCTGGACACTCTAATATGATGTGTCTTGGTTTTCTACAACCAAAACAAACAACTTCTTTAGTGGGTGTCTTGTCATACCTTGGTTTGTCATCTTGCCTAGATGACTTTCTCCTCAAGTCCTTCTTTGTCATTTTGTTAAATCTCTTGGCTAAGAGACTCAGGAGTTCTTCACTTGCTATTGGAGATTTTGTTTCTTCGGAAGCTTTGAAAGCTATGCTTTGTTTTTTTCTTGCTGGTGGAGGTGTCTTTTGTTCTGCAACTTCTCTTGACTTTATTAGCTGCTCATAAGATTTGAGCTTTCCAAGAAGAGATTTAGTGGAAATCTCAATAAGACTTTTGGACTCCTTGATTGGTCATATTCTGGAATCCCATGAGCTAGGGAAGCACATGATGATCTTGTCATTCACTTTTGTGAGAGTGATATCCTTGTCTATAGTCTTCAGCTCATTGATGATTGAGCTTAGTCTGTTGTACATGTCACTGACAGACTCATATTCTTCTTTCTTGAAGTTTTCATACTGGGAGATGAGGTTTGATTTCCTTTCCTTCCTCTCATCTGCTGATCCAGCAACCATCTGGTTGAGAGAGTCCCAGATAGATTTGGCAGATGTGCACTCAGCCATCTTCTGGAATATGTCATCTGATATAGTTTGAGCCAGAATATTCATGGCCTTGACATCTACTATCTTGGCCTACTTCTGTGCATCTGTCCACTCAGGTGGCGCAACAGTATGTGTACTGGTAGATGTAGTGGCAGTTGAAGGTTGAGGGGGACCTATGAAAAAGGTGTTGTATATTTCTTCATCAATAGAATTCATGTAAAGCATAATTCTCGCCTTACCGATAGCAAACTTATTCATGTTGCAAACTAGAGGTCTAGTGCTTGCATAATCCTTGTTTTGTACCATGCTATGAAATAAACAGAAAAACTAGTGAGAAATAAAACCAGATCTAATAAGGATCTTTTGGTTCAAGTATTAGCTTGATAAACTAAAGGAACCCCCTCTGATACCAATTGAAAGAAATGAGATAGATCTGATTTACTCTAGAGGGGGTGAATAGAGCAATTAAATCTTTTGGCTATTTTTAAATATATAAGGGTAATAAAATAGTTGATACTATAATAGTAATAGAAAAAGAAATGCAGCCTAAGCTAATCTACCACAACACAACAAACTATCACAACAAAGCCATAGCAAAAAGAAAATAGGCAACCAGACAACACAAGAATTTTATAGTGGTTCCCCAAAATGGTTACATCCACTCTTCTACCACCCTGGTAGGAATCCACTAGCAGGTTTTTGATCAGGTGACTGCCACCACAAGATCTATTTCCAGGGAGATCTCACATCCCTTTGAGCTTTTGATCAGTTGCCCAAAAACCAAGAATAAACTTTTGAAGATAGTTAATAAACCCTTTATATAGGAGGTGAGAGAGGTGATGTTGTCTTCTCTTTTCTCTATACAACAGAGAAGACTAGTGGATTGTTGTTGTCAAAACTCCTTCTGAAATCACTTGGAGCCTTGCTCAGTGTGTGGATCTTCAGCCTTGTCTTGAAATGATGTCCAGGAACTTTCTGACTGATTGATTGTTGTTGTCCTTGAATGTTCCTAGAGTAGAAGTTGAAGAAGACTCGTGATATTTGTTTGTTGTTCTTCTTTTATCTTCAGAAAGATCAAGGGGAAAACAGGTATTTTCTGCACAGAGAAGAGTTCTGAATATTTTTTTGTATTCTCTATCAGTTCTTGGTTGTTCTTTATAGTGCTTCTTGTGTTCCTGTTTCTGTCTCAAAAGAGAAAAAACACTTTTATATTTTGCTGTCAAATTCTCCTTTGAAATTTGAATTCCAAGCATTGGTTGCTAATCTGTCTGGAGAATGAAAAATGGCTGGAGAATATAATCTTTAATGAGTTTCCCCAACTGTCTCAATAAATTAAGCAAGTAATTAACCCTGATGAAGACCATAATTAATGCTGCCAATAACGGCTATATTCAAGAGAATATGGGCAATAATTACTCAAGAAATCACTGCTAAATAATATATGAAATAAGGACAGAAATAAGAAAACCTCTAAGTCTGGCACTGGACAGAAATTGTCGAGCTCTGAACAGATTTCGTCGACCGGAGATCCAAGTTCATCGAGCTGAGAAATCATGTTCGTCGACCTGCGCTCAACGAACTGCATTCTAGAAATAACTTGCAAATTCTGTGCTCTAAGTTCGTCGAGCAGAGAATTTGTCTTCGTCGAGATGAGTTCAACGAAAATAAACTGGAAAGAATCTAATGAATCTGAACTCCAGAATTCGTCGATCTGAGCTCGAATATCGTCGAGATCAACTCAGAGAATTAACTCTAAGTTCGTCGATCTGAGATCGACGATCGTCGAGCTGAGTTCGAAGAATTTCGAGCTGATAACTTTCAACTTTGATTTCTTCTAAGTCTTGAGTCTCCTGAAGTCCTCTGCTGGCTGGTCCATGAAGGTTGAACCTAATGACTAGCCTAAACTCTAGGACTCAAACACTTGACCATGGCTATACAATGTGGGTCAAATTTATCCTAATTATTGAACCTAGCCCAAATCCAAACTAGGGATCCAACACTCTTATATTTAGTTTGTCTTTCTTATGTCCTTTATATCAATGACATCCTAGGACTTCTAAGATCAAATTACGATCACTATATATTATGGGTAATAAATCTAGGTTGTAAAATCACTAAAAATAATTTATTAAGATAAATTATAAGGGTTTTCCTAATAATCTCCCCCTATTTAACTTAACAAATTTTACAAAACTTCAAAAGTAATTTTACAAATATACAGTAGTAAGAATACAAAATTTTGATTGAACACGTACTCATCACAGATAACAATCATAAATGACATATATAAGAGGCAACTGTATATACCAGGGAGTAAATCTTTTGTCTTCAATAAGTAGTTATTACTTCTTATTTTTTGTTAGTAAGAAAAGTTGTAAATGCAGTGTACAATTTCTTTGACAACTTTTAAACAAATTCAAAATGAACCCTTCTTGCCTTTTTGGATGACTCTGTATCCCATGATATATATTAAACAACTTTTGAACTTTTGCCTCTGCATTATGTGATGCTGAATTGAGTGTATATCCTTCGCTTAAAATTTTTGCAGATAGTTCATTAATAGATTCTCATAAATTGTCAGGAAAAATATCTTTCTGCTTATCTCCAATTATTTATGTTCTAGTGGATGATGCTTTTACAAAGCTTATAATTCTTTGATTTCTACTTTTATAGGGAATATATGTTCCCTGATTGTAACCCATACATACTATTCTTTTATTACAATGTCCAATGGTGTCCATAATTTGAGCAGCTGGATGTTTTTCAACATATTTATTATGATCAAAGATTGTTTCTGGAAGTGTGACTGGAAAATCGAAAACATTTTTTCCCTGATACTTTAGCTTTTAATTTTGCTTGAAAAATCCTTTTCTTATCAGCTAATCCATCTTCAGAAGCATTGAACTCAACCTCCTCTCTTTCCCTAATTATTTCAAAATCTGTATCCAACTTAATGTCTTCTGACATTTTTTGCCCTTGAGTATTTGGTATTAGAACTTATGGATTCTCCCCTTGTGTAGCAAGCATCTGTTCCTTTATGACTAATAGATTCTCCCTCTATGCAGCAGGCATCTAAATCTATAAGACTAAAATATTCTCCCCCTGTGTGGCAGACATCTGAACAATACTATCTAATATCATTGTATCTTGAACCATGCTCACACTAAGTTCTTCAGTAATTTCTTCATCATCACAAATCATGTCTGAAACTATGTCCTTATTTAATCTCTCTAAAATTTCTATGATATATGTATTACAAGTTCGAACACGGTCTGAGTCTTGAATCCTGCCATTTCTGTAACGTCCTGAATCGCTCTAGGCCCCTAGTGTGTGTTTTTGAGTTAGGAGGGTTGACTCGAGTCCTGAGAAGTGCAGGGAATTGGACTGCACTTGTGGAGAAGTGGAGAAATCAGTACAGGGAGACACGGGTAGTGACACGGGTAGTGACACGGGTAGTGACACGGGTAGTGACACGGGTAGTGACACGGGTAGTGACACGGGTAGCGACACGGGCGTGTCCCTACCCGTGTGTGTCGAGTTACAATCGATATGCCGTGTCGAGTATGAAGAGCTGTGTCGACATCATGTGACACGGGTAGCGATACGGGCATGTCCCTACCCGTGTGTGTCGAGTTCCACTCGACGAAAGGTGTCGAGATCGACGAACTGCGCGTCGACTTCGACGAATGAACATGACACGGGTAGAGACACGGGCGTGTCCCTACCCGTGTGATCCAGTCGACGATTTTGATGGATCGTCGAGATGCAACCCGAGAAGGACACGGCCAAGGACACGGCCAGGAACACGGCCGTGTCAAATATTGAACCGACATGGAAACTGTCGTTGCCGCTTCGCCAGGCAGGACACGGGTAAGGACACGACCGTGTCCCTACCCGTGTCACATTTTATATATAAGGGAGAGATAAAACCCTAGCCGTTTTATTGCTCATTTCATCCCCTAATTCCTGTGAGAACTCCTGGTGAGAGGAAAAACTGCTGGAGCAAGTTTTACCGGAGGAGATCCGCCATCACCGTGAAAGAGAAGATGCCGCCAAGGAGAACTACGAGATCCATGGCCGGAAATGGTGGTACCGCTGGAGCCAATGTGAGTTTCCTACCCTCTCCCTTGGTGTTAGATCTATAGTTATTTTCCTAGGAGAGACATCGGCTCAAAAGAGTCTTGATGGAGAGAAGAAGTCTTCTAGGTTTGGCCTTGCTAGGACTTGTGTTCTAGATTTTAGATCTCTTCAACCACTCTCTTCTTCTATGTGATGATGGAGGATGGTTTCGTGAAGATTATTGGCCTCATGAGGTTGAATAAGGGTGGAGGAAATTCTGGAATGATTTGGGATGATCGCATTGAGGAGGAAGATGAACCGATGCCGTTCATGCGGCCTTAAGATGCGCGCAGAATCTGTATTCTGCGCGCAGCGAACTTCGTGGCCATTTTTAAGTGTGACATGGCCAGATCTGGGCTTTAGGATAAACATGAAAGTTGAAGCCCTTGAAAATACCTTTCCAACGAATGGTTACACGACTTCTGGAAAAGTCTGTAGCCACGGCAACGTCTAAACGAAAATGGTGTTCAATAAATCCTGTATGCAGAAACTGTGTTCTGTATGCATCAGACTTCAAGTCCGATTTCAAATAGGATAATATCGAATCTGGGTTGAGGTCTGAATACGAGAGTTGTAGAACTCGGAAAGACCTTTCCAATGTGGGGTTACACGTCTTCACCGGATTCATGTAGCTTCGTAAATCTCCGGTCGAAGTTGCTGTCCAGATTCAGCCTGCACCTAAATTCTGGGCTTAATGGAAAATGAATTTTGATTCGGTGGAATTAATAATGCAAGGCACTTGGCTTGGATGAATGATTAATCATTTGTTGCAGATTTCATATTATCAAATTGAGAAACAATATTATTTAAACGAACTGAATTGGTAGGAATTGAAAGATTGATAATTGTGCACTTCATGTTTATATTATGACATTATCAAATGAAAAGTGTGATAGATCTTTATATGCGCATCATGTTTATATTACATTGTCACCATTTGGAAAGTCATATAGATGAATAGATTATGATCATGGACATGTTTGATTAATGAAATGAGTCTTGTAGTACAATACTTAGAGAGTCGTCTCCCTACGGGTAGTATTGTGAAGGGATGTAAGTGCGGTGTTGACCGTCACTTGTTTTGGTTGTGTTGAGATAAGATGTGGATGGATGGTTGCGTTGTGTCCTCGTGTTTACTTCCGAGGCCCCTTCCATGATATGTTGATGTGGTATTTGCATGTGGTGTGAGTCGACACACGGTGTCGTAATCCTGGGTTAAGGATAGTGTGGCAGGTCTACGGGCTCGCCAGTCGTCACACCGACGGGAGTTGGCAGTTAGACTTGGTCGGTTTGGGCTGTGTCCTCGGTGTTCACGTCCCGAGGCCCCTCCGGCCATGTGAACGGTTGGGCTGTGTCCTCGTGCTTTCTTTCGAGGCCCCTTCCGGGTCACACAAGGCCAGTTCGGGCTGTGTTCTTGGTGCACATCTACCCAAGACCCCGCTGGTCCATAGTACGCATGGGCTCCGCTGTTGTGTTCTTAGCGTTGAGGCGTACGGAGGCCTTGGTGAAGTAGTGTGATACCCGCCTAGTAGTAGAAGTGCCCGTTCTACTGTCACCGCCTGGCCACGGCGGCTGATGCCTGAGAGGTTAGCTACCTGCTCGAAAAGTGGGAACTATAGTCTGTGTCGACATAGCGATTGCATGGGTGTGCATGGGTGAGTCATTGCATAGCATTCATAGCATTTCATAACATTGCACAACAAGATCCTCATCGTATAAGTTTGTATGGGCACTCCTATACGATGAGTTACTTTATGTAAACCGATCCTGAACTTATAAGTTTGTATGGGCATTCTTATAAGTTAAGTTACTTCCTGCTGTAGATTTCCTTACACCTGTTGTTATATGATGTTAGCTTGTAGAACTGCTAGATTATACATTATATTCATGTACCTTGCCAACTGCTTATACTCCTTTACTTGCATACTTAGTATATACTATACTCTTGTTCCTTTTCTCCGCCCGGTGCCGAGGATTCGCTGGGGGAGCAGATGTGAAACCACTTAGTCGTTTCGACTAACGGTTGCTACGTCTTCCTTTTTAGGAGGTCACGCCGCAGGTAGAGCAGCCGCAGACTACGCAGCAGGACAGCCAGGCCAGGACGACAGGGCCTGATGTGACGGTGCAGTCGATACTGTCGGTTACTGATGTTAGTATTTTGATTACTCTGATGTAGCCCGTTTGGGCAATGACTACCGGTACTCTGATATATTGTAGAAGCATGTTTAGCTTCTCATTGTTTCATGTTTTTAGACATTATATACTTAGTGTGGATTTTGACTTCTCTTGCTTATTTATTTGGTTGGGTTGGCATGATAGATTGATATTGTTGTAGCCGGCGGAATAGGCGTCGTGTGGTACAGGTTAGCCCGTGTGCTAATGCTACCGCAAGGCGGCTGTTCCGGGCATAAGACTCCCCCTTCGTGTCGTGGTTTGGGATCCGGGGAGGAGGGGTCCTACAAATGGTATCAGTTTGCCACGATCCTCAACTAAGAAGTCATTCAACAATGGTGTCACCCCTGTTTTGTTAGTCAGTTTGGGGATAAAGTAACTTAGCTGAAGCAGTGGTGTGCCCATATGTAATTCACATTAAGTTTGTCCAACTTTGACCTTAAGTTTAGCCAACCTGACCACAAATTTGTCGTGTATGTGTAGGTCTCACTGCATGTTGAGCCGATGGGGGGTACTCCTACCCCTCCCATACCCACTCAGTTCCAACAGTCTGAGTTGGGGCAGAGGCTCACCGCCATTCTTGATGCTTTTAAGGCACAGCAGGCTCCGGTGCAACAACAGGCCCCGAGCTCCAACTGGCTGAGCACCTTCCGGGCTCTCTCCCCTCCCGTCTACCTTGGGACGGAGTCAGCCGTACGTACCGAGGAATGGCTAGACACGGTACAGGAGTTGTTGGCTGGTATCCGTTGCCCGGCCAACATGGCAGTGACGTTGGCAGTGTCCGTCTTGGACTTACATGCGAAGAGGTGGTGGAAGTCCCTCATGGGCTCTACCTTCCAAGGCCGGATCTACACAGAGATAAGTTGGAGTGAATTCTCGGGTGTTTTCTTGGAGCACTTTATCCCTACATCGGCCCGAGATGAGCTTGAGCAGAGGTTCCTTCTACTAAAGCAGGGATCAAAGTCGGTTACAGAATACCAACGAGAATTCCAGCATCTCGCAAGGTTTGCGAATTCTTATGAGTTGGATGACAGAGGTTATGCCAAGCGCTTCTATAAAGGGCTGCGAGATCCCCTAAGGCAGTCCCTTTTGTTTATAGCGGATGGTAGCTTGGAGGAGATCATTGATATGGCGAAAAGATTGGAGGAGGACCACCTGGGATGTAGTAAGAGGCCTGCGGAGGACGTGATGGAAGCCGGCCCAAGTAATAGAAGGAGGCAGGACTTCAGAGGAGGAAGAGGTTATCAAAGAGGTGGAGGGCGTGTCCACCGAAACTATAGGGTGGAGCATCCAGTTCCGCAGCCGCCTGCGTTGCCTCAACCCCCACAGCCTCAGCAATTTCAACAACCTGAAGGACGTCGTGGTCTGGTGTGCTTCGAATGCAACCAGCCGGGCCACATCCGGCATTTCTGCCCGCAGCTATATGGGAACGCCCCTCCTGCTCTCCCTCCTGCTCTCCCTCCTGCTCTCCCTCCAGCAGCTCCACGAGGGCGGGGATATATGCATGGTCGAGGACGAGGACCGCCAAGAGGAAACCCCGGGGCGGTCCGGGATCAGGTGTACGCGCTTGACTTGGCGTAGGAACGGAACCCCCAAGATGTGATTGCAGGTATGATTTAATTAATTTACATATTTGCATGGTCTAACTTGAATTGATTAGAACTTACTAGACACTAGCAATAAGTTTTGGTTGTTGGCACTTAGGCACCGTGATTATTGGCGGGAAGACGGCCTATGCGCTGTTCGATACCGGTGCCTCACACTCCTTTGTGTCCGAGGATTTCATAAAAGACGTGGAGGGTGTACAGTACTTCACTGGCATAGCCCGACGTGTACGCCTTCCGGATGGCTCGGAGATGATCGCAACCGCCAAGTGCGAGTTGGAGTTATTTATTGATGGGAAGGCCTTTGATACGCCGGCCACGGTTCTGAGAATGCCAGAGTTCGACATCATTTTGGGCATGACATGGCTGGATTGGCACTTCGCGAGGATCGACTGCGCGGAGAAGCGGATCTATTTGAGACGTGGAGACTCTGACGTCATCTTCCAAGGTATTGGCTTCGCGCCTCGCATGATGTTATCTTCCGTCCAGGTTGTAAAAGCTCATATGAAGGGGGACGAGGTCTTCATGATCTGGTTCGAGTTGAAGGAGGAAGCGTTGGAATTAAAGGATGTACGGGTTGTGCGGGATTTTCCTGAGGTATTTCCTGAGAAGCTACCAGGATTACCTCCGCATAGAGAGGTTGACTTCCAGATCAATCTAGTACCAGGTGCCAAGCCTGTGTCCAAGGCTCCGTACAGAATGGCCCCGAAAGAACTCGCGGAGTTTAGAGTTCAATTGCAAGAACTAGTGGATTCAGGGTTCGTTCGCCCCAGTTCATCACCATGGGGAGCCCCTGTGTTGTTCGTAAAGAAGAAGGATGGAACCCTGCGATTGTGCATAGATTATCGAGAACTCAATCGGTTGACGGTGCAGAACACTTATCCACTACCTCGGATCGATGAGTTGTTCGATCAACTAGTGGGAGCACATTGGTTTTCTAAATTGGATTTGCGCTCCGGATACTATCAGTTGAGGATACAAGAAGGGGACATCCAGAAAACGGCCTTTAGTTCGAGATATGGTTTGTATGAGTTCACAGTAATGCCGTTTGGGCTCACAAATGCCCCTTCGGCCTTCATGAGTTTGATGAACAAGGTGTTTGAACCGTATTTGGACATCTTCATCATTGTTTTCATCGACGACATCTTGGTCTACTCAAAGACGGAGGAGGAGCATGTCGAGCACCTGACCTTGGTTTTGAAGAAATTGAAGGAGCACGCCTTGTATGCCAAGTTTAGCAAGTGTGAATTCTGGCTTAAGGAGGTTGCCTTCTTGGGGCATGTGATCAGTGGAGCAGGATTAGCGGTGGATCCAGCAAAGGTGCGAGCCGTGAAGGAGTGGTCGCCCTTGAAATCGGCGGCCAATGTACGAAGCTTTCTTGGACTTGCTGGGTACTACCGCAAGTTCGTGAAAGGATTTTCCAAGATTGCCCTTCCTCTTACCTCCTTGACGAAGAAGGGTGTGTCATTTGAGTGGACACCTCAATGTGAAGCGGCGTTTCAAGAGTTGAAGGATAGGCTTACCTCCGCCCCCATCCTTGCACTTCCGTCGGGGAAGGAAGGATTCCAAGTTTACACGGACGCATCATATCAAGGGATGGGAGCGGTGCTGATGCAGCACGGGCACGTGATCGCTTATGCTTCAAGGCAGTTAAAGAAACATGAAATCAATTACCCGGTTCATGATTTGGAGTTGGGAGCAGTGGTGTTCGCTTTGAAGGTCTGGAGGAATTACCTATATGGCGTACACTGCGAGATCTTTTCCGATCACAAGAACTTGAAGTATGTCCACACTCAGAAGGAGTTGAACCTGAGACAACGACGGTGGTTGGAATTTATATGCGACTATGAGTTCACCATGAACTACCACCCCGGGAAAGCGAACTCGGTAGCCGATGCCTTGAGTAGAAAAGCGCCAGGCTCTAGCCCAGAGTCTCGGTTGATGAGTATGGAGTTGGCTCGGATGATCGAGGAGATGGAAATTACTCTAGTATTCAAGGCTCCTTCGGCAGAGTATGCGGAGTATTTGGCCAACATGAGCATAGTTTGTGATATCCGAGACCGGATTCGGGTGGAGCAAGGAATGGATGCGGCCTTGGCCCCGGCAATCAAGGCAATCGAAGATGGGACCACCGATGAGTACACACTCAAAGACGGCCTCGTTTATTTTCGTGGCCGACTCTATATTCCCAAGGGCGGCAAAATTCGGGAGGATATCTTGAGAGAGGCACACTCCTCTCAATATTCAGTGCACCCGGGTATTGCTAAGATGTACGCCGAATTGCAAAAGACCATGTGTTGGACGGGAATGAAGAAGGATGTCCGGTATTATGTCACTCATTGTGAAGCATGTCAAAGAGTGAAGGCTGAATGCAGGAGTCCCGGTGGTTTGTTGCAGTCGCTGCCCATCCCCGAATGGAAGTTCGAGGATATCTCCATGGACTTTGTTCATGGGTTACCCCGTTCCCGCTCCGGGAATGATTCAGTGTGGGTTATTGTTGATCGACTGACAAAGGTGGCCCGGTTCATTCCAATAAAGAAGGAAGCACACGTGGATGTTTTGGTACGCCTTTTTGTGGAGCAATTTGTACGGTATCATGGCGTGCCCAAGACAATTGTTTCGGATCGGGATTGTCGGTTTACATCCAATGAGTGGAAGGCGGTACAGGCGTATTTGGGCTCGCGCCTAACCTTTAGTACTGCATTCCACCCACAGACGGACGGGCAGTCTGAAAGGACCATCAGGACACTGGAAGATTTATTGAGGTTATGTGTGCTGGACAGAGGAGAGCCATGGGAAAGGCTCTTGCCACTAGTGGAATTCTCCTATAATAATAGCCATCAGGCGAGCATCGGCATGGTGCCCCATGAAGCCCTTTACGGAAGAAGGTGCAGGACTCCCTTGTCTTGGGTGCAAGATGAAGATCCGAAGGCATTGGGAAACGAATACATAGATGATACTGATGCGGCGGTCAGATTGATACGGGATCGCATGTTGGAGGCTCAAAGTCGACAGGCAAAATATTACAATAAAAAGCACCGGATGGTGGAGTTCCAAATGGGCGAAAAAGTGTTTCTCAAGATTCGGCCGATGCATGGTGTGTCGCGGGTACGTGGGGCGAAAAAGCTCAGCCCAAGGTATGTTGGGCCTTATACTATACTAGAAAGGATCGGCCCGTTGGCCTATCGGTTGGAGTTACCACCAGAACTAGAAAATCTCCACGACGTGTTCCATGTGTCGTCTCTTCGAAAAGCACTGTTGCGGCCCGACCAGTATATTCCCACTACTGATGGTGCAGTGGCATCAGATAGGTCTGTGCGACTAGAGCCGGTGCGGATTGTTGACATCGAGACAAGAACATTGCGCCGCAAAAGTGTACCCTTGGTGAAGGTGCTATGGTCGAATCATGGGAAAGAGGAGTACACGTGGGATCCAATGGATTTGATGCAGCAACGCTACCCGGAGTTGATTGCTCAAGGTAATCTTATTTAAAAGCATATGTTAAATTTCTAGTTATGCATTTCTCCCCTCAGCCTAAGCCTGATTTCGGGGACGAAATCTTTTATTTTGTTTATAGGATTTGTAACGTCCCGAATCGCTCTAGGCCCCTAGTGTGTGTTTTTGAGTCAGGAGGGTTGACTCGAGTCCTGAGAAGTGCAGGGAATTGGACTGCACTTGTGGAGAAGTGGAGAAATCAGTACAGAGAGACACGAGTAGTGACACGGGTAGTGACACGAGTAGTGACACGGGTAGTGACACGGGTAGTGACACGGGTAGTGACACGGGTAGCGACATGGGCGTATCCCTACCCGTGTGTGTCGAGTTACACTCGACACGCCGTGTCGAGTCTGCCGAGCTGTGTAGACATCATGTGACACGGGTAGCGATATGGGCGTGTCCCTACCCGTGTGTGTCGAGTTCCACTCGACGAAAGGTGTCGAGATCGACGAACTGCGCGTCGACTTCGACGAATGAACATGACACGGGTAGAGACACGGGCGTGTCCCTACCCGTGTGCTCCAGTCGACGATTTTGATGGATCGTCGAGATGCAACCCGAGAAGGACATGGCCAAGGACACGGCCAGGAACACGGTCGTGTCAAATAATGAACCGACATGGAAACTGTCGTTGCCGCTTCGCCAGGCAGGACACGGGTAAGGACACGGCCGTGTCCCTACCCGTGTCACATTTTATATATAAGGGAGAGATAAAACCCTAGCCGTTTTATTGCTCATTTCATCCCCTAATTCCTGTGAGAACTCCTGGTGAGAGGAAAAACTGCTGGAGCAAGTTTTACTGGAGGAGATCCGCCATCGCCGTGAAAGAGAAGATGCCGCCAAGGAGAACTACGAGATCCATGGCCGGAAATGGTGGTACCGCTGGAGCCAATGTGAGTGTCCTACCCTCTCCCTTGGTGCTAGATCTATAGTTATTTTCCTAGGAGAGACATCGGTTCAAAAGAGTCTTGATGGAGAGAAGAAGTCTTCTAGGTTTGGCCATGCTAGGACTTGTGTTCTAGATTTTAGATCTCTTCAACCACTCTCTTCTTCTATGTGATGATGGAGGATGGTTTCGTGAAGAGTATTGGCCTCATGAGGTTGAATAAGGGTGGAGGAAATTCTGGAATGATTTGGGATGATCGCATTGAGGAGGAAGATGAACCGATGTCGTTCATGCCGCCTTAAGATGCGCGCAGAATCTGTATTCTGCGCGCAGCGAACTTCTTGGCCATTTTTAAGTGTGCCATCGCCAGATCTGGGCTTTAGGATAAACACGAAAGTTGAAGCCCTTGAAAATACCTTTCCAACGAATGGTTACACGACTTCTGGCGAAGTCTGTAGCCATGGGAAAGTCTAAACGAAAATGGTGTTCAATAAATCCTGTATGCAGAAACTGTGTTCTGTACGCAGTGGACTTCAAGTCCGATTTCAAATAGGATAATTTCAAATCTGGGTTAAGGTCTGAATACGAGAGTTGTAGAACTCGGAAAGACCTTTCCATCGTAGAGTTACACGTCTTCACCGGATTCCTGTAGCTTCGGGAATCTCCGGTCGAATATGCTGTCCAGATTCAGCCTGCACCTAAATTCTGGGCTTAATGGAAAATGAATTTTGATTCGGTGGAATTAATAATGCAAGACACTTGGCTTGAATGAATGATTAATCATTTGTTGCAGCTTTCATATTATCAAATTGAGAAACAATATTATTTAAACGAACTGAATTGGTAGGAATTGAAAGATTGATAATTGTGCACTTCATGTTTATATTATGACATTATCAAATGAAAAGTGTGATAGATCTTTATATGCGCATCATGTTTATATTACACTGTCACCATTTGGAAAGTCATATAGATGAATAGATTATGATCATGGACATGTTTGATTAATGAAATGAGTCTTGTAGTACAATCTTGAAACTTGGTCCAGAAATGAATGAAAACGGCTAGGAAATCTTCAGAATTAATTGCCGAATAACTCCTTAACTGATTTGAATTTGAATCTAGAAACATCCTTGAAGTTATCTGAAAACGTCGAACTGAGCTCTGCTATCGTTGAACTGAGCTCAGAGATATGGACTTATACAACAGCAAAATATCATCGATCTGAGCTCAAAGATCGTCGAACTGAGCTCAGAGATAGAGATCCAAAGCTGAGTCAAGATCGTCGACCTGAGCTCACCGATCGTCGAATGGAGTTCGACGATATGATGAAGTTGAGCTCAGCGATCATCGAATGGAGTTCGACGATCTGTCGAAGTTGAGCTAGACGATCGTCGATCGGAGTTCGACGAATCGTCGTGCTGAGCTCGACGATATGACTTAGTCTCCAAACAGAAAATCCTGGTCTTGAGGGCAGCTTCCAAACCTAGACTTCTAACCCTTAGACTCAATTCTAATTGACCTTTTGAGCTATACAGGAGGTCAAACATTTGTTTCCTAGAGACATAGTGATCCTGACCCAAATTAGTAATAGGGTGTTCCAACAATCTCCCCCTATTTGGGTTAGGATTAGTATTTACAGACTTTGGAAAATTTAAACAACAACAAGCAGCAAAACAAAAAAGCAACAAGCTAGACATTGCAGAACTACAGATATATATATATATGACATCCCAGATAATAATCAGAAATCACAGAGATTGTCACCTTACATTGTCATTTCCTTTCCTTGCCCTTAACAAGTTTGATTTCTCTGTTGGGATTGAGGGCTTCCTTCTTTGATCTGGTATCATCTGCTACACCTAAAGATGTTTGTTGTTTAGGCCTGGGAACTACAGCTTCAGGATGCAGTTCCATGTACCTGTCAGAATCAAAAAATTTGCTTGATGCATATCTTTCTAGCTCTTTCTTTCTCTGTTCAGACATTGTTGAGATATTAGAGGAATCCCTTCCTTGCTCTTTAGCCTTTTTGATCTGATCCAGTGCAGCAAGTTCTTTCATCCTTGCAGCTCAAGCAGCTGGATTGTTCTCAGGGTCCTCAAAAGGTACTGGTGGCTCATATCTGTTAGAAGGATTGTCTTGAGCAGGCCTGGATGACACAGTTTCTTTCAGCTTATAGGGAAAAGGACCAGATGTGGTATCAGATGAAATTTGTCCTTCCCTGGAGTATGGGTGTTGCCTTGAGTAACCTTTGGAGTAGACCTGGAGATCTCTTTGGATTCCTCTGTATCCTCCTCTCCTATATTGAGAACCCCTGGATTGGCTTCCCCTATGGTAAGATCTAGCATGAGGCTGATAGGGGGCCTGACTTCTGGCAGGGGGTTGAGCTGCAGAACTTCCACCTGCACCTACATCAGGAGGAGGTGGTGGTGGAGGATGAGAGTGTTGGAATTGTGAAGAACCCTTTTCATATTTTCTCTTCTTTTTCATTGCTTTCAGTTGGTTCTTAGAGTACTGCATCCAGTGCTCAGTGATAGGGCAATCATGAAGAATGTAGTATGGAATATCATTGTTATCTTTGACCTTGGCAGGAGGTAATCTCTTCATGGCTTTGCTCCTTGCCTTTCTTTTCCTGGCAATGGTAGCAGAAGAATCATCAGAGTCTGTTCTATACTCATCACTTTCAGAACTCTGATCATCATAAAGGGCATCAATTTTCTTCATCAAATCCTTCTTGAGCTGTACAGAAGCAGATGAGGCAACAGAGGGTGTAGCAGCATAGGTTGAAGCAGTAACAGCAGTGACAGCAGCAGATACAGAAGGTGTTGCAATTGAAGTAGAAGCAGTAACAACGGCAGCAGATATTGCAGGTTCAGTAACAACAGCAGCAGCAACAGATTCTGGAGAAGTGACAACAGCAGCAGCAACAGTAGAAGTATCATCAGAAAATGCAGAAGGCTCAAACTCAGGTGCCTCTGTCATAAGGATTTCCTTAGAAGTTGGTTCATCAGCAGTAACAGAAATATCAGCAGCAGTATCAAAATTTTCAGCAGCAGTAGAGGCAACAACAATGCTTTCATCAGAAGAAGCAGCAGCATATACTGAGTGCACAAAAGAGGTGATGATGCTTGGGTCACAGCAAGAGAATGGCACAAGGGCCTTAGACAGATCCTCTGGGGGCTGGACAGCAATTATCTCTGGCAGACAGCTGAAATATAACTGATCAAAATTTGAAAGCAAAGACCTGAGGTCTATTGCAAAGACTGCAGCAGGATCTTGAGACACAACAGTAGCAGCAGCAGCAAGAACAGGAGCTGAAGAAACAGCAGCAACAACAGCAGCAGCAGACAGGCTCACAGAAACAGCAGCAATAGCAGCAGTAGGAAGACTCACTTCATAGGGCATCTCCCCCTGCCTAGATTCAGACAAGGCTGGATCAAGGCACACTGCTGTAGGGGCTGCCTGAGGGAATAGAGATGAGAGCCTGGCAGAGAGAGCTGCCACTGACAGGTGTAATGGAGCCAAGGAGGTCTCCAAAAGAAGAGATAGCCTGGGGGCTAGCAGTTCATACAACCTGTCAGCAAGGGCTGGAATGTCTACTTGCTCAAGGGTGACTGGAGCAGAGGTAGAAGATGGAGGAGCAGCTGTTGGCGATGGTAGTGGAGAGCTGGTGAATGGGGGAAGAGATGGCTGAGGTGTGGGTAAGGTGGATATGGAGGACAATGGGATGGAGATAGATGGGGTGAATGTTGAATGTGGGTTGGTCAATGATTTGTTGTAGAAGATCTTGATAGGAAGTTGAGGATGAGGGTAGCTCGAGAGGAGAGGATGGAGTGTCATCCATAAAGGAATCTTTAATGAGGGTGAAGGATGGAATGGAGGGTGATGAAGTAGCATCTGGTTGAGGGTAGGAGAATAATGGATGGAAGTGGTCTTCTGGAAGTGGATGAGTAGGGACTGGAGATGGTGTAGATGTTGGAGAGGGGCTGGAAATGATGATGGTGGATGGAGTCTGAATGGTAGATGGTATGGGAAGAGAGGGAATTAGAGGAGGAGGAGGAGAGGCAATATCAGCAGGCAGGTCATCTGCAGGGGCAGAGACCTGTGGGGAAGTGACTCTGAGAGTCCTTGTGCCTGAAGGAGTGCTGGAGGAGGGCCTGCTGGGCTTGATGATTTGTCTGTCCCATTTACCAAACAGGGCACAAGACAGTCTCTTGGATGCATTGATGTGGATTCCAGAAGAGACCAGCAGAGCAGGGCACCTATGCTGCAGAAACACCCCTAAGATTCTTCAAAGTTTACAAAACTTTTGTTTATCTTCTTCTTAATAAGGTCAAAGAATACTTCTCCCCAATTCAGATTCTTCCTGTCTACTAGGGCTCCCATGAGGCAGAGCTGATACCTAGAGATTATATCATGAGCAGAGTGCTTAGCCAGTAGTACTTTCCCAACTACATCTGCCAGGAATCTGTATTCCACAGAAAGGTTCTTTTTCAAGAGCTTGCTAGGGTTGGCCTCAGAATGACTCATTCTGGCAAGCAGGTCAGTATACTCTTCTCCAGACAAGTCAGCAGTATCTCCACCATTTCTCAACTCAAAAACCTCTGATAAAATTGCTGGGGTTAGAGGTACCTGTGTGCCAGATATTGACCCAACAATGGTGGAGTTGTCTTGATTGTGGGCAGTGTAGACCCATTCCTTAATCTCATCAGATGCAAGCTTGATCCTTGTGGTCATAATTGCAGTCAGGTTCTGCTCTTTGAATAACCCCAAAATATCCTGAAAGGCCTGGTCGGTTGTGCTGAAGGATTCCATGTCGATGTCGAAGCCAGCATCAAACTTCATGGCGGCGAGAACAGCAATAGACACAGCCATGGGTACCTGCAAAAATTCAACAAACAAAACGACCAAGTGCAGAACTGTTTGGAGGGAAAGAAAGTTCTTGCAGAGAAATCGAAAGCGCAAAGGAGAACGACGGCGAAAAAAGAATTTTATATTAGGGTTCGACGCAGAATTGGAAAGATCGTTGAACTCAGTTCGACGATCGAGGCTTCTAAAGGAATCTGAAGAGTCTTCAACATCGTCGATCTCCGTTCGATGATATTGGAGAGCATCGAGCTCTATTCGACGATCGTTCAGAGAACAAGATCGCCGAGCGCCGTTCGACGATCGTTGACTGGAAGAGATAGTTCATATTATCTGAGAAACGTTGAACTCAGGTCGACGATTTCAGATATCGTCGATCTCCGTTCGACGATCTAGGGGAAAATCGTCGAGCGCAGTTCAGAGATCAGAAAAACTCTAGACACTAAGAAAAAATCAGGATGTTTGCCTAGTCTTGGTCAATTTTTAAGCTTTCAAAATCTTGGATATTATTTAAGACTTCCTCCATCTAACATTCCTAACTGATTTAGGAAGAAGGTGTGTTTATTTTCATCCAAGGGCTTGGTGAAAATATCTCCCCTTTGTAAATCAGTTGGGATATATTGTAGTTCAATTTTATTCTTTTTAACATTATCCCTTAAGAAATGATGCCTAATCTCTATGTGTTTTGTCCTACTATGGAGGACTGGATTTTGAGCTATGGAAATAGCACTGGTGTTATCACAAAAGATTTTAGACTTCTCTAAGTTGTAGCCATAGTCTAGGAGTTGGTTTTGAATCCACAAGATTTGTGAGCAACAACTGCCTTCAGCCATATATTCAGCTTCAGCAGTTGAAGTTGACACAGAAGTCTGTTTCTTACAAAACCAAGAGACAAGTCTGTCACCAAGGAACTGACAAGTTCCACTGGTGCTTTTCCTGTCAATTCTGCATCCAGCATAATCAGCATCAGAAAATCCAGTTAAATCAAATGTTGAATCTTTTGGATACCAGAGACCTAGATTTGGACAACTTTTAACATACCTGAGAATCCTCTTTACTAATGTTAGGTGTGACTCTCTAGGGCTTACTTGGAACCTAGCACATATACATTTAGCAAACATTATATCTGTTCTACTAGCTGTAAGATACAGTAAAGAGCCAATCATTGCTCTATATGTTGTCTGATCAACAGGTTTCCCATGTTCATCAGCATCCAATACAGCATTAGTAGGCATGGGTGTTTTCATACAAGATGCTTCAGACATATCAAATTTCTTAACCAATTCATTTGCATATTTGGTTTGAGAAATAAAGATGCCTTCAGCATGCTGCTTGACTTGCAATCCTAGGAAGAAGGATAGCTCACCCATGCTACTCATTTCAAATTTAGAATGCATTAGGTTGGAAAACCTTCTGCACAATTTGGAGTCAGTAGAACCAAAAATAATATCGTCTACATAAATCTGTACTAGTAGGGTATGGGACTTATGGGTTCTAATGAAAAGAGTTTGGTCTACTCTACCCCTTATAAAACCATTTTCTAAGAGAAAGCATGCTAGGGTCTCATACCATGCTTTAGGAGCTTGCTTGAGACCATATAATGCTTTATTCAATCTAAAAACATAATCAGGATAAGTTGGAGAGATAAAACCTGGAGGTTGTCTAACATATACTTCTTCTCTGATATCTCCATTTAGAAATGCACTTTTGACATTCATCTGATATACCTTGAAGCCTTTGTGTGCTACATAAGCTAAAAATATTCTGATGGCTTCCAATCTTGCAACTGGTGCAAAAGTTTGGTCGTAGTCTATTCCTTCTTCTTGAGAGTATCCCTGAGCAACTAGCCTTGCCTTGTTTCTTACAATTACTCCTTGGTCATCCAATTTGTTTCTGAATACCCACTTTGTTCCAACAATGGAGTGATCCTTAGGCTTTGGCACTAGTTCCCATACTTTGTTCCTCTCAAATTGATGCAACTCTTCTTGCATTGCAATGATCCAGTGTGGATCTTGCTCTGCATCTTGAATGGACAGAGGTTCAATTTGAGATAGGAAGTAGGTGTGCAACAGGTTTTGGTTGACCTGATTTCTGGTTTGCACACCAGCTGAGATGTCTCCAATTATTCGGGAAATTGGATGGTCTCTTGATGTTACTAAATCAACAGGGGGTGTTGATTATTCACCAACCTGTGTTGTTGTTTCCTCTTGTGGTACAATAACTGGCTCTTCAAGTTGTTCTTCAATATGTTGAGCATTTTCTTCATCTTCACTGCTTTCATCCCTTTGGGTAACCTTTCCTTTTACCTGTCAACACAGTTGTGTTGTCCTTTGACTTGATTTTGCATAATGCTTTGCTGAAGGTCACCTGATAGCCTTCATCACACAGCTGACTGATGCTTATTAAGTTGTGCTTCAGTCCTTCCACATAAGCTACCTTCTTGAAAGTTACTGATCCAATCTGGACTGCACCATATCCTTTAGTCTGTCCAAAGTTTGAATCACCAAAGATAACTTTGGGTCCAAGCTTGGCTCTAAAGGATGTGAGGTTGTCCTTGTTCCCTGTCATGTGCTTAGAACACCCACTATCCAAGTACCATTGCTGGTTAGATGTTGGATAGGTCTTCACCTGCACATAAGACAATTCATTTGTTTTTGACCCAGTTTACCTTGGGCCTAGGTTGATAACCTTTAAATTCTGAAATAAAAGACATCCCAGGTTGACTCTTATATCCTTCAGGATGATATCTCCTTGGAGGTATAATCCATTCAGTATAAGGGTTAAAGATTTGGGATGAAGGACCCTTAGGATTGAATTTTGATTTGTCCTTGAAAAAATTTCCAGAGCTCTGACCTCTGTTCGACGATCTTGGAGCTGCGTTCGACGATCTTGGGTCAGATCGTCGAGCTCCGTTCGACGGTCGACTATGGCTGAGTTCAGGTACTTGAGATCGTCGACCTGTGTTCGACGATTTTGCCTGAGATCGTCGATCTGCGTTCGGCGATCGTCGATCTCCGTTTGGCGATCGTCGACCTCCGTTCGACGATTTCTGCTGGGACTTAGTTTTCTGGGGCAGATTAGAATTTTTCCTAGATACCTCTACAACTCCCTTTCCTTTATCAGAAATGAATTTTATTGGAGTTGTTAGAACTATGGGTTGGCTGGATGAAGCACCCAAGCCCAGTGTACTGTTAAATCTGGAGTTCACTGTGCTTGTAATGTCCATCAGCTTGATGCTTCTCCCATTAAGGGATTCTTCAAGCTTCTTGGTCTCAGACAGCTCACTTTTCAGTGAAGCTATCTGCTCCCTACAGCACTCCAACTCCTGAGAGAGTTTGAGGTTTTCTGATTTTAAAGTATTATGTTCAGATAAATGATTTCTGAGAGAGATAATTTCTTTCTCAGATTTTAGCAGGTCTAAACACAATGCTTTAAATTCAGATTTAAAGTCCTCTGAATTAAAATCAAAAGAGCTGATTACCTGATCTTCTTCAGGTTGAGTCTCTGAATCTGACTCTGACTCCTCTTCTTCTGAATTATGTTGTGAGGCATTGATTGCCATCATGTAGAACTCTTTCTCTTCTGCATCATCCTCATCATCACTGGAGCTAGATGATGCTTCTGACTCCTCTTCAGTTTCACTCCAGGATTCAGCAACAAACCCCTTTCTTGTATGTTTGTTTTTGCTTGATGAGGGTTTGCCATTGTCATTCCTTTTGGAATCTTTCTCCTTTCTTCTTTCTTTCCTGTCCCTTCTGTCCTTGTTTTTGTTTTCTGGACAGTCAGGAACTATGTGCCCTGGTTTCCTGCAACCAAAGCAGACAATTTCTTTATTATTATTAATGGACTTGTCATACCTTGGCTTATCATGCTCCTTGTATGATCTCCTTCTGAAGTCCTTTCTGGCCATCTTGTAAAATCTTTTGGCCAACAGACTGAGCAGTTCATCATTGCCTGTGACTTTGTCTTCAGGCTGATCTTCAGTTGCCTTGAAGGCTATGGTCTTCTCTTTTCTTGTGGCTGGTGAGGCAGCCTTCTGTTCTTCTTCTCTATTCTTGATGAGTAGCTCATAAGATTTGAGCTTACCCAATAGAGCTTCAGTGGTGATCTCATTCAGACTTCTGGCATCCTTAATTGGCCAGATTCTTGAATCCCAAGTGCTGGGAAAGCACATTAGAATTTTGTCATTGAGTTCAGTTAGTGAGATCTCTTTATCCAATGTCCTGAGTTCACTGACAATTAGACTGAGCCTATTATACATATCTCCCACTGACTAAGTTTCTCCCTTCTTGAAATTCTCATATTGAGATATGAGGTGGGATCTCCTATCCTTTCTCTCATCAGTTGAGCCTGAGACTATTTCAGAAAGTTTGTCCCAAATTTCCTTTGCTGAATTGCATTCAGCCACCTTTTGAAATATGTCATCAGACATTGTCTGGGCTAAGATGTTCATAGCCTTGGCATCAGCTACCTTCCATCTCTTGATGTCAACATCTGTTCCTGATGGAGGTGGAACAGCATTTGTGCTTGAGTTCTCTGGAGGTCTTGGACATACTGTCAAAACAGAGTTAAAATATCTTCGTCAATAGAATTCATGTACAGTCTGATCCTTGCTTTCCAAAGTGCAAACTTGGATAGATTGCACACTGGAGGTCTGGTGCTAGCATAATCTTTGTTTTGGGCCATGATTTGTGAAAACAAAATCTAATAATAAACTACAAAAGAAAACAGATCTAACTTGGGATCTTTGGGTTCAGGTGTTAGCCTGTGCAACCACCAAGGTGTGGTATGTTTAACCAACCACCCTCTGATACCAATTGAAAGTGCAGCTAGATCTGATATACTCTAGAGGGGGTGAATAGAGTATATGGTGCTTTAAAACTTTTTACAACAATTGTTGTAATATGAGTGAGCAGGTAAGCAGTAATAAATCTAATCACAGAACTAAACAAATCAAAAGCTAATCACAGAATAATCAAGGCCAGAAACAAAAATAAAGACAAGCAAAACCAGGAGACACAAGGAAATATAGTGGTTCCCCTAAACTTGGGTACATCCACTCTTCTACCACCCTAGGTAGGAATCCACTGCAGGATGAGTTGATCAGGTGTCCTGGGCACCAATGAGCTTTTGATAAGGTGCTCAAAAACCAATCAGATTTTTTGATCAGGTGTCTTGCCACCAATGAGCTTTTGACAAGGTGCTCAAAAACCAAGCTCAAACTTTTGAAGGGAGTTTGAGAAACCCTTTACAGAGGTGCGGGTGAGAGAGTGATGGAAGTCTTCTCTTTCTCAGATCAGTTGAGAAGACTATGTGGATTGATGGTGTCAAAGCTCCCCCTGAGTCCTTGAGATCTTCAGGAAAAGAAGCTTTGTTGTAGGGTGATAGGCCTTCAAAAGTTGAGCTCCAACAAAAGATGATTTCAGCAACAGCTGAAATGTTGGATGTCTGGAGTCTTGAAATATGTTGGCCTTGAACACTTGAAAACTAGAGAGATCTGAAGATTTCAGAAAAAGATTTGATCTCCCTGGATGTGTGTTCTTGAGAATTCTTTGAGACAGAATATTTTTTTCTTGTTCTGAAGAATACTGATGTCTGTCTATGTATCTCTGTAATCTGTGTGTCTCTCTCAGAGATTCAAAAATTCTTCTCTTTTATTCTCTGGTACTGAATGGAAAAACATTCTCTGAGAAGAATAGCCGTTGGTCTGCATTAATGGCATCCTTAATTGCAAAATCTTTTCTGGAGGAAAGTCCATACAATTATTCCTTGAAAATCCCTTGAAACTTGGTCCAGAAATGAATGAAAACGGCTAGGAAATCTTCAGAATTAATTGCCGAATAACTCCTTAACTCAATTGAATTTGAATCTAGAAATATCCTTGAAGTTATCTGAAAACGTCGAACTGAGCTCTACTATCGTTGAACTGAGCTCAGAGATATGGACTTATACATCAGCAAAATATCGTCGATCTGAGCTCAAAGATCGTCGAACTGAGCTCAGAGATAGAGATCCAAAGCTGAGTCAAGATCGTTGACCTGAGCTCACCGATCGTCGAATGGAGTTCGACGATATGATGAAGTTGAGCTCAGCGATCGTCGAATGGAGTTCGACGATCTGTCGAAGTTGAGCTAGACGATCGTCGATCGGAGTTCGACGAATCGTCGTGCTGAGCTCGACGATATGACTTAGTCTCCAAACAGAAAATCCTGGTCTTGAGGGCAGCTTCCAAACCTAGACTTCTAACCCTTAGACTCAATTCTAATTGACCTTTTGAGCTATACAGGAGGTCAAACATTTGTTTCCTAGAGACATAGTAATCCTGACCCAAATTAGTAATAGGGTGTTCCAACATACAATACTTAGAGAGTCGTCTCCCTACGAGTAGTATTGTGAAGGGATGTAAGTGTGGTGTTGACCGTCACTTGTTTTGGTTGTGTTGAGATAAGGTGTGGATGGATGGTTGGGCTGTGTCCTCGTGTTTACTTCCGAGGCCCCTTCCATGATATGTTGATGTGGTATTTGCATGTGGTGTGAGTCGACACGCGGTGTCGTAATCCTGGGTTAAGGATAGTGTGGCAGGTCTACGGGCTCGCCAGTCGTCACACCGACGGGAGTTGGCAGTTAGACTTGGTCGGTTTGGGCTGTGTCCTCGGTGTTCACGTCCCGAGGCCCCTCCGGCCATGTGAACGGTTGGGCTGTGTCCTCGTGCTTTCTTCCGAGGCCCCTTCCGGGTCACACAAGGCCAGTTCGGGCTGTGTTCTTGGTGCACATCTACCCAAGACCCCGCTGGACCATAGTACGCATGGGCTCCGCTGTTGTATTCTTAGCGTTGAGGTGTACGGAGGCCTAGGTGAACTAGTGTGATACCCGCCTAGTAGTAGAAGTGCCCGTTCTACTGTCACCGCCTGGCCACGGCGGCTGATGCCTGAGAGGTTAGCTACCTGCTCGAAAAGTGGGAACTATAGTCTGTGTCGACATAGCGATTGCATGGGTGTGCATGGGTGAGTCATTGCATAGCATTCATAACATTTCATAACATTGCACAACAAGATCCTCATCGTATAAGTTTGTATGGGCACTCCTATACGATGAGTTACTTTATGTAAACCGATCCTTAACTTATAAGTTTGTATGGGCATTCTTATAAGTTAAGTTACTTCCTGCTGTAGATTTCCTTACACCTGTTGTTATATGATGTTAGCTTGTAGAACTGCTAGATTATACATTATATTCATGTACCTTGCCACCTGCTTATACTCCTTTACTTGCATACTTATTATATACTATACTCTTGTTCCTTTTCTCCGCCCGGTGCCGAGGAGTCGTCGGGGGAGCGGATGTGAAACCACTTAGTCGTTTCGACTAACGGTTGCTACGTCTTCCTTTTTAGGAGGTCACGCCGCAGGTAGAGCAGCCGCAGACTACGCAGCAGGACAGCCAGGCCAGGATGACAGGGCCTGATGTGACGGTGTCGTCGATACCGTTGGTTACTGATGTTAGTATTTTGATTACTCTGATGTAGCCCGTTTGGGAAATGATTACCTGTACTCTGATATATTGTAGAAGCATGTTTAGCTTCTCATTGTTTCATGTTTTTGGACATTATATACCTGGTGGTAATTTTGACTTCTCTTGCTTATTTATTTGGTTGGGTTGGCATGATAGATTGATATTGTTGTAACCGGCGGAATAGGCGTTTTGTGGTACAGGTTAGCCCGTGTGCTAATGCTACCGCAAGGCGGCTGTTCCGTGCATAAGACTCCCCCTTCGTGTCTTGGTTTGGGATCCGGGGAGGAGGGGTCTTACAATTTCTGCCATGATTTTTCTCCCCCTTCTTTAAATCTTAAAAGAATGATTTAAAGACAGGCAGGGAGTAAATTTTTATCAACTTGTTGATCAATAAGGTGTATAGAACTTGATAAAATATTAATCCGATTTTGAAGCATCAGAAGTTATCATTGCACCCATCTCTAAAAATCAAAAATTCCTTTGTAAATCCAGTAACTGATGACATTAGGGTTGAACAAGAACATCCAATAACTCTTTCTTAGTCAACATTGAATGTATTTGATTATGATTATTATTCGTGTACCTGCTAAGATTACAAGGAAGAACAAAGAGAAAGAGTAGAAAGAAAATAGAGTGGGGAAGATGAAGGGTTTTGAGAAAAATACTAACTCTAAATAGACAATACGTCGAGAATTATGGCATAAATATTCCTTTTGTCAACATAATGTAGATTTCTTTTCGACGTATATGAAAATATAATAATCGACTCATGTGTTGAATGGTATCAACGTCGCATTGAAATGATACAAAACTCTTCATAAACATCGTCACTAGACGTTGCATTGAATAGAATTTGACGTTACATGGACTTCTATTCAACATTACATCGAATACAGATTTAAATTTTAAGTTTTTGTAGGTTTTTCCAGCAATATTTGTAATTAAAATTGAGTGATTTATAATGACTAAGCTTTATCAAGGATACCCAAAGTATTGATAAAGTATTTATGCTTGGTTTCATCAAGAGGCTTGGTGAAAATATCTGCCCTCTGATTTTCAGAAGTCACATATTCCCAGGAAATTTTCTCTTTTTCAACTTGTCTCTAAGAAAGTGGTGCTTAATCTCTATGTGATTTGTCCTGCTATGTCAGACATGATTTGATGCAATTGAAATAGCACTTGAACTGTCACAGAATATTATGGAATTAGTGAAATTCAGGTTATAATCAAGTAACCGATTTTACATCCACAAAATCTGTGAACAACAGCTTTCAGCTGCAATATATTCAGCTTTTACAATTGAAGTGGAGACTGATGCTTGCTTCTTACTGAACCAAGAAATCAGTTTAGCACCTAGAAATTAATAAGTTCCAGAGATACTTTTTCTATCCACTCTACATCATGCATTATTAGCATCAAAATATCCATATAATTCAAATTTTGATTATGCAGGATACCATAATCCCATCTCAGGTGTACCCTTAAAATATCTTAAACTTTTTCTTAAAGAACTAAGATATACTCTTTAGGATCAACCCAAAACCTTGCATAGACACTTGTGGAAAATATTATGTTAGGTTTGCTAGCTATAATATAAAGAAGAGAGCCAATAATTACTCTATATATTTTCTAATCTACTGACTTACCATAAATATCCTTATCTAGGACATCATTAGTAGTCATGCGAGTTTTTTTTGTGGAAGTATTTTACATGCCAAATTTCTTAATCAATTCTTTGTTATACTTAGTTTGAGAAGACACCTTCATTACTTTGTTTTATTATAAACCAAGGAAATCGAATAACCCTCCCATGTTACTCATTTCAAATATGGATTGCATTAAATCGGAAAATGTTTTGCATAATCTAGAATGTGTTGAGCCAAATATAATATCATCCACATAAATATGGATAATAAACAGTTTTTCCTTATGTATTTTAGTGAAAAGTATTATATCCACCTTTCTCTTGTGAAAGAGTGATCTAAGAGAAAGTTGGATAAAGTCTCATACCAACCTCTTGGAGCTTGCTTTAGACCCTAAAGGGCTTTGTTTAATTTATAAACATGAGAAGGATAAGTTGGATGGACAAAACCTGGAGGATATTCTACATAAACCTCTTCTTGTAGACATCCATTAAGAAAAGCACTTTTGACATCCATCTGGTATACTTTAATTCTTTTATATACTGTATAGGCTAAGAATAGTATGATTGCTTCTAGCCTTGCTACTGGTGCAAATGTTTGATTGCAGTCAATTCATTCTGATTGCCTATATCCCTGAGCAACCAATTTTGATTTATTTCTCACTATCACTCCATCAGTATCCATTTTATTGCTAAATACCCATTTGGTTCCAATAATTAGGTAATTCTTTGGTCTCTCCACTAGTTCCCAAACTTTATTCCTTTCAAACTGTGTAAGCTCTTCTTACATAGCAACAATCCAGTGTGGATTAGATCACCTTCTTCAAACTTCTTAGGTTCAAACTGTGATAGGAAGCACTGTAACATCACTGCAATAGATAGTTGTTTTCTAGTGTTTACCCCTGATTCACATTTCCAATAACATATGATGGAAGACAATCCATCAGAATTAATCTATCTAGATCAATTTTTGTTTGAGCAATTGGAACATGATCAACTTGTTCTTCTATTCTATCTCTACGAGTTAATTCAACTTCTTAATCATTAGCCTGTTTAGTAAATATTGAATTAGTAGGTCCTTCTATAGGTACTTCATCTTCAGAACCCTCTGTATCATTTTCTTTTTGATGATTATGGTTTTTTGATGAGTTTTCTATATTCCTCCCTACTTTCAACTCTTTAAGACTTCCATCTATATTAATTTGTTCCTGTAATAAATCTTTGGTGGATGTCCCCCCCCCGAAACAAGTATGAGTTTCATGAAATACTACATTCATAGATTCTTCAATTTTAGGAGTCCTTTTATTGTAACACCTATAAGTTCTGCTTGATAAGGAATATCCTAAAAATATTTCAACATCAGCTTTCTTATCAAATTTGGCTAGATAAAATTTTCCATTGTTAATAATGTAACAAACACATCCAAATATTCTGAAATAAGAAACTATATGTGGCTTACCTTTCAAAAGCTCATAAGGAGTCTTTAGTTTGGTCTTACGAATAAGAATTCTATTAAGAACATAATTAGCAGTTTTGACTGCTTTGGCCCAAAAGGACATAGGCAAGTTGGACTATACTAACAATGTTCTTCCGGCTTCAATGAGTGTTTTAGGAGCTGAAAAGCTATGCCTAATCCCCTCATCCTCACAAAATCTACAGATCAACTGATTTTCAAGCTCTATGCCATGATCACTTCTGATCAAAAATACTTTAATATCAAATTCAAATTAAATCTGTTTAATGAATCTTGTCAGATTTGTGAAGGTTTCAGACTTTTCTCTTAAGAAAAATACCCAACTGAACCTTGAGAAGTCATCCATAATAACAAAAGTTAAAGACTCGCATCCTAAGCTTTGAGTGGTAAGAGGACCAAATAAATCAATATGTATTAGGTATAAAATTCTTAAAGAATCATTCTTACCAATTGGTTTGAATGAATATTTTACCTATTTAACCTTTTCGTAAGCCTCTTACTAACTCCCCCTTTGAAAGGCTTTGCTCTAGCCTTGTGGTTTAAATGACCAAGCCTTCTATGCAATAGTATATTCATGTCTATTTCAGTATTGAATAAGCATAATTAATTGTTAGAATAACCAAAATCAACAACATATACATTGCCTTTTCTAGAACCAGTTAGCACAATATTATATGTTCTAGAATTTATTATTTGGCAATGGTTATTAGTGAACAACCTTGTATTCACCAGCACATAATTGACTAATGTTAATCAGATTATGTTGAAGTCTTTCAACATAATTTACTTTATCAAAGGTGATATCCCCAATTTTGATCATACCATAATCTTTGTTCTGACCATAATTAGAATCACCAAATACTACCTTGGAAACATTTTTGGCATTGAAATTTATCAGCATTTCTCTTTGTCCAGTCATATGTATAGAGGGTCCACTGTCCAAATACTAATGCTGATTTGTGAAAGGACAACCTTTTTCCTCATTTATATTATGATATAATTCTTTCTCTAGAGCCATGAGACATTCTTCTTTAGTAGCAGATTCTTCTTTTGATGAAGAGTTGGATTCAGAACTTGTGTCACTCCAGGTTTCAGCAATAAAACTTTTTCCCTTTTTCTTATCTTTTCTTTTTAGAAATTTCTCCTTTTGATCCTTGTTAATTGATTTTTCCTTTTGCTGATCTGGACATTCTATTGATATATGTCTAGGTTTTCTACATGTGAAACAGATTATCTCCTTGTTAGGAGTCTTATCAAATCTTGCTTTGCCTTGATATCAGTCTCTTTTTCTAGAGCCTTCTGATTTTATATATTTTATAAATCTTCTTGCCGGAAGATTAAACATCTCATTCTTTTAAACAATTGGCTCATCCTTAGTAATTTTGAAAGCAACTTATTTTTCTCTAGAATTTAAGCTATTCTCCTTAGCTTTTATTTCAACTCCACTGTTTAGTAGTTGTTCATATGAATTTAAGTTTCCTAGCAAAGCATTTGTTGTAATTTCTTTATGACACCTTGCTTATCTGATGGTCCAAATTCTAGAATCACATGTACTTGAGAAGCACATGAGTAATTTATTATTTATTTCAATGAGAGATGTCTTTTTTACATCCCTTCAGCTCATTGATTATCATGATGAATCTGTCATATATTTTTGCTACATATTCATCAGTTTTCTTTTGAAAAATCTCATAATGAGAGATTAAAAGTGATCTTCTATTTTTTCTCTCATCTGCACTTCCATCAACTATTCTTGAAAGTGATTCTCATATCTCTTTTGTTGACTGACAAGCAGTTACTTTTTGAAATATATCATTAGACATAGAAGAAACTACTATGTTCATAGCTTTTGCATCACAATCTCCTATCCTCTTCTCTATGTCTATCCATTTACCTCTTGGTACAGGTTATGCAATTGTATTTCCCTCTGCATCCATCCTGTATGGCATTGGTGCTCCTGTCAAAATTGATTCAAATATACCCTCATCAATAGAGTTCATGTTTAATTTGATTCTGGTTTTCCAGTGTAAACTTTTCAAGATTACAAACTGTTGGCCTAGTAGATACAAATATTTTGAATGTATTTGAATACATTTTTGCAAATATAAATGTAAATATACTAAAGTAACTAAAATGATCATTTGATCAAGATGTTAACCTTTTATTGATTCATCTCCTCTAGATTAACCTAATAATGATCAACCTCCCTCTGATACCAATTGAAATAAGAGATCAAGTTCTAAATTCCCTATAGTTTTTTCTAGAGGGGGTGAATAGAGATTAAAATTTTGTTTCAAATATTTAGTTTAATTCACAAAAATTACATATGCATCAACAATCAACCAGAAATAGATATAATTATATCAAATCACAACACAAAATTAAAAATAAACACAGAAGACACAAAGATTATAGTAATTCCCCGTCAATCTAGGTATATCCACTCTAATACCCTCTTGGTAGGAATTCACTATCACAGTGTCTGAGTCTTTTGATCAGGAGACTCTTAGAACCAACACTAGACCTTTTAATAATGAGATCTTGAACCAATTACAGTCTAAGTATTTTCTGAAGGAGACTCTCAGAACCTCTCACTGAATCTTTTGAAGAGGGATTCTCAAAAATCTTTTCACAAAGTGTAAGAAAAAATAAAAGAAGATTTGTGATAGAATTAATCTTCTCTCTATATCCTCTCAGCTGTTTTTTGAGGACTAGCAATGATGATATCTGGACCTTTGATGAATCACTGAATATCAAAATCACAAAGATTATGAGCCTTATTTCCAGATTATCCTTGAATCTTCCCTAAATCTTATGCAATTTCCTCTTGAGAAAAAGAAGAAATAATTCTCTTTAGTAGATTCAGCAACACTTTAATAATTGACTGATTTATGAAAGAAATACAATTGTTGTTGATGATCTTCCAAACTTTCTCTATCAAAATCAATCTATCACGATCTGATATGAATTTCTTGATCGTCTGTTGTTGATGATTGACGTGTGGATTCAATAATAACTCATGATTATTATTTCTATGTTATATCTCATCATATATATGTATAGATCGACATCTTCTAACGTCTCCAAGATTCTGTTATGTAAACACCTTGAAATAATTCTGACTGAAAATCTCAATTTAAATTCTGTTAAGAAATTCAGTCGATGTAACGTCGAGTTCTATTCGAATCAACATCGAATTTTGATTGTCTGTAAGAATATCTCTTTCCTCGATGTTCCGTAGATATCATGTGAAAGGATGCGTCGATATAATTCTTTGAATGTCGTTGACTTATCAAATTTAGTTTCTCTGAGTTCTATTTCAAGTAGCGTCAAATTCCAGTTGAAGTTGTGTCATCTTCTAGTCTAAGTTGTGTCAACTTCTAGTTGAAGTTGCGTCGACTTCTAGTCGAAGTGACGTCTACTTCTAGTCGAAGTTGCGTCGACTTTTAGGCCAAGTTGTGTCGACTTCTAGTCGAAGTTGCATAGACTTCTAGTCGAAGTTGCATAGACTTCTACTCGACGTATGTAGGCAATTCATGACTTTTCTCTTATATTCAGCATGTCATTCTCATGTCCTTTATATCAATGACGTCGTAGGACTTGTAAGACCAAATTACCATCACTATACATTATGAGTAATAAACGTAAGATGTAAAATCACTAAAACTAATTTATTAAGATAAATCATAAAGGTTTTTCCCAACATATTTATACTTACTATTAAGGATGAAGCTGATGCACTTTGAACTCAAACTGTAATCGCACCAAAGGGGGTCAGTTTTGAATTGAACACAATCACACCGCGCCAAAAATGTGCAGTGTGGTTTAGAGTCGATTTTTGCGGTATAGTTTCGCTTTTTATACAGTTATATAATGTATTTTTAATTTTACTCACATATTTATTTGAAATATTTTACTTTAAAAATATACAGAGTTGTTGCGGGTCATCCGACATTTTCTCCAGTCCAGAGAATCAGACCGTCTTAGCTCAGTGTCAAGCCGGGCATGCATTCAGTTAAAGAAAACCACAACAATGGACAAGATACGTTTTTGATGTGGAAAACCCAAGAAATGGTGAAAAATCATGTGGCTGGAACTATGTCAAGCCAAAATCCACTAGATTCTTGAGCTATTACAGAAGTTGATTTTATCTCGGAGGGTGACAGACAGCTACTCCGTTATAAGTACAAAAAATTGAGGAAAATGGTTAAGTCCTCGGATCCTCGATGGAAGCGCTCCGGTCTTAAGACAACGTCAAGTTCACGGAACCTTGGTTGAAGCATTCCGGCTAGAAAATCTTCCAAGTCCTCAGTGCTTCAAAAAACTGCGCTCTTGTTGATGCAGAGCCTGGATGTGAGCGCTCTCGCGAAGGCGATTGACATCACTTGAGGTGTGAAGAGTTCGTGTCGTAAGTAGAAGAACGGAGCGAATTCCTGAGCAGGGAAGAACAGAGTGAATTCCTGAGCGGAGAATCGGCCTAAGTTCACGATTCTCATCGGAAAACTCAGCTCTGTCTTGCCTTTGGAGATGCTTGATTTAAAATGAAGTCCTGAGACCCTATTAATAATTTTTTGAAGGGCGCGTCAGTAATTTGCGGCGGCGCGCGCGAGGCCGCCGGCGGCGCATGCACGGCCGCCGTGCGGGAGCGCCGCATGCGGCCGCACAGGAGCGCCGCATGCGGCCGCACAGCAGCGCCACGCGCGCCCAGGGGTCACGCGAGCTGGCTGGGCATGGTCCCACGGTGGCAACCACACGGGTTGGCCGCGCGTGGCTCGACCTGTTGTGCGCACGCAGGCCGCGTGCGCGCAGGACGTGACTCGGGTTCACGTGCTGGCGCGTTCATCTTATTCTTCTGGGTGCGTGCAGTTCTTTGCGTGCCGGTGGACCGATTGGGCTCACTTTCTCTTGGACCACATTGACTCGGAATTTTTATGGGGACCCTATTAAGATTATATAATGACTATTTAATATTAATCATGAAGACAAATTTAATTGTACCTGATAAATTAGATCAACTAATATATTCTTCAAAATTTCAAATAAAATATTAATTGTAAATAAGATTTCAAATGGAACAAGTCAAATTTACTTTTGAAGTTCCTGCTCCTAGTCCGCTGATTTTGAAGTTCCTCTTGTAAAAAGCCAAATGAATTTACTTTTTCCCTCAGGTGTTTCATTTTTGACCTGTCTTATTCATTCTGTCAAATTTGATTTTGTTTTTGGTTCGAACCGGACCGAACCGCATAGAACCAGACCGACTTGTCAGTGGATGATTTGATTTTGGTCTTATTGAACCGTAACTTGAACCGTTGACATGAAAGTTTCAAAAGTCATGTCGGAACCGGAAGCAAAACTGAAACCGGTCTAATCAAATAAGTTTTGATTTTAATTTGAAGAATCATTAACTTATCGATTCGGTTCACAGTTTTAGTAAAATAGAAATAGAACTAGAATCGTGACAGCACTGCGTTCCAAAAAATGCTCGAGAATACTGTCCCGTAGCAGTGATAATAGAATATTATGGAGTATAATAAGTTAATATATTATGTGCAATTGGGAAAAGAATAAAATAGGGCGCTATCATTTATTTACCGGATCTTAGGCTCCATTTGGCACGGTGGCGGCGGTCGTAAACGCATGGATTAAACCATCATTCGTTACCTCCTTAGGTGGGCGTTAACGAAAGACAATTTAACCCTCATATTCTTCACCGCCATCACCCTGCCAAACGGAGCCTTATACCTACGTACGTGAATTCGATAGGTTCAATTTTTATGAGCCACGTGTCAAATTTGTTCAATAATGGATTTATATTAATTAGGTTATTATTATAATAAATGTAAAATAATCAAGTGGTTAATATTTTTTATTAATAAATCATCAGCCATGAATCATGATAGCTTTCAATTCGCAAAGGATTTATTATTGGTCATAAAATTATTTAAGTCTTTTAGATATGCTTAAGAGAAAAAAATAATAAATCTAATCTATATCTTCATAATTAAGGTAATAGCTAAGTTATATACGGTTTTGATAAATAATAAAAGATATAATACATGATAATTATTATGATGAACACACTTAATAAGTAAATATAACCATGGCGATCATGTGCCACTATTGCAGTCCAAACAGTGTCATGGATGGTTAGGTCTGATGGATTACGACTAGTAGCCCCCTGGTGGATTCTGGGGCGGGCATGTCTTGGGCCGTTAAAAAAGCTTAGTTGGCGATGAAGCTCGGTTGAAGGAGGCCATATCAAGGAGGTCTTGTGTTCCATCCCTGACCTCAACAATCTATCGTTGATGAGCAACAGGCGTGGGGAGGGGTTGGGGTGTTTGGGAAACAGCCTGAACAATGCTATGGAAGGCTAGGTCTGTTAAAATTCAAAAAACCCGCAGACGCCACCTAGGATATCCTGTTGAAACTCAACAAACCGGAGGAGGATACGTTCACTTATAATGTTAAACGTTTTCCCGGATCTTGGAGTTAGCAGGGGTTATCTCAAGAAAGCAGTAACAACCAGCAACACATGCAGCACAAGCGTCTTTATTGATCAAGAGCAAACTTCTTTACAAGGCGAGACTTACATTGCAAGACATGCTTCACCAACATCAAACCAGGAGAGCAGAGACAGTTACAAAGAGAAGACCGCGAGACATGCTCAATCAACAAGCCGATGGTCTACTGCTGTGGAGTCCGCTCAGTCCGCCAGGTCACCAGTCCGCAACCCAAGCCGCGCGGACTACCCCTTATTCCAATGCTTAGCTCTTCACCGCCGATCTGCAGGCCGCCTGACCGCGAGGTCGCCTAGCTGCCAGACCGCACACGCTGCGATACCAAATGGAACAGTCCGCCTGAAGCATGCGACTCCCTGAACCCCAAACCAAGTTGTCAAAGAGAAGACTGCCTAATCACTATCAGCGCCTTGCTGTTTACCGCCTGTTGCTTAACCGCAGAGTCCGCACTGTCCCTGACCGCAATCATAGCCAAGGGTTGGATACATTGGAAAATGTGTACCAGATTTAAAGAAGCCTCACCCTACTCAATGATATACATCAAGGTGTATTTGATGTGCTTTGAGTTTATATGTGCAGGTTAAGTAAATGCAGGAAATGCAGAAAAGTTTCTAAGTCCATGTGTCGACACCTAGAGAAGCTGTGTCGACTCTTATGAAGGCTTGTGTCGACACCTAGAGAAGTTGTGTTGACACTTGGAGTATTTTTGTCGACACCAGGAAAGACAGAGTCGACACTAGAAGAAAAGTGTCGACACATACAGGCAGTGTCGACACACTATGAAGAATACTCAACATATATCATGTCGACACTTAGAGGCAGTGTCGACACCCAGAGAAGCTTAGTCGACATCCAATGTGTCGACACCAGGAAGCTGTGTCAACACACTGAAGGCATTGTCGACATCAACTGTGTCGACACACAGGACTTGTGTCGACACACAGCAAGTTTCAACACAGTTAAAGTAAAGAAGTACTTGTGTCGACACAAAGGAGATGTGTCGACACTCAGCTAGTATCAACAACAGAATAAGTTGTGTCGACACAAAGGAGATGTGTCGACACTCAGCTAGTATCAACAACAAAAGAAGTTGTGTCGACACAAAGGAGATGTGTCGACACACAGCAGAATTCAACTAAGTTTTAAAGAAGAAGTACTTGTGTCGACACACTCAATCAGTGTCGACACACTCAACAGAAGCAGTGTCGAGAAGCTGTCACAACAACAAAAGAAGTTGTGTCGACACCACCAAGGCATGTGTCGACACTTAGTTCACTTGTGTCGACACTTGGTCTATTTGTGTCGACACATAATGAAGATCAGTCTCGACACATTCAGACAGAGACAGTATTTTCAAGAAGTGACTGGATGACTTGACAACTGCCATTTCAGCCGGTCTACTACAACTGTCAGAGCTGTTAGAAGTTCGTTATAAACCGGATCAGCTGGTTACCTTGGAGGAAGACTATATAAAGGCCTTTCTCCTTCAACAGTAATCAATCAATCAAGAGATTTTCAGACGATTAAGAAGATCAATACAGATCCAAAGAAAACTGTAAATCAGTATTTTGAAGAAACTTCAGATTTACTTGGAGAGAGAGAACTCCAGTAATGAAGTCAAGAAAGAGACTTGTTTAATCAAATCTCTTTAGAAGCAGGTTCTGAACCAGACTGTAAAGAAGGATCAAGATTTATTTCTCCATTCTAAGAAGGAAGTTGCCAGCCGGTCTACTTCAAGAAGATCAACTTTACTGAGTTCAGACTCAAGAAGCCTTGAAGAAAGCAAAGACAAAGTTGATCTCAGGAATCAGTGCTATCAAGAACTGATCAAGAAGGTTGCCCTCTTCATTCTCTCAAACTGAGTGGTGATCTAAAAACTTTTTATTATCTTTTTGTAGGATCCTAAGGGATCTGAGTTGTAAGCCTAAATTTATAAAGGCTGAGGTAGGGCTTTTGAGCCTGAGTGTAAGAGAATCAATTCTCTGAGTGTAGGCCTTGTTGAAGGCTGAGGTAGGGCTGTTTAGCCTGAGTGTAGGTCTTGTTGAAGACTGAGTGGTAGGGCTTTGTGCCTGAGTTGTAGGAGTGGGGACACTCTGAGCTGTAGGAACCTGTTTGGGGTTCTGATCTGTAAGATCTGAGGATCTGAGGAGAAGTGCAGAAGTTAGGCCGAATCTAGTACACTACTATATAGGCGAAGGGAGAAAGTGGATGTACCCAGACCTTGGGGAACCACTATAAATACTGTGTGCACTCTGTGAATGTTTGTTTCTGTGGTTGTTGCGTTGTGATAGCTGTAGAATTTGCATTTGCTGCTTAAAGTACAAAATAGTTTGTCTGCCTTTAAAGTAAAAAAGAAAAAGTACACCTATTCACCCCCCCCCCCTCTAGGTGGTTAGGCATATTTCTTTCAAGTGGTATCAGAGGGAGGTTACTCAAAAAGGGACTTAACAGTCTGAGTAAGATCCTGTAGGCAGATTCAGAACAAACAAGAATCAAGAAAATGGGTTCTAGTGAGAATCACAAAGAGCTGGGGTCCATGAAATTGCCAATATGTAGAAAAGAGATATTTGGCATATGGAAAGAGAGGGTTAGACTCTTTATGGAAGCTTCTGACCCAAGGATATATATTACAGTCAAAGAAGGCTCATATGTGCCAATGAAGATATCCATTCTGGATGCAAATAAGAAAATTCCCAAGGACTTTTCTGAAATGACTAAAGATGAAATCATCCTGGCCACTATGGACAAGAGAGCCCAGAATATAATTGTAAGTGTCATTGATGATTCAACATTTCAGAACTTAATTCATTGTAAAACCTCCAAAGAAATGTGGGACACATTAATAGTTTATATGGAGGGATCAGAAGAAGTAAGACAAGATAGGAAGTCAATGTTAAATCAGGAATACGAAAGCTTCAGACAAGGAAAGTCTGATAGTATAACAGAATGTTACAAGAAGTTCTATAGGATAGTTAATGAATTGATGTCCTATGGAAGAGATTTCAGCAACTATGAGCTGAATGACAAGTTCTTAAGATCTCTGACTAAGGACTGGGACACCAAGATTTGTGCCATTAGGGAAGTGGCCAAACTAGCTGATATACCTCCTCCAACTTTGTTTGGAAAACTGCTATCTTATGAGATGCAGTTAATGGCTAGAAAGGAGGAAGAGAAGAATACTAGAGTGGAGCACAAGGAAAAGTCTGTGGCCTTCAAGACTAAAGCCACTAAGAAGTATAGAAGCAAGTCTCCATCTCCACCTCAAATAATTGCTGAGGCTGTCACAGATAATTCAGATAGCAAGAATTCAGATAACAGTGAAAGTGATGAAGACTTTGCTGCTTTTACTAGGCATTTTCAAAAATTTCTGAAGAAGAAGCAGTAGAGGTCTAAGCCTTCCACTTCTCAGCCAAAAGATGACTACTATCAGAAAAGAAAATCATCAAGGAATGGCAGAAGCAGGTCCAAGCCAAGCAAAGCTACATCTTCAAAAATTGTGTGCTATTACTGCAATAGACATGGACATGTAGTGGCTGACTGTCCTAAAAAGAGGAAGGAGTCAGCTGACAAAAAGAAGACTCAGGTTAAGAGCAAAAAGGAAAATTCCTTTGTTGCTAAGAAAGACAAGAGTCTGACAGATCAGTCATCTTCTGAAACAGAATCAGAAGTTGAAGCCTACATTGGATTATTTGCTGAAGAGGAAGAAGATGAGTTCATGCAGCTAATGAACTCAATTTATGAGCATGAAGATCATCAGTGCAAGGGACATATGACTATATCAGAAGGAGACAAGATCCAGGATCAGCCTGGACCAAGTAAGGTACAAAGTTGTTCTTCTAGTTTAATTTATAGTACTGAGTCAGAATCAGATACATCTGCATCAAGTGATGTGGGTGGGTCTGAATCTGAAGGAGATATTCATCAGTTAATTGATGAATATAGTGACTTGTTGCAGGCCTTGAAGAAAAGCAAAACCTTGGCCAAAACTCAGGCAAAGGAGATTGCTAGTCTTAAATTGGCTGCTGCTGATTCAGACAAGTTGTTGGATCAGAAACTGAATGAGATAGCCAGACTGAAAAACATTACTATTATTCAGATGGGTACTATTACATTTAAGAATGATCAAATTAGAAATCTGGAGGTTAGACTTCAGAAAGAGAAAGAGATAGTAGCAAGTTTTTCTAAACCTAAATCTGTTTTACCCTTGATAGATGAGTTTGTACCTCAAAAGGGTAAGGCTGGATTAGGATTTAAGAAAACTGCCTGGACTGCTAGGTCCAAATCTAAAGGCAAAACCGCAGCACAAAACTTAAAGCCTGTCGTAGATACTTCAGCCAGGGTAGTACCTAAACAAAGGTACAACAGGTTTGAGTGTTGGTGTTGTGGCAAGATAGACCACTTTGCCTTAGATTGTTGGCACAATTCTAGTGTCAAAGTGAGTAGCAAACTGCCTGCTAGAAGAGATACATGTAGTTTTGTTAAAGGTTAGACTAACCTGCACCAAGGACCCAAGAGTTATTTGGGTTCTAAGGTTAAGTAATCTGTTTTGCAGGTGAGTCCAAGTGGCCATGCCCCTATATGGTACTTGGACAGCGGATGTTCCAGGCACATGACTAGAACTAGGGGGTTGCTGAAGGACTACACACCTATCAAGGATGGCCCTAAAGTAACCTTTGGTGGTTCAGAAAAAGGGATTATCAAAGGCTTTGGTAACATTTCTAGTAATCAAATTACTATCACTCAAGTGGCCTATGTAAAGGGTTTGAAACACAACCTCATTAGCATAAGTCAGCAGAGTGATTTAGGATATGACATCTCATTTGTCAAGAATGGTTGTCATATCAAAAGGTCAAGTGATCAAAAGATCATTTTGACAGGTTATAGGAAAAGGAATGTTTACTGTCTTGACTTTGTGTGTGAGAACAATGTTTCTCATATTTGTCTTGTAGCTGATGAGAGAGTCTCTCATTGTGTCAAATGGCACAAGAGGCTAGCCCATCTAAATTACAAGACTATTGGCGAACTCTTTAACAAAGAGTTACTGAGAAATGATCCTCAAGTTAAGTATATAAAGGATGGGATATGCTCAGCTTGTCAAAAAGGCAAGCAGACCAAATCCACCTTTCATAGCCTTGAGAACAAGGACTCTGTGAGGTGTCTATACCTCTTGAATATGGATCTTTTTGGTCCTATGCCAGTTCACAGTCTAGGTAGGAAGGTCTACACATTTGTGGTAGTAGATGACTATTCAAGATATTCCTGGGTGTTCTTCCTAAGACAAAAATCTAAAACCCAAAGTATCTTATATAGTTTTGTTTAACAAATTCAGAATGAGTTGGATAGTACAGTGATCAAAATCAGAAGTGACCATGGTACTGAATTTCAGTCTGAAAGTATGACAAAACTGTGTGAAGAATTTGGGATATTTCAAGAATTTTCTTCACCAAGAACACCTCAGCAAAATGATATTGCTGAATGGAAGAATAGAACATTGATAGAGGCTGGTAGAACTCTATTGAGTGACACTTCTCTCCCAGAATATTTTTGGGCTGAGGCAGTAAACATTGTATGTCATGTGATCAATAGGGCTACTATCACCAAGTGTCATAACAAGACTCCCTATGAGATTGTGAAGGGCAGAAAACCAAATTTATCCTATTTTAGGATCTTTTGTTGCAAATGCTATATACTTAACAATGGAAAGTCTTATCTAACCAAGTTTGCTGCCAAATCCCAAGAGGGGATATTTGTTGGGTACAGCAACAATAGTAAGGCTTATAGACTCTACAACTTGATTACTCAAGTTTTAGAAGAGTCTGTACATGTAGTCTTTGATGAAACAAGACTCATTAACAGTGAATTGCCAAGTAGTGTTTGCAGTTCTACAAGTTTAAATGAGAGAATGGACAAGCTTACCATTGCAGAAGATTCTACTGCAACTCAGCAAGTGGAAAATGGTGGCTGCTGTACAGGGGGAGTACAAGACTCTCTAGATGCTGAAGAAGATCAAGAGGTGTAGCTTAATGAAGTGGCTAGAGGTGTTCAGCCTGAAGAAAGACTACCTCCAGCTAATAGACACTTAAAGGATCATCCAGCCAATCAGATAATTGGTGATCCAAGACAAGGAGTGCAAACAAGAAGCAGGAATCTGAGTACAGTTCTTTACTCTAGTTTCCTATCACAAGTGGAACCAAAGAAATTTGAAGAAGCAGTTCTAGACCCTCATTGTATTGAGGCCATGCAAGAGGAGCTGAATCAGTTTAGGAGGTGCAAGGTCTGGAAGCTTGTTCCTAAACCCAAAGACCACAATATCATTGGAACAAAGTGGATCTTTAGGAACAAATTGGATGAGAATGGAATCATCATAAAGAATAAAGCTAGACTTGTTGCAAAGGGATATAGGCAGGAAGAAGGTATTGATTTTGATCAAACCTTTGATCCAGTAGCAAGACTGGAGGCAATCGGGATGTTCCTTGCTTATGCAACATATCAAGGGTTCAAAGTATTCCAAATGGATGTGAAATCAGCATTCCTGAATGGAAATTTAAAGGAAGAAGTCTATGTTGAGCAGCTCTCAGGTTTTGTTGATCCTCTCAAACCTGATTATGTTTATAGACTTAGGAAGGCATTGTATGGGTTGAAACAAGCCCCAAGGGCTTGGTATGAAACCCTGTCTAGTTTCCTCATTGAGAACAAATTCTCAAGGGGGAAAATAGACAAGACTCTATTCCTTAGGGAATCTAAGGGAAAGATTATACTAGTCCAAATATATGTTGATGACATAATATTTGGGTCTACTGAAAGTAATCTTTGCAGGAAGTTTGCAAAACTTATGCAAGGAAAATTTGAAATGAGCAGTATGGGGGAACTTAAGTTCTTCTTGGATCTCCAAGTTAGACAGACTGATGATGGATTATCCATATGCTAGTCCAAGTTCACCCTAGAGTTAATAAAGAAGTATGGTATGGAATCATCCACTACCATGAAAACTCCTATGGGGTCAAGTGTGTCTCTAAGCAAAGATGATGCAGGGAAACCTATAGATGAAACTTTGTATAGAGGGATAGTTGGCTCCCTATTATATCTGACTGCTAGTAGACCAGATATCATGTATGCTACATGTGTCTATGCTAGGTACCAAACATGCCCTAAAGAATCTCATCTGACTGCAGTCAAAAGGATTTTGAGATATCTTAAGGGCACACCATATCTAGGCCTTTGGTACCCTAGGATTAGAGATTTTCTACTAACAGGTTATTCAGATGCAGATTTTGCAGGTTGTAAGGAAGATAGGAAGAGTACTACAGGAACCTGTCAATTTCTAGGAGGAAGGCTGGTGTCATGGAGCAGTAAGAAGCAGACCAGTGTGGCAATCTCCACAGCTGAGTTAGAGTATGTGGCAGCAGGAAGTTGCTGTGCACAGTTATTATGGATTCAGCACCAGCTAGAAGACTATGGTATTCAAGTAAGTAGAACACCTTTGTTTTGTGATTCTACAAGTGCCATTTCTATTGCAAATAATCTTGTCTCACATAGTAGGACTAAGAACATAGAAATTAAATACCATTTTCTTAGAGAACATGTAGAAAAAGAGGACATTTCCCTAGAATATGTTAAAACAGATAATCAGATTGCTGATATGTTTACTAAACCCCTAGATGAAACCAAATTCAATAAGTTTAAAATTGAATTAGGAATGTTAAACTTAGAATAGTTTCATAAAATTGGCTAAGTAAAATGGTGTCAACACATGAAGTTGTCTGTGTCGACACATAGAAATGGTGTCGACACATGAAGTTGTCTGTGTCGACACATAGAAGTGGTGTCGACATTCCAGAGAAATGGTGTCAACACATCTAGGAAGTCTGTGTCGACACTTCAGCGAAATGGTGTCGACACATGGAGAGTAGGTGTCGACACATCCAGGGTGGTGTCAACACTTAGATTTAACACTAATTTCGTCGAGTAGAGTTTCGACTAATCGTTGAGCTGAGATGTATAAGTGTCGACACATATATTCTATCGACTTTATTTATGTCGACACATAGTTGTCGAGACATTAGAAGTAAGTGTCGACACTTTTCAACAGTGTCGACACATTTCAAGTATTTCGACGCGCCTTTTCACCTTCGATTTTAGAAAGGTATAAATAGGTCTTCCACATTGTTTGTCGACACGCTCACCATTGTTTCGAGACCAAACTTGTGTGTCGACATCTCTCTTGTCTAAATTCAAAATTTCTCCAAACCCTAATGGCGCCCAAGCTAGAAGAGAACATCAATGAAGGTTATGAGCTAGTGCGACATGCCTTTGACGACGCGGAACCAGAAATTCAAGGTGTTGTAACCCTAGTTGCAGAGACTGGGTTAGAGTATCTAGTTTCAGAGCCAATCAAGATTTGGAAGAAGGAGGTCCTCGAATTCTTTAGTGCAGCTACCCTTGATGAAACTGGTCTTAAGATTAAATCCAAAGTCCATGGAGTTAAGGTGAAAGTCACCCAGAAAAGTCTAATAAAAGTTCTACATCTACCTAGAACTAAAGAAGAGGAAGATGTACTTGCATCAAAGATAAGGGAGGCACTGCAATGGGGTGGACTAGCTTCAAGCATGAAGATTGGATCAGTTTTTAATAGGAAAGGCATGAACATGCAAGGCAAGTTCTTGTCTGAAATAGTAGGAAAGGTGATTCTGAGCAAGCCAGGTGGGCATGATAGGATATCAGCTCACATGTTCAGTTTAATGACAAGAATCATTTTCAAACTAAAATCTGATTGGTCAGCTGTGATGTTTGACAAGATTAAGGAAAGTCTAAAGAAGCCCAATCTGAGTAGATTATGAGTTTGTACTTGGCTGGAACTATTCCAGAAGTGATGAACCAAGCTGCAGGTTCTAAGATAAACCATATGAGGAGAATGGATGTTAGGATTATCTCAAGGTGGGATAGGGTGTTGACAAAGGACATGCCTACTCCAGAAAAGGAAGTTACTCAACAGAAAAAGAAGAAGAAAGCCATAGTGGCTTCTGAATCCTCCAGTAGTTCAGAGGAACAAGTAGTTTTCAGTTCAAATAAGGAAGCAGCTGATGTTACTGGAAGGTCACCAGTAAGGACTGAAGATGCCCAGAGGCAGGGGGAGCTACCATCTGCTAGCCCCATTCAGCTGGATCCACTCCAGAGGGAGCCTCATCATGTGGATGAGCCAACTCACTTAGATAGTGAAAGGGCAACACAAACAATTCTTGAGGTAATCAATGAAGTTAATCAATCAATTTTCCATATTGAGGATGAAGTATTGACCGAATCTTTAATTAATGTTGATCAGCAAACTCAGTTACATAGTCAATTACAAGATGTTGTCATGGAAGACACATCAGTTGCTGATAATGCTCCTGAGATAAGAAACTCTCCAATCCCTTCTCAACAGGAGTATACTATAGAAGAGTTGTTCCCTGATTTGCTACACACTGATTTTGAGGGAGAGAAAGCAGTTTTTGAGGGGGATAAGGTAGATCTTGAGGGGGAGCAGGTAAGATCTCAGGGAGAGACTACAAGGAATACTGAGGAGCAAATTAGAACTAAAACTGAGGAGCAAAGGACTGAGAAGGAATTGCCTCCTAGTTCTAAAGATAGAGTAGACATTGCCAGTACTTCTGCTTCTGAGGATGAAGAGGCTGCTAGAACCAAGAAAAGAAAACTTATGATTTTCAAAAGGAGAAGCCAGACCTACAAGAAGGCTCTGCAAACAATTACTCCACAGCCTGCCCCAACAGCTGATTACAGCTCCTTGTTGGTGGCTTTGCAGATCAAGATGGATGAGTAAAGGATGGCTCTAGAAAAATATATGGATGAAGGACATAAATCCCTTCAATTTGATCTGGCTCAAGACATCAAATCTATAAGATTTGAAGTTAATCTGAATAAGAAAGAAATGACTGATTGTTTCCACAAAGGAGGCAATGTAGTGGTATATTTGGCTACTCATCAAGAGAAGATAAAGACACAGGTTGATGATATGGCAGTGAAACAAGGATATGTCCTGAAAAATCAGATTAGGATGAATGATATTCTGACTGCCTCTCATAATTCCATTGTTACTGAAATGTAAAGTATTGCTAATGCACAAACTGAGGCTAGAACTACAGCCAAAGAAGAGTTTGCTAAGCAATTACAAGAAAACCTAACTGCTGTTAAAACTGCAATTGAAGATTCTCAAAAGGCTATTACTGAAAAGCTCCAAAAGTTAAAACCTTTTTATAAAGATGGTGTTAACTATCTGAATGCTCAGATCAGATTTCAGAAGGATGATCTTAGGGATCATATAGAAAGAGAAGTCATAAAGGGGGAGATGGTATTAGTCAAAGCAGGCTCTGACCATGCTAAATGGATTTCAAACAGCATCAGAGCTACCCTTGGATATCCACCCTTGTGTGATGATGACAATGTTGCTGAATCTGGGATAAATCCTGCATATTTTGGAGGTGAGCCAGCTGAAGTTGCACAAGTAATCTACCCTCCAGCAGATTTTGACATGATACATCAAGAGATACAAACTATGTATAGCCCTCCAGAAGGTGCTCAAAATGTAATCATAGAGAAAGTAGACCAGTCTGTGCTAGAGGCAGTATTAAAAGAGCAAGAAGCTCAGTTATCTAAGAAGAGATTCAGAGAACAGGCAGAGTTAAGGCCTGATTTTGAGTAGTGGAGCCCAACTTCTAGAAATATTATACTGACTGCTTGGAAGGCTGCAAAGGATAATATCCTAAAAAGGGGCAAATGGTATTCTGAGCAAGAATGGAGAAAACATGAAGCCCGGCAAGAAGCCATAGTATAATATAGAAGAAAGGCTAAACATGGGAAGCTACCTCCTAATGCACAGGAGCCTAGCAAGTATTTCCCTAAGCCTTATCATTATTTTGAGAGACAAAAGATAAGGGCTGAAGAACAGAAGAAGAAAGATCTTAAGGGCAAGAAGCCTGCTGATGACACTGATGCTCCAGTTAAAGCCAAGATTTAATCTGGCAAGGGCATTATCATCAAGGAGCCAGAGCAGCCATAGAATAGAATTTTCTTAAGTTTATAACTTTGTAATCATTTGTGTTAAAATCCATGTAAACTTTTGATTACTGAAACTATTGGAAGTTGTAACAAAACAATGTTTGATGTTCAATCTGTTACATTTTTATTCTGTGAAGATTGTTTGTACATGTTTTGTTTAGTATTTACTCTGTCACATAAATTGTTATACATCATAATGTGTATTTGATATGTACGGTGTATATCATTGACTAAGGGTTATGACTTCTCCAAATAGAGGGAGATTGTTGGGTACATTAGAAAATGTGTACCAGATTTAAAGAAGCCTCACCCTACTCAATGATATACATCAAGGTGTATTTGATGTGCTTTGAGTTTATATGTGCAGGTTAAGTAATTGTAGGAAATGCAGAAAAGTTTCTAAGTCCATGTGTCGACACCTAGAGAAGCTGTGTCGACACTTATGAAGGCTTGTGTCGACACCTAGAGAAGTTGTGTTGACACTTGGAGTATTTGTGTCGACACGAGGAAAGGCAGAGTCGACACCAGAAGAAAAGTGTCGACACATACAGGCAGTGTCGACACACTATGAAGAATACTCAACATATATCATGTCGACACTTAGAGGCAGTGTCGACACCCAGAGAAGCTTAGTCGACATCCAATGTGTCGACACCAGGAAGCTGTGTCAACACACTGAAGGCATTGTCGACATCAACTGTGTCGACACACAGGACTTTTGTCGACAAACAGTAAGTTTCAACACAGTTAAAGTAAAGAAGTACTTGTGTCGACACAAAGGAGATGTGTCGACACTCACCTAGTATCAACAATAGAAGAAGTTGTGTCGACACAAAGGAGATGTGTCGACACTCAGCTAGTATCAACAACAAAAGAAGTTGTGTCGACACAAAGGAGATGTGTCGACACACAGCGGAATTCAACTAAGTTTTAAAGAAGAAGTACTTGTGTCGACACACTCAATCAGTGTCGACATACTCAACAGAAGCAGTGTCGAGAAGCTGTCACAACAACAAAAGAAGTTGTGTCGACACCACCAAGGCATGTGTCGACACTTAGTTCACTTGTGTCGACACTTGGTCTATTTGTGTCGACACATAATGAAGATCAGTCTCGACACATTCAGACAGAGACAGTATTTTCAAGAAGTGACTGGATGACTTGATAGCTGCCATTTCAGCCGGTCTACTGCAACTGTCAGAGCTGTCAGAAGTTCGTTAGAAACCGGATCAGCCGGTTACCTTGGAGGAAGACTATATAAAGGCCTTTTTCCTTCAACAGTAATCAATCAATCAAGAGATCTTCAGACGATTAAGAATATCAATACAGATCCAGAGAAAACTGTAAATCAGTATTTTGAAGAAACTTCAGATTTACTTGGAGAGAGAGAACTCTAGTAATTGAAGTCAAGAAAGAGACTTGTTTAATCAAATCTCTTAAGAAGCAGGTTCTGAAACAGACTGAAAAGAAGGATCAAGATTTAATTCTCCATCCTAAGAAGGAAGTTGCCAGCCAGTCTACTTCAAGAAGATCAACTTTACTGAGTTCAGACTCAAGAAGCCTTGAAGAAAGCAAAGACAAAGTTGATCTCAGGAATCAGTGCTATCAAGAACTGATCAAGAAGGTTGCCCTCTTCATTCTCTCAAACTGAGTGGTGATCTAACAACGTTTTATTATCTTTTTGTAGGATCCTAAGAGATCTGAGTTGTAAGCCTAAATTTATAAAGCCTGAGATAGGGCTTTTGAGCCTGAGTGTAGGAGAATCAATTCTCTGAGTGTAGGCCTTGTTGAAGGCTGAGGTAGGGCTGTTTAACCTGAGTTTAGGCCTTGTTGAAGATAGAGTGGTAGGGCTTTGTGCCTGAGTTGTAGGAGTGGGGACACTCTGAGTTGTAGGAACCTGTTTGGGGTTTTGAGCTATAAGATCTGAGGATCTGAGGAGAAGTGCAGAAGTTAGGCCGAATCTAGTACACTACTAGATAGGCGAAGGGGGAAAGTGTATGTACCCAGATCTTGGGGAACCACTATAAACACTGTGTGCACTCTGTGAATGTTTGTTTCTGTGGTTGTTGTGTTGTGATAGCTGTAGAATTTGCATTTGCTGCTTAAAGTACAAAACAGTTTGTCTGCCTTTAAAGTAAAAAGAAAAAGTACACTTATTCACCCCCCCTCTAGGTGGTTAGGCCTATTTCTTTCACCAAGTTCTGGCTTTCCAGCGTTATTCGCACAACCTGCACAACACAACTCAGTCAACTCTCAAACCGCGCGGACTCCAAGGTCCAGTCCGCAACAACTTACGCGAGCTCAAATACTGTTCACTTACTTCGATTAGGTTCTCTCGAGGTTACTGTTCCTGATGTGACATGGGTCCTATTTATAGGCGCGATGATGAGTATGGTCACCGCCCTAGCCGATAGGATCACCGCCACATCCCGCAGCAAGAACAAGTGTATCCGCAAGTCCGCGGATACACACACCAGTCTGCCGCTCCCGTGTAGATAGCCAGCGCGCCTAGCTTCTCCAAAGCCGGACTCCAATCTCCAGTCCGCCTTGTCGCCAAAGGTCAAGCTGGGGCTACCACAGCCGGACTCCGCAACAGCTATGTCCGCCAATCTGCGGACAAGGCATCAGCCCGCATAAACCGAGCCCACAGCCTCGTCAACAAGGCACCTGCCGGACACAGCGGACACCCGGCTTCCGTCCGCACATCCCGAGTCCATTGCCTCATCTACAAGGCACCGCCGGACTCAGCGGACATGCCGATCCAGTCTGCTTGCACAGCAAACTCCAGTCCGCATTCCTGAATTCATAACATCACAAGGCTAAACCTAACTCAGTGGACTCTAGCTCCAGTCCGCATGCTCTTACACAGGCAATCCTATAGTCCGCATATCCCCAAGCTAGCAATCAAGGCAACATCACTTCTACTAGGCTTGGCGGACTGAGAAAGTAGCCCGTGCTCCACTGCGCGACCTCCCCGGACTGAGCCAACCTGGACTTGGTTCAGAACCCAGCAAGTCCAGTCCACTGGCCACAAGGGCCAGTCCGCACTTACTGGCGGACACTGGATCTAGCCCGCCATACCGGGCGACCTCCAGCTTCTGTCCGCACTGACCGACGGTCTTCGCGGCTTCCACTTGCTGCTTCACTAGATCAAGACCAAGGCAACTGCCAAACCGGTCTGCCGAGCTCCAGTTCATCAGTCCGCTTCATGCCGGACTCCGCGGATAGGATTTCTATCCGCCCGGTTACTTCCTGGGATCCAACTGCCTCCTGAGTATTCGTCGGCCTGACAGACCGCTGCTGCTATCCGCGTAGTCCGCGCGAACAGACCGCCCAAGCCGCCACAGAGCAAACCGCCTGCAATATCCCTGCCGACTTAGCAGTCCGCCAACCCTGTCCGCGTAGTCCGCGCGGATAGATTGCCCAAGCCTTCCATTCACCCACTTTCACTTCACAATTTTCAACAAGGTCTAGTGGATTTCGACTAACTCCCCGGTGGACTCTAGGATGGGTCTCATGTCCTGGACCGTCACACACGAGGAGGGGATTTGGGTGCAGCTGCTTCACGTGACCAAAACACGGGACAATGAGATTTTCAGTTGAGGGATTTAGGTTTTGAGTTTTAACCTAATATAGATCCACTATCCGCACACCCTGTAATCCGCACCTCATGCACAAATGTAATTGTATTAAACCTGTTTTTAAAACTTTGGGGGTGTTATATTACGGACCTCGAATCTGCCACCTGCGTCAGTAGAGACCTCACAACAATCCATAAAGACCTCCAACATGAGTCGTGAGCCACACTCTTGGAAGAATATGATCAACCCAATGATTCTCGTCATCCTGGCAAGGGTAAACTGAGAGATCGCCACTCCATAGAATTTTAAGATCTCAATATCCTTCTCCGAGGGTGGAATACGGAACCCTGACTTCAGGGGCAGAATTGTTCACGGGCACACCCGGGCACGTGCCCGGGTCCAAAATTTGGGGAAAAATTAAAGTTATTGATTTTGGTCCAATCAAATACAACTTATGATCAATTTAGACACACCCGGGCACTATTTTGGTTCTAATTAAGCTCAGCCGCAGCCAAGGGCGGATGCAGTATAGAATGAGGGAGTACGGCCGCACCCCCTGAATTTTTTTAAAATTTAATGCAGCTCGAATAGACAGATGTTTTTATAAAAATCGTTATCTATTCCCCTATTTTTTGCTATAATAGACAGCGGCACATTAACTCCCCCTGAACGACGTGAATGCTTTGCTCTTCTTTCTCGGCTTCTTGCATAGTCGCATCACGTGTGGCCGCATCCCCGTCAGCCATCTCTTTCCAGTCTCCAGCCATCGTCAATCATTCCCGACAGGCGGCTCTTTCTACTTAGTTCTTTCCCATGACTGGATCTTTCTTCTTTCCATCTAGGTATGTTTAAGTCTTTCATTATTGTTTGTGATTGCACTGTCTAGGAGGATTCTAAATTTCTGATTGTCTCCATCTCCTAAGTTGGCATTTCGCTCTACATTATATGTTGTTTTGTAATCATGTAGGGTTTTTGGGAAGATTCTGATTGTTGTTGTGCATTTCATTAATTATTGACATTGTCACATTCCCCTTGTTTTTCTTTTCTTTTCTTAAGGCCTAGATAATTTCTAGGGGAGAGTGACATCAGTCTCGAGCATTCAGGCTAGATCTGGTAACATTGCATTGCTCTACTAAACTTGATCCGGTAACATTGGATTCCTTGCTTTGTAATTTGTTTGCTTTGAGTATTTGCTTTGTAATTGTTGTAATTGGTTGCAATAGGACATTGCAATGCTTGCTTTGAGTATTGTCTACTCTATTTCTAGTACAAGGTATTTGCTAAATCATAAGCAGTTGTTGATGCACTATAGCCAAAGTTGCTAATTGAGCTGTTGAATTTCAATTTTCAAATATATGAGTGCTATTATTGCACGTTTAATGTTTTCATAGTAAAGTGTGTAAATAGAATAAAATCTTAGTATAAAGTTCACCTATTCTATACTCTTTAGCACGTTTAATGTTTTCAATTACATAATTTTGACTATATTTTTATAAAAAATTAAATATAATCGATAACATATTAATTTTGTTCTCTTTCAATTGTAGTTGTGAGTATTGTCTACTGTATTCCTCTTTGATGGATAAATTTTTATCAAAAATAAGTTCAAAGGAAAATTCTGTTGAATTAGAAGAGACCAAGAGACCTCGATTATAGTTTAAATTAGATGAGTTACCCGTTGATCCAAACTTGAGGCAACCAATAACAAGTTATGAAGTGAATGTTCAAGATTCAATACTGAGCTGCTTATTTGTGTTTTATGTTTTGCCCGAATGACCATTTTGTTTCTTTTAATAAGCAAAACTTGATTCATCTAGGAGAATTCTATCGTTATGATTTCAGTACAATAGATTTGCAATTACTTGAAGGTCAACTGAATGTGTAAATTCTGGATATGCGATCAACTAACACATTTTCTCATGTAAAAGGAATTAGCGGACTTGTTCAAAAAATGGTGGAGACTAAAAAAACACGATCATTTTCAACTTGTTTATCGGTTTTTGAAGGTATGATGTCTTTTACCAGTTGCAACTGCTTCTATTGAAAGAATGTTCTTGACAATGAAGATAATAAAAAGTCATTTGCGGAACAGAATGACAGATACATGGATGAACAATTGCTTAATCGTTTATATTGAGCATAATATGACAACCATAACTAATGAGGCAATCATCGCACCCTACCAAAATATGTGTACCCGAAAAGTAGTTTGTTAGTTGGTATGTAATTTGACTTTTATTTTAATTAACTAGCATTTTTTTAAAATGTTGCATTAAAAAATTTGTATAATTACTTATTTTTGTATGGTGCCCGATTCCAACAGAAATTCTAGTTTCGCCTCCGCCTCACTTCAAACAGCTCTCAAAAAATGTAACAAATCCGGTTGGTTAATTTTGAGAACGCTCATTCAGACGCGGATCTTGACCTCAAAACTCGCGGGAAACTTACAACATTTTCTACATGCGTCAATCTGCTCACCATTGAGGGCAGAGAGCAATCTCATCGCTGTCGCTTGAGCAACTCACCTCAACACCTACAAAATCAGAAAGTTGTGGGTAAAAAAACTTAAAAATTTTATAAAGAAAACAAATATGATAGCATGATGCCGCACGAACACGCAAAGTCGTGCAATACCCCACAACGACATATCACATAGCCACCTGAGCGCACCACGACGTGCGACTACACGGCCTCCGGACCTCTCTTGCAAATATCTATATCTTTTGCGCACTACATGATCCTCTCGCCTCGGCTATTTTAATTAGAACAACATCGAATGGTGAAGGAAGAAATTCCCGTACTCCCCTTGTACTAAAACGTCATTGTCATAGAATGTATGTTTCGTATGACAAATGTTACAAAAAAAACTAGTTTGAGGCATAAGATTTTGATATGACAATGACATTTTTGTACAACCTCACCGAAGGAAATAAGCCGCGATAAGCCGCGCCAAACGCAGCCTAAGCGCGGACTCCAGAATTTGGAGTGAAATTGATAGTTATTCCTAAATAAATAGGAGGGCAGGTCTGGCGAGGGCGTGCAAGTGCGTGGGTGCACGTTAATAAAGAGCCAAAAGGGGAAAAAGGTCAACGAGGTATCAAAATCAACGCTAACACAGTGCGCTAGCCATTACTGTGTCGTGGTAGCGATCATGCCCAAAATGGCAGAGCACGTCTTTCATATCGGCCACGATCCATGTTCCGCATGCATACCATATGAGGTACTGCATGGAGTTAACACTACCGCCGGCGGTAGCTCTCTGAGCTTATTTAAAGAGCGGCTCATATCCTTCAATGAAAACTATTCCTCATACATCAAAGTCACAACTCTAAATTGTTTGAGACAGGTTCGCCTCCAAACATGGAGAGAAATCTCTTGGGCGAACATGAAGATCAAATAAAGGATTCGTAGGAGAAGTGTTACAATGTGTAATAAATAAAAAGGACGAACACATCAAGAACGCCAACGTCTACATCGCCTTCATCTTCACATTCAAAAATTCTTATGGATCCTCTGTTATATATATATATATATATATTTTTTATTTTGCAATCACTTTGTTTTATTTTCTTGTAACGGGAGTGAAAAAATTGTTTGGGGAGAACGTCGGATTTTGAGAAAGATTTTGTTGAAAATTCGTTGTTGTTTTTGGCGACTAAGTCTTGAGAGAATTATGGGGGAAATTGTCCAAGTGATTCTGTAATTCTTCGTGTGTGTTGATGACTAGATTTACGGTTAGATCTATGAGGCGGTTTGAGTCCTAATTAGGAATAGATATGCTATAACCAACCGTTATTTAGGAGATAGGTCGGTATAGAAAACAAAAAGGGATTTTTTTATCGTCTTGATTTTAATGCCATTGAGATCAGTTTTGTAAACCTTATTATTGAAATAAAAATCATGTATCAATTTTTATTATTAAATTGATTTAATTTCCTACTCTTATGCAATAAAAGCATACTTCTATTTACCTTATGATCTTGATTTTATTTCTACTCTAAAATATTTTAAAATAATATTTTATTTTGAAACCTTATAGTAAAATATATTTTAAGGTTCTTTTCCGTGGAATGTCTCAAGGAATTCAATTTCTATGAGCTAGCGCAGGGCGATTGTGAATTGAGTTTGAATTCTTCCTTATTTCAAAAAGGAATTTTTGATGTTATCTTTTCTGAAATTTTAAAATAAATTTTTCTATAAAATATTCTGAAATTTTTTTAATCAATAATAATATTTTTTATTAAGAATTAAATTTCATAAAACTCTTATCCCCCCACCCCCTTTAAAGGCGCCTATAAGTCCAACACACAACACCAAAGGACATGGTGTTAGGTCTTTGTCATGGGTGAATAAATAACATCAAACTACTGTTTGATTAAGGCGACACATTCACCATTTCTTTATAAGGTATAAATCATAGCCACGTCATTCTAATTTACAATCATACAAAGTTAATGGAAATACAAATTTATTGAACGAATTTCACAACAAAATACTTTCTGATAAACGAATTATGCACATAATTAATTTCTCATATAGCTTGTTTGACAATATTATCCAAATAATTTTTATGTGATAACCAGGTTTTTATAATTCTAAATGACACCAAATTTGGGCCGCATGGTCATTATATTATACCAAAAGACCAACCAAAATTTCAGACCATTTGGAATAGTATTAAGTATTGATTGTTTCAATTTGTTCTTGTTGTCACGCAACTTTACTTTAACAAAAACCATAAGAATATTTATTTCAAAAAATTCTAAATTTATAAGAGAGGTAGGAAATAATATTTGTAGACTTTATATAAATTTTCGCACCAAAATATTCATTTTGAGACGAAAATAAAATTTATTTATTTGCAACCTTAAGTTTAAATTACTCTCAGTAAAATGATCACACAGAGAGCTATAGTGGTTACTATGAGTGGGGTTACCCCATCTTCGAAAGCTCTCACTATCCTCTACAAATTAGATGTTGGAAACCAGAAAGTACTCAAATAATTTAAATAAAGAATCCGCATTTTTATTTCATTTTTATTCACTCCCTAGGTTGTAGATAGTGTGTTGCGCTTCAATCATATAAAATGTATGGTTGTGATACAGCTATATCAAAATATCTAAAAAAATTCACACCGGATCAAGTATTTATGATCTGTTGCACCCGGAATCAATCATTGTCGAGGTTATGGACGGTCATGATTTTGTCTTCTTACCCAGGATCAACGACTATTATAACACCATACTTTGATCTCCACCACCACCCCATTCCAGTGATTACCATAATGGAGCACCACGACCAGTCGACTCGCTTGAGGATGACGAACTCCTGGGAGGTCTTCTGGTGGCCGGCCTCCACTGTCATTAGCCGAAAAATATTTATTTTTGTTTCCCAGTGGCGCAACCGCTTGGATTCATCATCTCTAATGATGACAACCTCCTTAAGGTCCATGAGAAGGAGCAGAGAGTTCTCCTCTCCACTTTGGTTCCATATAGTGAATCCTAAGAAAATATAGAGTCCTCCACACCATTAGGATGGTCTGAGGCTTGGATGATGGAGAAAATGATGTTTTGGTGGCGAAAACTCCATGACTACACCTCTTATAAGATCTACACATCAATACGGTTTAAATGATGACCTGAGATGGAAGGTTCGACCATTATCGGAGATGCGACAACAATTAGTAACTCACGGCGGCTGATAGCTTTCTCTCACTCTCTAGTCATCGCTGACAGTCTCTAGTGACAATTTCTATTTGGTTTGAGTTTAAGAGGAAGAATAGGAGGTAATGGAGGCTTTGCAGTGGTTATATAACTCCCCAATAACCAAATGCCATAGGACACATCTATTCATATGGTGGTTGCCCTTGTCCAGGCACCATTATCCATTACAAACTCATCCACAACCGCAAGATCAATGAGTCATACCTCTTGAGTACTAGTAAAAATCGAGCTAGCCTAAGGGCTCGGGTTTGATTATTCTTGGTTAATTACTGACTTTTTTGATGACTAGGCTCCAACAAGTGATGACTTGGCTCCCTTACAATCCTAGTAATGCCTAAGTGTCCACTAAGATGGCTTGAGTCATCTATATACACTAGAGTTGATCTTAGGTTGACTTTTGATGAGGTATCACACCATGATTTGTCCTTACTGATTTAGGTGTACTCACGAAGTCCAAAGCACATCAATAACACCTATGGGCCACCATACCTAATTGGACATGTGTATGACCTAGTATACATAGTATGGAGGGTTGAAAGGTCATTAGAGAATAAGGTATGTTGAGAATATTGCCCTCAATATTCCAAGATTTGAAGAAGCAATACTTACAATGTTAAGTGCATATTGTATTTGATAGCATATCAATTTCATAATTATTCAGGTTATATTATGTTGACTTTAAAACATGTTTAGAGCAGAGAAGAGCAAATACCGTTGAGATAAGTATATAATTCTCCACGGTATCGACATGATCGTGGAGAAGACTTAGAAGCAAGCTCCAACAATAAAAGACTATACCATTGAGATCGGTATAGGTTTCTCTTTTATATCATTGAGATCGTGGAACACTATAAGTCGACATCGTGGATAAGATACAAAAAGGAGTAGTTCTCAGTGCCAAGGTCGATACCATTGAAAAAGAAGATTCTGCTCAACGATATCATGAAGACTGGATTAAAAATTACCGTTGAGCCTGTACACTACGACGGAATTCAAAATTGGCGCTGACACATAAAAATGGACAAAGTATTCTATTATCGTTCATACCATTGACACGACATTTCCTGAGAACATTGAAAAAAAGTCAAGGATATAAAAGGGATATGTTAGGGCAATGAAATAGTACTCAGTGCCCTTGCTGTTGCCGTAACTCAAAAATAGAAATTGTGAATCCAAAAGTGGTTCATTGTTAAAGCAAGCTAGTTCTTTCCGAAGACATTTAGATGAACAAAGAGAAGTCAATCAACTGGACTCAAAGCTAGGTCTTCTTACTACTGAAGAAGAAAATCAAGAAGGAAAGACAAAAATTTGTTCTACCTGAATATACTTGCTATAGGGACTCCTTCCTGAAACTTACTTTCACAGCAAGAGCAACAAAAGATTCTGAAGATTCAAGGTCAAATTAATTTAGTCTTCTATTGTAAACTTTACTTCAAATATTTCTGTAGAATCTCTAAGGACATCTGAGCTATAGGGTTGTACTCCCAGCCTGAGGGTAAGACTTCTTGATATGTCTGAGTCTAGGACTTGGTGCAAGTCTGAGGTAGGCAACCAACTGTGTTTCTAAGTTGTGGGAGTGGGAGGACTCTGAGTTATAGGGCTTTTGTGCCTGAGTGTAGGACTTCTTTATAAGTCTGAGTGCAGGGCCTATGTGTCTGAGGTAGGGTCTTGGAGGAGATCTGAGAGATCTTGTTGGATCTGTGTTGTAAGCTTTGAGGAGCCGAGTTTTGGAGGAGTTTATCGAGTCTAGCTCACTCCTAGAAAAGTGTTGGGGGAAAGTAGATATACTCATACCTTGGGGAACCACTATAGATAGCTATGTGCTAATCTGTTTTTGTTGGTTGTGTCTTTTCTGCTTATATTTTCGGAAAACTGAAAAGAAACTATTAAAGTACTAGTCCACCTATTCATCACCTCTAGGTGATTTAGACTACCAACAATAACAAATTATCAAGTTATATCAGAGGGAGGTTGGTCAAAACTAGACTTAACAGACTGACCAAGATCCTATAAGGGTAGTCAAGCCTATGATAATGACCTTTAGTGAGTCTTATAAGGAGATGAGCTAAATGCAGTTTCCCATGTACTGGGAAATTTTTTTTAGCATATGGTAGCAAAAGGTTAATCTATTCAGGGAAGTTTCAGACCCTAGGATCTATATTACAAGTTAGGCGGGGCCATTCATTCCCATGATGGCCTCCACCATTGATCCTAATAGGCAAGTTCCAAAGAATTATGCTAACATGAACAAGGATGAAATTGTGCTGGCTACCATTGATAAGAGAGCTAAAAACATTATAGTTAGTACAATTGATGATTCCATCTTTCAAATTTTGGATCACTGCTAAACTTCAAAATAGATGTGGGATACAATTATAGTGTACATGGATGGAACTGAAGAATTATGGGATGACAGCAAATCCCTTCTCAACCAAGAGTACGAAGCCTTCATGCAAGGCAACATAGATTGCATAGCTAAGTGCAGTGAAATTGTTTTCAAAATTGTGAATAAGTTGATGATCTATGGAAGGATCTTCACTGATTATGAGCTTAATGACAAGTTCCTTAGGTCTCTAACTAGGTACTAGGATAACAAAATCTGTGCCATCAGGGAGATGAGGAACTTGGCCAACATTCCTCCCCACACACTATTTGGAAAGGTGCTCTCTTATTAGATGCAGTTAAATACAAAAAAGAGGAGGAAGTTGCTATCAGGTCTCACATAAAGGAGAAATTTGTGGCCCCGAAGGCTGAGGGGTTAAAGAAGAACAAGGAGAGAAACCCCTCTCCTCCTAAATGAGTGGATGGCTCGAAATCTTCTGAGCCTGACACTTCAGATGTTGAAATGATATATGGAGAGTTTACTACTTTCTTAAGGCAATTTAAGAAGATGATGTCAAGGAAGAAGAGATGGAAGAACATGTCTTCTTCCTCCTCCAACTCCAAGAAGGAGTACAATAGATCTGACAAAGATCAGAAGAACCCCAAAGAGGACAGGTATGGCTCCAAAACTAGTAAACATATTTTTTCTAATATTGTGTGTTACTACTGTAGCAAAACTAGACATGTCATTGCAAATTGCCAGTCAAGAGAAAGGAAAAAGGTACAGGTGACAGGAAGCACCACAAGGGCATGAAGTCTGAAAAGACTTTCCTTGCCAAGAAGGAGAAGAACTGGAGTCAGAGTGACTCAGATTCTTCTGATTTAGATGAAGAAGAGGCCTATATTGAGCTATTTGCAAAGAAGAAGAAGATGATGATTATCTTGCTACTTGGATAGGCATCAGGGCTCCATTGTCACATTTAGACAGTGACACTAAGGAAGAAGAAAATTGTGGCTTGATGGCCGTAATAGAAGAAGATAAACAGGATGAATCTGATCTTGGTGAGGTACTAATTCTAGATATTTCTTCTTCTGATTTTGATTATGAAACTGGACAAGCATCTAAAGCACATATTCATTTAATGATGAGGATGGATCAGAATTTGAAGATGATGTCAATCAATTGATTGACTAATATGGTGCCCTCTTGGAAGCTCTAAAGAAGAGCAAGAAGCTTGTCAAGAGGCAAGCTGAGAAAATTGCATCCCTTTATAAGGCCAAATCTAAAAACATAAAACCTAGCTAGCTCAAACGAGTAGGGAAATTAGCTAGCTGAAAGGGATAACAATTATCCAAGTCAGCACCATAAGCCAGAAGAACAAGATCATCAAGGATCTTGAAGAGAAGCTCTTCAAGGAGAAGAAGTTAGTAGCTCAGTTCTCAAAGCCACAGTCTGTGTTGCCCATCATTGACTCCTCCTCTCAAAATAATAGAAAGGGATTGGGGTTAAATAGGAAGGCAGTATCAACAGCTAGTTATAGAAGAAAAGAAAAGGCAGTTATGCCTCAAACCACCCTTCAGAAAATACTACTTCCTTCTAACAGGTATGACCATGATAGCTTATATGGTCACTGGAAGGATGAAAGTTTCTCTAGTAAGGTTAATAGTGCACCTTAAAATGGGAGGAGAATGGCCATGGGGTTGAGTGCTTTAAAATCTCCCCATGAAGAAATTCAAATGGGTAATTATAAACCAGTTGTTTTTGGTACACCAGCCCTTACACTCAAAGGTAAGGGTGTTGCATCTTCCCAAGCCACTCAAATTAATAAGCAGGCTGCTGGCAATATAGTAACCCAATCTCACAAGGCAATATCAGTTGTCACTAACACAATACCAGCTACCAAGCTGACATTTTTTGATGTCAAGCCGATATCATCGAACAAGATAAGTTATCGTCGAGCATACAACCAAGTACATGCTGAGAGGAACAGGAAGAATGTAGCAGCCTTCTCTACTGAACATGGATATTTAGATGCACCATCATCTTCCAGGAATGTTCAGAAGAGAAGGAAAAAAAATTTTGAGTGCTGGTGTTGTGGTAATGTGGGTCACTTTGCCATTGATTGTTGGCACAATCCCTTTGTGCCTAATTCAAAGAAGAGATTTGCTGCCAAGGTAGCTCCCAACAAAAATATTGCTTTTAATACTAACAAGAACCTATGACCCAAAGTTTATTGGATTACTAAGGTAAAATGAACTTTATCTTGCAGGACAGTTCAAGCACCAGTCTAAAGCAAATTTGATACTTGTATAGTGGGTGTTCTAGACACATGCTTGGGACAAGGAGTCTTTTAAAGGATTATAATCCTATGATGAATATACCAAAGGTTATTTTTGGAGGCTCTAACCGGGGAGTCTCCAAAGGATATGGTACTTAGCTAAAAATGAAAGAACTGTCCATTCAAGACATGCTAAGCTCAAGCAAGATTTCTTCTCCAATTGAAGTACTTAGTGAAGAAGTTCAGCTATATGATGGAAATTAGGATACTGCTGAAGAGGATCAGCTAGCTGGAAACATTCCAATAGGTCAACATGTTACTTACAAAATGTCTACAGCAACCAGACACCTGAGAGATCATCCTAACACTCTCATAATTAGAGATGCCAGCCAAGGAGTCACCACCAAGGGTAGAATACATAATGAAGTTATATTTCTAAGTTTCCTATCTAAGGTGGAGCCAAAAGAAATTTGAAGATGCTAACCAAGATCCATTCTAGATCAATGATATGCAGGAAAAGCTACTGCAATCCAAAAGATGCAAGTTCTGAAAGATTGTGCCAAAACCTCAAGGACATAACATTATTGGCACCAAATAGATTTTCAGAAACAAACTTCATGAGAATGGAGTAATTGTGAAGAACAAAGTCAGACTGGTAGCCAGGGGATATAAGCAAGAGAAGGACATAGATTTTGATCAAACTTTTTCCCCTATTGCAAGGTTGGAGGAAATAAGTATATTCCTAGCTTATGCTGCATACACAGGATTCAAGGTCTACCAGATGGATGTCAAATCAACATTCTTGAATTGTAATCTCAAGGAAGTGGTATATATAGAGCAACCCTCAGGTTTTGTGCATCCAACTCTAACTAGTCTTGTTTATTTTCTTAGGAAAGCTTTGTATGGGTTAATGCAAGCCCCTAGGGCTTGGTATGAAACCTTGTCTACCTTTCTCAATAAGAATAAAGTTTTAAGGATAAAGATAAATACCATATTCTTCCTAAGGGAATCTAAGGGAAAGTGTCTCCTAGTCCAAATTTATGTTGATGACATAGTATTTGCGTCTACTATGACAACCTTTGCAAGAGGCTTGCGAACCTCATATAGGGGGAGTTTGAGATGATCAGTATGAGAGAGCTAAAGTACTTTTTAGATCTCCAAGTGAAACAGTCTAATGAGGGAATTTTCATATCTCAGACTAAGTACACTAAATAGCAAATTAGGAAATTTGGGATGGAGTTAGCCTCAACCACGAAAACTCCTATGGGATCAAATAAAACCCTGGATAAGGATGAGAAAGGGAATCCTTTTGATGAATCCATGTGCAAGTGTATCACTGGGTCCTTACTCTATTTGACTATTAGTAAATAAGATAATATGTATGTTACATGTGTTTGTGCTAGGTACAAGGCATGCCCTAAGAAATCTCATTACTCAGCTGCAAAGAGCATTTTGAGATACCTTAAGGACAACCAACATCTTGGTATATGGTACACTATGAACAATGATTTTGAACTAATTGGGTTTTCAGATGCATATTTTGAAGGGTACAAGGAAGATAAGAAAAGCATAAGTGGGACATGCCAGTTCCTAGGAAGGTGATTGGTGTCATAGAGTAGCAAGAAGCAGACTAATGTTCCTATATCCACAGCTGAGTCAGATTATATATCAGTAGGGATGTTCTATGCTCAAATCCTTTAGATTCAACATCAATTACAGGACTATAACCTCCAGGTAAGTAAAATTCCTATGTATTGTGACTCATCCAGTGTTATCTCTATTGCTAAGAACCATGTGTCACATAGCAAGACTAAACATATAGAGATTAGATATCATTGTATTAGAGAGAATGTTGAGAAGGAAGATATATGCCTTGAGTTTGTTCCCACAGACAAGAAATTGACTGCTATCTTCACTAAGACACTTGATGAGCCAAAGTTTAATTCTTTCAAAATTGAGTTATTAATGCTTAACTTAGAATAATTCTATCTCTTATAGTATTCTAGTATTATCATTTCTAGATTTCAAGTGTTATCTGCATAATTTTCTTGTATTATAGTTAGCTGCTAGAATAAATGTCTGGTAGCATGTTAGGTAGATAACCTTGGAGGAAAATTCTTATTAGTATGAGTCAATTGAATTATTTTCTATAGTTTTCTCTCATTTTGATGGAAAGTTTGGCCTAGCAGGGCAGAGTAGTTAAGCTGAGAAATTATCAGTTATGTCATTGAGATCATCAAATAGAAGCTCAATGGTCCCTCTTCTCCTCAACAATATCGTTGATATGGGCTATTTTCTTTATTTCAAAACCATTTTCAGTCGTTTGATCTTTTATGCTTGATCAACAAAGTTGTGTGGTGCTTCATTTCCTTTTTAAACCTAGTAGACAAACAAACACACTCACAAACACACACACACACACACACACACACACACACACACACACACACACACACACACATATATATATAAGTCAGGGTTTAGTTGAGAACATAAAACTTAAAATGCTAGAAAGCCGTCGACTTCGCTCCGTCTTTATCAACATTCTCAACGACTAGGAATTATCTTAAATGAAGCCAAAAGCAGTGAAGATATCACATGAGCGATATGAATTAGAAACATTTGTGTTCCAGCATGCTCCAGAAGAGATCCAAGAAGTTATCAGAATGCTGGAAGCCGCAGGGTTAGAATTCGTTCTGTCTGAACCTAGTCCAATCATAAAAGAAGAGGTTCTGGAACTCTAATTACATGTTAAGATTTCAATTAACAAAAAGTATATTAAAAGCAAGGTAGGGGATATAAAGATTAAGATAACCCGTAACATGATTAAGATAACACCTACCCTTTACTGACATTGATGGGGACTAGAAGATTTCACAACAAGAGATAGTAGATATCTTAGACTGGTGTGAGCTTACAAGTGAGAGATATAAATCTCTAGGAAGGAAGAACTTTAACCAGAGAGGTAAGATTCTCACAGATGTCATTGGGAAATCCATCATATGTAAGACAAGATCCCATGACGGGTTCTCTAAGCCAATGTTTGAATTAGTTACATGAGTAATTCTTCAAAAGAAGAACAACTAGGCCCAGGTCGTATTCCAGAAACTTCTAAGTTTCCTTCATGTTCCTAGCTTAGGCAAAATTCTCTCCCTATATCTCATAAATGCTTATCCAGAGCACTTCAATAAGAAACAAGGAATAAAAATCCATTATATGAAGAGGATGAATGTAAATACCTTGGAGAGATACACTAGGGTGTTGCCCGAAAGTCAAGCTAATAAGAAGGTGAAGAGCACAACGAAGGGAAATAAAGTGGTTGTGGAAAATGATTCTGATTTCGAATCAGTGAGGAAAGATGGCGATGACCAAGAGATTATTGAACCTATTCATAATCCCTACTTGTCATCCTCTGATGGAGATGAAGAAAATCTTCAAGACATTAGAATTCAAGTGAATCCTGATGAAGTTGATACAAGTTCACCTCTAAAAGTGGTTGTTATTATAAAGGGAGAGTCTGTTGTTCTAAAGAAGTCCAGTGCCCCAACTGAGGGGGAGTTGGTTGGAGAAGGTTGGCTCATTGGTAGGACCCTAGTGAATCTATCCAAAGTCTTTATGTCCATTCTCTTTAGGTAGTGAATCTTCACCCCATGTTCATGTTTAAAGGTATCAGGATAAGTGTTCACTAGGTATAAGGAAAGAATTATGTCCAAGTTTGGAGAGGGTAAACAGTCTAATAATCTCTGATAGATGAGAGAAGACCATGAGGTTTTTCTATTCAAGATAATTCTGGTCACGACATCAAACATGGACTTGGAGATAGTGTCATGTGATCCAGGTTTGCAGATAAGGGCTTTCCCTAGAATATCTGCTAGCAATTTACCTCTCTGATTGAAGAATTTTCTTTTACGAGACCCAGATTTGGCCTCATTGTATTCACACCATCTGAGAGCATTGTCTCTGTCTGTGACAGCGATCTCTTCTTCCTCGCTAGGGTTGACAGAGGGTATATGAAGGGCCTTTCCTAGACTCTTAGGGTTTACCTTTATTTTGATCTCTTTAATCTTAGATTTAAGAGAGTTCTGAGAGGAAGACACTTTAATGTTTGAGAAGAATTCAACTAACTCCATTTTAAGAATGGTGGAGTGTTTGGACAGCGTATACTCTAGGCCTGTGACTTCAACCATCCTTATTACTGCTTTAATCTCTAGAGAGGCATGACTGAATCCATGCCTCACAATTTCATATCCTTCCTGGAGCTCCTTGATGACATTTGGCTCCATTGTTCTACTGCGGTAAGGCACTGAGAGGTTTTCGGTCTCGATGGCTAGGGTTAAGGCTTTTTAAGAGTGGAGTGGCTTTTTGTCTCTTGTCTCCTTTTAGTTTATACCAAAAGGGTTCAATTATCAATTAAGCATTTTTAGCCTAAAACTTATACATTTCGTTTTAGCCGGTTGCGTTACGCTTCCTGTTATGAACCATGTGATTTAGTGCTTTGATTCTTCTACCTCTTAGATTTTCTTCTACTTATTCACTGCATATTTAAATTGTGGCTTCCCTCACTGATTGGGTGTACAATCTATTTGACTTAATAAAAATTTTATTAATTTAAAATAGAAGGGGACCTAACATGTTAATGAGCCAGCTATATTGGCACTCCAATTTATGCATTGTTTTACCTTAAAGCATGTTAGTAATATATTTGACTTTTAAAATGAAGCCTACAAAAATTAACAGTGTAAATAATTGAATCACTGTTTTGGTGTGCTTGATTAGGTTCAGCCTGAGCACATCTAACATAACTATCAATTAGCGAACTTAATCTCTATATAGAAGAGAGACTTACCTTGAAGCTTGCTTCCTCTAGCTTTTGAGGATTACATTCTTGACAACCTCAATCTTAATTTGTTGCTTTTCCTGGAGTATATTCTTAGAGCAACTAACCTATCCCAGACATGTAACGTCCCGAATCGCTTTAGGCCCCTAGTGTGTGTGTTTTTGAGTCAGGAGGGTTGACTCAAGTCCTGAGAAGTGCAGGGTATTGGGCTGCACTTGTGGAGAAGTGGAGAAATCAGTGCAGAGTGACACGGGTGGTGACACGGGTAGTGACACGGGCGTGTCACTACCCGTGTGCCTCGAGTTCCACTCGACAAGCCGTGTCGAGACTGGCGAGCTGTGTCGACACCAAGTGACACGGGTAGTGACACGGTCGTGTCCCTACCCGTGTGCGTCGAGATGATCTCGACGAGGCGTGTTGAGATCGTCGAGAGGCGTCGAGATCGTCGAGAGGGGTCGACACTAAGTGACACGGGTAGTGACACGGGCGTGTCCCTACCCGTGTGCGTCGAGTTGAGCTCGACGAGAAGTGTCGAGATGTAACTCAAGAAGTACACGGCCAATAACACGTCAAGGCACACGGCCGTGTCATGTGAACACGGGTCGGGACACGGGCGTGTCCCTACCCGTGTCAAACATTGAACCGACATGGAAACCGCCACGGCCGTTTCACGGAAGCAGGACACGGGTACGGACACGGCCGTGTCCCTACCCGTGTCACATTTTGTATATAAGGGGCAGAGAAAACCCTAGCCGTTTTCATTCCCATTTCTTCCCCTAATTCCTGTGAGAACTCCTGGTGAGAGGAAAACTGCAGGAGCAAGTTCTACCGAAGGAGATCCGCCATCGCCGTGAAAGAGAAGATGCCGCCAAGGAGAACTACGCGATCCATGGCCGGAAATGGTGGTACCGCTGGAGCCAACGTGAGTTTCCTACCCTCTCCCTTGGTGCTAGATCTTAGATATTTAGGAGAGACATCGGCTCAAGAGAGCTTGATGGAGAGGAGAAGATTTCTAGGTTTGGCCATGCTAGGATTTTAATCCTATATTTTAGATCTCTTCAACCCTTCCCCTTTCTTCAATACGACGATGGGCGAATGGTTTCGTGAGGAGTTTTGGCCCTTGAGGTTGAATAAGGGAGGAGGACATTTCTGGAAAATTTAGGAAGGATCGCTTGAGGAGGAAGACGGACCGATGCCGTTCATTTTTCTTTAAGATGCGCGCAGAATCTGTATTCTGCGCGCAGCGATCGTCTAGGCCATTTTCATGTAGGATATGGGCAGATCTGGGCTTTTGGCTAAACACGAAAGTTGTAGCCCTTGGAAATACCTTTCCAACGAGTGGTTGTACGACTTCAGGTGATGTCTGTGGCCCCGGGAAAACCTAATCGAGTTTGATGTCCGGCAATTCCTGTACACAGAAATCGTGTTCTGTGCGCAGCGAACTTTGAAGCCGATTTCGAGTAGGTTATTATCAGATCTGGGTTGTGACCTGAATATGAAAGTTGTAGATCATGAAAAGGTCTTTCCAACGAGGGGTAACACGCCTCCACCGGATTCCTGTAACTTCAGGAAACTCCGGTCGAAGTTGCTGTCCAGTGCTAATCCTGCGCTGAAATTCTGGGTCTCTACATACATTGTGGATTTGAAATTGGTGGGTCCAATGTCGCAATTAATTCGAGATTTTGGTGAAATAATTTTATGTTAACCACCAAAGTGTTATGGATGATAATATTTACTGTTTTATAAATCAATTTATTATCGCAAGATAGCTTGAGGTCTGTTGATTTCCTTATGTTTAATTGGATTGATTTGATAATACTTCGGTAAGTTGTCGTAAGAGCAAATCTTGTTAATATCATGTTGAAATCACTTGGGATGATATATAGATGGGTAACCCATGGCCATGCATATGTTTTATATCGGATTGAATTTAGGAGTCCAACATAGTGTGTCGTCTCCTATTGGCATTTTATAGTAAAGGTGCAAGTGCGGTGTTGACCGCCACTTGTTTTGGTCGTGTTGAGGTAAGGTGTGGATGGATGGTGGGGCTGTGTCCTCGTGCTCACTCCGAGGCCCCTTCCATGATATGTTGATGTGGAATTTGCATGTGGTGTGAGCCGACACGCGGTGTCGTAATCCTGGGTTAAGGATAGTGTGGCAGGTCTACGGGCTCGCCGGTCGTCACACCGACGGGAGTTGGCAGTTAGACTTGGTCGGTTTGGGCTGTGTCCTCGGTGTTCACATCCCGAGGCCCCTCCGGCCATGTGAACGGTTGGGTTGTGTCCTCGTGCTTCTTCCGAGGCCCCTTCCGGGTCACGCAAGGCCAGTTCGGGCTGTGTTCTTGGTGCACATCTACCCAAGACCCCGCTGGGTCATAGTACGCAGGGGCTCCGCTGTTGTGTTCTTAGCGTTGAGGCGTACGGAGGCCTAGGTGAAGTAGTGTGATACCCGCCTAGTAGTAGAAGTGCCCGTTCTACTGTCACCGCCTGGCCACGGCGGCTGATGCCTGAGAGGTTAGCTACCTGCTCGAAAAGTGGGAACTATAGTCTGTGTCGACATAGCAATTGCATGGGTGAGTCATTGCATAGCATTCATAGCATTTCATAACATTGCACAACAAGATCCTCATCGTATAAGTTTGTATGGGCACTCTTATACGATGAGTTACTTTTATGTAACCCGATCCTTAACTTATAAGTTTGTATGGGCATTCTTATAAGTTAAGTTACCTTCCTGCTGTTACTTATACTTGCTAGTTTAGTGTAGCTCTTACATAAATGCTGATTATGATACTGTTACTCTTACACTACTGCCACCTGCTTGTACTTCCTTTACTTGCATACTTGTTATATACTATACTCTTGTTCCTTTCTCCGCCCGGTGCCGAGGAGTCGCCGGGGGAGCGGATGTGAAACCACTTAGTCGTTTCGACTAACGGTCGCTACGTCTTCCTTTTTAGGAGGTCACGCCGCAGGTGGAGCAGCCGCAGACTACGCAGCAGGACAGCCAGGCCAGGATGACAGGGCCTGAGGTGACGGTGCCGTCGATACCGTCAATTACTGATGTTAGTATTTGATACTCTGATGTAGCCTGTTTGGGCAATGTTTAGCTGTACTCTGATATATGGTAGAAGCATGTTTTAGCTTCTCGTTATATTGATGTATTTGGACATTATAACTTAGTGTGGATTTGACTTCTGGTTGTTTATTTATTTGGTTGGGTTGGCATGTTATATGATATTGTTGTAGCCGGCGGAATAGGCGTCTTGTGGTACAGGTTAGCTCGTGTGCTAATGCTACCGCAAGGCGGCTGTTCCGGGCATAAGACTCCCCCTTCGTGTCGTGTTTTGGGATCTGGGTAGGGGGAGTTTTACAATTGGTATCAGTTTGCCACGATCCTCAACTACGGAAGTCATTCAACAATGGTGCCACCCCCGTTTGGTTAGTCGGTTTGGGGACAAACTGACTTAGCGGAAGCAGTGGTTTGCCCATATGTAATTCACATTAAGTTTGTCCAACTTTGACCTTAAGTTTAGCCAACCTGACCACAAATTTGTCATGAACGTGTAGGTTCCACTGCATGTTGAGCCGTTGGGGGGTACTCCTACCCCTCCCATACCCACTCAGTTCCAACAGTCTGAGTTGGGGCAAACACTCACCGCCATTCTTAATGCTTTTAAGGCACAGCAGGCTCCGGTGCAACAACAGGCCCCGAGCTCCAACTGGCTGAGCACCTTCCGGGCTCTCTCCCATCCCGTCTACCTTCGGGTGGAGTCGGCTGTACGTACAGAGGAATGGCTAGAGACGATACAGGAGTTGTTGGCTGGTATCCGTTGCCCGGCCAACATGGCAGTGACATTGGCATTGTCCTTCTTGAACTTCCATGCGAAGAGGTGGTGGAAGTCCCTCATGGGATCTACCTTCCAAGGCCGGATCTACACAGAGATAAGTTGGAGTGAATCCTCGGAGGTTTTCTTGAAGCACTTTATCCCTACGTCGGCCCGAGATGAGCTTGAGCAGAGGTTCCTTCTATTAAAGCAGGGATCAAAGACGGTTACGGAATACCATCGGGAATTCCAGCATCTCGCAAGGTTTGCGGATTCTTACGAGTTGGATGACAGAGGCTATGCCAAGCGCTTCTACAAGGGGCTGCGAGATCCCCTAAGGAAGTCCCTTTTGTTTATAGCGGATGGTAGCTTGGCGGAGATCATTGATATGGCAAAAAGATTGGAGGCGGACCACATGGGATGTAGTAAGAGGCCTGCGGAGGACGTGATGGAAGCCGGCCCATGGAATAGAAGGAGGCGAGACTTCAGAGGAGGAATGGGACATCATAGAGGTGGAGGGCGTGTCCACCGAAACTATAGGGTGGAGCATCCAGTTCTGCAGCCGCGTGCGTTGCCTCCACCCCCACAGCCTCAGCGATTTCAACAACCTGTAGGGCGTCGTGGTCTGGTGTGCTTCGAATGCAACCAGCCGGGCCACATCCGACATTTCTGCCCGCGGTTATTTGGGAACGCCCCTCCTGCTCTCCCTCCCGCTCTCCCTCCAGCAGCTCCTTGAGGGCGGGGATATATGCGTGGTCGAGGACGAGGACCGCCAAGAGGTAACCCCGGCCCTGCTAGGGATCAGGTGTACGCACTTGACATGGCACAGGAACAGAACCCCCAAGAGGTGATTGCAGGTATAATTTAATTAGTTTACATATTTGCATGGTTTAACATGAATTGATTAGAACTTATTAGACACTAGCAATAAGTTTTGGTTGTTGGCACTTAGGCACCGTGATTATTGGCGGGAAGACGGCCTATGCGCTGTTCGATACCGGTGCCTCACACTCTTTTGTGTCCGAGGATTTCATAAAAGACGTGGGGGATGTACAGTACTTCACGGGAATAGCCCGACGTGTACGCCTTCCGGATGGCTCGGAGATGATCACAACCGCCAAGTGCGAGTTGGAGTTATTTATTGATGGGAAGGCCTTTGATACACCGGCCACGGTTTTGAGAATGTCGGAGTTCGACATCATTTTGGGCATGGCATGGCTGGATTGGCACTTCGCGAGGATCGACTGCGCGGAGAAGCGGATCTATTTGAGACATGGAGACTCTGACGTCATCTTCCAAGGTATTGGCTGTTGGGTTTCTCTATAGGGTTGGCACAATGCTTGTGCACGCAGCGGAAAAGTAAAACATCAAGAAAAACCCAAAGAGATGTGGATCGGGCCATGAACAGTTGAATCAAGAAGTTAACAAAACTAGGAAAAATTACCTCGGTGGCGTTGAGTCACAACTCAACGGAGATGCTCCAAACTTTATCTGCTTGCTGGTGGCGAGTTCTACGTGGAATAGTATCCACGTTTCTGCAGAAGTCCACACGAGCGGGAGAACGCCGAGCTTTCCGTCGCACGGAAGATCGGGATGGAGAAGACCGCACCTCGGCTAATCTACGGACTGCTAGGTCCGCGCCAGGAAGAGCAGCACCAACGACAGTCGCCGGAGAAAAGGTGGCAGCGGAGCGAACACGGCGGCAGAACTATTCCGGCGGCGGGATCGGGATCGGCGGAGCGAACGAGCGGAACATTTCCGTCGGGGTCGATTCGCACAGTAGCCAAAAGGATATCACCCGATAAAACCTAAGTGTTCTATTTATACTAGAGGTATAAATAAACCCAGGAAAATCGCTATCCGCAGACCACCCAGAACTAGGGTTCAGAATCGGCGAGTATCAATCGGTGAGAATCGGCGACAATCGGCGAGAATCACTGAGCAGGTTCGGCGAGAATCACTCGACGAGTATCACACTGGATCGGCGAGAATCAGAGTACAATACTCGACGATTCTCGCCGATCGTCGAGCTGCGCTCGACGATTCACAATGATACTCGACGATCGTCGAGCCGCGGTCGACGACAATTGTCAAGGTAGTCGATCGTCGAGAATCAATCATTGATTCTCGACGATTCTCGTCGATCGGCGAGAATCAGGGAGACGATTCTCGCCGATCGGCGGGAATCAGAAGACGATTCTCGACTAATGTCATTGACCCTCGGACGACAAACCTAACCAGCCCTTTAAGGCAACATTTGCCCAACCCGATGATCCTATAAGGCAACACTTTGCCCATAACCCTATTCAGGTCGGTGATTGGTAACCTTTACCAACACAGTCAGTCATCCAATTTCTCCACATCTCTTATGTGCGACCCTGCAGGCTCATATTGCGTTGGCAGTGAGATTACATGTTTGACCACTTCCAGATCATCATGGTAACTCCAACAGACTCCCACTTGATCTCGAAAGTATCAAACCAAAAACCTCACAAACAATGAGCGGCATCTAGCAATGCATCATTGCTCCCCAAGCAATAAGAGTTTATAACTCATAAGCCTTTATGACCAATGTATCAGCGTTGTCTTTGTCCCTTTGTCCCTTACATCCGGATAGAACTAGAGGCATGGACCGTGTCACCCTCGTAATAGCTCAATCCAAGTTTCTTGATCCAGGACGGACTTCCAGAGAATGGTGAGTCCAATATCACATATTGACTTAACCAAGCATGGCCATGCATTTCTCAGTCCAGATCCATCAAGGGGCCCATGGATGCAACTCCTGTCATACAGGAGGACAAATTCCATATCTGCTCACACACAAACACCCAAATGATTCGTAACATGCCCAACAACCACCCTTATCATCAACCTTTCTCAAGGAAGACTTTAGATGGCATCAAAGCACGCTCTTCCTCACTTGATGAATGCTGTGACTTCAGGTCAAAGGACCACAACACCATTGTCAATTGAGACCTACTCGTGACACGATTGGATGACAATCCACGGAGTAGTCTCAGGTTGGGTCTGTCCAGAACAACTTGTTCACTAACAAGTACCCACGTGATGACTTGATATCACAATATCATGACCTGTGAGAACCAGTCATCAGTCAACACATGTGCTAGCCTTCATGTATCATCATCACCCTTAGCTTCTATGATGATACTCGACCAGGGACCTTTAAGAATGAAGCTTCAAATAAATCATGGGCTCTCACATTCAAGTCACGTACTTGATGTCCCATGGAAGCGAACATTCTAAGGGTATCTATTATGTTAACATTTAACTATCATATAGAAAAAGACATAATAAAAGAACTTGCCATTAATTATAAAAGAAAAACTAGGTACACAGTTCATCATATGAACAAACAGCCAACAAAATACATATTTACATGCAATCCACAAGATCCTCGCTAGAGTTGATCATTTAGGTATCGTATACCCATCGATCTAGTATGACCATCATGCTTTCTCTGCGCGAGAGGCTTTGTCAGCGGATCCGCAATATTTTCCTCAGTCGGCACTCTGCAAATGTTTACATCTCCTCGTTCGACAATCTCACGAATAAGATGAAACCGCCGGAGTATGTGCTTGGAGCGCTGATGAGATCTAGGTTCCTTAGATTGTGCAATTGCACCATTGTTATCACAGTAGAGAACTACGGGACCAACAATGCTAGGAACTACATCAAGCTCGCCGATGAATTTCCTAATCCATACAGCCTCCTTCGCTGCATTAGCTGCTGCGATATACTCGGCCTCTGTTGTAGAATCAGCAACTGTCTCTTGCTTGGAACTCTTCCAGCTTACAGCTCCTCCATTCAGGCAAAACACAAAACCTGACTGAGACTTGGAGTCGTCTCTATCAGTTTGGAAGCTAGCATCCGTGTAACCACTTACAACGAGCTCTTCCTCTCCACCATACACCAAGAACACGTCCTTAGTCCTTCTCAAGTACTTCAGGACATTCTTGACTGCAATCCAGTGACACTCACCGGGGTCTGACTGATACCTGCTAGTCATGCTCAAAGCAAAGGAGACATCGGGTCGAGTACATAACATCGCGTACATGATTGATCCAATTGCCGAAGCATATGGAATCAACTTCATGCGGTCCTTGTCTTCACAAGACTTTGGACACTGGTCCTTAGAGAGATTCACACCATGAGACATGGGCAAAAATCCTTTCTTGGACTCAAGCATGTTGAACCGCTTCAACACCTTTTCGATGTACGTACTCTGGGTCAAACCCAGCAACTTCTTCGATCTATCTCTATAGATCTTAATACCAAGTATATAAGTCGCTTCACCCAAATCCTTCATTGAAAAGCAGTTCCCTAGGTTATTCTTAACAACTTTGAGGGTAGGAATGTCATTCCCAATCAATAGTATGTCATCTACATACAATATCAGGAAGACAACAATGCTCCCACTGATTCGCTTGTAAACACAAGGCTCATCTTCATTCTTGATGAAACCAAACTCTTTGATTTTCTCATCAAAACAAAGATTCCAACTTCGAGAGGCCTGTTTTAGTCCATAAATGGACTTATTCAGCTTGCATATTTTAGTGGCTTCATCTGGGGATACAAAACCCTCGGGTTGTGTCATATACACTTCCTCAAGGAGGTTTCCATTAAGGAAAGCCGTTTTGACATCCATCTGCCAGATCTCGTAGTCATAATACGCAGCAATAGCAAGCAATATCCTAATGGACTTTACCATGGCAACAGGGGAAAAGGTCTCATCATAGTCAATACCATGAATTTGCTTGAAACCCTTAGCCACCAGTCGCCCTTTGAATGTCTGTACATTCCCAACCATGTCGGTCTTCTTCTTGAAGACCCACTTGCACCCTATGGGTCGTACCCCTTCAGGTGGTTCCACCAAGTTCCAAACTTGGTTTGCATACATGGAGTCCATTTCGGATTTCATAGCCTCAAGCAATTTGTCGGAGTCTGGTCCATTTATAGCCTCTTGGTAGGTTGCTGGTTCATCATCATGATCCAAGAGCAACACATTACCTATTTGAGACACGAGAAATCCATATCTCTCAGCCTCAAACCTCGGTCTACCAGATCTACGTAGGACTTGTGTTCCCTGAGCAGGTTCTCTAGCTACAACATCTTGTAGTCCTGTCTCAGAATCCAATTCCGGTTCATTCACTACATGTGGTTCTTGAACTTCTTCAAGCTCTACCTTTTCAGTCTTTCTTGATAAGAACTCTTTCTCCAAGAAGACACCAGTCCTTGCAACAAACACTTTGCCCTCAGACGGTAGGTAAAAGTAATACCCTTTCGTTTCCTTAGGATATCCCACCAGATAACATTTATCCGATTTGGGTTCCAGCTTGTCAGGCATTTGACGTCTCACGTATGCCTCACAGCCCCAAATTTTAATGAACGACATACTAGGACGCTTCCCAGTCCATATCTCATATGGTGTCTTCAGAACCGTTTTAGTTGGAGCGCGATTCAATGTCATTGCAGCAGTCTCTAAAGCAAAACCCCAAAAGGAAACAGGCAAGTCTGCATGACTCATCATCGAACGTACCATGTCTAACAGAGTACGATTTCTCCTCTCAGACACACCATTATGTTGTGGTGTTCTAGGTGGAGTGAGCTGTGATACAATACCACACTCTTTCAGATGATCACGGAACTCATGACTCAGGTATTCGCCACCTCGATCAGATCGGAGTGCTTTAACCCTTTTACCCAACTGGTTTTCTACTTCATTCTTGAACTCTTTGAACTTTTCAAAGGTCTCGGATTTGCACTTCATAAGATACACATATCCGTATCTACTGAAATCATCAGTAAATGTAACAAAGTAGAAATACCCTCCTCTAGCCATGGAACTCATGGGTCCGCATACATCACTATGTACAACACCCAAGAGATCCTCAGCCCTCTCAGTATAACCAGTGAAAGGAGCTTTAGTCATCTTGCCTAACAAACAAGATTCGCATCGCTCAAATGATTCATAATCAAATGAGTCCAAAAGTCCATCTCTATGGAGCTTGGATATGCGCTTCTCGTTGATATGGCCCAAACGACAATGCCAGAGAAAAGTAGGGTTCGAATCATTTGTTCTTAGTCTTTTATTGTTTTCTACATTACAGATCAGATGGTCCAGGTTCAAAACATAAAGACCATTAAACAATTGGGCTACAGCATAACAAACATCATTCTTAAATATGGAACAACAATTGTTCTTAATTATAAAAGAAAATCCAATCATGTCTAAACATGAAATAGATATAATGTTTCTAGTTATCGCCGGAACAAAATAACAATTATCAAGTTCTATTACAAGCCCACTGGGCAAAGAAAGACGGTAAACTCCTACGGCTACAGCAGCAACTCTTGCTCCATTGCCGACACGGAGGTCCACCTCCCCTTTACTCAGCAATCTTCTCCTTCCCAGTTCCTGCACATTTGTACAAATGTGAGAACCACATCCGGTATCCAATACCCAAGATGAAGGAGCAGAAAGGTTTATCTCTATAACGTAGATATTAGAGGCGGAAGTCATACCTCCCCTCAATTTCTGCAGACCCTCAATATACGAAGGACAGTTCCTCCGCCAATGACCAGCCTTGCCACAGTGGTGGCATTTCCCATCCTTCACCGTGCTCTTCTTTTTCATCAGTGCTGAAGACTTGGGCTCAAGATATGACTTAGGTCCTACCTTCGTCTTCTTGGAGCCCTTGGCTTTGCCCTTGCCCTTATGCACCATCAGTATGGGGCTGGCAGGCTTGGCCTTCTTCATATTGATTTCGGCAGTTCTCAACATGCCTAGGAGTTCGGGCAGTGTCTTGTCTATCTCGTTCATGTTGTAGTTCAAGACGAACTGCTCATAACTGTCCGGCAACGATTGCAGGATCAGATCCGTGGCCAACTCTTGACCAAGAGGAAAACCCAGCCTTTCAAGGTTCTCTATATACCCAATCATCTTGAGTACGTGAGTCCCTACTGAGTCTCGAACTCCCATCTTGCACTGAAACAACGCTTTCGTGATGTCGAACCTCTCTTGACGAGCCTGCCCTTGAAACATTTTCTTGAGATGCTCGTCAATCTCCTTGCACCCCATGTTCTCATGTTGCTTCTGAAGCTCAGAGTTCATGGTGGCAAGCATAAGGCACTCGACATCCAAAGCATCGTCAGTATACTTCTTATAAGTATCTTTCTCAGCACGGGAAGAGTTCCCGGTCGGCACCTCGGGGGCTTCTTCTTCCAAGACATAGAGCTTTCGCTCTTGCCTGAGAACAATTCTCAGGTTCCTATACCAGTCCATATAATTTGTCCCACTGAGCTTATCCTTCTCAAGGATGGCTCTCAGAGACAACGTGGAGTGCGCAACGCTTGCCATGGAATTCTACAAGAATTTATGCAGAATAAAATCAGTACCTAAATTTCAATTACAATTTATTCTAATTAGGACTTCAATTAAAATACTCCCACTATTTTATTCGAAATGATAGCCCTCACTAACAATTCGGAGAGTTCATGCGAGCTACTCTCTTAGTGGACAAGATCCGTATTTCACCAACACTATGAGTCCGCTTTGGCGTTCCTCTCACGATGCGGTTATTTAGGTAGGCAACGCTTGCCAATTGCATCCTCATGCAATTATTGTATGGTTGGTGAATAACTCCTTATTCGCATCCATCATATGGTGCATGCCAACCCTATGCCTCTAGGCACTCAACTTTTGAGGTCACCTAGTTAAGCTGGACCCGATGTCGACAGTGGGATATCACAATTATCTGCTCGCACCCTTACCAAGATAGATTAATGCACCTTGCTTTGGCAAGCCCACACTTCATCGATCGAGGCAGGAAGAGTGTCATCCATCGGAAGGCATCCGAACACTTAATATTTGATGAAGGGATTTCAAATATAGGTTAACAATTAACCATGATCAACATTTGATCGACGTGCACATCCAAAGAAAAACAATTCTTCTAAAACCACATGCATCCCTTATGTGCACATCCTGACACCATCAACATTTGATAGAAGGAAGGGCTAAATCTGAACATCCGGAAATTTCCAAATCCTCAGATTTACATGCATTGGACAAAGGCAAAGACAGCTCAACTTAAAGCAGTAGACAAGCTCATCTCTCTTTGTTGGATTCAAAATCCAAAACAAAATCGAGGGATGGTTACTGCTAAGGAGATCACTATTTCTAACACTTAGAAATCCACCGAAATTCCAATCATTCTTGGCGAGGAGACCAAGACTAAATCTAGACATTTAGAACACTTCTAAATCCCTAGGTTTACACGCACTGGAATAACAAACTTCCAAAACAACGATCATGGCCGAACCTCGCTCTGATACCACTGTTGGGTTTCTCTATAGGGTTGGCACAACGCTTGTGCACGCAGCGGAAAAGTAAAACATCAAGAAAAACCCAAAGAGATGTGGATCGGGCCATGAACAGTTGAATCAAGAAGTTAACAAAACTAGGCAAAATTACCTCGGTGGCGTTGAGTCACAACTCAACGGAGATGCTCCAAACTTTATCTGCTTGCTGGTGGCGAGTTCTACGTGGAATAGTATCCACGTTTCTGCAGAAGTCCACACGAGCGGGAGAACGCCGAGCTTTCCGTCGCACGGAAGATCGGGATGGAGAAGACCGCACCTCGGCTAATCCATGGACTGCTAGGTCCGCGCCAGGAAGAGCAGCACCAGCGACAGTCGCCGGAGAAAAGGTGGCAGCGGAGCGAACACGGCGGCGGAACTATTCCGGCGGCGGGATCGGGATCGGCGGAGCGAACGAGCGGAACGTTTCCGTCGGGGTCGATTCGCACAGTAGCCAAAAGTATATCACCCGATAAAACCTAAGTGTTCTATTTATACTAGAGGTATAAATAAACCCAGGAAAATCGCTATCCGCAGACCACCCAGAACTAGGGTTCAGAATCGGCGAGTATCAATCGGTGAGAATCGGCGACAATCGGCGAGAATCACTGAGCAGGTTCGGCGAGAATCACTCGACGAGTATCACACTGGATCGGCGAGAATCAGAGTACAATACTCGACGATTCTCGCCGATCGTCGAGCTGCGCTCGACGATTCACAATGATACTCGACGATCGTCGAGCCGCGGTCGACGACAATTGTCAAGGTAGTCGATCGTCGAGAATCAATCATTGATTCTCGACGATTCTCGTCGATCGGCGAGAATCAGGGAGACAATTCTCGCCGATCGGCGGGAATCAGAAGACGATTCTCGACTAATGTCATTGACACTCGGACGACAAACCTAACCAGCCCTTTAAGGCAACATTTGCCCAACCCGATGATCCTATAAGGCAACACTTTGCCCATAACCCTATTCAGGTCGGTGATTGGTAACCTTTACCAACACAGTCAGTCATCCAATTTCTCCACATCTCTTATGTGCGACCCTGCAGGCTCATATTGCGTTGGCAGTGAGATTACATGTTTGACCACTTCCAGATCATCATGGTAACTCCAACATTGGCTTCGCGCCCCGCATGATGTTATCTTCCGTCCAGGTTGTAAAAGCTCATATGAAGGGGGACGAGGTCTTCATGATCTGGTTCGAGTTGAAGGAGGAAGCGTTGGAATTAAAGGATGTACGGGTTGTGCGGGATTTTCCCGAGGTATTTCCTGAAAAGCTACCAGGATTACCTCCGCATAGAGAGGTTGACTTCCAGATCAATCTAGTACCAGGTGCCAAGCCTGTGTCCAAGGCTCCGTACAGAATGGCCCCGAAAGAACTCGCAGAGTTTAGAGTTCAATTGCAAGAACTAGTAGATTCAGGGTTCGTTCGCCCCAGTTCATCACCATGGGGAGCCCCTGTGCTGTTTGTGAAGAAGAAGGATGGAACCCTGCGATTGTGCATAGATTATCGGGAACTCAATCGGTTGACGGTGTGGAACACTTATCCGCTACCGCGGATCGACGAGTTGTTCGATCAATTAGTGGGAGCACATTGGTTCTCTAAACTAGACTTGCGCTCTCGATACTATCAGTTGAGGATACATGAGGGGGATATCCAGAAAATGGCCTTTAGTTCGAGATATGGTTTGTATGAGTTCACAGTAATGCCGTTTGGGCTCACAAATGCCCCTTCGTCCTTCATGAGCTTGATGAACAAGGTGTTTGAACCGTATTTGGACATCTTCGTCATCGTTTTCATCGACGACATCTTAGTCTACTCAAAGACGGAGGAGGAGCATGTCGAGCACCTGACCTTGGTTTTGAAGAAATTGAAGGAGCACGCCTTGTATGCCAAGTTTAGCAAGTGTGAATTCTGGCTTAAGGAGGTTGCCTTCTTGGGGCATGTGATCAGTGGAGCAGGGCTAGCAGTGGATCCAACAAAGGTGCGGGCCGTGAAGGAGTGGTCGCCCTTGAAGTCGGCGGCCGATGTACGAAGCTTTCTTGGACTTGCTGGCTACTACCGCAAGTTCGTGAAAGGATTTTCCAAGATTGCCCTTCCTCTTACCTCCTTGACGAAGAAGGGTGTGCCATTTGAGTGGACACCTCAATGTGAAGCAGCATTTCAAGAGTTGAAGGATAGGCTTACCTCCGCCCCCATCCTTGCACTTCCGTCGGGGAAGGAAGGATTTCAGGTTTATACGGACGCATCATATCAAGGGATGGGTGCGGTGCTGATGCAGCACGGACACGTGATCGCTTATGCTTCAAGGCAGTTAAAGAAACATGAAATCAATTACCCGGTTCATGATTTGGAGCTGGGAGCAGTGGTGTTCGCTTTGAAGGTCTGGAGGCATTACCTATATGGCGTACACTGCGAGATCTTTTCCGATCATAAGAACTTGAAGTATGTATACACTCAGAAGGAGTTGAACATGAGACAACGACGGTGGTTGGAATTTCTATGCGACTATGAGTTCACCATGAACTACCACCCCGGGAAAGCGAACTCCGTAGCCGATGCCTTGAGTAGGAAAGCGCCAGGCTCTAGCCCAGAATCTCGGTTGATGAGTATGGGGTTGGCTCGGATGGTCGAAGAGATGGAAATTACTCTAGTATTCAAGGCTCCTTCGGCAGAGTATGCGGAGTATTTGGCTAACATGAGCATAGTTTGTGATATCCGAGACCGGATTCGGGTGGAGCAAGGAATGGATGCGGCCTTGGCCCCGGCAATCAAGGCAATTGAAGATGGGACCACCGATGAGTACACACTAAAAGACGGCCTCATTTATCTTCGAGGCCGACTTTATATTCCCAAGGGCGGCAAAATTCAGGAGGATATATTGAGAGAGGCGCATTCCTCTCAATATTCAGTACACCCGGGTATTGCTAAGATGTACGCCGGACTGCGGAAGACCATGTGTTGGCCGGGAATGAAGAAGGATGTTCGCTACTATGTTACACATTGCGAAGCTTGCCAAAGGGTGAAGGCTGAATGCAGGAGTCCCGGTGGTTTGTTGCAGTCTTTGCCAATTCCCGAATGGAAGTTTGAGGATATCTCCATGGACTTTGTCCATGGGCTACCTCGCTCACGCTCCGGGAATGATTCGGTGTGGGTTATTGTGGATCGACTGACAAAGGTGGCCCGGTTCATTCCAATGAAGAAGGAAGCACACGTGGATGTTTTGGTACGCCTTTTTGTGGAGCAATTTGTACGGTATCATGGCGTGCCCAAGACAATTGTTTCGGATCGGGATGGTCGGTTTACATCCAATGAGTGGAAGGCGGTACAGGCGTATTTGGGCTCACGCCTAACCTTTAGTACCGCATTTCATCCTCAGACTGACGGGCAGTCAGAGCGGACCATTAGAACGCTGGAGGATTTGTTGAGGTTATGTGTGTTGGACAGAGGAGAGCCGTGGGAAAGACTCTTACCCCTGGTGGAATTCTCCTACAATAATAGTCGTCAAGCGAGCATCGGTATGGCGCCCCATGAAGCCCTTTACGGAAGAAGGTGTAGGACCCCCTTGTCTTGGGTGCAGGATGAAGATCCGAAGGCATTGGGAAATGAATTTATAGATGATACTGATGTGGCTGTCAGATTGATAAGAGACCGCGTGTTGGAGGCTCAAAGTCGACAGGCAAAATATTATAATAAAAAGCACCGGATGGTGGAGTTCCAAGTGGGAGAAAAAGTGTTCCTTAAGATTCGGCCGATGCATGGAGTGTCGCGGGTGCGGGGAGTGAAAAAGCTCAGCCCAAGGTATGTTGGGCCTTATACTATATTGGAAAGAATTGGCCCGTTGGCCTATCGGTTGGAGTTACCACCGGAACTAGAAAATCTTCACGACGTGTTCCATGTATCGTCGCTTCGAAAAGCACTATTGCGGCCCGACCAATTTATTCCCACTGCTGATAGTGCGGTGGCGTCAGATAGGTCTGTGCGACTAGAGCCGGTACGGATTGTTGACAGCGAGACAAGAACATTACGCCGCAAAAGTGTCCCCTTAGTGAAGGTGCTATGGTTGAATCATGGGAAGGAGGAGTACACCTGGGAGCCAATGGATTTGATGCAGCAACGCTACCCGGAGTTGTTTGCCCAAGGTAATCTTATTTAAAAACATATGATAAATTTCATGTTAAGCTACCCGGAGTTGTTTGCCCAAGGCAATTGCATGGAGTGTCACTACCCGTGTGCGTCGAGTTCCACTCGACAAGCCGTGTCGAGACTGGCGAGCTGTGTCGACACCAAGTGACACGGGTAGTGACACGGCCGTGTCCCTACCCGTGTGCGTCGAGATGATCTCGACGAGGCGTGTCGAGATCGTCGAGAGGCATCGAGATCGTCGAGAGGGGTCGACACTAAGTGACACGGGTAGTGACACGGGCATGTCCCTACCCGTGTGCGTCGAGTTGAGCTCGACGAGAAGTGTCGAGATGTAACTCAAGAAGTACATGGCCAATAACACGTCAAGGCACACGGCCTTGTCATGTGAACACGGGTCGGGACACGGGCGTGTCCCTACCCGTGTCAAACATTGAACCGACATGGAAACCGCCACGGCCGTTTCACGGAAGCAGGACACGGGTACGGACACGGCCGTATCCCTACCGGTGTCACATTTTGTATATAAGGGGCAGAGAAAACCCTAGCCGTTTTCATTCCCATTTCTTCCCCTAATTCCTGTGAGAACTCCTGGTGAGAGGAAAACTGCAGGAGCAAATTCTACCGAAGGAGATCCGCCATCGTCGTGAAAGAGAATCTTTGGTAGTAAATGCTTCGTACTTAACAATGGGAACTATCAGACAACTAAATTCAGTGAAAAGAGTTTTGAAGGTATTTTCGTAGGATATAGTAGCCATAGTAAGGCATATAGGATTTTTAACAAGAAAATACTGGTCATAGAAGAATCTATTAATGTTGTATTTGATGAGACGAGCTTGCTACAAAGAAGCTCTTCTAGTGTGTTTGTTGAAGATGCAGGTTCAAGAGTTCATCAAGATCACCACTCCAACCCCAATTGGAGAGGTTGATCACCATGATGAAGATGTAACTCAAGCTGATGAAGTCACTCCAGTGATAGAGGAAGCTCCAGATGCAAGGACGTTTGAGCTCAGACACTTAAAGGATCACCCAATTGATCAAATCATAGGAGACCCTCATGATGGTGTCAAAACTCGGAGAGGTACAGCTAATGAGAATTTGTATTTGAGTTTTCTCTCGCAGGTTGAACCAAAGAAGTTTGAGGAAGCAAACAAGGACGCATCTTAGGTAATGGCAATGGAAAAAGAAATAAATCAGTTCAAACATTGCCAAGTCTGGAAGCTTGTGCCAAGACCCAAAGGAAAGAATGTGATTGGAATAAAGTGGGTCTATCGGAACAAGATGGACGAAGATGGAACCATAATCAAGAACAAAGCCAGACTCGTCGCCAAAGGGTACAGACAAGAAGAAGGGATTGACTTCGATCTGACATATGCTCCAGTGACAAGACTGGAGGCAATCAGGTTGTTTTGAAGCATATTCTGCACTCAAAGGCTTCATTGTTACCAAATGTATGTGAAGTCAGCCTTCCTTAATGGTGACATAAAGGAAAACGTGCATGTGGAACAACCTCTAGGTTTCGGTGATCCTGAACATCCTGATTTTTTTTATTTATTATTTAAAGCACTATACGATTTGAAACAAGCTCCACGAGCTTGGTATGAAACGATGTCTAACTTTCTTCTTGAGAACAAGTTCACAACGGGAAAGATAGACAAGACATTATTTCTTAGGGATGTAAAAGGCAAGATTTTGCTATTGCAAATCTATGTCGATGATATCATTTTTGGCACTACTGATGACAACCTCTGCAAGAAGTTTTCCAAACTTATGCAAGGGAAGTTTCAAATGAGCAGTATAGGAGAGCTGAAGTATTTCTTGGGACTTCAGGTGAAACAGTCTGAGGATGGAATTTTCATCTCTTAGACGAAGTTCACCAAAGAGTTGATGAAGAAATTTGGAAAGGAGAATGCAACCTCTAGGAGAACTCCAATGGGTTCAGCTATGTCTCTGGACAAGGATGAGAATGGGGAACCTTTTGATGAATCCAAGTACAAATGAATAATTAGACCCTTTATCTACCTAACTGCTAGTAGGCCAGACATCATGTTTTCAACATGTGTGTGCGCTATATATCAGGTGAACTCTAAGATATCTCATTATACTGCTGCAAAGTAGATTTTAAGATACCTTAAGGCCACACTAAATATTGGCTTATGGTACCCAAGAAGTAATGATAGCGAGCTAATTGGATTTTCAGATGCAGATTTTGCAGGTAGTATAGATGATAGAAAGAGCACTTCCGGGACTTGCCAATTTCTTGGAAGGAGACTAATCTCATGGAGCAGCAAGGAGAAAAATTGTGTCGCAATCTCAACGGTCGAGTCAGAATATATTTCTGTCAGCAGCTATTGTGCACAATTACTCTGGATCAAGAATCATCTTAAAGACTATAACTTGAAGGTCAAGGACATCTCACTATTCTTTGACTCCTCCAATGCAATTGTAATAGCCAACAACCCAGTCTCTCACAGCCAGAAAAAGCACATAGAGCTGAGGTACCATTTCATCAGGGAGCATGTGGAGCATGGAGACATCAATCTCCCGTATATTCCAACTGACATGCAGGTTGCAGACATATTCACGAAGCCACTGGACGAGGCCAAGTTCTCTTTCTTCAAAACAGAACTTTGCATGTTCACCAAGGAATGCTGAAGAAAAGGGCCACACACAAAGTTCAAGATTCGGATTACTCTTCAAAATCAAGAAAATTCCAAGTCAGGACTTCATTTCTCGAGAATAACTTCATTACTCGAGTACTTAATTTATTCTCGAGAACATCAGATTCGCTTCTCGGAAATGATATCTCTACTCAAGAACTTGTATGCTTCTTCTCGAGAAATATCTTTCACTCGAGAAATCAGATGCAGAGTTTTTTATCAAGGTTCAAATTTTGATATTGGCACCCGGGCACTCCAACCGCCATACTTCAGGTAATCTATTATTATATCTTTCCTTAATCATCAAGATTTAGGGTTTATATAAATAGATTAAGTCCAGAAAAATACAAATCTCGGATTTCAAAATATCATTCTCTGGAAAACCCTTCGTATTCCTCATCACTGTCACTCCTCCCACAAATAACCATGTTTATCTTCTCGCCGGCTAGCAGAAGTTTAGTTCTTCAATCAATGGCTCCCGCATCAAAGATAGGCATCGGCAGCGAACTCATTTCAACCGGAATTGAGGATATTTCTGACAACTTCAGAAATGTCCTTATACTGCTCGACACCACTGGACTGACCTTTGTTCTTCAACACCCATGCAAAGTTCTTGTTTCTGATGTAGAAGAGTTCTTCCAGAATACCACGGTCAAGCGGAATGGCAATGTTCTGAAAACCAAGGTATGTGACATCAAGGTAAAGATGACATCAACCTCTGTTTTGCAATTCCTGCGGCTGCCAGTGATTGACGAGGAAGATGACCTAGTAAGGACAGACTATGAAAGGGCTTATAGCTTCTATGGCCTTCCTGACTCAACCTTCACAGTTCGCCAACAACATATGAATGCAGAGAGCAAGCTACTCGCTGATCTTCTGGTAAATGTTCTTCTCTACCACAACAGTTCATTAAGTTATATCATTTCTAATTTCTTTGACATGATGACTGCAGTAATTTGTAGAAAGAAATTTCAATGGGGGATGATGATTTTTGACAAAATCAAAGAGAGTATAAAAAGCCCCAACTATGGAAGAATTTTGTCTCTTTATCTAAATCAGTTAAGGCCAGATATTTTTACCTTGGATAAGGGCATGGCCATTCATCACATGAAGAAGGTTTAAATAACCTCCATCCAGAGATGGGAAATCAAATTTCAACGGCCAGACCAAGCACCTCCAGCTGCAAGGTCAATTATAGATGAAGTCAGGACCCTATCTCCCCTCTCTCATTAATTAACTGGCACAGATGGTCCAGCTATTGAGGGGGAGTCTGCTCCATCTATATAAGTGCAGTCTACTCAAGTTCAAACTCCGGCCACAGTCCAAACTGATACTCAAACCCAAGTCATAACTTCACCTGCTATTGAACATATAGTCTTAGAAGAAGATATAGCTCCACCTGCTGCTGCAAAGGGCACTTTTGTCCAAGAAGATGGCTTAGATTTTATTGCTGCTGACTTGTCTGATCAAGAAATTTTGACTGATGCCCAGGTAGATGATCAAATATTATCTACATCAGATGACAATGACATGATGATAGAGGAACTCACCTCTAAAGAACCTATCTCCCCTCTGCCTGAATAAAATCCATCTCATCAAGAAAATCCATCTCAACAATAATATTCTCAACCAAATCCAACTCCACAAGAAAATCCATCTAAACTAGAACCATCTCAGCTCTAGTCTCCTGTTGAGGATGTGCAAGATAAAGAGATAGTTTTAATTTCTAATACTGCAGAATTATCGCCTGAAGCTGTTGAACCTCCACTCCCAAGCCTACACTTCAGCATTCCCACTTTCCTAGGTGGTGATGCTGAAGATGAAATAACTACTACTAGAATAAAACAGATCTCCACATCTACTGTGCTCCTTGAAGAAGTAGTTCCTTAGACAGCTCCAATTCAACCTCCTTGACCTCCTCAGACTGAAGTCATTACAGAAGACAACATCTCAAGTAAAATAGAAGCCATGTTGGTTAAGCAAAGAGAGTATTTTGATACCTCCCTTCAAGTTGTCACAAATATGGTCTCTGCTTTGGAAAAGGAAATGAGCCGAGGATTTGCAGAAATCTAGAGCAATTCTGATGAATTCAAAAGGATGCTACAAATTGGAGGCAAAGCTCTAGAACACACCATTACCAGTATTTGTGAGGTTGTTGAAACCGGAATCCGGTCTCCGTGGAGTTCGAGATCCCAAAAGAGGGGTGACCGCGCACCTACTGCACTCCAGCGAATAATCTAGGCACAAGAATAAGAACATAAGGGACAGACCCAAGGTCTCGGCGTGGAGATCCCACCACATACCCAGAAGACTAACAGACTCTTCCCCTCCCAAGCCAAAGACTGAGCTAATTAGGTACCTTTGGAAGGTTATCTTGGCCGACCAGAACACCTAAGGAGGATCTCAAGATCCACTCCATTTTAACTAGAGGTGCCACCTCGGGTCCACGTAAAACATCCTTCATCGGCCCTACAAATAACATAACCTCGCCGAGCAGTTCTATTTCATACGGCCCCGATTGGGCCGCCAACAATGTAATATAGGCCTTCTAGGACCGGCACAAACTTGGGCTTAAGCCCGCTAATCCCCGCTTGGTACTGCAACACCTGTACGCCAACGTCTTGACAAGCGACTGTCAGCTGAACAACCGCCGACTAACTTAAGCTGGCCAAGTATATTGCACACACCCCTTTTTCAGGTGGTTGTGGCGCGCATTCCCTGCAAATGGATAATATACAACTTCCTCGGAGTCTTCTCCGGGAACCCCAGAACATCACCAATCTGGCTCACACGTCTGGATGGGCTTCACACAGCATGCCTAAACCCGTACTCACGCTTCCGGGTGCTAATGCAGTTAATAGCGGGGATGTGAACATCAACCCGTCGGAGAGCACCCTTCCCCTACCCGTCGGTGGAGAGGGGCTTCCATGCAAATATGGAAAATGAGGGCTTCACCTGCCCGATTAGAAATTTCGTTACCCTTGACGCGTATGTTGGCGGAGCCGCAGCCGCGTATCCTGCATGAGGCTTGATGCCTAACGACTGTAGCGACTGTACACACATAGATCCGGATGTCGCAGTATGAGCTCTAGTTCTTCCTCCCGCTATGGATCTCGGTAAATAATTGCCCTCTTCATGAGGGGCTCGGGTAGCCTCTTCCAAATGGCCGAGGGAAGGCGGCCTCTTTTTGCCGGAGGTGGCCTGGATAGGAAAAAAATTAAGAGGCTCGGACAACACCTCCAGGCGGCGGCCATGACAGGAAAAAGTGGAGGGGTCGGGCTGCACTTCCAGGTGGCATCCTGGACAGGAAAAAGAGGGGATCGGGCCATTGCTTCAGGCAGTCGGAGAAAGAGGGAGCGGCGCGGGGGTACTGCTCCAGGTGGCCGACGGGAGAGAGAGTCGAGGCTCGGTCCAAACGGCGGCGATGATGGTGGAGGAGAAGCACGGCGCGGACTTCCTTCTGATTTCGCTGAGCGAGAATGGTGGCAAGAGGAAGATCGAGAGCATGGGGGAGGGAAAACAGTGGCTGCCCTTTTTATTTTCAGCAAAACTCGATCCTCCCTTTAGGGTTGGCTCCTCTTGCCCCTTATTCTCCTTTTTCCCCCTTCCTCTTAAAATCGGGCCTCTATAACACTTTATATATTTAAACTTAAATATATAAAAACATCAATCTACCACCAATATGCACCCATTGAGCGAGATCACACCAAGTCGACGCTCATGGCGCGCCTCAAGTCCGCTACCTGGGGAGGGTCCCGCTCGGCCGGGTACGGGGTTGTACACAATCCCCGCTCTTTTCAAGCAAGTCCCACGCTCGGAAAGAAATTTCCAACCCCAAGTATCCGGCGAGTGGGAGCCGGCCCAAAAATAATTGAGGAAATTCCTCACTTGGAGACAAGGAGAGCTCCACGCCAGGGGCTCACTTTCACAATCATGTTAGATATTTCAACAAGAGTATCACTAGCTCGTGGTTTTCCTCCTAGGCTCATCATCCTCAACATACACATTAAATAATGAACTCTAACACAACTAATAATCTACTCATTTATAGAGGGAAAAAGGCATGCAGGTGCCTAAAGATCAAAGACCCCTGAAATAAAAATAACTACGATACTAAAATCTACTGTCAAAATCACAATTTGCCCATGCCTCTATGAGTGGCCCTCACTAGTATCATGGAAACGTTCGCTATTTATCCCTCCAAGAGTCGAAGTTGCCCTTACAGATTTAAAGAACCAGAAATAAAAATAGTCTTTTCCTGATACTAGTCGCATAGTACCTTCACACAAAATCAGGTTGTAAACATAATTGAGCTAATGGTCGGCCTATCTAACTTTCAAGCATGAAGACAGACTTAGGATGAGGGTGATCCCTTAAAAAATCTTGAACATACCATAAGGTTTTCGTTCTTGAAAAAATCAGTATTTCTCCAAATCTTGAAAATTGACAAGTTTTAAAAACAAAGCTACCTTCTTCTTGAGAATAAAATAAAACAAGTACTCTTGGTCAAGACACAACAGCATGACCCTCAACGCTAAGGAGACATGGTCAATTCTTTCCAGAAGAAATAGTTTGTCATTCCTGTGACACGTTCTTAACTCCACATTATTTTTACCACGATTACTTAATTGTTCAACATTACGATATGTATGAGGTACATGGTTAGTCTAAAACAGACATTTGAGAGCAAAGCTCTTTTAAAGGGAAATCACGGGAATAAAAACAAATTATTTAAATCATTCTTTTGCGTGCAGTGTATCATGGAAATCAAAGGGCTGATGGAATGTATCGCTCGAAGTAACCTCCCACTCAAAATAACCTCCAACCACCGAGTGAGCTTATAGCCCTGCCAGCTAGATGGGAGCCTGGTCAGCGGGTCTGCTCGGGGTCTCCTCTCTAAACCATCTCCAACCACCGAGTGAGCCTACTGCCCTGCCAGCTAGATGGGATCCTGGTCAGCGGGTCTGCTCGGGGTCTCCTCTCCAAAATACCTCCAACCACCGAGTGAGCCTACAACCCTGCCAGCTAGATGAGAGTCTGGTCAGCAGGTCTGCTTGGGGTGTCCTCTCCAAAACACCTCCAACCACCGAGTGAGCCTACAGCCCTGCCAGCTAGATGGGAGACTGGCAGCGTGTTTGCTCGGGGTCTCCTCTCCAAAACACCTCCAACCACCGAGTGAGCCTACAACCCTGCCAGCTAGATGAGAGCCTGGTCAGCGGGTCTGCTCAGGGTCTCCTCTCCAAAACATCTCCAACTGCCGAGTGAGCCTACAACCCTGCCAGCTAGATGAGAGCCTGGTCAGCGGGTCTGCTCGGGGTCTCCTCTCCAAAACATCTCCAACCACCGAGTGAGCCTACAACACTACCAGCTAGATGAGAGCCTGGTCAGTGGGTCTGCTTGGGGTCTCCTCTCTAAAACACCTCCAACCACCGAGTGAGCCTACAACCCTGTCAGCTAGATGGGAGCCTAGTCAGCGGGTCTGCTCGTGGTATCCTCTCCAAAACACCTCCAACCACCGAGTGAGCCTACAGCCCTGCCAGCTAGATAGGAGCCTGGTCAGCGGGTCTGCTCGGGGTCTCCTCTCCAAAACACCTCCAACCACCGAGTGAGCCTACAACCCTGCCAGCTAGATGGGAGCCTGGTCAGCGGGTCTGGTTAGGGTCTCCTCTCCAAAACACCTCCAACTACCGAGTGAGCCTACAGCCCTGCCAGCTAGATGGGAGCCTGGTCAGCGGGTCTGCTCGGGGTCTCCTCTCCAAAACACCTCCAACCACCGAGTGAGCCTACAGCTCTGCCAGCTAGATGGGAGCCTAGTCAGCGGGTCTGCTCGGGGTCTCCTCTCCAAAACACCTCCAACCACCGAGTGAGCCTACAGCCCTGTCAGCTAGATGGGAGCCTGGTCAGCGGGTCTGTTCGGGGTCTCCTCTCCAAAACTCCTCCAACCACTGAGTGAGCCTACAGCCCTGCCAGCTAGATGGGAGCCTGGTCAGCGGGTCTGCTCGGGGTCTCCTCTCCAAAACACCTCCAACCACCGAGTGAGCCTACAGCCCTGCCAACTAGATGGGAGCCTGGTCAGTGGGTCTGCTCGGGGTCACCTCTCCAAAACACCTCCAACCACCGAGTGAGCCTACAGCCCTGCTAGCTAGATGGGAGCCTGGTTAGCGGGTCTGCTCGAGGTCTCCTCTCCAAAACACCTCCAACCACCAAGTGAGCCTACAGCCCTGCCAGCTAGATGGGAGCCTGGTCAGCGGGTCTGCTCGGTCTCTCGTCTCCAAAACACCTCCAACCACCGAGTGAGCCTACAGCCCTGCCAGCTAGATGGGAGCCTGGTCAGCGGGTCTGCTCGTGGTCTCCTCTCCAAAACACCTCCAACCACCGAGTGAGCCTACAACCCTACTAGCTAGATGGGAGCCTGGTCAGCGGGTCTGCTCGGGGTCTCCTCTCCAAAACACCTCCAACCACTGAGTGATCCTACTGCCCTGCCAGCTAGGTGGGAGCCTGGTCAGCGGGTCTGCTCGGGTCTTTCCTTTCGACCTGCCACCGAATGTGTATAATGCAGTGTGGACTAGCCTCAAAATCTCTGAACATCCTCAATGCATGATTTGAAAATAAGTATACCAGCATATTTAGCAACGGGGATCTTAACATGGGCATAAAGAAACAATTACTGATTCAACGACATAGGCAGGAACCATAAGAATAAGGCCAATCAAGAATCTCTGCTCCTCGGGCTGATAATAAACAAGAAGATGCTCAAAGATAAGGAACAAAGATAAGACCACTGATCTGGTACCACGAGAAAATACGCCAACACGGCTTTTTTGAAGAGTTTCTTGTATTGCTCCGACGAAAAATTCGTAGGAGAAACATTTTTGGCCCCCCGAGAATGCCTGAACCTTTCACCCATGTTTCTAAATGTTTATCCCATGTATACTGTCGCATGAAATCAATGATTCCCAGGATGAGCTCATGGTTTTCTTCATCGACCCCCGCAAGTAGAGAATAATCCATTACATCCCTGGAGGCGAGAAAGGATATATCATTCCAGGCAGCTCTTTCCAATTACCGCTTTGCTTTATTTCCAACAGAAATAGGAGAAGAAAGCATTGCCTCGATTAAGTTCTGATCTAGAAGCACTTTGTTGTTCCCATTGCAATGTAGATTGTAGCGCGACCTTGAAGAACCCTTAAGGTCATAAAGCCTTATTATACTTCGTCCAAATAGTAAGTTTTCCATAACCAACACATCCATTCTCAAGTCCTTTCCACCTTTCACATGCTTGATTATAACCTGATAGATTCTAAGAATCTTTGCTAAGCATGTTGGACTTCCTGTAGTAATTGACTCTGAAAGATATTTAAAGTACTCTGGAGCAAATTTGATAAATGATTCCAGTTCTGTTTTTGTCACCTGCTTTACTACAAACCTGGCATCCAAGGATTTTGCAAAGAAAACATTACTCTTACCACCTTGTGCCCCCACTTCTTGCAGCGGCTAAGTGATCTTATGAAATCAAGTTCACACGGGCATCAAGTCCTTCTCAAACTATCAAACTGTTTTGCATAATAGCAGTCAACTGCGTATTTTACTTTACCCAAGGATCTATCGTCCGAAAAAGAAACTCTGGCATGCTTACTATATGTTAGTGGATTGTCACTCAAGAAACTCTTGCATGCAGATTCTGATAAATTGTTGTATTTTGCCAATGAAATATTTCTGAGTGATTCTTCATCTACTGACTTTAAAAGGTGGACATTTCCAACATCAGAAAATGACAACTTAGTGAAAGGACCTGATCCGTCTTTTGCTTTACTACAGATATCATATATCTGAAAATGGTAATTAGTGGAAGCAAGTGCATGTGAAATGATACTGGTTGGTTCATCATCATAAATTAAGATGACAGTGCCATCAACTCCAACTAGAAGAAGCAATCGAGCTCCACCTAGATGTTCCAATTCCCGAAAAAGGGAGACATAAACAGGATTGTAATCTGTTAGGATTTGACTTGAATTCTTATACACCAGATTGTAAAAATGCAAAACAGCATCTCCTCCAAGAGCAAGAGATCTTCAGAATTTCCTTCTGCCCTGTCGCTTCTTGAGAAATCAGCAGTCTGCACTTCATTAGCTCACATTGGTTCATCTGAATTGCCAGGGGTTGTCCATTTCTCATCTAAAGTTCCTGAAAAATCTTCTATAGATTGACATAGTGTGTCAGGAAGGACCCTATGACAAACAAAATCTGATTCAAGATCTAATTTGTTGCTTGATGCCAAGCATACAGGGGAAATGTTTGCGCACTTTTTATTATCCATAGACTATATTCCAGTATTTATTAATTGATAACATGGATTGGTATAACCCGTACTCTCAAAAGATACTTCCTTATGGTCAAGAAAATTTGTAGTCCACATAGTAGACTCATTGTTTTATTGAATTTAAACTAACAGAACTTCTGAATAACTTATGAGCTATATTAAAATCAACAAACCTTTCCGGAGCACTTATCTTGTACTTATTCCCTGGCATGAAAACTCTAAACACTTCATGCTTACTAATATCTGAACCAGAAACAAACATTAAATGCTGATCCCACAAATATGCCAGGAAAAGTAACTGCTTCCTCAGCTTATTTATCTCAAGAATATCGATCACCGGCTCCTTCCTTTCTCATCCCATTTTGCACAGCTTTATGAAAATATTCCTATTGGCTAAGAAAGAATTCACGCTGAAGATAAATTTGATCCATTAGATCAAGGTCTAATCAAGTATCAGTACCCAACATAAAATATTAGGATGACTAATGAATAAACGTGTCAAATTCTATCTACAACCAACTGACCAAGAAACAAAGTTATGAAATAAATCGCAAAAGAGTAATAGAACGTGACATTAACAGGGAAATCCACATATCTCCCTAATATTGAAATATGCCATACATCATTAGCAAGAACAATAAGGACCCAGTGGGATCACAACCCACGGAAAGATTAGGGATCCCCTGATACCCGCTACTCCACGAACATTCTGATAACACTTGCACTAATCTCTAACAAAACAAACCTCAATAAAATATTTTGCGTACAAAAAATTTGTGGATCCCTTAAGAACAAGAAATCAAAGGAGTACCATGTAGCTAATAAAATCTTTTCGACGAAATAAAACCATAGAAGTTATAAATAAATTGCATTCCCTTGATACATGCATCCAAACGATAGTAGAGAAGCAAAATAGGTAGTCAACTAAACAGCACTCGAGATTTATGCATCAACTACAAACAAAACTGGCTTGTCAAAAGAATGAATTACTTATCTTTAGATATTAAATTAATGGCGGATAAAATGCATTAAGTTACTAGATTCTCTAACTTGCAGCATACCTCAGCTTCTCTAAGTTGATAGTTTATTGGATTTCAGAGGGGAAGAGGAGTTATATTTCTAAAACAATTCAGCATTTATAGGGAAGTTGGTAGCTATAGGTTGGGGTAAAAATGTAACTTACAATTAAAAAACGCACCTTCGCCAACTAGATTTACATAAATTTCATAAAACAAATTCTATTTTCGATCATAAGATGTCTTTTGGTCCTTCACGAAGGAAAATTAAAGAAATTTACACAATAAGCAATAACAAAGCACACACTGTCCTATGATCCTCGCCCTATCTGTAATGGATTGGTGAGAACGACTATAGGATGGGACGATTTCAAGTATGAGGACCTCACATACGAAATATCTGCGCATGACCCTGGTCTTCACTTGGTTCCTCTTCTATAGCCATGACGTTCGTCTGAGTTCTTCTGTGCTGGTCACTCTCCACGCTCATCGCACCATAAAATGTTGAAACCGGAATCCGATCTCCGTGGAGTTCGAGATCCCAAAAGAGGGGTGACCGCGCACCTACTGCACTCAAGCGAATAATCCAGGCACAAGACTAGGAACATAAGGTACAGACCCAAGGTCTCAGCGTGGAGGTCCTACTACATACCCGGAAGACTAACAGACTCTTCTCCTCCCAAGCCAAAGACTGAGCTAATTAGGCACCTTTGGAAGGTTCTCTTGGCCGACCAGAACACCTAAGGAGGATCTCAAGATCCACTCCATTTTAAAAAGAGGTGCCACCTCGGGTCTACGTAAAACATCCTTCATCGGCCCTACAAATAACATAACCTCGCCGAGCAGTTCTATTTCATACGGCCCCGATTGGGCCGCCAAAAATGTAATATAGGCCTTCTAGGACCGGCATAAACTTGGGCTTAAGCCCGCTACTCCCCGCTTGATACTGCAACACCTATACGCCAACGTCTTGACAAGCGACTGCCAGCTGAACAACCGCCGACTAACTTAAGCTGGCCAAATATATTGCACACACCCCTTTTTCAGGGGGTTGTGGCACGCATTCCCTGCAAATGGATAATATACAACTTCCTCGGAGTCTTCTTCGGGAACCCCAGAACATCACCAATCCGGCTCACACGTCTGGATGGGATTCACACAGCATGCCTAAACCTGTATTCACGCTTCCGGGTGCTAATGCAGTTAATAGCGGGGATGTGAACATCAACCCGTCGGAGAGCACCCTTCCCCCACCCGTCGGTGGAGAGGGGCTTCCATGCAAATATGGAAAATGAGGGCTTCACCTACCCGAGTAGAAATTTCGTTACCCTTGACGCGTATGTTGGCGGAGCCGCAGCCGCGTATCCTGCATGAGGCTTGATGCCTAACGACTGTAGCGACTGTACACGCACAGATCCGGATGTCTCAATATGAGCTCTGATTCTTCCTCCCGCTATGGATCTCGGTAAATAATTTCCCTCTTCATGAGGGGCTCTGGTAGCCTCTTCCAAATGGCCGAGGGAAGGCGGCCTCTTCTTGCGGGAGGTGGCCTGGATAGGAAAAAAAGGAAGAGGCCCGGACAACACCTCTAGGGGGCGGCCTTGATAGGAAAAAGTCGAGGGGTCGGGCTGCACTTCCAGGCGGCGGCCTGGACAGGAAAAAGAGGGGCTCGGGCCATTGCTTCAGGCGGTCGGAGAAAGAGGGAGCGGCGCGGGGGTACTGCTCCAGGTGGCCGATGGGAGAGAGAGCCGAGGCTCGGTCCAGACGGCGGCGATGAGGGTGGAGGACAAGCACGGCGCGGACTTCCTTTTGATTTCTCCGAGCGAGAATGGTGGCGAGAGGAAGATCGAGAGCATGGGGGAGGGTAAACAGTGGCTGCCCTTTTTCTTTTCAGCAAAACCCGATCCTCCCTTTAGGGTTGGCTCCTCTTGCCCCTTATTCTCCTTTTTCCGCCCTTCCTCTTAAAATCGGGCTTCTATAACACTTTATATATTTAAACTTAAATATATAAAAACATCAATCTACCACCAATATGCACCCATTGAGCGAGATCACACCAAGTCGACGCTCATGGCGCGCCTCAAGTGCGCTACCTGGGGAGGGTCCCGCTCGGCCGGGTACGGGGTTGTACAGAGGTAATGAATCAATCTGTCACTCTAGCTAACAACCAGATTCAGTTGGAAAAGAAAGCTCAAGAGCAAAACTTCAAGACATGTGAAAAAGTTGGCTATTTCAAAGATGAAGTCATAGGAACCCTCTCTGTAGAAGTCAGAAAGGGGGAGGAGTAAGTAAAGGAACAGCTAGATAAGAAAGTCCAAAAGATGAAAGATCTATGGGATGATCAAATTAAAGAGATTCAAACATCAGTGTTACAGGAAATTAAGAGCACAAAACTTTATACTTATGACACTGCAGTGTGGATGCACAATCTAATCTTCCCTAACTTCTCACTTGATCCCACTAACGCCCCTCCTGCCAGCTTGGATGTTCACAGGCCTACATTCTCTCCACATCCTGAACTTTATGAAGCTGCACCTCCTGAAACATGTTCACAAGTCGGGAATTCTGAACAAGCTGATGTGCCTCAACAAATACCTCCTGAGGTATAGATACCAAAGAGAAGAAAGTATGGTGAAGGTGCTTCTGCAAGCAGGTCCACTCCTATGCTAAAACCTGCAGAAAGAGAATTTGCTGAAGTCTGGAGCCCTACATCTAAATCTATTATTCTGGATACTTTAAGTGTAGTGGTGGAATTTAGTGGGCATAAGGATACCTACAACTCTTACTCTGAATGGATGCAGTATGAAAAATTTATGACTCTAAGAAGGCTTCATGATAGAAAGTATAGTCGTGAAGACCCTACTGCTCCTCCAAGACCACCCAAGTACTTTCCAAAACCGTTTATGTACTTCCAAAGATAAGAAGACAAACATCAGAGACAACATCAACAACAGAGCATGAAGTAATTGAAGATGATCAAAAGTTTTTTATATGAGATTTTGTGGAATAAGACTGTTTCCTGGACAATATCTATATATGAATCTTTAAATTTTGATGACTTAAATCTTCTATTTCATAGCATTTCTTCAATTATTTTGTTTATTAGTTATTGTATTTGTTCATTTTGATGTAATTCACCTTAGTACAGAGGGTCCTGACTTTTACAAATAGTGGGAGATTATTGGGTATTGTATCCACAATAACCTAGATTTGTATGAAGTCACCCTTGAACTAATATAAATTAAGTTTGTATTTGATGCCTTTTCAAGTTGAGTGCTTGCACGTTATTGTATAAACCTGTGTTCGTCGAGTGGGCCCCCTAGGCCAGGAGAGCGGACCAAGGCACCCTGCCCGAGACAGAATAGCATTCGGGCAGGCACCGGGTGGCCAGCTCGCTCTCGGTAAAGCCAGACGGGCGAGCCGCACGAGCTAGCCCCTCCCCCTGCACTTGCCTTGAGTTCGTCGAGCAGAGGTTTGAGCTCGACATTCGTCGAGCAGAGGTTTGAGCTCGACATTCGTCGAGCAGAGGTCTGAGCTCGGCATTCATCAAGCAGAGGTTTGAGCTTGGCATACTTTGAGCTAAAATTCGAGGTTGAGCTCGACGAGACCAGATTGGAGAGCCCCCTCTGGAGTTCCCGTAGCAACAGTCTGATACCGGCCAGCCCGCTCTCCTATAGGCAACCTGGCCGCCAGACCGCCTCGGAGCGAGCATTGGCGGGTTGTGGGGGCCTGGCTCGCGCTCGCCCAAGGAGAGAAGGCGACTCGTGGGAGCCAGGTCGCACCCGCGCTGTAGGGGTAGAGAGCAGTGGCGAGCCGACCTCCCGACTCTTGGGACTAGCACCGTTGGGCCCAGAGGCGCAATTACCTAGGTGCCCCTCCCATGGGTGCGGATATCTTGTTAGAATAGCGGAGTTATGCTGTTGGCAGACCTAGCTGGGCTGCACATAGCTGTTCAAAATAGCAGAGGTTGGCTATTTGCAGGCCTTTTTCAGAAAGCTATAAATAAGACCCAAGGGGCACCTCAGAAGGCACGCTTATCAGTATTCAGATCTTTTTGTGCTTTCTGAGATAGCCTTAGCTCGGCCTTTGGCTAAGGAGGGGAAGCGCTCTAAGATCTTTCGTGTGTGTGGTGGGTCCTCCCGCCGAGCTCTTGGGTCGGTTCCCATATCTCTTATTGCCTGGTTTGTCGGAGAGAAGTACGTGTGCGATCACCCCATCCCCAAGGGTGAACTCTACAAGGAACCGAGTTTTCAGTTTCAACATTTTGGTGCGGTGAGCGTGGAAAGTGGTCAGCACAGAAACTCTTCAACAATCTAGATGACTAGAGGAGAAGGACAAGGCTCAGATAGGTCCGACTCGCCGCCCCCGCCACCTTTGGCCACAGTGGGGATGTTCGAAGATTTCAGGCAGGAGGTACTCAGCCTCGTCAAGTTCACACTCAGCGAGCGGGCCGAGTGCTCGACTCCAGCTATCCCAATCACTGTCGCCCCGTCTCTGGGCGAGGAAGCTCCCGACAGGCGAGCTGGGAAGGAGGTCATCGAGGAAGGAAGGGGATGCGAGCTCCCCGAGCGTGTGCTCTTCCCTGTCTCGGCAAGCGGATGCCGGTTTGGCGAGATGGGTGTGTGAGATCCTCCAGCTCGCCCGGCAAGGGGAGGCAGCCCCTTTAGCGAGCTGGTCTCTTCCGCCCCAGTTCTAGAAGGGTTTAGGGAACCCGAAATATCTTACTACACTGGGAAGGGATACCCGGTCCAACACGTCCAGTGGTTTGAGAATGTGGTCTCGATCCGGCAGATGTCGGATGGGTTCAAGTGCCAACTCTTCGCCATCACCCTCAAGGAGAAAGCGAGGGAGTGGTTTCACCAGCTATCAGCCAGCTCCATTTACTTCTTCAAGGACCTGCACCGGGGGTTCATGTTAAGGTTCACCACCTCCAAGAGGAGGAGGAAGGAGTCGGAGTCCCTGTTCCACGTCAAGCAGGGAGTGAATGAGACCTTGGGGAGCTATATTGACCGGTTCCAAGAGGAGGTCACCCAAGTCTAGGTGATGCCAGACAATAGCCTGATGATGCCTTTCACCCTGGGGCTGCAACAGGGTTTCTTCAGGATGGAGCTGAAGTGAGTTCCCCCCCCCCTCTCCTACAAAGAGCTGATGGAGAGGGCGGCGAGAGAAGTTGACGGGTAGGCGTCAAATCCGGAGTTTGCCCTGAAGTTGTCCAGGTGGGCCACCAAGGAGGAAGAGCCAAGGGGTGGCAGAGGACATGAGGAGAGGAGAGTTGAGTCCCGGCAGAGGGAGCAGTGGCAACTGCAGCAGCAGCAGCCTAGGTGGGGGCGTCAGGAGCCGGACCGTCGGCTGGGCTGGAGGCCCGAGTGGCAGGATTAGGGGCCACGGAGAGGTTACTAGTGAAGGGACAACCACTAGGGGGGCTAGGATCAGTTCCACCCCACGGGTTGGAGGAAGGCCCAGAGACCTCCCCTCCCTGATCAAAATTAGGTTATGACCATAGCCATGGGGGAGAGGAGGAGAGCAGTGCGGAGAAGGAGGAGAGAAGTCAGGGTGGAGTTGCCATACTGCGACTCACACCAGGAAGAGGGGCACGCCACGCCCATGTGCCCGGAGTTCCTCGAGCTAAGAGGAAACCTGGAGCAGTACCAGTAGTAGGGCCGCCAGGAGGTGAGGATCGAGGAAGTCCTGCCTCGGGCAGAAGAGGAGGATCGATGTGAAGACCGGTCAGACGTCGGGACCCGGGGAGGGAACAGATTGATCCACGGGGGGTAGGGATAGAGGCTTCCCGGAAGGCGAGTCTCCACACTATGTACCGGAGGAGCGTTGGCTCCACATCCCAGACCCCACCCCCGAAAGAGAAGATCACCTTCTCGAGGAAAGATATGTCGGATCATGAGGATCCCATCTACGATGTGCTGGTCATCCAGATGTCCATCAAAAATTTCACCGTCTCTAGGATCCTCATTAATAACGGGAGCTCCGTCAACGTCATCTTTAAGAAGGCATTCGATGCGATGAAGGTGAAGGCGAAGAGGGTGCTGGCATCAGATGGCCCCTTGTTTGAATTCTCGGTGGTAGATAAAGGATGTAGAAGGAGGAGTGGGGCTCCACGTCACTCTGGGGGAACAGTCCCGGAATTGCCGGTTTGTCATCCTGGACACCCCTAGTAGCTATAATGCCATCTTCGGAAGGCCCCTCATCAGCGCCTTCCGCTACGTCCCCTCATCGTTCCACCAATGCCTGAAGTTTAATGTCGAGGGGATCCAGGTCCGGGTGCGGGGTTACCCCAAAGTAGCAAGAGAGTGCTACATCACCGTCGTAAATTCTTTCTCCTGGCAGGAGGAGGCCGAGGAGATGGTGCGGAGAATGGAGGAGGCAGAGTAGGAAGTCGGAGGAGAAGAGATGGAGGAGGATAACTACACTGTGGTGGAGGAGTCAGGAGGAGCCTGAGAGGAGTCGGCCGAGGCAATGACCGTGGAAGAAGTAGTGGAAGCTGAGGAGGCCTGAGTCCCGGAGGAGAGGGACACCAAAGAATGGGGGGAGCAGTCCAAGCTAGAGGCTACAGAGGAGATCGAGGAGATGGAGGTTCTCACCCTTGGAGGTAGTGTGGAGAAGGTTCGCATCAGCAGAGGGCTGACCCCGAAGGCTCAGTGTAGGCTATTGGTATGCATCCAAAAGAATGTGGACATCTTCGTATGGAGCGTTGCGGAGATGCTCGGGATTGATGCGGACGTGGCTTGCCACCGCCTCAACCTGGACCCGGGAGCCCGCCCCATCCACCAGAAGAAGAGATCAACCGCGGACAAGCTGGCCTAGCCCATTAGGGAGGAGGTGGCGAAACTCCTCAAAGACGGCTTTATATCCGAAATACAGTACCCCGGCTGGGTCTCCAATGTAGTCATGCTTAAAAAAGGAGACGACTGGTGGCGTATGTGTGTTGATTTTTCTTTGATTAATAAATCATGCCCTAAGTACTGTTATCCATTACCTCGGATCGACGCGCTGGTTGACTCAGTCGTCGGTTTTCCAGTAATGAGCTTCCTAGATGAATTTTCAGGTTACCATCAGATCAGGATGCATCCCCCGGACATCAAGGATGTTTCATTCATTATAGGAGATGGATGCTACTGCTATAAGATGATGCCCTTTGGGCTGAAGAATGCAGGGGCAACATACCAGAAGATGATGGACAGGGTCTTCCGGGAATAGAAGTGGAGGAACCTGGAAGTGTACGTAGACGATCTAATGATCAAGAGTCAAGACATGGAGTCTCACCTCCAGGACCTGGAGGAAACCTTCGCCACCCTGTGCAAATACAAGATGCGGCTGAATCCCCTGAAATGCATCTTCGAGGCCAGCAGGGGGAAGTTCTTGGGGCATCTCCTCATCCCTGCAGGGGTCGAGCCAAATCCTGACAAGGTCAAGACCATCATGGAACTAGGGTCACCATGGAATGCTCAAGAGGTGCAACGATGGACGGGGAAGTTAGCAGGATTGAGACGGTTCCTCTCCCAGGCCGAGGAGAATTGCTCCCCCTTCTTCAAGACACTAAGGGGGGGTCAAAAGTTCGAGTGGACGAATGAGTGTGAGGGGGCATTCCAGGCCCTGAAAAGGCAGTTGACCCAGGCTCCTCTACTCCAAGGGCCGAAAGAGGGGGAGGACCTATTTGGGTCGGAGTAGAGGCCTTGATCTCCGTCCTGGTTCAGGAAGAAGGGAAGAAATAGCTCCCCATATATTATGTGAGCCGGGTCCTGAGGAAGGCCGAGCTTCGGTACCCCATCTTGGAAAAGCTGGCCTTCGCCCTAATCATCTCTGCCTGGAGGCTTCGTCTCTACTTCCAGGCATACTCTATTCGAGTGGTGACTGACCATCCCCTCCGCAACATCCTTGAGGGGTGGAGCATTCGGGCAAGCATCGGGTCGACAGCTCGCTCTCAGCAAAGCCAGACGGGCGAGCCGCACGAGCTAGCCCCTCCCCCCGCACTCGCCTTGAGTTTGTCGAGCAGTGGGTTGAGCTCGACATTCGTCGAGCAGAGGTTTGAGCTCGACATTCGTCGAGCAGAGGTTTGAGCTCAACATTCGTCGAGCAGATTTCTGAGCTCGGCATTCGTCGAGCAAAGGTTTGAGCAAATATTCGGGGTTGAGCTCGACGAGCCCAGATTAGCAAGCCCCCTCTGGAGTTCGCTTAGTGATAGCCTGAGACCGGCCAGCCCACTCTCTTATAGGCGACCTGTTGTAATTTATGAAGTTAAAGTGGTTGATAGGGCACGTCGGGCGGTCTAAGCGGCCTGAGCAGTCTGAGTCCGTGGCCTGGGAGGACTACTGGTTGCGGCCTGGGGGACTTGGCTTGGATGGTGGCTTGGATATTCTTGTGGAGCGGCATGTGCGGCCTCTATTGTGATCTGGGCGGGCTGGTTTGCGTCCTGGATGGCGTATGGCCAAGGAAGTCTTGCAACTTATGCATCAAGTGGAGCGGCCTGAGCGGACTGTGTTGGCGGTCTGTTGGCGGTGCTCAGCTTGATCTGCAGCCTTACAGTTGGCCAGCTCTTGTGGTAACCGGGCGGATTGGGAGTTGTATCTGCGGTGTGTTGGCGGACCTGTTTATTGCATCCGCGGAGTCCGCATTTGTGGATGCTTTGTAGATAGTTAGAACCCGCCAACCCATTAGTTCATCTCAAAACCCAAGTGTTGAGATGAAGGGTGGCGGGGTACATGAAAACAAAGGGGAAAAGTCTGCAGGCGGTGTGGGATTAACCCCAACCACAGGACCATGGGGATATTCTGCCACAAGGCGGCCCATCGGGGTCAACTCCCAGACCTGGAACGCGATGGGGAAGCCAAATACGCGGTCCCACACACACGTGTCCTGCTGGCTAATATAATCTTAACAGAGATGGGCTTTTATTATTGCCGAGATCTCCATATTGCGATGGATGTTTCATATCCTTGTGGCAGACTGTCCTACTGATTGGCGGTCTGGGTCTTCTGTGTCCGCCGTGCTCGCGCTAGTTGCTTGGTGGGCTGCTGGACTTGGTCATTTTCTGTGACAAGTCCATGGTGTATGCAGAGTACGCAGAGTCCGCTGTTGACCGGGCGGACTGCTTGTTGGTCATGGACTCGTTGCGTGCTATGGCATTGTTGTCGAGATGTGCGGACTGCAACCTTGTCTGCGTATAGTGTGCGGACTGATGCAACATGAGTTGCGGTTATGTCTGCATGCTGTGTTGTATTGCGGACTGCTGCAGTATGAGTTGGTGTATCTGCATTCTATGTTGAGTAGCGGACTGGCGCTATGCTTGTGTTGGGTGGACTGGTGTTGTGCTTGTGTTGTGTGGGCTGGCTTGTGTCCGCATGGTGGCGGACTGGTTTTTTGATCTGGCGCCTGGAGGATTAGTCTGGCCAAGTCCTTGCGGACTTGGCAAACTGGGTTGTGTTAGCGCGCAAGCAGGGGTGGTGACTTTATTCACTAGGGTGGTGACCACACTCCTCACCTTATCTATAAATAAACACCCCCCGGCACATCTACAGTAACTGAGTGAACAGTAAGTGGGGGCTTGGTTAGTTGTTGTGGTCTAGATTTTTCTATCCATGATGGTTGAGTAGAGTTGACTGTTTGTTGTTTGTAGGTTGTGCGGCTAACACTGAGGAGCCAGGAGTTTTGTTTGACAGTTTTCTCTGCTTCAGATTTCCATGTTCAATAACCTGTCTGACGAACTCGGCGGTCTAGGCGGTCTGTTCTTTAGTTCAAAAGCAGCTTGTAGCAGTCAGCGAATAACGGCGTGTCCGCTCGACCTCGCGGTCTCAGCGGACTCCGTGTTCTATTCGTCTTCTAGCAGCAGCAGCAGTTCGAGCGGCCTCGGCGACTCTGCCGGACTGGGCGGTCTCGGCGGTCTCCAGTGTTGTTCGCTCGAATTATTTTACTTGTATTTTTCCTGTTCCTTTGTACTGGCGAAATCATGTCTCACCATGTATACCTTGCCTTGTAAAGAATAAATAATATATGATCTGCTTGCCCATGTGATTGCATTTGGTTGTTGAGCTTGCTTTCCTGGTTTCCATACGATCAAGGTGTGATCTTGATAGTTCTGAGGATATTAATTTGGCATTAGGCTATCTCGTTGACCACTTTGAGAAAATTCAACATGGTATCAGAGCAAGGTTCAGTTGCTTGAGCGGTGATCAACTTGTGTTGTTGCTCTATGCTTCTGGAAGCTTAACCAAAGTTCCTGCAATGGAAGGGAACTATGCAAGAGTTCTGGGTATTGAACTCTTGTACATGACTAACTTTAAGAAGTGGAAGTCGTGCATGAAGAGTTTTCTTGTTGGCGAGGAGTTATGGGAGGTCGTCCGTGGTGACGACAGGCAGGAGGTTACTACTGCTTTTGGGACTGCAGAGCAGGTGAGAGTCTGGAGGAAAACTAATGCAAAGGCAGAGTTTACACTCAAGAGGGTTGTTTCACCGGAGTTGTTTGATCACATCATTGGATGTGAGTCAGCTGCTAATATATGGACAACTATTGATGGGTTGTTCAACAGGAAGAATGTAGCGAGGCTACAGTTCCTGGAGAATGAGTTGGCTAGGATAACTCAAGGAGACCTGACCATCTCGAAGTTATTTCTGAAGATGAAGAGCATGTGTGCTGAGATATCAGCGCTTGATCCTAATGAGCCTATTTCTGAGGCTAAGTTGAAACGACACATAATTCGCCGCTTGCGGAAGGAGTATGTTGCCCTTGTAACTTCTGTTCAAGGTTGGGCCACTCAGCCATCTTTGCTGGAGCTTGAGAACCTGCTTGCTTCGCAGGAAAGTTTGGCAAGATAGATGACATGAGTGACTATCTCTAAAGGAGGTAGTGAAGCGCTGTTCACGGGCAAGAAGAAGAAGAGATGGGAAGGGAAGAACAAGAATACTGCTGCTTAAAATTAGCCTTCAAATTCTTATCAACCAGAGAGGAGCGCTGCTCCTAAGAAGGATTGGAAGAAGAACTTGAAGTGCTACAGGTGTCATCAGCGGGGACACTTCAAGCGTGACTGCAAGGTCAAATTGCAGCCTGGGCATGCTACAGGAAAGGATGAAGCTTGCTTAAGTACTGAAGAAGCTGGATGGGGCAGAGCTTTCATGATGGACACTTGTGTTTGTGCTTTGTCCGTTGTCGACTTCAACGATAAGTGGATCGTGGACTCCGGGTGTGGTCATCACCTCACCGGAGACAAGTCGAAGTTCTCTTCTCTGCATGCCTACTAAGGTAACGAAGCTATCATAACTTCTGATAATACTGTTTATGTAGTAGAGAAGGAGGGGGTTGTGTCTTTGGGTAGTGATAATGGGCCACTCACGTTAAGGAGTGTGTATCACGTACCGGGCATGAATAAGAACCTCTTCTCTGTGACCAATGCGGTAGACGCAGGTTATCATGTTCTGTTTGGGCCAACAGAAGTGAAGTTCCTTCACAATGTATCAGCGATAAAGGTTGATGTTGCTCATGTTGGCAGTAGAGTTAAGAACTTGTTTGTTCTTGCAACAAACTCTTATGTTGATCGGATGAGAGCAAAAGATAGCACTGCTATATGACATGGGAGGCTGGGGCATGTAGGAATGGATAAATTGAAAGTTATGGCAAACAGGAGTCTTATGAGAGGCTTGACTAATCTTTCTTCCTTTGGTGACGGGCACGTTTGCACGGGATGTCAGTAAGGCAAGGCTCATCGCCTTCCGTTTGATAAGTCACTAATGAGGAGCAAGAGACCATTGGAGTGTATCCATGGTGACTTGATGGGACCAACCGTCACTGCTAGCCTTGGTGGGAGCAGATACATGCTTTTATTGATTGATGACTACTCAAGATATACTTGGGTTTATTTCTTGAAGGCGAAATCAGAAGCTTTCTAGGTGTTTTTGGATTTCAAGGAGCTAGTGGAGGGCCGGCTTGTCCTGCGGATCAAGAAGTTTAGAACAGACAACAGTGGTGGGTTTGTCTCCTCTGAGTTTTCTAACTTCTGCAGGAAGCACGGGATCCAGAGAGAGCTTACTTGTGCTCATACTCCACAACAAAATGGAGTAGCGGAGCGGAAGATCCATCATCTGATGGAAACCTGCAAGTATTGGCTTCATGCGAAAGACATTCCTAGGTCCTTCTGGGCAGAGGGGATGTCTTGTGCTTCTTACGTCATCAATCGGATGCCGCTCAGCCCGATCAACATGAAGTCTCCTTTTGAGATATTGCTGAAGGAGAAGCCAATTTGGAACACCTTCGAGTGTTTGGATCAACTTGCTATGTGCATGTCCTGAATGCTTCAAGGACAAAGCTTGATGCAAAAGTAAGGAAGCTTGTCTTTGTTGGCTATGATGAGCGGAAGTAGGGATGGAAATGCATGGATCCTGTGATGAAGAAGTTTGTTGTATCAAGAGACATGGTCTTTGATGAACTGACATCGTATGGAGGTGGGTCGATTGATCTACCAGAGAGCAAGGTTGATGAAGAGCAGAAGGTGGCTGCTGAAGTTCTAGAAGATGAGCTTGATGTTTCACCAGCAGCTCCTGTTGCTTCAAGCTCTGGTGCTGAGGTTTCTGGCTCAGGAAGCAGGGGGACCATTGATTAAAGGTTGCCTGGGAATGGAGCTGAGCCTGAAGAAGCAACGGAGGTGGTGAGCAAGGAGCAGACCCTTCAGATATCAAAGAGGGTTGTTAATCCACCAGCTCGATACTGTGATGGGAATGCAGTGAGTTTTGTCCCCTGCTTCTTTGCAGGTCCTCTAGATGAGCGAGAGCCTGCAAACTTCAATGAGGCCACTGGAGTCAAGGAGTGGGAAGATGCCATGAAGGAGGAGATTGTTGCTCTCAAGAAGAATGAAACTTGGGACCTTGTGCCCAAGGTTGATGACATTACTCCAGTGACTTGCAAGTGGGTGTACAAGTTGAAGAAGAAGGCTTATGGCAGCATTGATAGATATAAGGATCTCCTGGTTGCTCGAGGATTCTCACAACAGTATGGAGAAGACTATGAGGAGACATTTAGTCCAGTTGTAAAGATGACTGCGGTTCGGGTGGTGATCGCCTTTGCTGTTTGCAAGGGATGGAGAATGTGGCAGCTTGATGTGAAGAATGTTTTTCTTTACGGAGAGATTGATAAGGACATCTTCATGGATCAACCACTTAGTTTTGTTTTTGAAGTTCATCCAGACTATGTCGGCAAACTCAGGAAGGCTCTCTACGGGTTGAAGAAAGCTCCTAGAGCTTGGTATGGAAAGATAGCAGAGTATCTTTAATTCTATGGTTATCTTGCTTCCAACTCGGATTCTAGCTTGTTCATCAAGAAGAAGGGGGAGCTGCAAGTCTTGGTCTTGCTGTATGTTGATGATATGATTATCACAGGCAATTCAGAGGAGGAGGTAGCTAGGCTTAGGGCTGAGCTAGCTATTCGCTTTGAGATGAAAGACTTGGAAGAGCTTCATCACTTTCTTAGTCTTGAAGTGGAGAGGAAGGAGAGCGGGATACTCATCTTCCAAAAAGGATATGCGGATCACATTGTCAATCTATTTGGTATGGGCAAAGGAAAGATTTATTCTACTCCTCTGGATCTTAGTCTGAAGCTTCGACGAGATGAAGGAAGGATTCTTCCTGATCCCTTGGTGTTCAGAGCTCTAGTGGGGAGCTTGATCTACTTAACGATTACAAGGCTAGACATTGCTTACACTATTGGCCAAGTAAGTATGTTTATGGCTAAACCAAGGAAGTCTCATCTTGTAGCAGCAAAGAACATCTTGAAGTATGTCAAGGAAACTTCTGATATGAGACTCCTCTATAGTAGGGACACGGTGTTTTCTTTGCTTGGATACACAGATTCTGATTATGGTGGTGACTTGAATGATCAAAGATCAATTTCGAGTTGTGTTCACTTGTGGATCAGCTTGCATTTCGTGGTGTAGCAAGAAGCAAGACTCAGTGTGTTTACTACGAAAGCTGAGTATAAGGCTTCGGCCTTGGCTGCCCGGGAAGCCATCTGGTTGAGAAGGCTTATAGAGGATGTTCATGAGGAAGTGACAGGTCCCACTTTACTTCGGGGTCGTAATGAGAGTGCTCTCAAACTGGTGAACAATGCAGTTTATCACTCAATGACCAAGCATATTGATATCGAGCACCGCTTCATAAGGGAGAAGGTGTTGGAGGGATCTCTTGTGGTCGGGCATGTTCGGAGTGAAGACAATCTTGCTGACATCTTCACGAAGCCGCTGTCGAAGGGGTCATTTCAACGATTACGAGGGTTGCTGGGCTTGATCACCACTTCTCACTTCAAGGGGGAGTATTGAAATTTATGAAGTGAAAGTGGGTGATAGGGCAGGCCGTGCGGTCTGAGCGGCCTGAGCATTCTGAGTTAGCGGCCTGGGCAGACTACTGGTTGCGGCCTAGGGGACTTGGCTTGGACGGTGGCTTGGTTGTTCTTGTGGAGTGGCTTGTGCGGCCTCTGTTGCAATCTGGGTGTTCTGGTGTGCGGCCTGGATGGTGTATGTCCAAGGAAGTCTTGCAACTTGGGCATCAAGTAGAGCGGCCTGAGCGGACTGTGCTGGCGGTCTGTTAGCAGTGCTCAGCTTGATCTGCGGCCTTGCAGTTGTCCAGCTCTTGTGGTAACGGGGCAGATTGGGAGTTGTATCTGCGGTGTTTTGGCCGACCTGTTTATTATATACGCGGAGTCCGCATTTGTGGACGTTTTGGAGATGGGCTTTTGTTCTTGCCGAGCTCTCCATGTTGCGATGGATGTTTCACATCCTTGTGGCGGACTGTCCTACTGATTGGCGGTCTGGGTCTTCTGTGTCCACCGTGTTGGAACACCCTATTACTTATTTGGGCAAGTATCACTATGTCTTTTAGGAAATATGTTTTGACCTCCTTGTATAGATATAAAGGTCAATTAGAATTGAGTCTAAGGGTTAGTATTTAGGTTTGAAAGCTGCCCTCAAGACCAGAGATTTCAGTTCAGGATACTAAGTCATTTCGTCGAGCTCAGTACGACGAATCATCGAACTCCATTCGACGATCGCTGAGCTCACTTCGACGAATCGTCGAACTCCATTCGACGATCTCTGAGCTCAACTTCAACAAGTCGTCGAACTCCATTCGACAATCTTCGGGCTCAGATCGACGTTCTTTTCTCCAGTTTGTTTCTCTATCTCTGAGCTCAGTTCGACGATAGTTGAGCTCAGATCGACGATCTCTGTTTCCGTCTAAGTCCAGTCTCTGAGCTCAGTTCAATGATAGTGGAGCTCAGTTCGACGTTTTTCTGGTGAGATCGACGTTTTTCAAGATTCAAATTCAGACAGTTGTGGAATTATTCTCAGCATTTATTTCAAGGATCTTGTAGTCGTTTTCAATTAATCTGGAGCAAGTTTCAAGGGATTTTCAAAGGAATGTTTTTATTGGACTTTCCTCCAGAAGACAAATGCAGTTAAGGAAGTCATTTATGACAGGCTAACGGCTATCTTGGACAGAGAAGTATTCTATTCAGATCTAAGGAATAAAAGATTAGTTTTTTCATTCTTCTCTGACACACATATTCTGCAACAACAACAATTACACAACAGAAGAGAAAGAGTTGCAGACATTCTCAGTCTTAGAATTCATACAAGACACCATCACAAAAGGAGATCAACATACTAATACTTTCAAATCCCTTTTGATTCCAGTGTTCAAAGGCCATCATCATTCAAGACTCCAGACACCACACATTTCAGCTGTTGCTGAAATCATCTTTTGCTGGAGATCAAATTTTCTGAAGGCCTATCACCCTACTGCAAAGCTTCACTTCCTGAACAACTCAAGATCTCAGGGGGAGCTTTGACAACATCCACTATCTTCTCTCTGATTGTTGATAGAGAAGATCATCTCTCCCTCTCTCTCTCTCTCTCTCTCTGCTGTAAAGGGTTTATCAAACTCCCTTCAAAAGTTTGTGCTGGTTTCTGAGACCTTGTCAAAACTCAGTGGTGGCAAGACACCTGATCAAAAATCTGGTTTGGTTTTTGAGCAACTTATCAAAAGCTCATTGGTGCCCAGGACACCTGATCAACTCATCCTGCAGTGGATTCCTACCTAGGGTGGTAGACGAGTGGATGTACCCAGATTGATTGGGGAACCACTATAGCTCCTTGTGTCTTCTAGTTGCTTACTTTCTTTTTGTTTTCTGGCTGTGGTTTATGATTGCTTTTTGATTAGATAGTTGCTGTGTTTACTTTATTTTATTTGCTTCCCTGTTCACTTAGGAATACAACAACTGTTGTAAAAAATTTTATGCAAGCACCATACTCTATTCACCCCCCCTTTAGAGTATATCAGATCTAACTTGCACTTTCACACCATGCTCGCGCTAGTTGCTTGGTGGGCCGTTGGACTTGGTCATTTTTTGTGACAAGTCCATGGTGTCCGCAGAGTCCGCAGAGTCCGCTGTTGACCGGGAGGACTGCCTGTTGGTCGTGGACTCGTGCCGGGCTGTGGCATTGTTGTCGAGCTGTGCTGACTGCCACCTTGCCTGCGTACAGTGTGCGGACTGATGCAGCATGAGTTGTGGTTGTGTCCGCATGTTGTGTTGTATTGCGGACTGCTGCAGTATGAGTTGCGAGTGTATCCGCACGCTATGTTGAGTAGCGGACTGGCGTTATGCTTGCATTGGGCGAACTGGCACTGCGCTTGCGTTGTGCGGGCTGGCTTTTGTCCACATGGTGGCGGACTGGTTTTTTGACCTAGCGCCTGGAGGATTAGTCTGGCCAAATCCTTGTGGACTTGGCGGACTGGGTTGTGTTAGCGCGCAAGCTGTGGTGGTGACTCTATTCAATAGGGTGGTGACCACACTCCTCACCTCATCTATAAATAGACCCCCCCCGGCACATCTACAGTAACTGAGTGAACAGTAAGTGAGGGCTTGGTTAGTTGTTGCGGTCAGGATTTTTCTGTCTGTGCGGGTTGAGTAGAGTTGATTTTTTGCTATTTGCAGGTTGCACGACTAACACTGAGGAGCAAGGAGTTTGGCTTTGACTGCGGTCAGCATCAGTGAAGTTTTTGGTTACAATCGGCGGTCTCAGCAGGTTGCTTCTGCGGCTTGACAGTTTTCTCTGCTTCATCTTTCCAAGTTCAATAACCTGTCCGCCGAACTCGGCGATCTAGGCGGTCTGTTCTTCAGTTCAGTAGCAGCTTGTAGCAATCAGCGAATAACGATGTGTCCGCGCAACCTCGTGGTCTCGGCAAACTCCGTGTTTTATTCGTCTTCTAGCAGCAGCAGCAGTTCGGGCGGCCTCGGCGACTTTGGCGGACTGGGCGGTCTCGGCGATCTCCAGTGCTGTCCGCTCGAATTATTTTACTTGTATTTATCCTGTTCCTTTGTACTGGTGAAATTATGTCTCGCCATGTATACCTCGCCTTGTAAAAAAGAAATAATATATGATCTGCTTGCTCCTGTGATTGCATTTAGTTATTGAGCTTGCTTTCCTGGTTTCCGCACGATCAAGGTGTGATCTTGATAGTTCTGAGGATATTAATTTGGCATTAGACAATCTCGTTGACCACTTTGAGAAAACTCAACATGACCTGGCCGCCAGCCCACCTCAGAGTGAGCATTGGCGGGTCTCGGGGGCCTGGCTCGCACTCTCCCAAGAAGAGAAGGCGAGTCGCGGGAGCCAGGTCCCATCCGCATCGTGGGGGTAGAGAGCAGTGGTGAGCCGACATCCCGACTCTTGGGACCGGCACAGTGGGGCCTAGAGTCGTAATTAGATGGGTGCCCCTCCCATGGGTGCAGATAGCTTGTTAGAACAACGAAGTTATGATGTTGGCAGACCTAGCTGGGCTGTACATAGCTGTTCAAAACAGCAGAGGTTGGCTATTTGAAGGGTGTTTTTAGAAAGCTATAAATAAGACCCAAGGGGCAACTCAGAAGGCACGCTTATCAGTATTCAGATCTTTTTGTGCTTTCTGAGATAGCCTTAGCTCAGCCTTTGGCTAAGGAGGGGAAGCACTCTAAAATCTTCCAGGTGTGTGGTGGGTCCTCCTGCCGAGCACTTGGGTCGGTTCCCATCTCTTGTTGTCTGGTTTGCCGGAGAGAAGTAGGTGTGCGATCACCCCTTCCCCAACGGTGAAATCCACAAGGAACCGCGTTTTTGGTTTCAACATTTTGGTGCGGTGATCGAGTTCGACATCTCCTTCATCCCTCGCCTCTCGATTAAGGCCCAAGCAATGGCCGACTTTTTGGTCGACTGCGTGACTGAGGTAGTGGAGGGGAAGCTCACTCGTCTGACTTCGTGGAAGCTTAAGGTTGACAGTGCTTCGGGAAGATATTCCTTGGGAGTGGGAGTAATCTTGGAAAGCCCCCAGGGGACGAGGAGCGAACAAACGGTAGTGGTGTATTTCCCCATCACCAACAACCAGGCCGAGTACGAGGACATAATAGCAGCGCTGCGCCTGACCAATGAGTTGGGAGTGCTCGACGTGGAGGTCCTCACTGACTCCATGGTGGTGGCTTCCCAGATCAACCGAGAGTTTGAGGCGAGAGAGCCTACCCTACGGCTATACTTATCTAAAGTGAAGGGAGTCATCGGCACGTTCCAAACCTTATCCATCTGACACGTGCCCCGGGAGGAGAATGAGTAGGTCGATCAGCTGGCAAAGCATGGTCCTTGGGTGGGGGGCGGGGTACCATCACCGATATATTCCGCCCTTCCATCAAAGAGGGAGAGCTGATGGAGGTGGACCAACACTTAATTATGCGGGTTAGATCTGATTTATTCTAGAGGGGGTGAATAGATTATTTAAAACTTGTTGGCTGTTTTCAGATTTTATCAGAGTAAAGAATATGTGATACCAATAATAACAAAAGAAAGAAAAGATAATTTAATCTAATCTACCACAACACATCAAACTACTATATCACAGCCACAGCAAGAATAATAAGAAAAGGGGCAACCAGACAACACAAGAAATTTTATAGTTGTCCCCCAACCTGGGTACATCCACTCTTCTACCACCCTGGTAGGAATCCACTAGCAAGTTTTGATCAGGTGACTTCCACCTTTGAGCTTTTGATTAGGTGCCCAAAAACCAAAATAAACTTTCGAAGGGAGTTAATAACCCTTTATACAGGAGGGGGGAGGGAGATTGATGGTGTCTTCTCTTTCTCAAATAACTGAGCAGACAAGTGGATTGATGTTGTCAAGGCTTCTCTAGAAATCACTTGAAGCCTTGCACAGGGTGTAGTAGGTCTTCGGCCTTGACTTGTAGTAACCCTTGAACTTCTGACTGATAGGGATTGTTGTCCTTGAAAGCTTCTAGAGTTGAAGTTGAAGAAGACTATTGATTTTGTGTTTTTTGTTCTTCTTCTTCTTCACAAAGATCAAGGTGAAAACAAAGTTTTTTCTGCACAGAGAATTTTTGAATGTTGTTTCTGTATTCTCTAGTTATCTCTATTACTTGATTGATCCCTTGTTTCTTGTTATCAACTGAAAAGAAAATCCCTTTTATATATATCTCTGTCGAAATTACTCCTTTGAATTTTGAATTGTCTGCATTAATTGCTGACTGCTTGGAGAATGAAAATTGGCTGTAGAATATTTACATTGATGAGTTTCCCCAACTGTCCCATTTAAGCAAGCAAGTAATTATCCTGATGAAGACAATAATCAATGCTGCCAGTAACGGCTATATTCAGAGAATATAAGCATTAATTACTTTAGGAAATCACTGCTAAATAATATGGAATAAAGACAAAAATGAGGGAAATTCTAAGTCAGGATCTGCACAGAAATCGTCGACCATAGAACAGATTTCGTCGACTTGAGATCCAAGTTCGTCGAGCTGAGAAATCCTGTTCGTCGACCTGAGAAAACTTGTTCATCGACCTGAGTTCCAAGTTCGTCGACCTGAGCTCAGCTAACTGCATTCTGTGAATAACTTGCCAATTCTGTGTCCAAGTTCGTCGAGCACAGATTCTGTCTTCGTCGAGCTGAGTTCAGAGAATAAATATTCTGTGTTGAAGTTGAAATCCAGACTTCATCGACCTGAGCTCGAATATCGTCAAGCTTAACTCAGAGAAATAACTCTGATTTCGTCGATCAGCGATCGACGATCGTTGAGCTGAGTTCGACGAACGTTGAACTTATATACTGAACTTGATTTTCTCTAAGTCTTGAGTTATCTGGGGTCTTCTGCTGGCTGGTCCATGTATGGTTTAACATAAAGACTTAGCCTAGACTCTAAGACTCAAAACATATGACCCTGGCTATATATTGTGGGTCAGTCATCCTAATTAGTGAACCTAGCACAAATCCAACTAGGGATCCAACAATCTCCCCCTATTTGTGTGAGGTCACTAATACAATTAAAAGAAAAACATTCACAAAGTAGGATAAATATATCGGACAGAAAATTGAAACATTGAGCAAATATTTACATAGATAGTAGCTTTGTGACAGAAAATAAATATAGTTCAGAAAATCAAGACTAAATAAGATGTTCATTTCTTCTTCTGTTGCTTTTCCTTGACAGCTTTGTCTTTCTCAGAAGGCTGGGTGAATTTGATTTTTCTATTAGTATTTGCTGCTTCTCTTTTGGACATGGTCATGTCAGCAGCACCAATTATATTAAGAGAGATTGCTCTGGGTACCACAACCTCTGGATGTAGATTCATGTAAGCATCAACATTGAAAAATTTATTAGCCTTTTCATACCTTTTCAATTCTTCCTTTCTGTATGATGACATGGTTGAGTACTTAGAAGGATCTCTCCCTTCAGCTTTAGCTTTGTTGATCATTGATAATCCAACAAGCTCCTTGAATCTGGCCATTCTTGAAGTTTTTTTTGTCTCAGGATCCACAAATGGAATAGGTGGTGATACAGGCCTTTTTAGACTTTCTACTTTCGCAGTTTTAGAAGCTTGTTGTTGAATTTCATATTGTTGTGGCTGTTGCTGCTGTCTACTGCTAGAGGAATACTTTTGTTGGCTTCTTCCATGTGATCCTGAGGATCTATCAGGTTGTCTTTGATATGTTCTAGCATATAGAGTAGACCTCTTAGAACTGCTTCCTGAAGCACCAGCTGCTAGAGGAGGAGAAGGAGGACCTCACCAATTCCTTTGAGGAGGAGGAGGAGAGTACCTCCTGCTTTTCTTTCTGGCTTTTTGTTCATTCTTTGAAAGCCACATCCATGCTGGCATCCCTGGATATGGAGTGATATTTTGTAGATTATAATATGGAGTATCATGAGTAGGGTTTGGTTTGGGAGCAGCTTTGGGAATAGCCTTTCTTTTCTTGGAAACTTTCTTCTTGGCAGTAGTGTAATCATCAGAATCATCATCATCCTCTTCTTCATTAGAAGATCCCTGAGGATTGTCATATAAATCATCAAGTGCTTTCAGAAGCTCTTTTGATATTTGCTTTTCTGCTTGAGGCTGTATTGGAGGTTCTAGAACTTCAATTTCTGGAGCAACTGTTTCAGCAACTTTTTCAGACATTAACTTATTTTCTTCTTCAATATCTGCCATAATAATTTCATTTAAGTCTGTAAGAGTACTATCATCCATTTTATATATGGGAGCCTTTGGAGAGATAGCTTTTGGAGAAGAACTAGCCTTGGGAGGGGATGATACTTTTGCAGGCTCTGCTACTACAAAACTGGCCTTTAGTTGCTTAGCAACTGTGGGGCTTATTGGTGAAGTATATGGAAATATAGCCAAAGAATGCTGATAAGAAGAACTAGGGAGAGTATCTCTGAAGACAAAACTGAATAAATCTAGTAAAGAATTCAGATTAACTGTGTGATTTATAATATAATCACCAACAGTATTTATTTCTGACAAAATGGTGTCATCCATATCTATATCAGAATCTGTAAATAACTCAATTATTTCAGCAGGAATAGCTGCTTCTTCTGAATCATCTGACATCACATAATCTGTTGCTGCTGTCAAAACTGGAACTTCTTCATCACAGAGCATCTCCCCTTGACTAGTTTCAGGGGGTCCTGAAGCCAGCCCTCCAGAAGAAGGGACAGGGGACAAAATAGTAATTCTGGAAGAAAGATTAGTGATGGAAGCAGAAAGTGTAGTTATAACATAAGTTATTAGCTTGTTAAGGGTAGGAGAAATTAATGCTAGAAGGTCTTTAGCTATATAAGAAAAATTTAGATATAGAGATTCTGGAGCAGTGGAGGAGTATGAAGTGTGATGTCCACAATTGGAACATACATAGAAGAGACTGGAAAGATCTGTATGTATGGAGTCTGGAGCAGTAGATGGTATGTCAGTGTGGGGACCTGAAGGGATATCAGTGGAAGGAGTGGCAGTGGTAGAAGGTTGGACTATGGTTGTGGGGGAAGAGATGGGTTCCCGAATTGGAGAATGATGTGGAGATTGGTGAGGAGATAGTAGGTTGAAGGATGGTTCCTGAATAGAGGTAGATGGTATGTTAGAAATATGAATTTGAGGTGAAGAATGTGGAGGTGGAGATAGAGGGGGTGTAGTATGTACTGGAGATTGAACTGGTGTGGGTAGGTGTTGTTGTTTTTGTTGCGGTTGAGGAGGAGAAGGAATGTTGCTGGAGGAAGGAACATCTTCTAGAGGTGGAGGAGCGGCTGTTACGGCCCTGGTGCTCTCAGAAGTCCTTATATAGGATGAAGCCTTGGATGGCTTGGTGATTTTCCTCTCCCATCTGCCAAACAGTGCAGATGTAAGCCTTTTGGAGGCATTTATGAACACTGTCGTGGAGACCAGTAGTTCAGGAGACTTTTCGTGAAGGACTATTCCCAGAATCCTTCCAAAATAAACTTCCTTCTTGTTATTTTTCTTCTTAATTAAATCAAACAATAATATGCCCCAGTTTACTCCTTTCTTATCAACCAGAGCACCCATCACCAAGAACTGGTGCCTGGTGATGTAGTCGTGGGCGGTATGTTTGCCCAATATAACCTTTCCGACAACATCAGCCAAAAATTTGTACTCAGCAGACAAATTTTTCTTCAGCAGTTTGTTCGGGTTTTCTCCAAAATGACCCATCCTAATCAACATATTATCATACTCCTCATTATCCATCTCTAATTCTTCATTACCATCTAGCAGACCAAAAATCTCAGATAAAACGGTAGGGGAAAGAGAGACTGCATTCCCGGATATTGTTCCTGTCATTATATCTTCCTCTGGTGTTGTAAAGGTAAACGCCCATTCCTTAGTCTCGGTCATTGCTATTTTGATTCGTTGAGTCATGAACTTCTGCAGATTCTGCTCCACAAACAATTTCAGAATATCCACAAAGATCTGGTCAGAGTGCTGGAATGATTCAAAATCAATATCAAATCCCATATCGAATTTCATTGCAGCAAGAGTGTTCGTCGGAATCGCCATTGTTTTCGCCGGCACAAGAAAAACAAAGATCACGTGCAAAGGAACAGAAAGCGTGAGATGAAGCTCAAAGAAAACCTAGATATATGGTTTTCAGAATATGAAGCGGTAGACTCCCTCCGACGAAAAATAAAAATTCTTCAACCTGGGTTCGACGAAATATTTTATAGTCAAAAGAATTCGTCGATCTCTGTCAGAAGAAGTGAAAACATTTCGTCGATCTCCGTTCGACGAAAATTTTCTGAAGCAATATCGTCGATCTTTGGTCGACAAAAATAGCTTCACACACAGAGATTTAAACGATCTCTGTTCGATGAATTTCTCTAGAACTCTTCTCTGTTTGTCGATCTCCGTTCGACGAACTTTGAAGAAATTCTTCTACCGCAGACAGAAATTTAAATTAAGGCTTCTCCATTGAACATACCAAACTGATTTATAAAGAACAGATCGTTTCTCTTATCCAAGGGTTTGGTGAAGATATCTGCTCTTTGCAAATCAGTGTAGATATAGACAAGCTTAATTTTATTTTTGTCCACACACTCTCTAATGAAATGATGTCTAATATCTATATGCTTAGTTCTACTGTGATGAACTGGATTTTGTGCAATGGAAATTGCACTTGTGTTGTCACAAAGTAAGGTTGAATTATTTAAGTTGAACCCATAATCTAGGAGTTGGTTCTGAATCCACAGCATCTGGGAACAGCAACTGCCAACTGCTATATATTCTGCTTCAGCAGTTGAGGTAGACACAGATGACTACTCCTTGCAAAACCAAGACACTAATCTCATACCAAGGAACTGGCATGACCCTGAGGTACTTTTTCTGTCGACTCTACATCCAGCAAAGTCAGCATTTGAGTATCCAGTCAACTCAAACTCTGACTCAGTTGGATACCAGAGTCCTAGACTAGGATAACTCTTTATATATCTTAAAATCCTTTTTAATAAAATAAGGTGTGATTTTTTAGGATTCACTTGGAACCTAAAACAAAGACATGTAGCAAACATGACGTCAGGTCTACTTGCTGTAAGGTATAACAGGGACCCAACAATGGCCTTATATAATTTCTGATCAACAGGTTTCCCATATTTATCAGAGTCAATTACAGCATTTATAGTCATAGGTGTTTTCTTGGCTGAGGAATCTGACATCCCAAACTTTTTGATAAGCTCCTTAGCATACTTAGATTGGGATATAAAGATGCCATCAGGTAGCTGCTTCACTTGGAGACCAAGGAAGTAGGAGAGCTCACCCATGCTACTCCTTTCAAACTTTGAATGCATGAGGTCAGAGAACCTCTTGCATAGTTTGGAATCCGTAGACCCAAAAATAATGTCATCTACATAGATTTGTACTAATAAGATTTGATCCTTATGGTGCCTAGTGAATAATGTCCTATCTACAATGCTCCTAGAAAAATTATGCTCTATAAGAAAGCTAGCTAAGGTTTCATACCAAGCTCTTGGAGTTTGCTTTAAACCATAGAGAGCCTTATGCAATTTAAAAACATAAGAGGGATAAGTTGAAGAGATAAAACCTGGAGGTTGTTCTACATAAACCTCTTCTTTAAGTTCACCATTCAAGAATGCACTTTTGACATCCATTTGATAAACCTTGAATTTATTATAGGCAGCATATGCAAAGAAGATTCTGATTGCTTCCAGCATTGCAACAGGTGCAAATGTCTGGTCATAGTCAATCCCTTCCCCTTTCCTATAGCCTTGAGCAACCAGCCTAGCCTTGTTCCTTATAATAACACTTGGGCATCAAGTTTGTTCCAAAATACCCATTTAGTTCCAATGACTGGGTAGTCTTTTGGTCTTGGAACAAAATCTCAAACTCTGCATCTCTCAAATTGGTTGAACTCCTCTTGCATTGCAACAATCCAGTGGGGATCTTGCTCTGCATCTTTAATGGATTGGGGCTCAATTTGAGATATGAAGCAGGCATGCATCAAGTCTTGGTTGATTTGATGCCTAGTATGCACACCAACTGAAATGTCTCCAATCACTTAAGATACAGGGTGATCTCTAAGTGTGACAAATTTAGTAGGTAGAGTTGGTTGAGCAACATCTTGGGAAATAAATTCCTCTTGTGGAATTATAGTAGCTGTTGGAGGTTCTTCACTGATTTAAGTGTCTTCATCATCACTATCTTCAGCTTCATTTTCTTCAGTAATGTGTGGAGAAGGATGTCTAACTGCCTCATTGGTGAGGGTTTGTTCATTTAACTTCTCACACAACTGTGGTTCCTGCAAAGAGTTACTGGTAGAAATTCCTTTCTCCTTGTAAAACATGTTAGTTTCATCAAATGAAATATGTACAGATTCTTCAATTTTCAAGGTAGATTTATTAAAGACCCTATAAGCCTTGCTTATTTGAGAATATCCAAGAAAAATTCCCATTTCAGCCTTGGCCTCAAATTTTCTAATATGTTTCTTATTATTGTTGTGAATATAGCATAAACAACCAAATATTTTAAAGTAGTCTACTTTAGGTTTCTTTCCTTTAAGTAGCTCATAAGGAGACTTATTCTTAAGTTTGTGTATAAGACTTCTATTTAGTACATAATTTGTTGTGCTCACAGCCTCTGCCCAAAAGGATTGGGGCAAATGAGCATCTGCGAGTAATGTGCTTGCAGATTCAATTAAGGTTCTATTCTTCCTTTCAGCAACCCCATTTTATTGAGGTGTTCTAGGAGCTGAGAAGCAGTGCCTGATACCTTCCTTCTCACAGAACTCTAGCATAAGAAGAAACTCAAACTCAGTACCATGATCACTTCTGATCAATGCAACTAGAGTAGAGTACTCAATCTGTATGTTATTGAGAAAATCTATAAGAACCTTGAAGTTATCAGACTTAGATCTCAGAAAGAATACCCAAGTGAATCTAGATAAGTCATCTACAATCACTAAAGTATAAGATTTCCATCCTAGGCTTTGTACTGCAATAGGGCCAAAAAGGTCCATATGTAACAAGTACATTGATCTAGGTGAGTCACTTTTATTTAAAGATTTAAAACTATTTTTAGTTTGCTTGCCTAATTGACAAGCCCTGCAAAGGCTTTCCTTTTTGTAGGGGCAAGAAGGCAATCCTCTCACAAGGTTGTCCCTAGAGAGTTTGGTAATATTTTTCAAGTTAACATGACCTAATCTCCTATGTCAATGATCATTGTTGTTGCTAGTTGAGTTAAATTGGCAGATTTCTATTTTGGCAGATTTAAAATTGACTACATAAACATTTCCTACTCTAGTTCCAGTCAAAACTACATGGTTATCTAAAGATGTAATAATGCATGAAGTTTTAGTAAATAATACCTGAAACCTTTCATCACATAACTGACTTATAGAGATAAAGTTATGCTTCAGTACACTTATATAAGCTACCTTCCTAAAGGTGACAGCTCCAATCTGGACCTTTCCATAGCCTTCAGTCTGGCCACAATTGGAGTCACCAAATATTACATTTGGTCATAACTTTGACTTGTAGTGAGTTAGGTTGTCCCTGTTCCCAGTCATGTGTTTAGAACAGCCACTATCCAGGTACCACTATTGCTCTATGGTAGGATAGTCTTTCACTTGCAAATAAACAGATTAGCTATTCTTGACCCAGGTTACCTTGGGTCCTTCTTTCTTCACATAACTAAAACTAGAGAAATAAGAATATTCTGGTTGACATTTGTAACCTAAAGGGTAATAGCTTTTATGTGATATAAACCATTGGTTAAATTGATTAAAAGAAGATCTTGGTTGATTATAAGTTTTAAAAGAATTAAAGTTTATGTTATACTGAACTGCGTTCGACGAATTCAAGTGAGTTCGTCCACCTGAGTTCGACGAATGGGGATGAGTTCGTCGAACTCCACTCAGAGAATGGAAATATTCATTCTCTAGGCCCCAAAATCATCGATATCTGGTCGACGAATCATACCGGTTTCGTCGTTCGTAATTCAAGGAATAATTATGATATAAATCTGCGTTCGGAGTTCGTCGACTGGAGTTCGATGAACTGTAAACATTTCGTTGATCTGCGTTCGATGAAATCTGTTGAACATTGTTATAGTTAGGATTTTTCCATTTATTTTTCTTTTTCTTATTCTTTGGTTTTAATTCAGTTGGTTTAACATTTTTATCATTATCTATTTTCTCTTTTCCTTTTTCAAAAACAAACTTAATTGGTGTTGTTAAAATATTTTTCTGAATTAGTGGGGGTTGGCTTGATGAAGCACCTAAGCCCAGCTTGTCATTAAGTCTGGCATTGGCAATGCTTGTAATGTCCATCAACTTGGTGTTTCTCCCATTTAGGGATTCTTCAAGTTTCCTAGCCTCAGCTAATTCAGATTTTAGTGATATAATTTGTTCTTGTGCTAAATCTAATTCATCTTTTAGCTTAACATTTTCAGAAATATAGTTTTCATGTTCAGATAGTTTTTCCCTAGACATTTTGATTTCTTTTTCAGAATTTATTAAATCTATACACATGGATTTAAATTCAGTTTTAAAATTATCAGAATCATAATCAAAAGATGATAATACCTAATCAGCTTCAGATTCTGAAGATTCTTCATTATCTGATTGTTCTGTTGTCTCTTCAGCATCAGATGGGTTGCAGGAGGCATTGATAGCCATGAGGCAAACTTCCCTAGCTTTTTCTTATTCTTCATCTTCACTGGAGCTGGAAGATGAAGATTGGTTTCATCCACAAAGCCCTTCTCCTTCTTTTTATGTTTGCTGGAGGAAGGCCTACTGTAGTACTGCATTATAGAGTCCTTCTCTCTTCTTCTTTCCTTCATTTGATTCTCAGGACACTCTGAGATAAAGTGCCCTGACTTCCTGCAGCCAAAACACACAATTTCTTTAGTGGGTGTTTTGTCATACCTGGGTTTGTCATCATTCACGGATGACTTTCTCCTGAAGTCCTTCCTTGCCATTTTTAAAATCTATTGGCTAAGAGACTCAGGAGCTCTTCATTTGATGTTGGAGCTTTAGTTTCTTCTGCAGCTTTAAAAGCTATGTTCTGCTCCTTCCTTGATGATGTTGGAGTCTTCTATTCAGCAGCTTCCCTGGACTTGATCAATTGCTCATATGATTTGAGCTTGCCCAGAAGTAATTCTGTGGAAATCTCATTAAGACTTCTGGCCCCCCTTAATTGGCCAAATCATGGAATCCCATAAGCTTGGGAAGCACATGAGGATCTTGTCGTTCACCTCAGTGAGGGTGATATCCCTATCTAGAGTCTTTAGCTCATTAATGATTGAGCTTAGTCTATTATACATGTCACTAACAGACTCAGACTCTTCCTTCTTGAAGTTTTCATATTGTGAGATAAGGTTTGATCTTCTATCCTTTCTCTCATCAGCTGAACCAGTAACCATCTAGTTTAGAGAGTCCCATATTGTCTTGGCAGATGTGCATTCAGCCACTTTTTGGAAGATGTCATCTGACATAGTTTGTGCCAATATGTTCATGGCTTTAGCATCTACAATCTTTGCCTTTTCTGTGCATCTGTCCACTCAAGTGGTGGAACATCATGAGTGCTTGATGTTGATGTAGATATAGATGTAGCAGCTGTTGGTTGAGGAGGACCAGTCAAAATAGAATTATAGATATCCTCATCAATGGAATTCATATACAACCTTATTCTTGCCTTCCATATTGAAAATTTATTCAAGTTGCAGACTGGAGGTCTGGTGCTTGCATAATCTTTGTTCTGTGCCATGGTGTGCAGTAATCAAAACTAGGAGAAATAAAGATCAGATCTAATCAAAGGATCTTTTGGTTCAAGGGTTAGCTTGTACAAACAAAGGAACTTCCTCTTATACCAATTGAAAGATGGGGGTTAGATCTGATTTACTCTAGAGGGGGGAGGGGGTGGGGTTAATAGAGTATTTAAAATTTTTTAGTTGTTTTCAGATTTTATCAGAGTAAAGAATATGTGATATCAATAATAACAAAAGAAAGAAAAGATAATCTAATCTACCACAGCACAACAAACTACTCTATCACATCCACAACAAGAACAATAAGAAAAGGGGCAACCAGACAACACAAGAAATTTTATAGTGGTTCCCCAACCTGGGTACATCCACTCTTCTACCACCCTGGTAGGAATCCACTAGCAAGTTTTGATCAGGTGACTGCCACCTTTGAGCTTTTGATCAGTGCTCAAAAACCAAAATAAACTTTTGAAGGGAGTTAATAAACCCTTTATATAAGAGGGGAGAGAGAGATTGATGGTATCTTCTCTCTCTCAAACAACTGAGAAGATAAGTGGATTGTTGTTGTCAAGGCTTCTCTAGAAATCACTTGAAACCTTGCACATGGTGTAGTAGGTCTTCAGCCTTGACTTGTAGTAACCCAGGAACTTCTGACTGATAGTGATTGTTGTCCTTGAAAGCTCCTGGAGTTGAAGTTGAAGAAGACTCTTGATTTTATGTTTTTGTTCTTCTTCTTCTTCTTCACAAAGATCAAGGTGAAAACAAAGTATTTTCTGCACAGAGAATTTTTGAATGTTGTTTTTGTATTCTCTGTTTATCTCTATTACTTGATTGATCCCCTGTTTCTTGTTATCGGCTGAAAAGAAAATCCCTTTTATATATCTCTATCAAAATTACTCCTTTGAATTTTGAATTGTCTGCATTAATTGCTGATTGCAAGGATAATGAAAATCGGCTGTAGAATATTTACATTGATGAGTTTCCTCAACTGTCCCATTTAATTAAGCAAGTAATTATCCCGATGAAGACCATAATCAATGCTGCCAGTAACGGCTATATTCAGGGAATATAAACATTAATTACTTCAGGAAATCACTGCTAAATAATATGGAATAAAGACAAAAATGAGGGAAAATTCTAAGTCAGAATCTGCACAGAAATCGTAGACCATAGGACAGATTTCATCGACTTGAGATCCAAGTTCGTCGAGCTGAGAAATCCTGTTCGTCGGCCTGAGAAAACTTGTTCGTCGGCCTGAGAAAACTTTTTCGTCAACCTGATTTCCAAGTTCATCGACCTGAGCTCATCTAACTGCATTTTGTGAATAACTTTCCAATTATGTGGTCCAAGTTCGTCGAGCACAGATTCTGTCTTCGTCTAGCTGAGTTGAGAGAATAAATATTCTATGTTGAAGTTGAAATCCAGACTTCGTCGACCTGAGCTCGAATATCGTCAGGCTCAACTCAGAGAATTAACTCTGAGTTCTTTGATCAGCGATCGATAATCGTTGAGCTGAGTTCGACGAACGTCGAACTTATATACTAAACTTGATTTTCTCTAAGTCTTGAGTCATCTGAGGTCTTCTGCCGGTTGGTCCATGTATGGTTTAACCTAAAGACTTAGCCTAGACTCTAAGACTCTGTTGAGAACAAAGGTCCAGCGGGATTGGGTGTGTGTGGGACCGCATGTTTGGGCTTTCCCCATCGCATTCCAGGTCTAGGTGTTGACCCCGGTGGGCCCCCTTGTGTGGCGGAATATCCCCGCGGTCCTATGGTTGGGGTTAGTATAATCTCAACAGACTCAAAATATATGACCCTAGCTATACATTGTGGGTCATTAATCCTAATTAGTGAACCTAGCCCAAATCCAACTAGGGATCCAACAAACACCCCTCATGGGTGGATCCGTTCACGACCTTCCTTTACACAGGAGAGTATCCAGAGGGGATGGACAAGAAGATGTTCAGATACAAGTTGGCATACTACCTCCTCCAAGATGGGCAACTATATCGAAAGGCACTCTTGGGGATGCTGGACCGTTCCGTGGCCGAGAGGGACGTACAAAGGATCTTGGAAGAAGTCCACTCCGGGGAGTGTGGGAGTTTTTCCGGGAGTCGGACCATGGAAGGGAGGATTGTCAGACAGGGATACTTCTGGCCAACCTTGGGCCATGATGCTGTGGAATTCACAAGGAGGTGCCACAAGTGCCAGTTGTTTGCCCCCTCCAACTGCAGCCGGCTCAGCGCATCAAGAGCATCACGACCCCCTGGACCTTTGCAATTTGGGGAATGGATTTGGTCGGACCGTTCCCCCAGGCCAACGGGCAGAGGAGGTTCCTATTGGTAATGATAAACTATTTCTCTAAGTGGTTAGAGGCGAGGCGCTGGCCAAGGTGACCTCCCAAGTCATCAGAAATTTTGTTTGGGGAGAGATAATCTGCCGCCATGGTCTACCATAGGCCATCATCATGGATAATGGGCCTCAGTTCGCCAGCGTAGAATTCACCAGCTTATGCGAGCAGCTCGGAATTGACCTTAGGTTTTCCTCGATCCACCACCCCAGGAGCAACGGGTAGGTGGAGGCGGCAAACAAGATCATTGTGAACCTCCTAAAGAAGAAGGTGGAAAACCTGAAGGGGAGCTGGGTGGAATAGCTTCCCTCGGTCCTCTGGGCCTTAAGGATGACCCCCAACACAACAACAGGAGAGACCCCATTCAAGCTCACCCACGGATGTAAAGCAGTACTGCCCATAAACTTTGAAGTCCCAACACCCCAGGTGGTCACGGTGGAAGAAGGCAGGGAAGAATGGCCGGCTGAAAATGAGGAGGAGCTGCGACTCTCCCTTGACATGGTGGAGGAATTGCGCGACCTCTCCACCGTCTGACAGGAGGATGTGAAGAGGAGAATGGACAAATACTTTGACAAGCATGTCAGAGTCAAACAATTTGTAGAAGGGGACTTGGTCTTGAATAAGGTAGATGTAGCGGGAAGATCAGCAACTTTGGGAAAGCTCAACCCCAACTGGGAAGGTCTGTATATTGTAAGAGATGCCTTGAAGTCGGAAGGGTATCGCCTTCGGAATATGGAGGGCAAGACCCTGAGTCTAACGTGGAGTGGTGATGACTTGAAGTGCTTTTATCCACAAGGTATGTAAGTGGTGTCTTTATTCCTAAAAAAAGCTTCTTTATGTACCAAGTCTCGCAATGTTTCGCACAACTAGGAGGAAAAACCCGGACCTCAAGCAGATCCTGCTGTCAGGCTCTCACCTAGCTTGCAGGGCTAGATATCACTCGATGGTGTCTACCCGGACCCCGAGCAGATCCCGCTACCAGGCTCTCACCTAGCTGGCAGGGCTGGATGTCACTCGATGGCGTCTACCCGGACCCCGGGAAAATCCTGCCGCCAGGCTCTAACCTAGCTGGCAGGGCTGGATGTCACTCGATGGTGTCTACCCGGACCCCGAGCAGATCCCGCTGACAGGCTCTCACCAAGCTGGCATGGCAGGATATCACTCGATGACGTCTACCCAGACCCCGAGCAAATCCCGCTGCCAGTCTCTCACCTAGCTGGCAGGGCTGGATGTCACTCGATGGTGTCTAACCGGACCCCGAGCAGATCCCGCTGTCAGGCTCTCACCAAGCTGGCAGGGTTGTATATCACTCGATGGCGTCTACCCGGACCCCGAGCAGATCCCGCTGCCAGGCTCTCACCTAGCTGGCAGGGCTGGATGTCACTCGATGGCATCTACCCGGATCCCGAGCAGATCTCACTGCCAGGCTCTCACCTAGCTGGCAGGGCTGGATGTCACTCGATGGTGTCTCCCCGGACCCCGAGCTGATCCCGCTGTTAGGCTCTAACCTAGCTGGGAGGGCTGGATGTCACTCGTAGGAGTCCAATCCGGTTCCCCAACTGGCAACAAGAAGGGTCGAGACGAACAAAGCGATATTGGAAGTTGGAGGGCCTCAGTCATCCGAATGACCTAGAAAGGAGTCACATGACTAACGAGATAGGTCCAGCATAATCATCCATAGCCTAAGATAATGGTCCAGGCGGCAAAAACCAGGGCGACGTCGCATAAGGTCTAGCTCGCGCGGGACCCGACAGCCTAGGTGCGAGCCAGGCCGGCTCTCCTCTCCTAGCGAGCAAGCAAGCAGCACAGAGGAACTGGGCTATGGAGGCGGCTCTCCGCTCGTGGGCCGGCTAACTAAGCCCCCCATGACTCCCAATCTAAGTCCTTAGTGGGCACGCGACCTCGTCGATATAACACGGAAGGAAGAACTGCGAGCGGGAGTGTCAAGGCCGGTCTCGAGTATAAAAAGAGAGAAAATCTACATTCGACGAATTGGATGAGTATGCACGCCGATAATCGGCGAATTTTACTTAATATATTTTTCAATTTCTTTAATGAATTTACGCTAAGTATATACGACAAATTTGACCGGTATTGGTAAGTATACTCGACAAATTCTGCGTGTATCAACGACGATACTTGTTGAATTCGACGTGTATGCTTAACCATACTCGTCGAATTTTACTTAGGTAAAATTTTTTTTCCTCGGTATAACCCTTGACCATCCTTGAGCATTCTCTTGTACTTGAGATAGAAGTACACCTTAATAAAGAGATTACACGTGAGTCAACACATTAGCCTACACAATGAAGTATTACATTGTATAGTCCTGTGTTTATTAACCCACTGTAACCTGACATTGGTGTGTATTTGGTATTATAGACCTGCAAGTACATAACTCAAAAGACAACATCAAATACAGTCACAATTCATCTTATCTTAACTGGGCCTTCTTCAAATCCAGGTTATTGTGGATACAATACCCAATAATATATATATATCTGTGTGTGTGTGTGTGTGTGTGTGTGTGTACCCGAGAGTGCAGAGATATATAATGATGTAGGACTAATTAATTAAAGAGCAATGTTCATGCTCGCCTTCTCCCAAGTCTGTCTGTGCGTGTGTGTTTATGTGTAATAATATACAAGATACATCGCATGCATAGATAGACACACATACAGACATACGCTCGAACACACACAGACAAGTGTATGAACACATACACAAAGACGACAAAGACACACATTGACATAGACACATGCACAGACACCAACACAAACACACAGACATAGACACATACACGAACACATACAGACACAGACACACAAATACATACAAGCACATGCATACACACATATACATAGACGCACATATACAAAAACACACTTAGACATACAAACACACATATACACAAAGATATAAACACAAACATGAACAAGCACACATAAAATACACAAAGACAGACACAGACCCTAACATGCACAAACAGACATAGGCGTGCACACACACACACGCATACACAGACACACATGCATCGACATGCACATACCCCAACACGTACACACACACATATACTATATCTTTATATATATATATATATATATATATATATATATATATATATATATATATATATATATATATATATATATATATATATATCTTTATACTATAAGCAAGGACCTAATCAGCCCATGGTGTAACATTTTAATCCCGAAATGCCCTCTTAAAAAACAGTTTTTTTGGTTTATCATTTGGGTATTTTTGGTCTTTCGGCTGGATTAGCGATTAATTAAAATAGAGCTTCACTGTTCATCCGCCATGAAATCCCGATACCCGACTTTTCGTTGCTTATTCTACGCAGGTAGGGCAGCCCGTCGCAGCCCGTCGCAGCGCCTACATCTTCATCTCCTTCTCTTTCTGCTTCCACAAGCCCGTCGCTGCCAGTCGCAAGCCTCGCCATCTTGGTCTACTCGCATTATCTGGCGCACATAAAGTGGTAAAAAACTCTACATCTTCAAATACTTCATTTTCGCCTCCTCATCCTGGGGACTGTCGGAGAGGAAGGAGCTGTTTGGCTTCCGCTGGGAAGGCGACTGTGGATAGCCCCGAATCCTCTTCCGCTTCGTTGCTTCGCACATTCTCGCCTCGCCATTTTAGGGATTCGTTGCTCCTGCATCGTTCAAGGTTTGACCGCCAAATTTTTTCCCTTTCTCTCATATGCTTAAATGAGATAGTTTGATTGCTTTATGGTTTCATCGTAATGCTTCAACTATTCAGCTTTCTGATCCAAAACATCATATGCTTCTACTCTAAACATGGCTTGCCTGAAAGCAACCCCCCTTTCTTGGAGGTGAAGAAGCCTCAATGTTTTTTTACATTTGGGAAAACCGGTTGGCTTAAGATAAAGTGTGATTAGCTAGACAACAGATCTAGGGTAATATCTTCTTCCATTTGGTTTTATAGATAGTGTCGGCAATATTGATCAAGGCAACAACTACTGATTCATTCCTCTCCTCACAGTAACTGTTTTCTTTTCAGATCTGGAAAAATCATATTTCTTTGTTTGGGTCTTTTAAAGATCAATGGCAAAACATTGGAGGGACCTCTTACTGACATTCATGACTCCTCACATGGTTGACCTCCGCCAAACGCACACAACAAATTTATCCTACATGGAAGAAATATTCACTCCTCTGCCACTCCAGATGAGAACATTTATTTTAACTTAATTCCATTTGAATGTCTATGCAATTTACTCTTCCCGGAGAAGAGCTCCAATGGGGTCAGCCCCTTTGATGGCATCCATTTAAGGGTTTAGCTTAAATATAGCAGTCTTTAAGTACTATATTAAACACAACCTACACCAACTCACTCTGCATTTTTAGATTGGATCTTATATTACTTTTAATTGTATATTTGATTGGCAACATTTTTTATTAAACTAATTCCATATGAATGTCTATTTAGTTTAGGTAATTAGGCTCATTTTTTCGATAAGGAAAGCATGATAGTTCGGAGATGGCCTCTATCCAGATTGTTTTACCACCAAAGTTAATCAATTGTAAAAACTATTACAAAAAAGGAACTAGACAACCGAAACTGTATAATAAAGAAATAGCCATCAACAACATAAAACACATTCTAAAAATCAAAGGACACAATTGTAAATGTAAATAAATATTAGAATTTGCAGCCACATAACCCCCCTCAAAAAATGTTGAACCTAATCAAGATTATAATTGTAAAAATCATCAGGCAATTTTGTACTAAAGTATTGATGATCTTATGTAAAAATCATCAGGCAATTTGTGCAAGGAAAGTCGATTACTTCATTACCCCATCTCTATTTCTTCATTTTTCTGAGTTTGAAGCTTTGAAAGTTGAGTATGATGATTTCAGAGTTTTTTAGAGTTTGGAAGAGACGTTGAGGGCTTATGGTGGATTGGCAGGAGACTTTGGAAGATATGTTGAACAGGTACCCCTCTTTAATTACTTCATTAGCCCCATCTATTTCTTCAGTATCTAGAGTTTGGAGAGTATCCAATAAATTCATAACTTCTACTCTAAATAAATACACGACGTAATCTATATCTTCTAAAATCTTGGCAGGAGACTTTGGAAGATATGTTGAGCAGGTACCCCTCTTTAATTACTTCATTACCCCCATCTATTTCTTCAGTATCTAGAGTTTGGAGAGTATCCAATAAATTCCTAACCTCTACTCTAAATAAATACACGCCGTAATCTATATCTTCTAAAATCTTGGCAGGAGACTTTGGAAGATATGTTGAGCAGGTACCCCTCTTTAATTACTTCATTACCCCCATCTATTTCTTCATTATCAAGAGTTTGGAGAGTATCCAATAAATTCCTAACTTCTACTCTAAATAAATACACGCCCTGCATCAGATTAAAAAGATGCTAATATGTTTGCATATTTTCAATGAATTCAGCTTGCACACATTTTTTTCTTAAATGGTATGCATAGAATGGATTTACTTTAATATTGCTCCGGTTATTTCATTATTTTGTAGCCTTATTAATCTATATTCTAATTACAGTATGTCTAACATGTTATCTGGGTGCATGTTTTCTATAGCTCTGTCAATACAACAATATCATTAAATTCAGCATGTTTTTACAGTGACTTGTTCTCTACATCATTATTTAGTACCAACCAATTCAAATTAGTGAAGATTTGATTTCACTCTAGGAAAATAGTTCAAGTCAGCTTGGATATTATTGAATCATGTTCATTATGATCTTCCATTAATTGAAAATGTGAATTCTACCAGGCAACATGAATGTGGACGATAGAACACTCTGCATGGTCAGCCGAGCATTATTGGCCAAAGTTCAAGTATACATGTTCTAAATGACGCTTTAGAAACGTACTTAAATGAATACCCACAACATCCACACCAGGTTATATGCTTCCTAGAGATGTTCTATATCCTTTGACGTAATTTGAATTTTTTGTAACTGATTTTCATATACTGATTTAGCCCCATTGCATTTTTCTTTCTCTACCAATTTCTCCCCATGTTATTGCTTAGCCCAGTTGCATCTTCCCTTCTCTACTAATTTTTTTGCTACCTCTGAGTCATAGTTTTTATTATTTGCTTACCTCAATATAATGTTGCAGATAGTTAGTGAAATTTTAGAGAATATACTCCTCCAGTATAATGCTTTAGTGAAATTTCATATAAGGACAGTCTTCAAAGCAATTTGAGGTGACCTCCAACTTCAGATCTCATCATTGTTTAAATTTGATATATTATGTGATGATATTATTTTCTAAAATGGCCTTCATAAATTAAACAGCTTCTACTAAATTTTTTGAACGTTCCTTTACATTTGGTGATATTATTTTCTAAAAAATTTCTTCATCAATTTCCCCAACCGTTTCATCAAGAATTGGTTTCTTACTTCAATATGTTGATGTCATGTTACATTTGATATATTATGCGAATCTTGCAGTGAAGAGAAAGGCTTGAGTGCTATTGTTGTTGTTTATAGAAAAATCTTTACAAGGTTATATTGTTTGATTTAATATGGTTTTTGATGTTGTATGTTTTGATTGATTCCTAAAATAGATGAGTTTTTGTTGAAATTCTTTGTATTTTGATTTTTTTTGAGTGAAAAGGAGAATTTATTTTGGGTGTTTGTTTGCAACTGATGCCCTCTACAATGGTTTGCAGCCATGAGATCTTTCTCCCTCTGATTTTATAGCTCTTTCATTTCAATTTTTCTGTTGAAGTTGGTGACCGGGCGGTCTGGCGGTCTGTCTTGGCGGGTTGAAGACCGCGCGGTCTTGCGGTTTGTCTCAGCCGGCTTGGAGACCGGGCGGTCTAGCGGTCTTCCCTGACGTTCTCTCTTCTTCTCTTGTGGTAGCCGTGCGGTTAGCCCTTCTGTCTAACCGCGCGGCTTGTGCGGTTTATTTTGTATAGTCCGCTTAGTCCTGTAAATTTTTAGTCCCACATCTCTTATTTGTATTCTCTCATCTCTCCTCCATTCAATATAAGGGAGGGCATACCTTTGTAATTATCATCTTTTTTGGATAATAAAGTTTCAATTATTCAAAACTCTATCTGTTTGTTTCTACATGTTCGCTACTTCTAACTTGGTATCAGAGCACACGGTCTTTTCCTCCTGATTGTGTGCGCTCTCTGCTTCTCGCCGCTTGTTTCTTCTTCTCGCGAACTGTCTTCGCGGCTTGTCCTCTCTTCCGCCCGATTCTCTGTTTGTGCGGCTTGTTGCTTCTCTTCACTTGTTGTTTTTCGTCGCCGCGACCAGTTTGGTTGTTGCAGCGACCTGTTTCCTTCTAGCCGCCTGTTTCCCCTAGCTGTGCGGCCTGCCTCTGTTCGCCCGGCTTGCGACTTGTTGTTGTCGCTGCTGCTTCTTGCTTCTCTTCTGTTCGCTCGAACTTTTTAGTCCGCGCGACCTCTTCCCTGCTGTGCCTTGGTCTGTTTCCTGGCCGCTAGTGTTCGTGTGGCTTCTTCCCTTTAAACCGCGGCAGTTTCGCGCGGGTTGCTCTCTTTTCCTCTTCCCGCGGCTTTCTCTCTGTTCGCGCGGATTCTTCCTTGGTTGAGCGACCTCTCTGTCTTTCTTCCTTTAGCCGCTCCTGCTTGTTACTCACCGCGACCTCCTGTTCAGTCGCGCGGCTTGTGCTTCCCTCTTCTTCCCCTTTTGCCTTGCTCTGCACCTTGGTCGTGGCCCTTCTTGCCGCTGGTGTGCTGTCACCGAGACCGCTGCAGTTTCTTTTTCCTCCCTTCATGGCTTTCATATCCTCCTCCAAGCCATTCGCCTCGGTTGTCACGTCTTCTGGTCGTGCCCATGTTGTTACTCAGGGGAAATGGCTGATTGACACTGGTGCTACAAATCATATGACTGGCAATCTCCAGTGTTTCTCTCTCCTAGAAAAACATGATCGGTTGCCCCCGGCTATTCTCGCCGACGGCTCTTGATCATCAGTCCATGGAACGGGGATGGTTCATGTCACTCCGTCTCTTCACTTGGCGGATACTCTATACGTGCCCCAGTTCCCGTGCAACTTATTATCTGTTACCTCTCTTTGCAAGCAATTACAGTGTTCCGTCACATTTACTTCTACTTCTTGCTCTTTTCAGGATCCGGACTCCCAACGGACGATTGCTACTGGGACTGAGAGTGGCGGCCTATACTTCCTGGACAACATTTCTGCTTTTTCCACCTTCTCCTCCACCTCCACAGATATTCTCCAATGGCATCTCCGTCTTGGTCATGCTCCTCCCCGTCTTCTTCGTCAACTTCTGCCCCACCTTCCTCCACAAAGTCCTCCGCTCAACTGTGAGGCATGTCAGCTTGGCAAGCATCACCGCTCCTCTTTCCCTCCAAAGCACGTTCGTGGCTCTACCCGTCCGTTTGATCTTATCCACTCCGATATTTGGGGTCCGTCTCCTACTCTTACCATTGGTCGGGGTAGTTCATATTTTGTCACGTTCATTGATGATTTCTCTTGCTGTACGTGGGTGTATCTATTAAAATATCGCTCCGAATTATTCTCTGTATGGACGTCCTTCTATATCATGATCAAAACTCAGTTTGGTGTTTCTATCAAAGTTTTTTGATCTGATAATGCCAAAGAATATATCAGTCATGACTTTTCTACCTTCTGCATGCAAAATGGGATTATTCATCAAACTAGTTGTGTCTATACTTCACAACAAAATGGTGTGGCCGAACGCAAAAATCGTCACCTCCTCGATGTCGCTCGCACCTTGATGACCCAGATGCATGTTCCTCGCTCCTATTGGGGCAATGCTGTTCTCCTTGCCTGCTACCTTATCAATCGCATTCCCTCCACGGTTCTCCACGGCAAAACCCCGTTCTCCATTCTGTATCCGGACAAGGAGTCATTTCCTCTCCCTCTCCAAATCTTTGGATGCACTGCCTTTGTGCATACCCCTTCTGCCACCCGTGATAAGCTCTCCCCTCACTCCACCAAATGTGTCTTTCTGGGGTACTCCACCACTCAGAAAGGCTATTGTTGCTTTGATCCCGTCCTTCGTAAGCAGTTCGTCTCTGCTGACGTCACCTTCTTCGAGAATACCTCTTACTTCTCGGATGACTCCTCTCCTCTTCTCCCCGCTTCTGATTCTCATGTCGTTCCCTTCGTTCCCTCGCCTCCTACTCCAATCTCCACCCCTACACCGTCTCCATCCCCTCCTCTCCCTCCACCTCTCTCTCTCCCTTCTCCACCACCCTCTCCCTCCTCTCCGCTGTCGTCGCTCTCTACTCCCGGGCCAGCTTTATCTACCACGGATGCTCCGGATGCCGCGGGCCCGGCTGACCTGGATCTTCCTATAGCTCTTCGCAAAGGGGTGCAGACGTGTACCCTACACCCCCTTGCTGTTGTTGTTTCCTATGACCGTCTTACCCCTTCTCGCAGGGCATTTGCACTGGCCATCTCTGTCACTGCCATACCCCGCTCCTACCAGGAGGCCCTTGCTATTCCTCATTGGAAGATGGCCATGGATGAGGAAATGGCGACCCAAACTGAGCGGGGTACCTGGACTCTTGTTCCTCCTCCCTTCGGCACTGATGTTGTTGGTTGTCGCTGGGTCTTTGTGGTCAAATTTGGCCCTAACGGCACTGTGGATCGTTATAAGGCTCGCCTTATTGCTAAGGGTTTCACTCAGACCTATGGGGTTGATTACTTTGACACCTTCTCCCCCGTGGCTCGTCTCAGCACTATCCGAGTCCTTCTCTCTGTGGCGGTCAATCGGGATTGGCCGATTTCTCAACTGGATGTCAAGAATGCCTTCCTTTATGGTGATCTTCACGAGGCATTTTACATGGAGCAACCTCCTGGGTGTGTTGCTCAGGGGGAGACAAGAGTATGCCGGCTGCAGAAGGCAATTTATGGCCTCAAGCAGAGCCCTCGAGCTTAGTTTGACAAGTTCAGCGGCATCGTGGCGGCTGTTGGTTTTGCGCGAAGCTCTGCTGATCACTCTCTCTTTATTCGCAAAACTCCCTCGGGGCTGGTTGTTCTTGCTGTGTACGTTGATGATATTCTTCTCACTGGTGATGACCAGGAAGGGGTAGCCCTGACAAAGCGACATCTTCGCCAACATCTGATCACGAAATATATGGGCTCTCCAAAGTACTTTCTAGGGATCGAAATCTCTCGGAAGCCCGACTCCTTAGTTCTCTCTCAGCGTAAGTATGCCCTTGATCTTTTAAAAGAGGCAGGGTTGACTGGAGCAAAACCTGCCCGATGCCCCATGGCACCTGGAGAAGACAAAACCTGGACAGATGATTCGCCTCCTCTTTCAGATAGTTCGCGGTACAGGCGTCTGGTTGGTAAGCTCATATATCTCACAGTGACCAGGCCCGACATTTCCTATGCTGTGGGCAAGGTGAGTCAATTCATGCAAGCTCCTAGGGAGTGTCATCTACAGTCCGCCCTGCGGATCTTGGAGTATGTCAAAGCAGCGCCTGGGAAAGGATTACTTTTTCAGAAGAATGGTCATCTGAGGATTGAAGCCTACTCAGATGCAAGTTATGCTGATGACAAAGGGGATCGCAAGTCAACCTCAGGTTTTTGCACCTTTGTTGGGGGAAATCTGGTGAGCTGGAAGAGCAAGAAGCAGTCTATTGTCTCCAGGTCCAGTGCAGAAGCTGAGTATCGCAGTATGGCGTCGACCACTTGTGAGTTAAAATGGCTGCGGGCTCTCATGCTAGATTTAGGAGAGGTCTACAACCATCCTCTACCTATGTTCTGTGATAACAAGGCAGCCATATACATCTCCAAAAATCCGGTCTTCCATGAAAGAAAAAAGCACATTGAGGTCGACTGTCATTTCATTCGTGAAGAGATCTTAAAGGAACAAATTTGCACTCCCTTTATTACTTCTGATAAAGAGCTGGCTGATATCTTCACCAAGCTAGTTTCCGCCTCGTTTCTTCATGTTTGCGACAAGCTGGGCATGATCGATATATATGCTCCAGCTTGAGGGGGAGTGTTGAAGTTGGTGACCGGGCGGTCTGGCGGTCTGTCTTGGCGGGTTGAAGACCGCGCGGTCTTGCGGTTTGTCTCAGCCGGCTTGGAGACCGGGCGGTCTAGCGGTCTTCCCTGGCGTTCTCTCTTCTTCTCTTGTGGTAGCCGTGCGGTTAGCCCTTCTGTCTAACCGCGCGGCTTGTGCGGTTTATTTTGTATAGTCCGCTTAGTCCTGTAAATTTTTAGTCCCACATCTCTTATTTGTATTCTCTCATCTCTCCTCCATTCTATATAAGGGAGGGCATACCTTTGTAATTATCATCTTTTTTGGATAATAAAGTTTCAATTATTCAAAACTCTATCTGTTTGTTTCTACATGTTCGCTACTTCTAACTTTTTCCATTGACCACCCACGACCAATGACATCGTCTACGATCAATGACGCCGCTCACGACCATTGACGCCGCCCACGACCACTAACACCACCCACGACCAATGTCACTGACCACGACCAATGTTGTCGCCCTATTGATCTCTGCCGGCAAATAATATCGTCGCCTGCGACTAATGTCGGAGGCCGTGACCAATATCGCCGCACTAGACCAATGTCGCAGCCCTCGACCATTGTCGCCACCCGCGACCAATGTTGTCCGCGACCATTGTCGGTCCCCGCGACCAAATTTGCCGCTCGCGACCAATGTCGCCGCCCGCGACCATGTCGCCGCCCGCGACCATGTCTCCGCTGAGACGAATGTCGCCGCCACCGACGAATATCGCCGCCACCGAAGAATGTCACCGCCCACGACCAATTTCGCCGCCCGCAACCAAGGTCGTCATGCACGACCAAGGTCGTCGCACACGACCAATATCGTCGCCCACGACCAATGTCGTTGCTCACGATCAATGTACCAATGTTGCCGCCCACGACTAATGTCTCCACCCACGACCAATGTCGCCCCCCATGACCAATGTCTCCCTCGCTACTGATGTCTCCCCCGCTACCGATGTCGGTGTCTTCAACCAATGTTGCCCCCACGACAGATGTCGCCGCTAATGACCAATGTCGTCACCCCCAACCGATGTCGCATACTACCACCAATGCCGCTCCCTACGATAAATGTCTCTTACGTGATAAATGTAACTCCTACAACAAATGTTGGCATGACGACAAATGATGCCCCTATGACAAATGTCACCCCCACAATAAATGTCCCCCCTCCCGACAAATGTCGCCCCCACAAAAAATGTCGCCGCCACGACAAATGTTTCCCCCATGACAAATGTCACCCCCACGACAAATGTTGCCCGCACGGGGTCCCCCGTGCACGACTGCTTGTATGCATAAAGCAAGCAGGGAATCGTTCACTAAAAAACTAAATTACAAAATCGGGACGTGGCCAACGCTTACATTTTTACGAAAAGAAAATACATACATAAGGGGGACACGAGCTCCCGGGTGATAAATCCTAGAGGCGCTGGTAGGACTTGTCTCCCGGATCCGGCACTGGGAGGAACAATGCTGACGACACATCGCTCACAGAGAGGCACGCGCCCTCGCTCTTGATGAGATCAGACTATCGTAGCATCTGGAGTGTATACTTGGCCACGCTGGCGCCGTTCTTTTGCATCATTTCTTCCAGTTCATACTCGGTATAATGTGCGAGTTGGCAGGCACTGCTTGATGATGGTAGGATAGCTGTCGTAGCCTCCAGCTCTTGCACCGCGCACGTAGCACTTCCCTCTCTTTCTCCAGAGCGGCGACGGCGGCGTCGGTAGCATCCGCCCTCTCCCTCTGTTGCTTCGCCTCTTCCTGGGCGAGGCGGAGGGCCTCCTCCTTCTCGTCTTCCAGCCTCTTGAGCGAGGGGGCGTTCCTCTCCACCTGAGTGCAGCACCGTCCGACCATGTGGGCCAGCTCCAGGCTGCTGAGCTAGGCCTGCGAGCTTTCATGCACCAGCACCCGCGTTGCCTCCTCATCGTATATGGCAGCGTCCTCCCGCAAGTAGAGGCTGAATGAGAAGTTATAGGCCTCCCTGCTAATGGTCTCCTACTACAGCCTGCTCGGCAGCAGGGTGGGGATCACGGCCCAATTCGACTCCTTATCCCATAACAGGAGCGGGACGCCGAGCTCGTCCAGGCACTTCTCGCCATAGACAAAGTTGTGGTGCCCTCTCAGCACCGGCTTCACGGCGGTTCGCGCCTCTTCCTGCGGCCCGGAGGTGCCAGCCGCCTCGCTGGGGACGTCGCTGGCCACAGTAGTCGCGGGGGCGGACTCCTTGGCCGGCTGGATCGCCGGGGCCTTGCCTTTTCTTTGGCCCGCGGTGGGCACCTCACCCGTAGCCTTCGCCTTCTTGGATGGTGGCGGTGGAGGTTGTTCGCGGCTCGGCTGCTTCTGGACAGCAGACGCCTGGATCTCGCGATGTGCGGCGTTTGCGTCTTGAGCGCGGGCGAGCTCGCTGGGAACGAGCCGCGCGCTCTCGTATGGGGTGCAGGGGGATGTCTCGCTCGCCTGCACGAAGGGAAATTTAAAGCAAACTATTGAAACAGAAAGAAAAAGCGCAATTAGCTTACCTCCTCTGAGCGGGACAAGGGAGAGGTTGTCCAAATTCCGACGCATGTATGTGACCTCGAAGTTCTTCCCGACGAAGAACCCACAAAGGTCCGCTTCATGGCACCCCAGGCTAGGAGGCAGTAGCTCGCCTCACTGAGCTGTACCGGCGAGAAGGGGACGTTGTCGAAGTCCCACTTGACGAACACGAACTTCTTGACCCAGTTGTGGATCTTGTTAATGGTCTCCCGCACCTTGAGATGGACGCTGGAGAAGTAGGTGGTCCTGTCCTTATTTGCGCGGAAAGAGAACAGCTCATGGAAGACCGCGAGGCTGAACTCAACCCACTCTTCCCAAAGGAAACGGGCGAATCCGACCATGACAGCCACGGAATTCGGGGTCATCTGGCCGAGGACAACCCTGAAATATTTCAGAATCTGGCGAACCTCCGGCCATAGAGGAAGTCGAAGGCCCGCCTTGAAGTGCGCAAAGGGGATGGCGAGCTCACCTCCAAAAAGGTCGTTTATCTTCTCCACCTCCCCAAGCCGCCTCGCCACGAAACCGGGCGGGAAGTGGTCACTGATGGCGTCAAAGAATTCACTCTCAGAGATGATGGCGGGGGGAAAGTCGTGCTAAGAAAAGGTCCAAGCACACTTGCCCCGCACGTCGGCATCGCCGCTGCCACCGCCCATTTTGCAGAAAGCTTGCTAAGCGGGTGAGGAAGTCCTCGTAGGAAGCAGGCGAGTAGGGGTTCGCAAGGAGCAAGAGAAGGCAAAAACTTAAATGCGGTGGGTGAGCAAGGGCCGGCGGAGCCTATTTATAGAAAGAAAAAGGCCGAGAAAACATTCCACATGCGGGAAAAGTGCGGATAGCAAAAAGAAACTGGACGTTTCGACTTCCCGGCTCGCGGTCGTGCTTTAAAGACTACCCAACAGTGACCTATGCTTACCCGCGCCTGCCCCAGAAGTGAGCGAGTTGCGACTCGCACCCGCCCGGAACAACGAGCGAGTCGCGCGGGTTCGCGATTGGCGAGCTCCCGGCCCATTCCCGCCGAGATTAAATAGACGGGTTAAGGGAGCCGACCCAGTGACCTCGCTCACGCTTAAAGAAGCGGAAGGCGAGCAGAAGTGCCTCATCCACGTCCATTCAAAAAAAGAGAAGGACGACAAACACAATGAAATAACATGCGAGAAGCTTCGAGCCCGTCGATGGTCGAGAGAGTAAAGATATTACAGATTGAAAATGTTGAAATAATTGTGCTCCTTGAACCAACCAGCCTGGAGTGTACGTGCGTCCTAACCCGGCGACTGACCGCGGGGAGGGGGTAGGCGGGTCAATACTGGATCCATTTCCACCTGCCCCGCCTCTGCGTCCCGGTTCGGGGTGGCACGCGAGGATAGTGGTAATCGCAAACCGCCACCATCTCCTGCTGGGCCAGGTCGACTTGCTCCGTGACGTGCCTGAGCCGCTCCTCGGCCCGTGTAATATGCACTCCAGGAGAAGTAACTTCCTCCTCTCCAGCTGGGCGCCATGATCCCTCCAGAGCTACAAGCCGCGCCTCTATCGCAGTCTTGTCCAGGGTCAACCCTGTTGAAGTTCTCCTGTAGTAGCAGAGTATGCTTCTGAAACAGCCGCGTCACTTATCTCTTCATCCCCACCGCATCCGCCGGGTCACCCAGATACTCTGGAATCCCCTCCGTGTCAAGGGGAGGCGAATATCCCTCGCTCATCTCAGCATCGGAGGAGATCGATTTATAACCTGCGAAGAATAAAGTCAGATGGGACGAGCGATGACAAAATAGGCACAAGCACGAGCTTACCAGGGGTCAGCACGTCGCCCTCACCGGTGGATGGCCGAGAAGTACCCGGTCGTCCCTGGAAGAGTTCCACTTCGAGAGTTGCAATGGATTTCCCCAGCCCGGGGGGGATTGGCGACCGAGAAGTCTCCAGAAGGGGATGTCCCAGGCCCAAGTGGATGGCGACCCGCTCGGTCGACAGCGGGAGGGAATCTTCCCCTTCCTCACTGCCTCCCTCTTTACATGGCCCCACCTATGAAAGGAGAGGTTAGAAGCAAAGCGATGAATCAGACGGGAAGTGCACATACCTGATGAATAGCCTCGGCGCCAGCCGCCGAGTTTGAACCTAGGGGGTCAATCGCCGGGGATAGATTGACGATTTTTCCTTTTACTGGCCTGAAGAGGGGGTCGGGAGACCCGCGCGCCAACCACGGGGCGGCTTCAAGGGCCTCTTCTCTGGTCTTTTGGCTCTCAGCTGCTAGCCGGGCTCGCACTTCCTCACTGATAGGCATGGTGCAGCTACAGTTCACTAAGAGGGACAAGAGGGGGTAGGGATTTTCTAGAGGGCTCGGTGGCGTATTTATAGCTAGGGAATGGGACCCACCAGAAGATTACTCGACAGTTCAGCACAGTACTCACCGAACACGTGGGTTGGATGATTCTTTCCGAGCTTGGTCAAGCTCAAAAGGAGAGGGGATTGTGTACAACCCCGTGTTCGCCGAGTGGGCCCGCTAGGCTAGGCAAGCAGACCAAGGCACCCTGCCCGCGCCATAACAACATTCGGGCAGGCACCAGGTGGCCAGCTTACTCTTGGCAAAGCCAGACGGGCGAGCCACGCGAGCTAGCCCCTCCCACCGCACTCGCTTTGAGTTCGTCGAGAAGAGGTTTGAGCTCGACAATCATCGAGTAGAGGTTTGAGCTCGGCATTCGTCGAGCAGAGGTTTGAGCTCGGCATTCGTCGAGCAGAGGTCTGAGCTCGGTATTCATCGAGCAGAGGTTTGAGCTCGGCATACTTTGAGCTAATATTCGGGGTTGAGCTCGACGAGCCCAGATCAGTAAGCCCCCTCTGGAGTTCCCGTAGCCACAGTATGAGACCTGCCAGCCCGCTCTCCTATAGGCGACCTGGCCTCTAGCCCTCCTCGGAGCGAGCATTGGCGGGTCACGGAGGCCTGGTTCGCGCTCAACCAAGGAGAGAAGGAGAGTCGCGGGAGCCAGGTCGAACCCGCGTCATGGGGGTAGATAGCAGTGGCAAGCCGACCTCCCGACTCTTGGGACCGGCATAGTGGGGCCCAGAGGCGCAATTACCTAGGTGCCCCTCCCATGGGTGTGGATAGCTTGTTAGAACAAAAGAGTTACGTTGTTGGCGGACCTAGCTGGGTTGCACATAGCTGTTCAAAATAGCGGAGGTTTGTTATTTGCAGGACATTTTTAGAAAGCTATAAATAATACTCAAGTGGTACCTCAGAAGGCATGCTTATCAGTATTCAGATCTTTTTATGCTTTTTGAGATAGCCTTAGCTCGACCTTTGGCTAAGGAGGGGAAGCGCTCTAAGATCTTCCGGGTGTGTGGTAGGTCCTCCCGCCGAGCTCTTGGGTCGGTTCCCATATCTCTTGTTGTCTGGTTTGCCGGATAGAAGTAGGTGTGCGATCACCCCTTCCCCAAGGGTGAACTCCACAAGGAACCGAGTTTTCGGTTTCAACAGCTATATTTGTCAAGTGTAGACCAATGTCAGTTTACAATGTGTCACCAAACACAGGACCATACAATGTAATCCCTCATTGTGTGATACATGGTGTTGACTCATATGTAACCTCTCTATTGGGACACACTTCATTTTCAAGTACTCAAGTCATGGGAGAAAGGCTGGTTGCTGGTTAATTAGAAGAAAATCACTTTTCAGTAAACAAATTTTTTCTAAGTCTTTTACTCGAGAAAGATCAGTCATTACTCTAGTAAGATTAAAGTTTTTACTCGAGATAGCTTAGTCATGTACTCGAGTAGCAGAAGGTGTTCTCGAGAAAGCCGAGTGTAGTTCTCGAGAAAGCGATGCAGTACTCGAGTAGGTCTTGACTCTTTCTCAAGTAAGCTTAAAATTTAGCTTAGAATTCTTCTAAGTCTTTTTCTCGAGAAAGCCAAAGACATTTCTCGAGAAGGCCAAGAATAGTTATCGAGAACCAGATGTTCTACTCGAGATACAAAAAATATTTCTTGAGATGCCTTCTTGTTCTCGAGTAACATAAATTTATTTTTCTCGAGTAAGTATATTCAATCTCAAGAAACCAGAACTCTTCTTCTACATTTTCCTTATGTGATTCTTCTCGAGAACTTTATATCTATTCTCGAGAAACAGAATTCATACTCGAGTAATTCTTTTTTCTCTCGAGAAATGGTGTTTTGATTCTGAATCTCTTTAAGTGTCAGATGATTTTAATTTCAAATATGATTAGCTCTTGATTGGGCCACGTGGATTGTAATTAATGTAATCAGACCGTTATGTAAGAACTATAAAAGTTCATGTCAGGATCGACAAACACTAAGAAAAAGAATTTTCAAGTATTCTGAATCATTTTTTAAGATTCTAAATCGAGAAGCACCGTCGCCGCCGACTAGACGTTTTCTTCTTCTTCAAACTTCTCGATCCAGTGGTTCAGAAAATGAGGATTCAATCGATCAAGCTTTTCGACATCTGCAAATTTTCTCCTTGATCGTGGTGATTCTACGTTCTCAGATCGAAGTATTCTCAGATTTCTTCCTCAATTTTTCTGACAGAGTTTTACAATTTTTCAAGAAGGAAGAGGCCGAGAATCAGTCAGATCTGTGAAGACAATTTTGTGTATTTCATTGCAAATCTATTTTATTCTTGTAGGAGTTATTCTCCGAGATTGTAGGAGTTATTCTCTGATTTATTGGAGTTGTTCTCCGAGTTGTTGTAGGAGAGGTTTTACTCCGAGTTGTATGAACATTGTTCCAAGTTGTAGGATTGTTTTCAATCCAAGAGAATAATGAAGTAGCCGTGTCTAGCATGGTGCTAAATCAGTGAGGTGGAGAGTGGATATACCCAAGGTTGGGGAACCACTATAATTTTTTGGTGTCGTCTGTGGATTGCTTGTTTATTTTCTGCACATCTCGTGTGCAATTTTTATTCCGCAAAAAGACGCAAAACTCACTTATTCACCCCGCTCTAGGTGATTTAGGTAGACAACTAGACTTTTTGAGATGTGCATTTTATGCTAGATGACACTACATGAGTACTTCATTAGGTTTTGACTTAGTTTTTCTCCTTGTATATTATAGGGAGTGTTTGTTCGATTGTAGCAACACAACCATTACTAGAGCGACTTTCTAGGATTTATTGTGGCAAGGATGACTAATGGATTTCCATCTAGATTCCTACGTCATTGTGTTGAACATTCGGAGGAGCAAATCTCCAAAGGCATGGAAAAAATTTTATATGTCCCTCCAAATTATGCAGTAAGAGTTGTATAATTTAAATTTAAATTTATATACTGTTGTTTAATACTCTAGTGTTGTTATGTTAAAATATTATATTCACGCAGTATTATAAGAGTTGCGGTGCCGACTACGAGTAATTATTGGTACATATATCCCCAACAACTGTCCAAGCGGCAGATATCATTTTGATGCTAGTGCACTTGCCCAGCCATTGGGCATTATTAACGTGCAATTTGAAGGAAGAGATGTGGTACTTTTATGATTCCATGTCGAACCTGATGCATTCTGCATTGTCCTAATTGGTATACTTTGTCTTTTTAATTTTTGGGTAGTTCTGCATGTTTTTTCCTAATGTGTTAAGTTTTCAAAGATATCCGGGCTGCAGTAGGATATAAGCAAGTCACTACCATCTGGACTTCATTGTTAGGATATCAAAATAGTGGGGGAGGCACCTACGCAAGAAGGCGGCGATGACTGTGGGATATTTGTCTTGAAATACATGGAGGCGATATCTAGCACAAAATCAATATCTTGGTCATCATTCAAAGGCTGGCAGAAGAACATGGCTAAATTCAGGGTCGAAATTGCGGTCGAAATGATTGAGCTTTTTTTCTCAAAGACATAGTTAACACTTTACTTTTTTCAAACTGTTTAGTCGTGGGAACTATATTGTGTGTTTATTTTGGTTTATGCGGACTACTTACATGTTGTTTACTATACAACAACCTACTTCTCCATTTCTAATTTAATTGTTAGATATAGTAAATTTGTGACTTGATATCTCGAAATATCCAAACATTATGAAGAACTAGATGATAAGGAGTTTACTATACAACATCCTAGCACTTACATGCGGTTTTTATCATGGTTTTTTTTATTTACATGGTACGTATAAGGAGCATTACTACCTATTTATCATGGTAGCATTACTATGTTTTGTCCAATCACGTTTCAAATCCATCTGGATCTACACAGTATCAAACATTTCAATATTTTGGGCCTAAGCACACTGAATCCGGCTACAATTTCACAGAATAATTACAATACAAAGCATGTGGAGTTTGTGAGTACATGAATACCAAACCGTTAAAAGATTTTAAAACTATGAATGTTCACCAAAGAAGCACATCAGGGACACTACAAAAATTGAATGTCACAAACAAAGACAATGCGTCAATTGCCTCACTAAACACATTGGGTGACGGCCTTTCAGGGCTTTTCTCGAAGTTGTCGCTCCCCATAAAGTCAAACTCCTTTGTTTCTTCATCTGTTTGTACTGTGGTAGATTTAGGCTCCTTTTTCCTCCCTGCGTAGTTTGCACGTTATTTGAATTAAACATAGTTGCAAGCATATGGAAAGTAATTTTACAAATCAAATATACAAATATAAACTTACTTCGCTTCTTTGCCGGTTTTTCGAAAAAACCCTTCAGTCGAGCATTTAACACCCCTTTAGGACGTGCTCCTTTGGGATCCTTCAACATGCTTGTACGTTGAATTTTTTTATCAAATCCTTTCTTCAACGCTCTTATTTGTCTACAATATCTTCCATGCTTCTCCTCAATTCAGTCAAGGCAGACAAGACGTATTGCTGGGCCGGATGACACGTATCAACTATTGGGGCTAGGTTGTAAGTGAACTGTAGAAGATGGTTTCTAAATACCAAGCCTGGTTGGACTTCTTTCACGAAATTGCTCTTTGAAAGGTCAAATTCTTTCTTGGTCACAAGAGTGAATTTCTTTAGTAGGTCACAAGGATTAATTGGTTTTACATTCTTCGATTTGTATACACTTAAGATGTGTTTGCACAACATTTCTCTTGTTTCAAAACCCTTGCATGAACACATAACATCGAATGTGTTAGTGTTAACTTTAACTACCCATTGCTTGCCGTCCACAAAAGCGACACAATGTCTAGTAACATATAAAGTATGGTCATCCTCATATCTAACTTCCTCACTAATGCACACACCAACAACTCCATCCATAAAAATCTGTTCGAAAACGGAGAACATTTTCCTTGTGTATATTGTTGAAGCTTACTTTAATAGATGGCAATTTTTAAATTTCAAAGTGATGGTATCGTGCTTGCACTTGAAATTTTCATCATGTTCATATTTACGCTAAGATGAAATCATCTTCTCCATCACGGTATAACACTCAACAAGGGAACTTGTTGGTTTTGCAGACCCATGTAAAACATTATTTTTCGATTTACTTTACTGAGTAGATAAAATGCCAAGGTCTGGAATGTCTTTATTAAATGTTGTGGACCATCTATTTCTAATTTTATGCAAATCAGAATACAATCTATTGTCTTTCAAGTTGCCTCTTGAAATCATCACATTCCAATGTGAATCAAACTCAGCCTCATCATCGCATTTGCTCATGCAATGGTAGAATAAAGCTCTAACACTCTTATCACAATTGAAGGATGGAACCTTTGAAGGAGCTTTCTTCAAAATATGCCACAGACAAAGGTGGTGTCGCATGCCAGTAAAAACCCTCGCAATTACAATAGCCATCGCCTGATCCTAATCAGTAAAAATACTGCTCGGTTGCTTTCCACCAGCAAATCTCAAAAATGTATCAAAAACCCAACAGAAAGATTCAATGGTTTCCTCTGCAATGAAGGCGCCACCTACGAAGACATTTTGCTAGTAATGGTTTATCCCAATAAACAGAGCACAGGCCAAATTGTATTTATTCAATTGATACGTGGTATCAAAAATAATAACATGCCCGAACGTATCATAATCAATCTTGCTATGACTATCCATCCAGCAAATGATTTTCAGACGTCCTAACTCGTCTGTTTGGACATCGTAGGAGAACATGCTAACTTACATTTGTCTTTCCTTAAATGTTTTAATCAAGCTCATGGCATCGCCGCTTTCTATTAGTGCTCGTTGTTCTCATTGTACGTAATTATACGCATCTGTTTTACAAAACCCAATGTTTTTGTATCCACCCATCTCATTTGCCATGAAGTTGAATACTTCTCTGGACATCAGATATATCCCGATGAGATCTCAAAAAATGACTGTCAATTTCTGGTGCGAGTGGGTGATTGCCTTCCTCGACGAATCTCACCACCTCCCAGTTCTTGCCCTCTATATCAGCAACAAAATGCAAGTAAGCCAAGCACCATGTACGAGTGTCAAATTTGTGAAATTTTTTTGCACATCCTTCTTTGAATACAATCGTTTATAGCCAGCTTTTGCATAGGTAAATTCCCTTGTCTTGATAATCCGAGTATGTGTCCAATATAAGATATATTCTTTGTGCACACTGAATCCAACTTTGCGAGCGTAGTCCTTATACATATTGTAGTCTTCCTAATCAGAGTGCACGGTTGGAAAGACAACGTCATTCTCCAAGGATTAAAAGGAGTCATTATTTTAAGGAATAAGAGACCACTAATTGCAAAACTAGAAAAAAGTGCCACAAAACATTTCTGGTAAAATCCGACCGGAGAATAGTCCAAGAAGAGAACGAATAACAGATTCCAACTGGATTTAACACAATCAACAAAAAAGCAAAACCATACAATCACAACATTAACAAGATCAAACATACAACCAGAATAGTCGGAAAGACAACAATGTCAGTCTCCTACGGATTAAAATGTGTCATTATTTTAAGGAATAAGAGACCATTAATTGCAAAATTAGAAGAAATTACAATAACAAATTTCTCGTAAAATCCGACCGGAGAATAGCCCAAGAAGAGAACAAATAACACATTCTGACTGGATTTTACACAATCAACAAAAAAATCAAAACCCTACAATAACAACACCAACATGATCAAACATACAACCAGAGGTACATGAAAAGACAAAGACATGATGACGGCCGCTTACAGTAACTGCCGTTTTTGATTCTTCTCTAAAGTTTCTCCAGTTTTTTCCATGGTGACAGAGCGGATAGGCACTTCTCGGCGGAATATAGGACGACGGTCGCATGCAGTAATTGTCATTTTTGTGCTCGCCGGCTAGGAGAAGGAGAGAGAAACGTAGATTGACGGAAGAAAGCAGAAGGACAGAATGCGCAGCTCGCCTGAAAGGAAATATGCCTAGCTCGCTGGAAATATGCGCAACTCGCCGGAAATCTGCGCGACACCTGGGGAGAGAAGAGAATGGGAGAATGCGTGGTACAAGAGGAGGGAGGGGGAATGCTTGGGAAAGGGAGGGAAACCCCAGGTTTTAGAAACCGGACCGGACCGACCGGTCCAACCGGTCGGACCGCCGACCGGTTAACTGGGCGGTCCAGTCTGGTCTTTTAAACCGCCTCAGCCAAGAACCGGCCAGGAACCGGTTAACCGGACGGTTGGACCGGTTAACCGGAAACCGGGCCGGTTATTTGGCAACCGGGCGGGCCAATCATAAAAATTTTCAGATTTTTTTTCTTGTAAAAATGAAAGGGCTTTGCAAGGATTTGAACCTGAGACATATATTTTAAAAAATGATCATGACCACTCCAGCAACTGTTTCTTATTGTTGAAAACAAAACAATTATATATATAACATCCTTATATGAAAAATATACATTTATAATATAAATATAAATATATATTATTAAATTAAATATAAATATATATTGTTATTAATTAATAAAAATTAGTTACAATATTATTTAAGTTAGATAAAAATATAAATTTTCAAAAAAATATTTAATTTTATTAGATGTTTGTTACAACATTTATTATTACCGATCATTTTTTATTTTATTTATATTATAATTATATTATTTAGTAATATTTGTACTCAATTTGATATTTAGATGATATGTAATATGTTATGAATTTATGACTAATATTACATAATAAGTTATTATCTAATATCACGGTTCAACTCCGGTCCGACCGGTCCAACCGATCGGATCTTGAACCTTTGAACTTACCGGTTCGTTCTGCGGTTCGATTAGTACATTTTTATTTGTGATGGGCCAGGAAAAGGTTTCTGGATTAATGACTAAAATACGGTAATCAGCACATGATCCATCCAATCAAAAATTGCCTAATACACCACTTTGCCTTTCCCGTCGACACTAATTACACAACCGCACCAAATCAGCAAGAATTAATGAAATGTGAAAACATGGTATAAAAGGAATCATCATGCCATCATGGGATAAACATAAAACGATGAAGGAAAAAAATTTTAGGCGCGTTTCTCCGAACCTAAGATCAAAGTAGGGGCACACATCAAATCATTGATACTGTAAAAATTACGGTATTGATTGAAAAACTGACTATATTTTTTCAATATTAAGATATTCCGTGAAAACCACTCAAACGTAAAATGTCGGATCATACGGCTGTACTTAATCCCCTATCAAAAACTAAGTGGAGAAACACAGCTAAAATATTTTCCCGACCCAACCAAGTCACTGTAGGTCGGGGAGGGTCCCAATCGTGGTTCTTTTTTCGGTTAAAATAAATTTTAATACTGGCTAAAAATCTAGTATATAAATTCAGTCTTGATGGCGAAAGATTCCGTGCCAACTTTTGTCAGGCTGACGCAATCATCGCCATTACTCTATATAAACGCGGTTGAGGATCACCACAGTCCATTAATGATTTCTTCTTCATCATCATCTTTTGAAGGTCAATTTCTTCTTTGCCTGCGCCATAAGCTTTGTTTGGCGGGGCCGATAGTGCAAGTCGTGCGTATCTCATCGTCCCTTTGCCTTTGCTTTTTTCTGGAATGTGCGTGGTCAGGCGGAGGGGTTCCGCCACATCGCGGGATTTCCGCTGAAATCAACCGTACGGCAGGAACCATGGTGATAGGCGCTAATTTCCGCCGAAGCCCCACCGTCCCGCCAAGCAGTCATAGTTTTTTTTTTTGAGCTGACAGATTTGAGCAACGAAATTTTTTATTTGTTTATTTAAGATTTTATTGAGGTTGCTGAGTGTGGGTTGAGGTAGGCATAGTTGCCACTTGCTACTGGGGCTCCCCTTACTCCATGCGAGGGAGTGAAGATGGCCGCTTCCTTCTTCCTTCCTTGTTTGGAGTGAGGGGAGCTCCAGTTGCGCGCCCTTTCTCATTTTCTCTCTCTTCATCTATCTCTATCACTTTATCTCTATATCTCTATCGCTATTTCTTCCTTGTACTAATATTCTTGAGGAGGTTACTGCGAATTAGGAAATGCTTAATTCCTACTGGGCATCCCCTTGCTTCTTCTCGAGGGGAAAGATTTTTGGGTCGGATCCAGGACATTTCAGATATGTTTTCGAGCTAGGCAGGACATCTCAGATATCTCGGTCAAGGATGTGACATCTCACAGATATCTCGTGGACAACATTAAGCCAGCCAAGATGTCACACCCGAGATATCACCGCCTAGTTCTAAAACGTGCCTGAGATGTCCCGGATTAGAAAAATTTGGGTCTGGGACCCAAACATTAGAATTAATATTTTGAGCAGGTGATGGAATTAGGCTTCTTCCCACATATTCGGATCGTGGGGAGCTCTAGGCTTCATTTGGCGCATCAGGATCCTATCCAGTTCGTGTGAACTGTAGGGATTCAGTACACGGTATTGATCGATCTCGTCTCCGAAATCGGACAGCAGACCTCCACTTGCGGCAGACCAGGCTTGTGGGCCACGCTGAGTGGAGTTTCCTTCTTTTGTGAATCCGATTTTGAGGGCGAGATGGTGAACGTGAGTTGGACCCCTCCAGTTAGCAAGAACTGGACAGGATCTTGATCCCCTTTTGACTTAACCGCGGTGATCGTGAACATGATAAAGAAATGTTGTTCCTGAAGGCTCGACCCAAGAAGTTATAATTTTACGTTCAAACCTAGTTTCTTTTTGTCTATGCATTCTGTAACGGGGACTAGCTCTCTCTCTCTCTAGCTCTTCCTCTCCATCTTCTCTTTTTTTATAATATCCTTCCACGTTACTGAGTTATTTATGCGTAATTGCTCAAGCTTTAATCCATACGAGAGAGTGATAGAATTTCGTTGTTTTTTTCTGTGTGAATAAGTTATAAACATCAGATGAGTTATACGTATCAAAAAATATCTCTCTCATTTGTGAAAAAAATGTTCTTGCTTTATGTACCACAAGCAGTCGTGCACGGGGGACCCCGTGCGGGCAACATTTGTCGAGGGTGCGACATTTGTCGAGGGTGCGATATTTGTCGAGGGTGCGACATTTGTCGAGGGTGCGACATTTGTCGAGGGGCGATATTTGGCTGAGGAGACAACATTGGTCGTGGGTGCGACATTTGTCTAGGGGGTGACATTTGTCATGAAGGCGACATTTGTCGTGGGGATGACATTTGTCGTGGGGGCGACGTTTGTCGTAGAGGCGACATTTGTCTTGGGAGCGACATTTGTCGTGGGGGTGACGTTTGTCGTAGAGGCGACATTTCTCTTGGGAGCGACATTTGTCGTGGGGCCGATATTTATCGTGGGGCAACATTTTGTCGTGGGGCATCATTTATCGTGGGGAGGGCACATTGGTCAGGGACGGCAACGTTGGTCGGGGGAGGCGACATTGGTCGTGATCGATGGTATTGGTCGTGGGCAGCAATATTGGATACGGGTGGTGACATTGATCGTGGGCTACGATATTTGTTCTGGGACGACTTTGGTCGTGGACGACGACATTGTTTGTGGGAGCGACATTAGTCGTTGGCGGTGACATTGATCGGGGGCGGAGACATTGGTCGGGGAAGGCGACATTGATCGGGGGCGGCGACATTGGTCGGGGGAGACAACATTGATCGGGGGCGGCGACATTGGTCGGGGGCAGGGACATTGTTCGTGGGCGGTGACATTGGTTGTGGGCGCCGACATTGAACGTGGACGACGAAGAGTATGAGTAATGGGTTGAAGCTGCATAATTTAGACATGGAAAGAGCATATGTCATCTAAGGATGATACTGATGAAATTGAAGGATCACATGAAGGAAACACGTATAAATATTTTACCAAATATTTGTCAAATTTTGTGAGCAATGGAATTCACAACTAAAAGTAAAGAACATTGAATATGTTGTTTGCATGTACCTTGGATTTTTCCTTCTAGCAGTTCAATGCTTGATCCCGTTTCAAAACGTTATGACATGTTTTAAGGTCGAGGTGATCCCGAGAAACAATCATTAGAGCCATCCCTAGAAAAAATCACCTTTACAGTCAAAGTCATGCTTTTCTGGACATTAAGGAAGATTAATACCCTCCTGCCATAAAGTGAAGAAAATTAAAACATAAATATAATTCATCACACCTCTCTTACCACCATAGTATAATGATAGACATGACTACCTGTAGAGAAGACAATATGTAACTTCTCTAGGTACTTTGAATTAGTAGAACCCTGCTCAAAAGTCAAACATAATGGGTATCAAGAAAATGAATCAACACATGAACTATCAAATACAAAGGGTGCCAACATCAAGGAAGATTAAACTCCAATGATCATATGCCCTGACAGTGCTATCAGGGTCCGAATGATTATTTCATTTCACACTACCCTTAAATCAAAACATTACTCTCTATTTGTTGTGGGATTTATAAAATGAATTTTTATGAAGATTGCAATAGCTTTTGGAAGAACATAATAGCAAGAACAACATCCAAGGATGAACGTATGATACCAATTCAGAATTTTGATGACAATTTCAACCTCTCCTAATTTGAGATTTATGTGTTTCCTGCACGAAGAGAGTAGTAGTCCCCATAAAAATTTGGAGGCTTCGATCAGAAGTTTTGATTCCAAATCAAATGCTTCATCTATGAGGATCCAGTCTTCCATATAAATCCATGATGAGGAATATTTTTGAGCTATAAAAACTGAGAAGACCTAGAACTTGAAACCGTGAGCAAGAGGGAAGAAGAACTTACAGTGAAGATCTGATAGCGATGGTTTGCGGGGGGAGATCTAGTATTTGGAAGCAACGATGGCTTCTAGTGGTGGGTTGCGTCCTTGTGTGCGATGTAGAGGAAGTCATTGTTGGGGTTAACATTCGTCGACATGTAGCCCTGCGAAGAATCGAGGAAGAAATCGCGGGAGAAGGAGGTATTGCAATGCGCTGCACAAAATCGAGGAAGAAATAAAACTGAGAAGACCTAGAACATCAGAGAAACCGTGAGCAAGAGGGAAGAATAACTTATAGTGGAGATCTGACGATGGGAGCAGATACCTTGCATCTCTCTTCGCGAAGTAAGAAGAGAACGCGTCGGGAGGAAGAAGCCATTCACGGTGAGAAGAAGAGACATTGCAGTGATCGGATTTTGGAGGAGAAGGCCATGTATAGCGAGGAAGGACATGAGACATCGAGAAGACGATGTTGTGGAAGTTGGAGGCTGCGAATCTAGGGCACGAAAAAGAATGAGTAAGCTGAGAGCACTGAAGTTTCGAGCGATGGAGAAGAGGATAAAAAACCTAGAGCAGGGGAGCGGGAGAGGTAGTTACCCGACGCCGCTGTCTGTCGCCGCGTTGCCCGTCGCCGCTGTCCGTCGCCGCGTTGCCCGTCTGTTGAGATTATATTTGCCAGCAGGTCACGTGTGTGTGGGACCGCATGTTTGGGCTTTCCCCATCGCGTTCCAGGTCTGGGTGTTGACCCCGGTGGGCCCCCTTGTGTGGCGGAATATCCCCGCGGTCCTGTGGTTGGGGTTAATCCCACATCGCCCGCAGACTTCTCCACTTTGTGTTCATGTACCCCGCCACCCTTCATCTCAACACCTGGGTTTTGAGATGAACTAATGGGTTGGCGGGTTCTAACTTGGTATCAAAGCGAGGTTACGATCCTCGGACCTGTGGGTTACGATCCTCGGACCTGTTGAAGTTGGTGACCGGGCGGTCTGGCGGTTTGTCTTGGCGGGTTGAAGACCGCGCAGTCTGGCGGTTTGTCTCAGTCGGCTTGGAGACCGGGCGGTCTGGCGGTCTACCCTGGCAGTCTCTCTTCCTCTCTGGTGGTAGCCGTGCGGTTAACCCTGCTGTCTAACCGCGCGGCTTGTGCGGTTTGTTTTGTATAGTCCGCCTGTCCTGTAAATTATAGTCCCACATCTCTTATTTGTATTCTCTCATCTCTCCTCCATTCTATATAAAGGAGGGCATACCTTTGTAATAGATATCTTTTTTGGATAATAAAATTTCAATTATTCAAAAGTTTATTCGCTTGTTCTCTACTTTTCGCTTCTTGTCTCTACTTTCTAACATGGTATCAGAGGGAGGTTCATTTCCTCCTGATTCTGTGCGCCCTCTGTTGTTCGCGACCTGTTTTCCGCGTTCTGCGACTTGATTCGCGGCTTGCCCTCTCTTCTATCCACGCGGCTTGTTTCTATCCGCGCGGCTTGTTTCTGTCCGCCGCCCTGTTCGCGCGGCTTGCTTCTTCTTGGTTCTCTTCTCCCACTACTCTTTGTCGCAGCGACCTGTTTCGTTGTCGCCGCGCTCCTTGTTCTTTATTGCCTCTCCGACTTCCTAGTCGTTGCGGTCTGTCTCTGTCCGCGTGTCTTGTCTCTATACTCGCGGTTTGCTGCTGAGATCTGCCTGACCGTGCGGGTTGTTCCTTTTTCACCCGCATCTTGGTCGCGGTCACCTGCTCTTCTCTTCTCTTCTGTTCGCTCGGTCTTCTCAGTCCGCGCGACCTCTTCCCCGCTGGACCTTTGCCTGCTTTTTCACCGCTTACTTCTTGTTGCCTTCTACCCGCTCCTGCTTGCTAGTCACCTCGGCCTCATCTTTGGCCGTGCGACTTGTTCTCCTCTGTTCGCCCGACTTTTTCAGGTCGTGCGACTTCTTTCCCTCTGCTTTGCTCGGCTTCTTGGAAGCGGCCTTCCTAGCCGCCCGACCTATTTTCTGGTCGCCCGGCTTGGTGCTCTATTCTCTTCTCGCGGCTTGTTCTTCTCGTCGCGGTTTGCTACTCTCTTGCTTCCATGGCTTTCCTCTCCTCCAGCCTGTCCGCCTCAGTGGTCACCTCTTCTGGTAGTGCTCATGTTGTGACTCGCGGACGATGGCTCATCGACTCTGGTGCAACAAATCATATGACAGGCAACCCTCAATGTTTCTCTCTTCTTGACACACAGGCTCAGTTGCCCCCGGTCATTGTCGCTGATGGATGTCCCTCCCCGGTCCATGGGACGGGCATGGTTCAAGTCACTCCATCTCTCTGCTTGGCTGATACCCTCTATGTGCCCAAGTTTCCGTGCAATTTATTATCGGTTACTTCTTTATACAAGCAACTACGGTGTTCTGTCACATTCACCCCTACCTCTTGTGCTTTTCAGGATCCGGACTCCCAACGGACGATTGCTACCGGGACTGAGAGTGGTGGCCTCTACTTCCTCGACAACGTTTCTGCTCTATCCGCCTTCTCCTCCTCCTCTACAGATCTTCTCCAATGGCATCTTCGCCTTGGACATGCTCTTCCCCGCATTCTACGCCAGCTCCTGCCGCACCTCCCTCCTCATCATCCTCCTCTAAAATGTGATGCATGTCAACTTGGCAAACATCACCGCTCCTCCTTCCCACCAACGCAAAGTCGGGGCTCTTCCCATCCGTTCGACCTCGTTCACTCTGACATATGGGGTCCCGCTCCTACCCTCACCATCGGTCGGGGCAGTTCCTATTTTGTCACCTTCATTGATGATTTCTCTCGGTCTACGTGGGTATATCTTCTTAAAGATCGCTCCGAGTTGTTCTCTGTTTGGACCTCCTTTTATTCGATGGTTAAAACTCAGTTTGCTACGTCTATTAAAATCCTTCGTTCTGACAATGCTAAGGAGTATCTTAGCCACGACTTCTCCTCCTTTTGCACTCACCATGGTGTTATTCGTCAAACCAGCTGTGTCTACACTTCCCAACAAAATGGGGTGGCGGAACGCAAAAACCGTCACCTCCTTGATGTCGCTCGCACTATGATGACTCAAATGCATGTTCCTCGCTCCTATTGGGGCTATGCTGTCCTTCTCTCCTGCTATCTCATCAATCGCCTTCCCTCCACCATTCTCCACGGTGCTACCCCCTTCTCCATTCTTTATCCGGACAAGGATCCCTTTCCTCTTCCTCTACACATCTTTGGGTGCACCGCTTTTGTGCACTCTCCCGCTGCCACCCGTGATAAACTCTCACCCCGTGCCACCAAATGTGTCTTTCTGGGCTACTCTCCCACTCAGAAAGGCTATTGTTGCTTTGACCCTGTTACCCGCAAGCAATTTGTCTCTGCGGATGTCACCTTCTTTGCCAATGCATCTTACTTCTCTCCCGCTTCCTCTTCTCCTCCTCCTGCTCCTACTTCTCACACCAACCCATCCCTTCCCTCTGCTCCCACTGAGGTTCCGTCCTCTCCACCCACTCCACCGTCTTCCCCATCCTCCTCATCTCCACCCTCTACTCTGCTTTCTCCCTCCACTCCGCTGCCATCTCTCTCTACTCCCGGGCCAGCTCTCTCCACCACGGATACTCCGGATACTGAGGCACCTGCTGACCTGGATCTCCCGATTGCTCTTCGCAAAGGGGTTCGGGCTTGTACCCACCATCCTCTTGCTGCGGTTGTTTCCTACGATCGCCTTACCCCTGCTCGCCGAGCCTTTGCCCTGGCTATCTCGGCCACTACCACCCCCCGTTCCTACCAGGAGGCCCTTACTATTCCTCACTGTAAAGTTGCCATGGATGAGGAGATTGCTACTCTCACTGAACGGGGTACCTGGACCCTTGTTCCGCCTCCGTTCGACACCGATGTTGTTGGTTGTCGCTGGGTCTTCGTGGTGAAGTTTCTCCCGGATGGCAGTGTGGATCGTTATAAGGCTCGCCTGGTTGCCAAGGGTTTTACCCAAACTTATGGGGTTGATTACTTTGACACTTTCTCGCCCGTGGCTCGCCTCAGCACTATTCGGGTCCTTCTCTCTGTCGCTGTCAACAGGGATTGGCCCATCTCGCAGCTAGATGTTAAGAATGCCTTCCTCTATGGAGATCTGCAGGAAGCTATTTATATGGAGCAACCTCCTGGGTATGTTGCTCAGGGGGAGACACGGGTATGCCGGCTAAAGAAGGCTATCTATGGCCTCAAGCAGAGTCCTCGTGCCTGGTTTGACAAGTTCAGTGGCATTGTTGCGGCCATTGGTTTTACACGAAGCTCAGCAGATCACTCCTTGTTTGTTCGGAAAACCGCCTCTGGTCTTGTTGTTCTTGCGGTTTATGTTGATGACATTCTTCTTACTGGCGATGACCAGGATGGGATACTGATGACCAAGAAACACCTTCGTCAACATCTGGTTACAAAGGATATGGGCTCCCCGAAATACTTTCTGGGGATTGAAATCTCTAGAAAGCCCAACTCCATGGTCCTTTCACAACGGAAGTATGCTCATGATCTTCTAAAGGATGCAGGACTCACTGGTGCTAAACCTGCACGTTGTCCTATGGCTGCTGGAGAAGACAAAACTTGGACAGATGACTCACCTCTTCTCTCTAATCTTACGAGATACCGGCGTCTGGTGGGCAAGCTCATATATCTCACGGTAACCAGACCCGACATCTCCTATGCTGTTGGCAAGGTGAGCCAGTTCATGCAAGCTCCGAGGGAGTGTCATCTACAATCTGCTCTGAGGATATTAGAGTATATTAAAGCTGCTCCAGGGAAAGGACTCCTATTTCAGAAGAATGGTCACCTAAGGGTTGAAGCTTACTCTGATTCAAGCTATGCGGATGACAAAGGGGACCGCAAATCGACTTCAGGTTTCTGCACATTTGTTGGAGGCAATCTTGTGAGTTGGAAGAGCAAGAAACAGTCTGTCGTTTCCAGGTCTAGTGCAGAGGCTGAATATCGTAGCATGGCATCGACTACATGTGAGTTGAAGTGGTTGCGGGCTCTCATGCTTGACTTAGGAGAGGTTTACAACTATCCTCTTCCTATGTTCTGTGACAATAAGGCCGCGATACACATTTCCAAAAATCCGGTCTTTCATGAGAGAACAAAACACATAGAAGTCGACTGTCATTTTATTCGAGAAGAAATATTGAAGAAACAGATTTGCACTCCATTTGTCACGTCCGACAACGAGTTGGCAGACGTCTTCACCAAGCCAGTGTCTGCTTCCTTTTTCCACATCTGTGACAAGCTGGGCATGATCGATATATATGCTCCAGCTTGAGGGGGAGTGTTGAAGTTGGTGACCGGGCGGTCTGGCGGTTTGTCTTGGCGGGTTGAAGACCGCGCAGTCTGGCGGTTTGTCTCAGTCGGCTTGGAGACCGGGCGGTCTGGCGGTCTACCCTGGCAGTCTCTCTTCCTCTCTGGTGGTAGCCGTGCGGTTAGCCCTGCTGTCTAACCGCGCGGCTTGTGCGGTTTGTTTTGTATAGTCCGCCTGTCCTGTAAATTATAGTCCCACATCTCTTATTTGTATTCTCTCATCTCTCCTCCATTCTATATAAAGGAGGGCATACCTTTGTAATAGATATCTTTTTTGGATAATAAAATTTCAATTATTCAAAAGTTTATTCGCTTGTTCTCTACTTTTCGCTTCTTGTCTCTACTTTCTAACACCGTCGCCGCTGTCCGTCGTCGCGTTGCCCGTCGCCGCTGTCCAAGGAGGCAAAAGGAAGAAGGAAGGGTGATCGGCGGTAGATTCACTGCCATTACTCATGCGATGAGCGGGAAGAAGATGGTAGGGCACGGGAGCTGGAAGAAGATGTATCGCGATTTGTAGATGGGTCAACAATGTCGATATGTATTAATTAAAGCTTGATTCTGTCAAAATACAAAAATACCCCTTAGTTAACCCATCAAAACCGATTTTTTGAGGGCACATTGGTCCACCGAATGTTACACCATGAGGGATTAGGCCTTCCCTTATAGTATAAAGATTGATCACCGTGCACGTCCTTTAATTATAACACAATTGTTTTTTGCAAGCCCGACTTTTTGCATGTAGTTGATCTAAAATATGACCGTATTTTCACTACAAGAAAACTTACTTTTAGTGACAAAAATTTATTGACAAAATATAATTAGTCACTAAAAACATATCTATAGTGACAAATTAAAAAGTTAGTCACTAAAACGATTTTTTAGTGAAAAAATAAATGTTTAGTCACTAAATACACATCTTTAGTGACTAAAGAAAACTTTGGTCACTAAATGCACAATATTAGTGACAAAACTTTAGTGATAAAATATATCTTGTCACTAGTGACATATCTATAGTGACGAATTAAATGTTTAGTCACTAAAAAACATATTTTTGTGACAAAGTCAAAGTGTAGTCACTAAAGACACATCTTTAGTGACCAAAGAAAACTTTGGTCACTAGAGACAATTTTAGCAAAAAAAAATTTAGTGACCACAATATATTGTCACTAAAGACACAACACATAGTTAAAAAAAGATTTAACAGTTACAAAAACAACGCATCTAAAGGCTAAGTAAAATTCATTTTAAAGAAATTATGATTTTCAAATTATCGTTAGCACAACTCATTTACAAATTTAAGATGGTTTATTTAACATGTTTCATATTCAAAGATACATATTCAAGAATCATTGTGAAGATATCAAACATTATCAAATATTACTTAGTTACCTTTCTTTATCACAATAGAGCATATTGATCAATTTTGCTCATCTTTCTAGCTAGCAACAATAAGGCACACAATTTCATCATATTAGCACACCATGAGTAAACTCTAAGCACATATGCATATATTGCCTTCAGGTAGAGAGGACAAAATTTACCTCAAATACCGTAAAATAGAGAGCATTCGTTCAAATCAAAATAAAAAAATATCTACCAAAACCTAAAAATCAATATGCATGCAAATGTTCATCTATGAAGGGACACTGAAATAGAAGACTAAAATAAGCAAAAATCACCCAGAAATTGCACACAAATTGGGCTGAAATCAAGCAAAATAGGGCTTGTCGGTCGCTCCTAGAGGCTGAAAATGTCGACGTGAAAGGAACAAAATACCTTCTCGTGGATGTTGGTGTCGACGAGAAAGGAGGTAGTGCTTTTCGGCGGCAGTAGGGTTCAAAAAGATCGGCTATTAGGGAGAGAAGGGGAGGTGTGTGACTGAGTTCCAAAAACCTTGAATGACGTGAGAAGAGAACGAGCACAGTTAGGCTGCGTATAGCCTTTGAAAAGAAATTTAAAATTAGATTTTCTAAGTTATTTTAAATTTAAGGTGTCTCTCTATTAACAAAATTAATTGTCCATATAACTACATAACATCAACTTCTCCTAAAAAAATAAATAGAAAAACAATAAATTTAGAGCACTAAATTTAGAGCATTGTTAAGTGCACTACAGTTTTCGCTATGCGCATTTTTTTGTTAAAAGCACCGCATTACGATAGGTGCACACATAATTGTTATGTGCACCGCTTTTTTGTTAATAGCAAACTAACAAGATTAACTTGATATATCAATGAACCACAATATTTTTTCATAAAAATAAATATTAATAAGACACACACCATAGATTACATTCAAATTTGAAAAACAGCCGACCAAATAATGACATAGATTAACAAAAATATGATTTCGTCAAAATGAGAAAACCCAAAATAAAGTAAATAGATCTCTACTTTCTTTGTCCAAACTTTTCTTCCATTGATCCTTATTTTTCTTCATATTCCTACAATTTTAAGCATAAAAATTAATATTTAATGAATGAAATTTAGTAATGAATTTTTTTACGATTAATGTTTGCATACATTGTACGAGAGTGCTCCAAAATGACGTCTCACAAGTCACAACAAAATTAGAACATCTATATCTCTTGTTTTCAAATGTATAACTAATGGAAACACAAATATCATTTTTGGAGAACTAAGAACTCGTAAAAAATGACAAACAGAGTATTGTGCTAGGGTTGAAGGGGCAAACCTCCATGCCAACCAGCGCAGAGGCACGCCCAGGCGGAAAAACCTGCAGGGGGCGTCGAGGAACCAGAAGGCGTCGGGGTGGGGTCGGGGCTAGCGTCGGGGCTGGCGTCGGGGCTGGTGTCGGGGCTGGCGTCGGGGCTTGGTCGGGGCTGGCGTCGGGGCTGGCGGGGAGGGTTGAAGCGGAGAACTGGGCACGACCAGGCGGAAGCGTTGGGGCCAGGCGGAAGTGTCGCGAACGGGGCTAGGGTTGAGGGAAGAAATTGCGGTGCACAAACATGCTTGCCCTTAGTTATAAATTTAGGGAGTAGTTTGAATTATTAATTAAGTGACTTTATAGTGCACATAGCGAAAACTGTGGTGCACTTAACAATGCTCTAAATTTATTGGCGTTTCCAAGTTTCTGCCTTTTCGGCCTCTCCGCCTCTCTGGATCGGCAGTTTCCCCGCCTCTACCGGAACCTTCACCTCTCCCAAATCTCGTGTCCCCTTCTCCTCGGAACCATCTCGTGCCGCAGCAACTGAAGGAGTGTGGAACGCTGACGATTCCCCAAAGTCGGCGTGAACTTTCGTTTGAGACGACGTCTTCGCCGAAGCCTGCCATGGTGCGATCATTTTTTTCAGCGAGGACATGTAACGATAAGGGTCTATTTGGTTCATGGGTTTTTATCCTTTGGTTTTGATTTTCACCATGAATAGATCTTTTCCAAGCGATCGGTTGAAAAGAAATAGGGTAGGAATCCAAATTGATGAAAACCATGGGTTTTCAGAATAGCATAATCTCAATTTTTCCCATGCAACCCTCGTATTTTGGCGGAAGAACGTGTGCAACCCCGCCCTCGTGTCTCCTTCCCCTTTTTGCAGCGCCATTCGCGCCACTGATTTAGTCGGCAATGAGGTGTGTCTTCCTCTTCTCGATTCATTTCTCCTGTTTATCTTCCTCTTCTAGTTTGTTTGTCCTGTTCTCTTCATTTTTCCTCAGATTTCGCTGTCTAGAGTTTTTGTTGTGCCGTGAAGTTTTGTTTCAATTCCTTTGGATTTTGGAATTGTTGAATTCTAATTCCTCAATTTCAATTCCGTCGAACCGAACAGACCCTAAACATTTTCTCATTGCATTTCTAATCGGAAGTTTCCCCCACCTCCTACTCTAATTAGTCATAGGGCACGTGCCCGTGTATGAAACTGCATCTTCTCTATCGTGCCCTATGACCCTCCTTGATGTCGGATGAGGACGAGAAATCCGACCCCCATCCCATCTCTGGCGGCTAATGGACTCTGCTGCACCAGAGCAAAAATCGCCTCCCATATGGGGCTTAAATCCAATCATCCTCAAGCCAGACATGCAATTTACTCTGCATGGATGTGATCAAGCCCCTGCCCAAACTAGAGTAGTTTGGAAGGAAGGATAGATTTAGCACAATCATTCAAGAGAACGAATGTCAGGGTTTAGGTAATTCTATTGTCATTGTTTGTTTGAAAGGATCCAACGTCCAAAACATACAGTTTCAGAGTACCATATTGCTCAGTTCATTCCATCAGTAGCATTATAATCATCACAAATAGCATAAATGATGTTGAAATTGGACAATGTATAAAAATATGGGAATCGAATTGAATAAGGTAAAATGTATATTTCATTATTTTGTGCAATGATCAGATAAATAATTCACTACATAACAGTAAGCATGGTTGATTCATGAACCCTCGATGAACTATTTTTAGATTACTCCATTCGGTATCGTTTACAAATTTTTAAAATCAATTGAATGATTTTATTTAGATGGTGATATTGTTAAGGCAACTTTTAATACCAACCCCTAGAAAATTACATGCTTAATGTTAGTCCCAAATATCCTAAGATATGTTTATACAAAAACTTTTTAAGCAATAAACTTTCAGAGTAAGTCCAGCTTCATACATACCATAAAAATTCAATGATTATAAAATGATCATTTGCCTGATCACTTAACAAAGGGTTGATCAGTTAGTGCTCACATATTGACTTGTAGCCAAGATAATCATAACCAGTTGATATCCCTAGACTAGCAAAGCAATCGTGCCCTAATCTACTTCAATCTGCCAGTTGCATTGATATTAATGGATACTGCTTCAGATGTTGTTTCTAAGTTAGAGGAAGCTTTGGAGATTTATCCCAAGAAGCATGGCGCCATTTGGTCTTTGGGAAATGCACAAACTTTTCTTGCATTCATCACGAAAGATCTTAAGGATGCCAAGCCTTATTTTATGAGGGCAATGCAGTGCTTCCAGCAAGCACTGGAAGAGGTATTTATATCCACCTGGTTATTTTAGTTACAGTTTTGTCTCATTTTCAAGAAAAAAACTGAAGCCAGGCTTCTTGCAGGTTTTTTATGTGTCTTTTGTTTCAATTATATTCTGAAATTAGGTCTTGTCTTTTTTGATTTTCTTGTTCAAATGATGCTACTTTTTTTGCTTTTACTCCTCTTTAGCCTTCTTTTTGGTGGAGAATTAGAAAAATAGAGAATGGAAGTGAGTGAGAGAGGGTTAGTTTTCTAATCCCGTGTCTCTTCAAAAACCATGGAAGGAGGAGAGAAAGAGGGCGGGTGAGTTTGAACAAATTTCTTTAAGTTATTTTTGTTAGTTGGTCGTTTCGTCTAACTTTAAAGATATTCTTTTCTTAATGATCACACACATGATCTTGCGTGCCTTCCAAATATGTGCATGTTCATTTTTATTAGTTTGTTTTTCCTGATAAAGTTTTGGAGAATGTTTGGTTTTTTAATATTATTTACCAACTGTTTACTTACATTGCAAATACATGAAAATACACTCTAAATTTTTCTGATTAAAGCAGGTGATCTGTTTGTAATAACTAAAATTTACACAGAATGAGAATATCAAAATGATATATTTGAAAATTCGAAATATTTTAGTTGATTTTATTGCTTTACATCAAAAATTGAGCAAAATTAAAGGGGATATTTGTAATTTTGACACTGGGGAGGTGCTTGTAGTTATACAAACTTCCATAGGATGTTCTTATAATTAACCATATATATCATTATGTTGTTCTACTTGACATGGTTGCTGTAATAATTTGCAGGATAGAAGGATCAATTATGAAGCATTCTGCGCGATGAAGTGAGGGGCATTCGTTGTTGCTGCAAAAACCAAAGCACACATTGCGCCAGTTACCCTTGTAGGAAGTAGAGAGCTAATGTTGTCTGCAATGGAAGGTATATTGAATTCAGGATCAATGAAGCTTGTTATAAGTGGTGTGATTTTTTCAACGACCAAGAAGGAGGATCACGTGCCTATAGAAATTTGTATCGAGTTTAATAAGAGATAGTTCTATTATTTTGTACTGAGGGGTTTGGGCTATCTCCCACCCTCTTGTCTTAATTAATAAAATAATGTATGTTGGCAAAAAATTGAGTATTTTATTTATTCTTTTGTTTGAATGTTTACTATTAAATTGTAATTAATATTTAATGAAATAAGTCTGATATTTTATGAGAAATTGTACAAAATGTAGACGAAACAATATCATTTTATTGACCAAATTAATTCGGTCACTGAGACTACTTTAAGTGACTGAATTAGTTTGGTCACTGAAGATACTTTAAGTGACCGAATTTATTTGGTCACTGAAGATACTTTAAGTGACCGAATTTATTTGGTCACTGAAGATACTTTAAGTGACCGAATTTATTTGGTCACTGAAATTTTTGTTAGTGACCAAATTAATTTTGTCACTACAGTTTTTTGTGATCAAATTAATTTGGTCACTGAAACTCCTCCTAGTCACCAATTTGTTCTAGTCACAGAATGCTTTAGTGAGCAAATTTGTTTTGTCATTAAATGGTTTTTGTGACTCAATAAGTTTGGTCATTGAATGACTTTGGTGACCAAATTAATTTGGTTACAAAAGACTAACATTTAGTGGCTAAATTTTTTTGGTCACTAAAAACATTTAGTGACAGGGTTTTAGTGACGACCTTGTTATGAAATGATTTTTGTCATTAAAGATCGTTAGTGACCAAAATATAACATTTAGTGATGAAAATTTTCGTCACTAAAAGTCAATTTTCTTGTAGTGTTTAATTACACCTGTATTATTGAAACCAGTCTTACAACTATAATTTAGGCTCTGTTTGACATGGTGGTGGCCGTCATAAACATAGTGGTTAAATTGTTATTCATTTGTTAACGCCTACGTAAGGAACTCAATCCACTGTTATGTTCAAACGGATGATGTTTGTTAGGTGATCCTAACGAACAATGGTTTAACAGATGCGTTTACAACCAAAATCACCATGTCGAACGGAGCCTTATGCAGCATAGTGATCTTTGATTTTATCTTTATTTGTAGTCTAATAGGATCTCTCAGCTCGAATAATATTATAAGGCCCGTGTCTTGCTGGTGAAGTTTGTTTTTTCACGGTTTAACTCTGTTTTTTTTCACTCTCGTTTTTTTACCAACTTTTTTATGTTTACATATAATATAAATAAAAACATACCTAGGATTCTTTTGGGAGGACTTATGTTTAACCGCTTGACTGGTGAAAATAAGTACTCTCAAACGGAGTCCTAGTTAAACTATTTGACACTTTTGCAATGGGAGGAGCATAATATTTTAACATAACATGATATGCAGTTTTTTTAGGGTGTTTATATTGGCAGCACAAAGATAATAGCAGACTAAAATATGACTATTGGCAGCCCGATGGATAATGGCAGCCCAAAAATTAAATTTTTAAATAGACATTTTTAGAAAAAGTGTTCAACATGAAAGTTGTAGATCTCGACAAGATCTACAACTTTTATGTTGAACACTGTTTGTAAAAATATCATATAGTGGGTCTATTATCAAAAGGCGCAGAACACGAGCGGAACTCGCATAGTTCCGCCCGGGTTCCGCGCTTTTTGAAAATAGCCCTATTATATTACATTTTTAGAAAAAGTGTTCAACATGAAAGTTGTAGATCTCGTCGAGATCTACAATTTTCATGTTGAACACTTTTTTTAAAAATGTCATAAAGTAGACCTATTTTCAAAATACGCGTGTTCCACATTTTGGGCTGCTATTAGCGGTCATAATATGTATGTTTATTGTTATTATGATGGGCTGCCAATATCCAAAGCCGGGCTTCCAATATAAATGCCCTTTTTTAATGGCTTTCAGGAAACATCGACAGATTAATCAAACATATCATGAGAAGCCCACCCCCTTAGATCAGCTCTTGCTCGTGGCCCCCAGAGGGCGTACGTAAAATCAAACGACGACTATAGTGCTACAGGGGGTCGTGGGTGGTGGGTGCGGCGCCGAGTTAGTGGATTGCATAAAAGTGGGCAAAGCCCATTCTGTGAGGCCGAAGGTCGCCCGGAGCGGCAAGCATGGGCGAAGCCCATGCGAAGGGGGCGAAGCCCTCCGGGAGTCGGCCGAAAGGCACCCGAGAACATTGAGCTCGACCGTAGCCCGTGCGAAGTTGCTCGTATTTTAGAGAATTTTATACTTATCATGCATATTTTTAATTTTAATTTTACACTTATTATCTTTTATTTATTTATCATACTTTTATAGATATTATTTATTTATTTTACTTTAATTTAATTTTAATTTTTTTTATTGTTTTATTATTTATTTATTTTATTGTTTATTTATTATACGAGCATTTTCGCACAAGTTTTGCCCGTACTTGATGCTCTCGGACGGGCTTCACCCGCATCCTGGATGGCTTTAACCACACAAAGCAGTGCTCGCTGCTTGCACCCCACTATCGCGGCGAAAGTGCAAACAAGGACAAACATTATTGTGACATCCACTGTGGAAAACGAGAACTACCCGGCAAAGTTTAGCCATTCTTTTCGGGCTGAGCAAATTTGTGGAGACCCGGAGAAGCAGTTGTCTGAGGAAGAAGAAGTGTTGAGTACATTGGTCTCAATGTACTTGATTTGAAGAAGTCTTCTCAGCTCAATGATATACATATTGTTGTATTTGATGGATGTTAAGTTTATTTGTGCAGGTTAATAAAGCTAAGTACAATGTGTCGACACTTAGTACTAGTGTTGACACACGCTGAACAAGTTGTGTCGAGACAAGGAAAAACTGCGTCGATACTTAGGACAACTGTGTCGACACGCTGTGTCGAGATTAAAGACAACTATGTCGACACTAAGGACTAGTGTCGACACACTCTATTCTAGCTGTGTCATGATTAAAAACAACTGTGTCGACACTCAGTATTAGTGTCGACACACTATAATCAAGCTGTAACATGACTGAAGACAACTGTGTCGACACACAGGACTTGTGTCGACACATTCCACAGAAGTTATGTCGAGACAAGTTGAATAGCTTTGTCGACACATTCAGAAGTGTGTCGACACCACTATGGGAGCTATGTCGACACCCAGGACTTGTGTCGACACATTCCATAGAAGTTGTGTCAAGACATGTTGAAGAGCATTGTTGACACATTTAGAAGTTTGTCGACACCACTATAGGAGCTGTGTCGACACCCAGGACTTGTGTCAACACATTTCACAGCCAAGTCTCAACACTTCAGCAGAATTATTTCCTAAGTACAAATATCAAGACTGAGGTACTGACAGCTGTCAGAACTGTCAGTTATTAACCGGATCAGCAGGTTACTCCTGTTAGAGCCTATTTAAAGGGATGCAGTTTTTAGAAGAAGATATACACAGAAAAAGAGAATGAAAAAAGAAGCAGCACAACCTTGAAGCTTTAGCTAAAATTAAGAAGGTGGAGAGAGGTCTGATCAAGAATCATCTACAACATCTCTCCAGCCTAGATCAACATTAATTTCTACTTCAAGATGCTTTAAAAAGCTAAGAATGATTTGATCAGATCTGTTTTGTCAGAATTAAAGGAAGCATAATCATCAAGATCAGATCAAGAAGCAGTTACGCAAATCTCAAATCTATGTGACATTTTCTGATTTCATTTCTCTGTTATATTCAGTTTGTAAGATTTGTCTGTAGATCTGAGTGGAGGAGATTTATTCTCTTATTGTTGTAAGCCTGTGTTATAAAGGCTGAGGTAGGGCTAGGATTGGCTGAGGTAGGGCTAGGATTGGCTGAGGTAGGAGAAGTTGAAAATTCTCTGAGTTGTAGGACATTTATTGCCTGAGAAGTAGGAGTGAGGATTCATTCTGAGGTAGAGTTCTTGGGAAGAACTTGAGGTGTAGGATCTTGGTGATCTGAGTGGTAAGACTTGTGAAGTATGAGTAGTAGGAGCCAGGTGGGCTCTAATCTATAAGATCTATAGATCTGAGTAAAGGAAAGAGGAGGATTTTGGCTGAATCTAGTTCATTACTAGATAGGCGAAGGAGAAAAGTGGATGTACCCATAAATTGGGGAACCACTATAAATCTGTTTGCTGATGTGTTGTGATGTGTTAATTCTGTTGATTGCTATTTAGTTTCTGTTGATTATCAGATCTTAGCTAATTATTTTAATTAAAGTAGTACTCTGATTAAAGAAAAGGGGGACCATATTTAAATTAGACCTATTCACCCCCATCTAAGTCACTTTCAATCCTAAAGTAAACATTTACAATTGGTATCAGAGCGAGGTTCACTGAAAAGGGCATAACAGCCTAGTGAGAATCCAAAAGGATTGCAAAGAAAGAAATATCATGGCCTAGAGGGAAAATAATTCCATTAAGCTTCCTGTCTGCTCCAAAGAAAACTTTGGAATTTGGAAAGAAAGTGTCAGATTATTCATGCAGGCAGCAGATCCTAGAATATACATTATCGTGGTTGAAGGATCATTCATTCCCATGAAAGTGTCAGTTCTTGATGCAAACATCAAGACACCCAAGACTTACATGAAAATGGATAAAGATGAAATCATACCAGCCTCTATGGACAAAAGAGCTCCTAATATTATATTCAGTGCAATTGATGATTCAACTTTTCAGAATTCGATTCATTGCAGAACAACTAAAGAAATGTGGGAGTATTTGATAGTTTACATGGAAGGTACTGAAAAAGTCAGAGATGATAAAAAATCTCTGCTAAATCAACAGTATGAAGCCTTTAGATAAGATGAAAAGGTTTTAGTGGCTCAGTGTTTTGAAAAATTCTTCAGAATTGTTAACAACCTGAGCACTTATGGCAGAAGTTTTACTAATTATGAAATTAATGATATATTCTTAAGTCCCTGAACAAGGAATGAGACATCAAGATTTGTGGCATAAGAGAAATGAGAAACTTAGCCAACATAGATCCCCAAGCCCTATTTGGAAAGCTGTTGTCTCATGAGTTACAGCTTAATATCAGAAAGTCTGAAGAAGAATCAACTAGAGCACTCAACAGAGAAAATACCTTAGCTCTAAAGGCTAAGTCATCCAGAAAAGTCAGAGAGAAGTCAATACTCACAGAAAAACTGGAAACTGTCTCTGAGTGCTTAGAATCATCCTCAACACAAGGAGAAATAACTGAGGAGGAACAATCACTCTTCTCTTGACAGTTCAAGAAGATGTTAAGGAGAAGAAAACAAGGAAGATGGAAGGGTTCAGCAGGAGACTCTTTGTCACGACCCGCATTTTCTCCAAATTTAAGAAGTATCAGAGTATGAGAAAACACGCGTCATGATGCCACGTTGAACAGGGGATAACTGTCGACGCTCAGGAGAACACCATCTAAGTAGACTATGAAAATTCATAAGTTTAATGATTAGAAAATCAGTTATATTTTAAAGGCCATATCCCTCGGCTCAGTGGATCATCTAGTCCACAGTTTAAAAACTATACTTATACGCAGCGGAAAATACTTTATTCACATTTGGCATCCTAAAAGAGTGAGTAAGTGTCCCCAGAGGACAACTTACACTATGCAAGACCCTACATTTAATTTATACTATATATAAGAAAACGATCTTTTTACGTTGTTTGTAAAGTAGTATATGAGTTTTATAAACATGTTGATCATGAGATATACTTATAATAGTGTTTTTAGGTTTAAAAGTAACTAGCAACCTAGCATAAATCTTCCCAAGAGCAAATAGACTAACTCCAGAAAGTTAGCAGCAAAAAGGTAACATATCTAGTATCAAGGTAAAACTACCAGTGGGCGCCAACAAACTGACACGAACCCACTGACAAGTATGTATGTCAATAAGAAAGTAAACGTCAAAACTACCTCACAAGTCCGAGAGAAAGATCCCGACAACTCAAGGGATCACCAGCAACACCACAGCAAATCTAGCCGCCTACTCGGCTACTATCCAGAACCTGAGGCATTCAGAGAAGAAAAGAATACCTCAGCAAGTAAAACAAATAAGTTGCATGGAAGTGTTATATAAAATGGTACGCAAAAGTAGAAAGTAAGACAGTAACAGACAAACATTGTCCAAGACAAGACGCACTTGCACCAAGTGCGAGAAAACAGCAACAACCCTGTCATAAAACCTGCAGAGTCTACAAGGCAAACATGTGCCAAAAAAATGTTGCAATCTATAAAGGAAGAAACATCTAACAATCCTAAATTGTGAGTAATGGAAGTAATAAAACAACATGGACCTGAGTTGGTGACAAAAAAAACAGTCCCCCAAACAAATAGTTCCAACTAAAAATACACTGTGTCAACACAAGGCCACCACAAACCCAGCCCGTACCTCGGAATAAAAGGTGGCGGCCACGGCTCGCACACAAAACATCCCACTCCTTTAGAGCGTCAAAATACCACTACATGCCATAACCCACGATTCGGCCTTCAAAAAAAGGAAGAAACAAATGGCCGACAAGACATCCCCACCTAGGAGGTAATCACTCGGGAAGAAAAAAAAATAAAAAAAATCCGGTTAAGGCAAAAAAACGTCGATCTCAGCTTACAGAAGGTCGTCGATCTCAGCTTACAGGAAAATGCCGATCTCAGTTCGACGATTTACGTCGAACTCAGATCACAGGAAAACGTCGACCTCAGCTCGACGATTTTCTTCGAACTCAGATCGACGATCTTCGTCAATCTCAGGCAACCGGAGATCGTCGATCTCAGCTCGACGAACAACGTCGAGCTGAGAATGACGAACGTCGTCGACCTGGCAGCGTTGAGTGTACTCAATGCTGTCAACGCTTTAGACATAGGAGAAGTGCATCTTGACGGTGTTGAGTGCATTGAGTGCACTCAACGCTGTCAACGCTTAAATACTTAGAAGCAGGCTCAACTTGACGGCGTTGAGTGCGTTGAGTGCACTCAATGCTATCAATGCTTTTATACTTAGCATAGAAACCAAGCCCGGCATTGAGTGAGCTTCCATCACTCAACGATTTTACACTTAGGCAAAATCAGAGAAGCTCAAACCTGAACTAATCAACGCCCCCAGCCAAAAACGCTACAACCTAATTCATGTACCCTCCTCATCTCTCCAGACCACTTCATTTAGCCCAGAAATGCTCTAATCAACTAGACAAAGGAAAAGAGGGGGTTCTGATATAGCCATTACACAGGCAAGCCTAATTTCCCCCAATTCGAGCCTTACCAAGACATATTACTTGTACAAAACCAATTTTAAGGCCACAGCACAACTATCCGGCTATAGTTACTATGCAGAAAAGGAAAAACATCTCCACTCTCATCTCTCTATTCCCAGCCCGAGAGCAAGTCAAATTAACAGCAGGAAGTCCAAGAAAGAAGAAAAAAAATAACAACAAGGCCGATTCTTGAGTAAACTTGTACAGTGAGTGATCAAATAGGCTTAAGCATTTACGTGACTAAGATTAATAGACACTGAACATTAAAATCCAAGCAACAGGGAGATCTATGAGCAGCAAGGTATAAAAGGAACTAAAACAAGTTACATTGCAAGGGCAGGAGCACTACTTGCTTGATTTCTGGAATGTCTCGACTGACTTTTCTGCTTCCCCACGGATCTGGCAGTAAACACCTAACCGAGCAAGGCTGGACATTTTCGGAGAGGGAGAGGGGTCAAACAAAAATCTACAACACCATAAAAAGACATGAAATAGAGAAAGCTTACCGTCGAAATGAAGATCTAGGGGAGAGCAGTCCAGATCTACCCTGTGAACGAAAATCCGACCGCTAGAACTCTGGGAATCGGCAGTGGAAGGCAAGGTTGTCCGCCGGTTTTCTTCCGCTCACGTACAGGACAGCGGTTTTCTCTCACGGAAGGAGACGATGAATAGTCTCGTTTTTGTCTTAAGGCTATATATATACATAGACACGTCTTATCAGCCTTAACAGCCACCTAAAAGCCGCAGGATTCATTTCAAGCTAGCCTATTACAAGCCGCCAGCCATGCATGCTGCCACCTTTTCACGTGAAAAAGCAATAACTGCTTATCTACTAGCCGCAGGATTAAATCACCCAGCTTTTTGACCGCTAGATTTCATTTAATAGCTTTATTAATTAATTAATTGCATTTATTATTATTAACACACCAAAACGACGCGAAAACCGAACCACCTCGGAATCCAACGAAATTCGCACCGTAGCTAATTACCTATGCTACGAACGTAACAGCGAAGTCGAAATCAACTCTCGACGAACAAATCTCGGATTATACCCACCCGAAGCCAAAACACAAGCATCACCCGAGAGGCCACACCGGGTCACCCAAAACGACCCGGACTTGCTAGGGAAATCTTGCCAATATGCTACAAAATAGGTCACTCAGTCCTAAGGAGCTAAGACCACACTCCACAAATGGCACAAGCCAAGAAAACGCGTCAACGTAATGCCAAATGAGAATTAAATAATTGCAGAAAAATCGGGGGCGTTACAATCACTCCCCCTAAAAGAAAGTTTCGTCCCGAAACTTTACGTACACAACTTCTACTATAGAAGGAAAGTAACAAAACAAGAGCTACTGGAAAGAAAACGTACCAATCTAATCAGGGGAATAGTTGAGGGTGCGCCTCCCTCATAGTCAAATCTAGCTCCCAAGTCGCGCTTTCCAAATCCTGATTCTTCCATAGAACTTTCACCATCGGGATAGACTTTGTCCGCAGCACCCGATCTTGAGTATCCAGAATGCGGACCGACACCTCAACATATGAAAGATTCGGCTCCAACTAGGGCACAACATCCAAGACTTGCCCACTACTTTGCACACACTTTCGTAGTTGGCTTACATGGAATACATTATGAACACCAGGAAGGTTTGCTGGAAAATCCAGCCTATAAGCTGACACGCCAATCCGTTCAACAATCTTAAACATGCCCATATAACTCGGATCCAATTTCTGGTTCTTACCGAACCTCTTAACACCAACCATCGGGGAAACCATAAGAAACACAAGGTCCCCTACAGAAAACTCCAAGTCAGACCTACGCCGGTTGACGTTCTTCTCATATCTCTCCTGAGCTATACGAAGCTTTTCTCGAATAAGCTTCACTGCGACTTCCATTTCCTCGAGCGCATCCGGACCCAACACGGGCCTCTCACCGACCTCGGTCCAAAACAAGGGAGTTCTGCAGCACCTCCCATACAAAGCTTCAAACGGAGCCATTTGCAAGCTCTCTTGGTAACTATTATTGTATGCAAACTCCATAAGCCGCAAACACTCATCCCACGCTCCACCGTGGTCCAAGATGTAGCACCTGATCATATCCTTAACTATCTGGTTCACTCGCTCAGCATGACCATTGGTCTGCTGGTGGTAAGCTGTAGAATACCTCAAATCTATACCCAAACCCTCTTGTAGACTCCTCCAGAAGCGAGATGTAAAATGGGAGTCTTGATCTGAAATGATGCTAACAGGAACACCATGCAAACGGATGAATTCATTCAGATACAGCTTTGCTATCTTTTTCATTGGATAGTCAATCTTGTACGGCATGAAGTGAGCACACTTCGTCAGTCTGTCCACTACAACCCAAACAGAATCAAATCCCCTTGGAGATCTTGGTAAGCCCGTAATGAAGTCCATAGAAATACTTTCCCACTTCCAAGTCGGGATCTCCAACGGAATCAATTTGCCACCAGGCCTTCCATGACCGGCCATCATATGCTTGCAAGTGTAGCACTCAGCAACAAATCGGGCTATATCACCCTTCATCCCATACCACCAGGCAATTTGCTTCAAATAACGATACATCTTTGTAGATCCTGGATGGTAGGTAACACTGGATCCATGAGCCTCTCTGCATAACATAACCCTGATGTCTCCAACAGCGGGGATGCAAAACCTGCTGCGGTACTTCAAAGTACCCGCATCATCGATAGAAAAATCCGGCAACTTCCCTCTCTCATTCCTGAGGTATAAGTGCAGAAGATCCGGATCATCCTTCTGGTGCAACCTCGTAAGAGAAATCCAAGACGGCTCTGCCACTGCCAAACTTCTCTGCAAGTCACAGCACCCCACGGAGATATCCATCTGGAGCAACTCTTCCACTAAACGATCGGCAGAGAGATTAAAGATCTTCCCCGTATTCCGGCTCAGGGCGTCGGCCACCAAATTGTCCTTGCCCGGATGATACTGTAACTCCACATCATAATCGGCCACATACTCTAGCCACCGCCGCTGGCGCAGATTCAACTCCTTCTGTGTGAACACGTACTTTAGAATTTTAGGATCTGTGAAGATCTTGCACTGAGCACCATAAAGTAGATGCCTCCATAGCTTTAGCGCATAAATCACTGCTGCAAACTCAAGGTCATGCGTGAGGTAATTTCTCTCATGAGTCTTTAATTGCCTTGACCCATACACAATCACTTTTCCAGCCTGCATCAACATACAACCCAGACCAATATGCGAGGCATCCACGTACACATCGTTCTCCGCACCCTCAGTGGGTAGGGTCAGAACGAGAGCAGTGCACAACCTGTTATTTAGCTCCAGGAAGGCTTCTTCGCACTTCTCGCTCCAAACAAAGGTCGTGTTCTTCTGAGTCAACCTGGTCAAATGTGCAGCCAGGGTAGAGAAATCCTCCACGAACCTCCTGTAGTAGCCGGCCAACCCTTGGAAGCTTCTAATCTCCTTGAGTGTGCCGGGCCTGCTCCAATCCATCACTGCTGCGATCTTTTCCGGGTCGACCGAGATCGCATCCTTATTCACCACATGGCCCAGAAATGAGACCTGAGGCAACCAAAATTTGCACTTGCTAAGCTTGGCGAATAACTTGTGGACCCTCAACTCCGATAGAACCAAGCGCAGATGCTGCTCATGCTCCTCAGCACTGCGAGAGTAGATCAACACATCATCGATGAATACCACAACGAACTTGTCTAGAAAATCCTTGAACACTCGGTTCATCATATCCATGAAAGCTAATGGTGCGTTGGTCAAACCAAACGACATCACTAGAAACTCGAAGTGTCCATACCTCGATCTAAACGCAGTCCGTGGAATATCTGCCTCACGGATCCTGAGCTGATGATAGCCATAACGAAGATCGATCTTGGAAAACACCGTGCTACCACGCAACTGATCAAATAAGTCATCGATCCTCGACAGAGGGTACCTGTTCTTAATGGTGACTTTGTTCAGCTCCCTATAATCGATGCACAGCCTCATCGACCCATCCTTTTTCTTCACAAATAGAACAGGAGCACCCCAAGGCGACAAACTCTGCCTGATAAAGCCTTTTGCCAACAAATCGTCCAACTGGACTCGCAACTCCTCCAACTCACGAGGGGCCATCCGGTATGGCGACTTAGCAATAGTACGCATACCCGGTTCCAAATCAATCACAAACTCAACATCCCGATTGGGAGGAAGACCAGGAAGGTCATCAGGAAAAACATCAGAGAAACCACGTACAACGGGAATCTACTCCAAGCACGGTACACTAACAGCAGTCCCAACCGCCGAGACTAAACAAGCAAAACAATCAGAATGAAACAACTTCTGAGCACATACCACAGAAATGACAGGAAAATCCTGGCAAGGATTAGCATACACACTTCCAGGCTGATTGTTGTCCTTGATGTAGTCCAAGCGCTTCCCTTTGCACTGAATAACCGTATCATACTTAGACAACCAGTCCATGCCCAGAATAACATAGAAGTCCTCTAGATCAATCATCTTCAAGTCTGCCTTCGCAAGAAAGTCCCCCAACAAAATAGGGCAATCCAGAATGCCCACATCTGATAACACAGATTCACCAGAAGGGAACTTGACGTTTAAGGTATCACGAACTTGATCTAGAATCAACCGATATCTCTCCACAAAGGCTCTAGCCACAAACGAGTGGGTAGTGCCGGAGTCGAGCAGAACACGCGCCCAACGGTTCTTCACCTTAAATTTCCCTATAGGAGTATATAAGCAACTAAGGAACTACCAAAACGAAACTATAACCATTCTAGTAAATAAAACTTTCAAGTTAGGAAAACAACTAACCTGAGATGACCTGAGTCAAAGTTTGAGCCTCCTCAGAAGAGATTACGTTCAGCTTTCCTTTGCCCTTGTACACACGCTGAGGCGGAGGTAATGCCTGAAGTCGAACTGCTTGAAGAACAGGCTGGACTTAAGGACACCTTGTCTTGATATGGCCCTTCTGTCCACACTGATAGCAGACTTTATCCTTGGACTAGCACTGGGCAGCATCATGCCCAGGTCACTTGCAAACAGAACAGGAAACATCCTTCCTAGGAGCACCTTGAATAACATGAACTTGCTCCTTCTTCTGAGCTCCTACCTTCTTGAAACACCTCTCAACAGGGTGGCTTGACCGACCACAGAAGCTACACACTACCTTGCTCTTCTTTCCCGAAGCAGAACCGGGTACCTGTGGGTTCTTCTCTTCAGAAGACTTCCTCTTGTCCTTCCTCGTTTGCTAGCCTCTGTTCTTTGCGGTCTCAATTGCCTCCACTTTCAGAGCAGCCTCCACTACCCCTGCATAAGTCTCTGATCCATGTGCATTGGCCAACTGCTGAACCTCGCTCCTCAAGCCACCAAAGAACCGCTTGACTCGATCAGCTTCAATACTAACCAACCCAGGGGCAAACCAGCTCAAATTGCTGAACTCTATCTCGTACTCACTGATCGTGAGTTGCCTCTGCTTTAGGTGGAGGAAGTCGTTCATTTGTCGGTCACGCTCGACCGAAGGCAAGAACTTCCTCAACAACATCTCCTTGAATATTCACCAAGAGCAACGAGCTACCAAGCTCTCCTTTTCTCTAAGCCACCAACTCTTATCCAAACCCTTAAGCTGATAGGCGGCTATCATCACTCTCTAATCATCTGCAATACCGGAGTACGTGAACATCTCCTCCATGGAGATCAGCCAATCATCTATGACCATGAAATCTGCCTTCCCATCATATGTAGGAGGGCTAAGTCTCTGAAACTGTGAGATAAAGGCCATCTCTACTGGCACCACCACTGGACGTCTCAGGGGAGCAGGAGGGGGAGGAGCAGCTAACCCCCCTGCAGGGTCTTGCACTCCCTGAGTCTGTCCTGCCACAATTGCCACCAGAGACTGGATCTGATCCTGCATCTCCACCAATTGCCTGGTCAAGGAATCATTGCTCAGTCGCAAGCTCTCGATCACCGCATCACTCTGCGCTCCAGATGACTCACCCTCAAACAGGGCCGTCGACCTCGTCGAAGGACGTCTTGTCATCTTATGATCATATCAACATTAGTCAGATACTAGTACAACAGCTAGAACTAACTACAAGTGCAGACAAAACATACATAAATATGAACTTAAAGCTGCTAAACTTGCTCTGGGAGTTTATTTGTACAAAAGTGATGTTATGCCTAACCTAGGATGGTTTACCACCACCATACTAACTCTTGTGCTTAGATCGGGAATGCATGATTTTATATTCCTTTTGGCTCAAAAAAACTTATGCGTGTACATATGTCATCCTGCCAATCTTTAGCTTGGCACGTTGTGCTTATGCAATGTTATGCTATTCATGTTTGTGCTATGCATTCTAAAAAGGCTCTAATGCATGTTATGAGCGGCGTACACATGAAAATGTTATGCATCCCACACTACATAATATTCTCATGCAACGAAAAGAAAATGAGCTAGTCGCAGCCATGTGGTGAGGTTATGCATCCCATACTACATAACCCTCACATGTTGCCCCTTTGGTGGATCCCTATACGAAGACATATTATGCATCCCATACTACATAATATGCCCCGTATACTTCATGTTATGCTATGAGTGTAGTGTTCGTGCTTCAGCCAAGACGTGCTGATGACATATCAGTGTGTGAATGACATGATGCTAAACCTCTGACTCTACAAGGAAGGTTGCCCGACCATTTGCCAAACAACCTGCCTTTGATACCAACTGTCATGACCCGCATTTTCTCCGAATTTAAGAAGTATCAGAGTATGAGAAAACACGCGTCGTGATGCCACGTCGAACAAGGGATAACTGTCAATGCTCAGGCGAACACCATCTAACTAGACTATGAAAATTCATAAGTTTAATTATTAGAAAATTAGTTATATTTTAAAAGCCGTATCCCTCGGCTTAGTGGATCATCTAGTCCACAGTTTTAAAACTATACTTATACGCAGCGGAAAATACTTTATTCACATTTGGCATCCTAAAAGAGTGCGTAAGTATGCCCAGAGGACAACTTACACTATGCAAGACCCTACATTTAATTTATACTATATATAAGAAAATGATCTTTTTATGTTGTTTGGAAAGTAGTATATGAGTTTTATAAACATGCTGATCATGAGATATACTTATAATAGTGTTTTTAGGTTTAAAAGTAACTAGCAACCTACCATAAATCTTCCCAAAAGTAAATAGACTAACTCCAGAAAGGTAGCAGCAAAAAGGTAACATATCTAGTATCAAGGTAAAACTACCAGTGGGCGCCAACAAACTGACACGAACCCACTCGCAAGTATGTATGTCTATAAGAATGTAAATGGCAAAACAAACTCACAAGTCCGAGAGAAAGATCCCTACAACTCAAGGGATCACCATCAACACCACAGCAAATCTAGCCGCCTACTCGGCTACTATCCAGAACCTGAGGCATTCAGAGAAGAAAAGAATACCTCAGCAAGTAAAAGAAATAAGCTGCATGGAAGTGTTATATAAAAGGGTACGCAAAAGAAGAAAGTAAGACAGTAACAGACAAACACTTTCCAAGACAAGACGCACTTGCACCAAGTGTGAGAAAACAACAACAACCCTGTCACAAAACCTGCAGAGTCTACAAGGCAAACATGTGCCAAAAAATGTTGCAATCTACAAATGAATAAACATTAAACAAACCTAAATTGTGAGTAATGGCAGTAGTAAAACAACATGGACTTGAGTTGGTGACAAAAAAATAGTCCCCCAAATAAATAGTTCCAACTAAAAATACACTGTGTCAGCACAAGACCACCACATACCCAGCCCGTACCTGGGACTAAAAGGTGGCGGCCACGACTCGCACACAAAAAATCCCACTCCTTTAGAGCGTCAAAATACCACTACCTACCATAACCCACGATTCGGCCTTCAAAAAAAAGGAGGAAACAAATGGCCGACAAAACATCCCCACCTAGGAGGTAATCACTCGGGAAGAAAGGAAAAAAATCGGTTAAGGCAAAAAAAAAAACGTCGATCTCAGCTTACATGAGGTAGTCGATCTCAGCTTACAGGAAAACGCCGATCTCAGTTCGACGATTTTCGTCGAACTCAGATCACTGGAAAACGTCGACCTCAGCTCGATGATTTTCGTCGAACTCAGATCGACGATCTTCGTCGATCTCAAGCAACCGAAGATCGTCGATCTCAGTTCGACGAACAACGTCGAGCTAAGAACGATGAACGTCGTCGACCTGGCAGTGTTGAGTGCAATCAACTTTGTCAATGCTTTAGACCTAGGATCAGAGCTTCTTGACGGCGTTGAGTGCGTTGAGTGCACTCAACGCTGTCAACGCTTAAACACTTAGAAGTAGGCTCAGCTTGACGGCGTTGAGTGTGTTGAGTGCACTCAACACTGTCAACGCTTTTATACTTAGCATAGAAACCAAGCCCGGCGTTGAGTGAGCTTCCCTCACTCAACGATTTTACACTTAGGAAAAATCAGAGAAGCTCAAACCTGAACTAATCAACGCCCCCAGCCAGAAATGCTACAACCTAATTCTTGTACCCTCCTCATCTCTCCAGACCACTTCATTTAGCCCAGAAATGCTCTAATCATCTAGACTAAGGAAAAGAGGGGGGTTCTGATACAGCCATTACACATACAAGCCCAATTTCCCGAAATCCGAGCCTAACCAAGACATATTACTTGTACAAAACCAATTTTGAGGCCACAGCACAACTATCCGGCTATAGTTACTGTGCAGAAAAGGAAAAACATCTCCACTCTCATCTCTCTATTCCCAGCCTGAGAGCAAGTCAAATTAACAGCAGGAAGTCCAAGAAAGAAGAAAAAAAATTTAACAACAAGGCCGATTCTTGAGTAAACTTGTACAGAGAGTGATCAAATAGGCTTACGAATTTACCTGAATAAGATTAATAGACACTGAACATTAAAATCCAAGCAACAGGGAGATCTATGAGCGTCAAGGTGTAAAAGGAACTAAAATAAGTTACTTGGCAAGGGCAGGAGCACTACTTGCCTTGATTTCCGGAAGGTCTAGACTGACTTTTCTGCTTCCCACGGATCTGGCAGCAAACACCTAACCGAGCAATGCTGGACATTTTCAGAGAGGGAAAGGGGTCAAATGAAAATCTACAACACCATAGAAAGACAAGAAATGGAGAAAGCTTACCGTCGAAATGAAGATATAGGGGAGAGCAGTCCAGATCAACCCTCGGAACGAAAATCCGACCGCTAGAACTCCGGGAATCGGCGGTGGAAGGCAAGGCTGTCCGCCGGTTTTCTTCTCCTCGCGTACAGGACAGCGGTTTTCTCTCACGGAAGGAGACGATGAATAGTCTCGTTTTTGTCTTAAGGCTATATATATACATAGACACGTCTTATCAGCCTTAACTGCCACCTAAAAGCCGCAGGATTCATTTCAAGCTATCCTATTACAAGCCGCCAGCCATGCATGCTGCCACCTTTTCACGTGCAAAAGCAATAACTGCTTATATACTAGCCGCAGGATTAAATCACCCAGCTTTTTGACCGCTGGATTTCATTTAATAGCTTTATTAATTAATTAATAGCATTTATTATTATTAACACACCAAAATGATGCGAAAACCGAACCACCTCAGAATCCGATGAAATTCGCACCGTAGCTAATTACCTATGCTACAAACATAACGGCGAATTCGAAATCAACTCTCGACGAACAAATCTCGGGTTATACCCACCCGAAGCCAAAACGCAAGCATCCCCCGAGAGGCCATACTAGGTCACCCAAAACGACCCGGCTTGCTAGGGAAATCTTGCCAATAGGCTACAAAATAGGTCACTCAGTCCTAATGAGCTAAGACCACACTCCATAAATGGCACAAGCCAAGAAAACGCGTCAACGTAACGCCAAACGAGAATTAAATAATTGTAGAAAAATCGGGGGCGTTACACTCTTCTCACAAAAAGATCAATCATCTTGAGAAACCCAGGAAGAAGAATTCTGGGGATAGGTATGGCTCTTCTCAGAATAAATATATTAAAACTAATATAGTGTGCTATTGCTGCAACAGGAAAGGGCATCTCATAGCTGATTGCCCAGCAAATAGGAAGCATAAAATTCTGAGAACTTGAAGGATGGACAACACAAGAAGGCTGACAAAAGCCTATTGGCAAAAAGACAGTTAACACTGTCTGATAGTGAGTCTGATTCATCTAAATCAAAAGAGGAGGAGGCTCTTATGGGCCTGATGGTCATTGAGGAAACTAAACTAGGAGTAGAAGATCAGGATTGTTTAGATCCTGTTAAGGTAAAATCAATCTCTAATAGTTTTTCCTCAGATTCTATTTCTGCATCAGAAAATGAATCATGTTCACATAGTAAAGGGCATGATTCAGACATTGAAGCAGATTTTAACTCCCTTATCAACAAGTATGAGAAGGTACTAAAGGCCTCAATTGCAAGCAAACAGCTTGCTAAGGATCAGGCTAAAGAGTTAGATTTCTTGAGAGCATTATCTTCTCAGTTGATAAGTGACAACACAAAGTTGGATTTACAAAAACTGAAACTAATTGAATTAACCAACAAGATAGATAGCCAGATAGAGGTGATAATTGAATAGGTCAAGACTGTCAAAGACATGGAAGCAAAGTTGCTCAGAAAAGACATCTCCTGACTCAGTTCTCTAAGCCTAAGTTAGTGCTACCTATCATAAATACCTTCTCTACACCATATAGAAATGGTGTAGGGTTTGGTAAGAATAAAAAAGTTTAAAAAGAAGTTTGTATCCAAAGATAAAATTCCAAGTGGTCCAGCTAGGCAACCTGTCAAGTATCTGCCTTTTAACAAAAGTGTGAAGTCATGTGTTCCTGGACACATGATGTCTGGGTGCTCTACCAGCAAGGTCAATAAAGAGCCTTGCTGGAAGGATCAAATGTCAAAAGGCAATATAGTTCCAAGAACCACCACAGAAAGTGATCAATCCAAGAAGCCAAGGAATTCTTGGGGCTGATCCTAGTGTAGCTCACTCAAATTTGAAAGGTAAGGGTGTGAATTATTCACCTCTACCTTGGAAATTGGATGAGAATTCTGTGTTGCACAAGAAAACCACTTCAAATGTGCAACCAAAGATAATATACAGCAGATTTAAGTGTTGGTGTTGTGGGAAGGTTGAGCATTTTGCCCTAGATTGTTGGTATAATCCAACAGGTCCTTCATATAGATTTCAACCACCTTTTAAAAAAAGATTGTTGTGTTTTACACAGCAAAGCCTAACAGGAAACAAGGCCCCAAAACTTATTGGGTGCCTAAGGTGAACTAAATTTGTGTTTGCAGGTGGAGCCAAGTACCACTAATAAGACAATCTGGTACTTAGATAGTGGATGTTACAGGCATATGACTGTATCAAGGAGTTTACTAAGAGACTACATTCCAGTTAAGAATGGATCAAAAGTCATCTTTGGAGGGTCAGAGAAAGGACTCACCAAGGGATATGGTAACATTTCTAATGTCCTAGTTACCATCACTAAAGTTGCTTATGTGGAAGAGTTGAACCACAATCTTATAAGTATAAGTCAGCTTTGTGATATAAGATATGCAATTGTCTTCCATAATGACAACTGTCTGATAAGGAATTCAAGTGATCAAGAGATCATCTTGTCAAGCACTAGGAGTGAGAACATTTATTTTCTAAATTTCTTTAGTATAAATGAACAATCACTAGTATGTCTTGTAGCTAGTGAGAAAGACACTTTGTGTGTACAGTGGCACAAGAGGCTGGCTCACTTAAACTACAAAGCTGTGAGTAAACTATTTTCTTTGGACTTAGTTAGAAATAACCCACAACTAAAATGCGCTAAAGAAGGCATATGTTCTTCTTTTCAAAAATGCAAACAAACAAAAGTCTTTTTTAAGATTATTCAGTCCAAAGACACCGAGAGGTGTCTGTACTTACTTCATATGGATCTATTTGGTCATATGTTAGTTCTTAGTTTGGGAATGAAGTCTTATACCTATTTGATTGCGGATGATCACTCCAGATTTGCTTGAGTGACGTTCTTCTTAAGGAAAAAGTCTGAAACTCTTGGCATCCTTGCTGATTTTGTCAAACAAATTCAGAATGAGATGAGATGTACTGTGGTCAAACTTAGAAGTCACCATGGTACAAAATTTCAATCTGAAAGAATGAAAAATTTCTGTAAGGAACTAGGAATCCTTCAGGAGTTCTCCTCTCCAAGAACACCACAGCAAAATGGAGTTGCTGAGAGGAAAAATAGAACTCTTATTGAGGCAGCTAGAACAATGCTGAGTGATACATCTCTTCAAGAGTATTTCTGGGCTGAGGCTGTAAACCCAGAATGCCATGTTCAAAATAGAGGATTGATCAACAAGTATCACAATAAGATTCCCTATGAACTAATGAAAGGTAAAAAACCAAATCTGTCCTACTTCAAAATCTTTGGAAACAAGTGCTATGTCTTGGACAATGGGAAAACTTATCTAACCAAGTTCTCAGAGAAATCCTATGAAGGAATATTTGTAGGGTATAGTCTTTATAGCAAAGCATACAGGATCTACAACTTGAAACATTAGGTTGTATAAGAATCTATGAATGTAGTATTTGATGAATTATCTATTTTATGTAATGATATCTCTAACAGTTCTAGTTTAGTTGGTGTAAAGTGTAGAATGGAAAAACTAAATATTAGTGACTCACCTAACATAGAGTTAGACATTAGGGACAATATAGAAGTTCCTTTAGAAGATACTGCATCAGCTCGGGGGGAGGAAGAGAATCACCCTAATCCTCATGCAGTACTAGGTGATAATAGACACCTTCCTTTAGCTGTTAGACACCTTAGAGATCATCATGTAGACCAAATAATAGGTGATGCCAGATTAGGTGTGACTACTAGAAGTAGACATCACAATGAGGTTCTATACTCCAGTTTTCTCTCACAGGTAGAACCTAAAAGGTTTGAAGATGCCAATTCAGATCCCAACTGGATTATGGCTATGCAAGAAGAGTTAAATCAATTTGAGAGATGCAAAGTATAGTGCCTAGTTCCTAGACCTAGTGATCATAATATCGTAGGCACTAAGTGGATCTATAGAAATAAATTAGATGAGTATGAGGTTATAGTCAAGAACAAAACTAGATTAGTGGCTAAAGGTTATATACAAGATGAAGGATTAGAATATGACCAAACCTTTGCACCTGTAGCTAGGCTAGAATCATTAGATTATTTTTAGCCCATAGAGCATTCAAAGGATACAAAGTCTACCAAATGGATGAAAAGTCAGCATTCTTAAATGGTACACTGAAGGAAGAAGTCTATATAGAGCAGCCACCAGGTTTTGTTGACCCTAAACACAAAAACTATGTTTTCAGATTACATAATGCTTTGTATGGGTTAAAACAGACACCTAGAGCCTGGTATAAAACCCTCTCTACCTTTCTTATAAAGAACAAGTTCTCTAGAGTAAAGATAGACAAGACACTATTCCTTAAGAACATCAAAGGTTCAAGCATATTAGTCCAGATTTATGTAGATGACATAATTTTTGGGTCTACCAATGAGATGCTGTGTAGCAAATTTGCAAGGCTTATACAAGGCAAGTTTGAGATGAGTAGCATGGGTGAGATAAAGTTATTCCTGGGATTCGAAGTTAGACAATCTGAGGATGGAATATCCATCTCTCAATCTAAGTTCACTAAGGAGTTGATTAAGAGATATGGTATGGAGAATTTTTCTACCATAAGAACTCAAATGGGTTCTACAGTGTCACTACACAAGGATGAATCTGGAAAACCAGTTGATGAAACCTTGTATAGAGGCATAATTGGATCACTCCTGTATTTAACTACTAGTAGACTAGATATTTTGTTCTCAACATGTGTTTGTGCTAGGTACCAAACATGCCCCAAAGAGTCTCATTATACTACTGTTAAAAGAATAATGAGATATCTTAAGTGCACTCCCAATCTTGGGCTTTGGTATCCTAGGGATAGTGATTTTGAACTTACTGAGTACACAGATGCAGATTTTGCAGGGTGTAAAGAAGACAGAAAAAAGCACTTCTGAAACTTGCCAGTTTCTAGGGAAAAGACTCATCAGTTGGAGTAGCAAGAAGCAAACAAGTGCTGCTATCTCTACAACAGAATAAGAGTATATATCTGCTGGAAGTTTCTATGCACAGCTGTTGTGGATTCAATATCAACTATTGGACTACAGTATTCAGCTAAGTAAATCTATTATGTTATGTGATTCTACTAGTGCAATTTCTATTGCCAATAATCCTATTTCACACAGTAGAACTAAACATATAGAAATTAGATATCACTTCTTAGAGAGAATGTAGAAAAAGAAAATATTAGCATACAACATATTCTAACTGAAAGACAAGTTGCCGATATCTTTACAAAACCCCTAGATGAAAGTATGTTCAATTATTTTAAGTTTGAACTAGGTATGTTGAATATTGAATAAATAATTAAACTTAAAAGTATGACTAATTAGAAATGCAAATATTTCAAAATTTTTACTTTAATTAGTCAGGGCATATAAGTCAGAACACAAAATTTATCTAAGTCACAGAATTGTGTCGAGACACCAGGGTGTGTGTAGACACTATTAGTACAGGTGTGTCGAGACACCACAGCGTGTGTTGACACTAGTAGAAAAGGTGTGTTGAGACATGTGACTATGTGTCGACACTGATTATCGGATGTGTGTTGACACTGATAAAAGGATGTGTGTCGAGAAACATAAACCTTGTGTCGACACATGTCAACACATCTCGACAACTTATGTTTTCTTTGTCGACTCCAGAAATTTCCCAATATTGGGAAAATCACTAAATGCAGCACACCTTTTCACCTTCAAAAGACTGATGTTATAAATAGTAGATGTTCAGTTTTGTTGACTTCACTCGCCAGTAATCTTGAGAGACTAATCGTTGTGTGTCGAGACCTAGAAATCCATAGTCGACACCCTTCATACTCAAGATCTTTCAACAAGAATGGCACCAAAGATGGACGATCACATCAACATGGGATATGAACTTGTGCGTGACGCATTCAACACCACTTCTGAAGAGATAAGGAAAGTGATTGTACTTGTGAATGAGGCATTGTTGGTGTATCTTCTTTCAGAACCTACCAAGATCTAGAAGAGAGAGGTATCTGAATTTTTCTCTAATGCCTCCTTAAAATCTAAATTTAACAAGATAAAATCCACTGTTAATGGAGAAAGGATAAAGGTTACTACCAAAAGAATAGCCAAAGTCTTTAAGATTCCAAGGATTTCACAGGATAATGATCTGGATTCAACCAAGACAACTGAGGCACTAGTTTGGTGTGGTCTACCTCCAACCACTAGTATTGGACATTCTTTCAACGGGAAGGGAATGAATTCCCTAAGGTAAATTCATGTCATAAATAGTAGGCAAGATCCTCCTCTGCAAGACTGGAGCACATGACAGAATTTCTAGTGTCATGTTTAATCTGATGACTAGAATTATCTTCAAAATCAATACTGATTGGAATAGAGTACTGTTTGATAAGCTTGTAGAATGAATTCAAAATCCTAATATGGGAAGAATAATAAGTTTGTATCTGTTAAAGGTCATTCCAGATTGCATTAGCCAGAAACATGGCACTAAGATCAATCATATGAGGAGAATGGACCTAAGAATCCTGTCTAGGTGGGACAGAGTTTTGGTTAAGGAATCTCTTGCACCTAAGCAGAAAAAGGAAATAAAAAGTAAGAAATCAGTGGTAGAGGAAGTAGTATCCTCTAGTGATTCTGAAGAAGAGGTGAACTTCAGTTCAGATGACACTCCAGAGGAAATTCAAGGCAGGAATCCTAGGATATTCCCTGAGACCAGTGCACAAGTGCAGGGGGGATCATCCCAGAAAAAGAATTAGCTGAGGGGGAGAACCTCACAGAATTACCAATGGATACATCAACAACCATCATAATTAATGTGGTACAAGAACTAGAAAAGATTCAAGCTCCTGCACATGAAATCTCTGATAAATTAATAGAAGAAGTAACTCTATAAGAGACTGAAGACGAAGTTCCATTGACAAAGAATACAAATATTCAGGAAGAGAGAATTGCAGACTCTCAGTTTGAGATACCTGATGCTGTAATTCAGCATGCAAATATTACTGTGGATAATATACCTATTAATCAAGAAGGTACTGGGATTGAGGGGAAGTTGGCCCTTGTTACTGAGAAATCTAAAGAGGCAACTCAAGTTGAAGAGGTTAGTTCTTTTGAATCTAAGGATGCAGATGCTTCTCAACAGAAGAAAAGAAAACTTTCTGAAATGAAGAAAAAGTGCAGGAGCTACAAGCAATATCTTCAGTCAGGACCACCATCTGCTACTACAATAGATCACAGCTCTTTGCTTGTGCAACTATAGCTAATGCTTGTTAAGCAAATGCAAGATTTGGAGAAATATGTGGATGAAAGCAACAAGTTGTTGCAATTTCAGCTGGCCCAAGAGATCAAGTCAATAAGAATTGAAGTAAATCTTTTGAAGACTGAAATGACTTCATTCTTTGAGAAAGGGGCTCATATAGTAGTTTACCTAGCAAAGCAACAACAAGATGCAAAATAAATACAGGATGATGTAGCCATCAAGCAAGGCTGTGTTCTTGAAAATCAGAACAGGCTGAATGAGAATCTAATAGTAATGCATGAAACTACCATGGGAGAAATTAAGACTCAAACTACTGTTTTGGAAAACAAAATTGATTCTACTGACAATGATATTAATACCAAACTCCAAAGTCATTTTGAATCTCTCCTTAAGTATATTAAAGATTCCTACAAAACTTTGGACAATAATTTACTGAGGGTTAAGAATACAGTGACTACATGAATGTAAAAGTAGAAAGAGCGCAGCTAACAAGCAGCTAACAAACAGGCAGAAATTTGAATAATTGAAAGTTTTATTATCCAAAAAGGTATATTTACAAAGGTATGACCTCCCTTTTATAGAATTGAGGAGATAGGAGAGAGTACAAACAAACAATGTGGGATTAAAAATGTACAGGGCTGAGCGGCTAGAAATTAAAGAGATCGCACAAGCCGCGCAGTTAGACAAATGAGCTAACCGCTCGGCAACTCCAGCAGGAAGAGAACACGCCGCAATAGGAGAACGCTAGACCACCCGGTCTCCAAGCTTCTGAGAGAGACCGCCAGACCGCTTGGACTACAAACAACAACAGTCTGAATACAAACCTGCTGTAAAGGAACCGCTGGACCGTGCGGTCAACAACCCGCCAGACTAGACTGCAAGGCCGCCCGGTCTAATACTTCAACACCCCCCCTCAAGCTGGAGCATAGATATCAATCATGCCCAGCTTGTCACAAATGTGGAAGAAGGAAGTAGATACCAGTTTTGTGAAGATATCCGCCAATTCTTTGTCGGAGGTGACAAACGGAGTACAAATCTGTTTCTTCAAAACCTCTTCCCGAATGAAGTGGCAGTCGACTTCTATATGCTTTGTTCTCTCATGGAAGACCAGATTTTTGGATATGTATATAGTGGCCTTCTTGTCACAGAACATAGGAAGAGGATAGTCATAGACCTCTCCTAGGTCAAGCATGAGAGCCCACAACCACTTTAACTCACACGTGGTTGACTCCATACTCCAGTATTCGGCTTATGCATTGGATCTGGAGACAACAGACTGTTTCTTGCTCTTCCAACTCACAAGATTTCCTCCAACAAAAGTACAAAAACCTGATGTGGATTTACGATCGCCTTTATCATCTGCATAGCTTGAATCTGAGAAGGCTTCAACCCTCAGATGACCATTCCTCTAAAAGATTAGCCCTTTGCCCGGTGCTGCTTTGACATACTCTAAAATCTTCAATGCAGACTGAAGATGGCACTTCCTGGGAGCTTGCATAAACTAACTAACCTTGCCTACAACATATGAGATATCGGGTCTGGTTACCGTGAGATAGATGAGTTTTCCCACCAAACGTCTGTACCTCGTGACATCAGATAGAAGAGGCGAGTCATCTGTCCATGTTTTGTCTTCTCCAATAGCCATGGGAAACCGGGCCGGTTTGGCACCTGTCAATCCTGCCTCTTGTAGAAGATCAAGGGCATACTTCCGTTGGGAGAGAACTAACGAGTCAAGCTTCCAAGAGATTTCTATCCCCAAAAAGTATTTCGGGGAGCCCATATCCTTCGTGACCAGGTGTTGACGGAGGTGTTTCTTCGTCAAGTCCACCGCAGCTTGGTCATCACCAATAAGAAGAATATCATCCACATACACTGCCAAAACCACCAGTCCCGAGGTATTTTTGCGAATAAATAAGGATTGATCGGCCGAACTCCTTGCAAAGCCGATGGTAGCCACAATACCACTGAACTTGTCGAACCACGCCCGAGGGCTCTGCTTTAGGCTATAAATGGTCTTCTTCAAACATCATACTCTTGTCTCCCCCTGAGCAACATACCTGGGAGGTTGCTACATGTAGATGTACTCCTGAAGATCCCCATAGAGAAAGACATTCTTGACATCAAGCTGGGAAATAGCCCAATCCATGTTGACAGCCACAGAGAGAAGAACCCGGATGGTGCTGAGGCGAGCAACCAGAGAGAAAGTGTCAAAGTAATCAACGCCATAAGTATGAGTGAAGCCTTTGGCCACCAGCCGGGCCTTGTAGCGATCTATAGTTCCGTTAGGGCGAAATTTCACAACAAACACCCAGCGACAGCCAACCACATCAGTACCCACTGGTGGAGGAATAAGGGTCCAGGTACCCCTTTCAGTAAGAGTAGCCATCTCTTCATCCATGGCAGATTTCCAATGAGGAATAGCAAGAGCCTCCTGGTAGGTGCGAGCAGTGGCAGTAGCGGAGATAGCCAAGGCAAAACACCGGAAAGAAGGAGAAAGCCCATCATAGGAAACAACTGCCGCAAGTGGGTGTTGAGTACACGCCCGCACCCCTTTGCGAAGAGCAATGGGAAGATCCAGGTCGACACATGCCTCAGTGACCGGAGAGTCCGTAGTGGAGAAGGCTGGCCCGGGACTAGAGAGACGACTGCGAGGAAGAGGGATAAGGTGGAGGGGGTAAGACAGACAGATGAGGAGACAGGGGAGGAGATGAGGTAAGAGGGGAGACGTCGATAGGCGTGGAAGGAACAGAGAGAGATGGTGGAGAAGCAGAGACATCAGGAGGAAGACGGGATTCAAGAGAGAAGTAGGATGCATTCTCGAAGAAGGTCACGTATGCGGACACAAATTGTTTGCGCAGAATGGGGTCAAAACAACAATAGCCTTTTTGGTGGTAGAGTACCCCAAAAAGACACACTTGTTGGAACGAGGTGAAAGATTATTGCGGGTAGCGGACAGAGAGTGTACAAAATCCGTACACCTAAAGACACGGAGAGGGAGAGGAAAAGGTTCATTGCTAGGGTATAGAATGGAGAAGGGGGTCTGGCCGTGGAGAACCGTGGAGGGAAGGCGATTGATGAGATAGCAGGCAAGGAGCACAGCGTAGCCCCAGTAGGAACGGGGAGCTTGCATCTGCGTCATGAGAGTGCGAGGGACATCAAGGAGGTGACGATTTTTACGCTCCGCCACCCCATTTTACTGGGAGGTGTAAACACAGGTGGTCTGATGAACAAGACCATGTTGCAGAAAGAATGAGGAAAACTCATGACTAAGATATTCCTTAACATTATCAGAGCGAAAGACTTTAATAGAAATGCCAAATTGAGTTTTAATCATATAATAAAAAGATTTCCAGATAGAAAAGAGTTCAGAGCGATCTTTTAACAGATACACCCAGGTACATCTAGAAAAATCATCAATAAAAGTTACAAAGTAGGAACTACCCCGACCAACGGTGAGGGTAGGAGTAGGACCCCAGACATCAGAATTGAAAGATATAGTACCTAAACACCTAGAGGGGGGGGGGGTGAATATGTGACCAAATTCTTTTTAACTTTTCATGGCAGCAATCAGTTTCTAACACAGAATTTAATCTACTATTGCACAGCAATCACACAGCATTCACAGCAAACCACAAATACACAGTAGACACAGAGTTTTATAGTGGTTCCCCAAGCTTTGGGTACATCTACTTTCCCCCTTCGCCTATCTAGCAGTGTACTAGATTCGGCCAAACTCCTCCACTATCTCAGAACCCAAAACAGGCTCCTACACCTCAGGCCCAAGGCCCTACAACTCAGCTTTTCCACAAAGCCTACACTCAGCCACAAAGGCCTACACTCAGCCACCAAGGCCTACACTCAACCAGCAAGGCCTACACTCAGAGATAAAACTCTCCTACCCTCAGCCTTTATAATTACAGGCTTACAATCTCAGATCCCTAAGGATCCTACAAGTTATAATGAATACAAAAAGTATAAACTCAACAACTCAGATGAAAGAGAGATAAGTTGTGAGATTCTTGATGAGTTCTTGGAAGAACTCAGCTGAAATCAATCTGACTTAGCTTTCTTCAAAGCTTCTTGAAAGTAGAACTCAATAAGATTGACTCCTTCTGCAGTTGATCCTTGATCTCTGCTACTTAAGATTCAGAGTAGATCTGAACCCTTCTTCTCAGTCTGGTTCCAACAACTGATTTCTTGGATGGAGCTCTCTCTCTCCAACTTCTTAGATCAGCAATTGATAGCAAGATCTTCTTTGTTATAATACTTGATCAATGATCTGAACTTTGACCACTTCAACAACCTTCTTCTCTTTTTTTCTGTAGACTGTTTAAGCCTATTTATAGGCCTTCTTCATGGTAACCGGCTGGTCCGGTTCATAACTGAATTCTGACAACTCTGACAGGTGCTGTAGACCGGCTGGAATGGCAGCTGTCAAGTCATCCAGTCAGTTCTTGAAAATTCTCTAACTGTCTGAAAGTGTCGAGACTTTCTGTCTTTAAGTGTCGACACTTATAGACCAAGTGTCGACACATGTTGTCTAAGTATCGACACTAGTCTACAAGGTGTCGACACAACTCCTTGTGTTGTTGATTCTTTATCTCGACACTGCTTCTTCTTCATGTGTCGACATTGATAATGTGTGTCGACACAAGTCCTTGTACTTCAGTATTTTGCTGAATTCTTCTAAGTGTCAACACATCTCCTTTGTGTCGACACATCTTCATGTGTTGAATCTGTTAAGTGTCGACACAGCTTCTTGGTGTCGACACATGTCTTCAGTGTTGATACTTGTTGAGTGTCGACACAGCTCCTTGTGTCGACACTTTCTTCTTCTGCTGAGACTTCAGCTGTGTGTCGACACATCCCTTAGTGTCGACACTTGTACTTAGAATAATTTGTAGAACTTGCTGATCTTTGCGAAGTGTTGACACAGCTCCATGTGTCGACACTTTCTTCAAGTGTTGAGTCTTCAGCTAAGTGTCGACACATTGTTCTGGGTGTCGACACTTACACTTAGTCTCTGCTAACTTTTGCTGAGTGTCGACACAGCTTCAAGTGTCGACACTTTCTGATGTAGACACAGTTCTTCTAGGTGTCGACACTGCTGTTAAGTGTCGACACTGCTTCACTGCACTTTACTTCACTGAGTGTCGACACAGCTCCTTGTGTTGACACTTTCTGTCTGGTGTCGACTCAGCATCCCTGGTGTCGACACAAATACTCCAAGTGTCGACACTGCTTGCCTGGGTGTCGACACAAGTCTTCTTAAGTGTCAACACTTTCCCTCTGGGTGTCGAGACATGGACTTAGAAACTTTTTGCTCCAGTCCTGCAAATACTTAACCTGCACAAGTAACTCAAAATACATAAAATACATTTTGATGTATATCATTGAGTTGGGTGAGGCTTCTTCAAATCAGGTACATTTAAACCAATGTACCCAACAAGAATGGATGATATCAAACGGGCGAGAGGAGCCACGACCTTTCTTCGGCAGGAAGGAGGAGCGATGATGTTTGCCAAGCTGACACGCATCATAGTTGAGCGGAGAACTGGTCGGAGGTAAGTGGGGCAGAAGTTGTCGAAGAATTCGAGGAGGAGGATGTCCAAGGCGAAGATGCCATTGAAGCAGATCTGTAGAGGAGGAGGAGTAGGCGGACAGAGCGAAAATGTTATCGAGAAAGTAGAGGCCGCCGCTCTCAGTCCCAATAGCAATCGTCCGCTGGGTCCTCGGGTCCTGGAAAGAACAAGAAGTGGGAGTGAATAAGACGGAGCACTGAAGTTGTCTGCATAAAGTAGTAATAGATAATAAATTGCATGGGAACTTCGGGACATAGAGAGTGTCCTCCAAGCGAAGCGATGGGGTGACTTGAACCATGCCCGTCCCATAAACCGGGGAGGGTGAACCATCCGCCACACGAACCGGGGGCAATCTGTCATGCGTTTCAAGGAGAGAGAAGCAATGAGGGTTGCCAGTCATGTGATTTGTAGCACCCGAGTCAATCAGCCATTTACCTTAGATAACGATGTGGACACTACCTGAAGTCATTGCCACAGAGGCAGACGACCGAGAGGATGCGGGGGTTGAGGAAGAGGCATCACCGGAAGGGCAAAGATGAGGATGTTTCTGCCAGCAACGGTCAATAGAATGGCCGGTACGACCACAGTGAAAGCAGAGGAACCTGGACAAACCGCGCCCGCCTGAGTGGCTGTGGCCACTAGGCCCCCCCCCCCACTGAGCCTGGTGAGCATAGGAGTCTTGGGAAGGAGGGGAGGATAACAGAGGACACTAGAGCAGCAAAGTAACAATGGTAATGCGAGCCACGGTGGCATCTAAAGTGGGAGACTCCGCCTCACCCAAGATCTGTTGGCAGATCATATCAAAGGATTCGGGAAGGCGTAGAAGATAACAAACAACCAGGAGTTCCTGGAAGTGTTTGTGCTGTTCGGCTAAGTCCGCGGAGAAGGGGCGATTCTGGAGGATCTTTGTGCTAAGAGCCTGAACCTGCTGATAAACCGCAGTAGGAGACATGGAAGGGCGAGCGAAGAGGTCCGCATAAAGAGTATAAATGTGGGACGTCTGGCCTCCCTTCGAATAGAGAGCAGCTAGGTGAAGCCAACCAGCCTTGATTGTCTCATCATGGCAAATGACGGGAAGGCACTCATCAGAAAGGCTGTTGACCAGCCAAGTGCGGATAAGTGCATCACTCGCATCCCAGTCATAAAATTGAGCATAGTTAAGAGGAGGAGGGTCATCAGTGATGTGATGACGCTTGCACTGAGAGCGTAGAAGATAGGTGAAAGAAACGCTCCAATCCGGATGGTTGGAGCCAACAAGTTTAGAAAGCGTGCCAAGGTTTCCAGAAGGAGTAGGAGGAGGAGGAGCCGTAGGGGTGGTGGAGGTAAAGATAATGGGGTGGAGAGACCGGAATTGTCCATAGAGAAGGCAGGAAACCACGCGAATAGAAGAGAAACCGCGGGGAGAGAAAAAGGAGAGAAAGTCGCACGACCTAAGGAGGAGGCCGACACACGAGAAGGAGACCGCGACAAACAAGGATGAAACCACAGCATGCTAAAGAGTAGAAGCTGCAATGGTACGGTGGCAGAACACCATCGGCCAGAAAGCAGACCAAGGCACAGGGAAAGAGGTCGTGCGAACCGAAAGAGGCCGAGCGAATAGAGAGAAGAGGAAGCAAGGGACCCGTGAGAACAGGTCGAAAAAAGACCGAAGGAAGTCGCGTGAATAGGGCAACGACAAGGCAAAGAAGCCGCTTGGACAAGCCACGCGGACAGAAGAGCCAAAGATGGAAACAGGACGAATAGATCGTTAGCTCTGATACCATGTAAAAGTAGCAAACGCGCATCTAACAAGCTGCTAACAAACATGCAGAAATTTGAATAATTGAAAGTTTTATTATCCAAAAAGGTATATTTACAAAGGTATGAACTCCCTTTTATAGAATGGAGGAGATAGGAGAGAGTACAAACAAACAATGTGGGACTAAAAATATACAGGGCTGAGCGGCTAGAAATTAAAGAGACCACACAGGCCGTGCGGTTAGAAAAATGGGCTAACCGCTCAGCAACTCCAGTAGGAAGAGAACACGCCGCAATAGGAGACCGCTAGACCGCCCGGTCTCCAAGCTTCTAAGAGAGACCGCCAGATCGCTCGAACTACAAACAACAACAGTCTGAATACGAACCTGCTGGAAAGGAACTGCTAGACCGTGCGGTCAACAACCCGCCAGACTAGACCGCAAGGCCGCACGGTCTAATACTTCAACAATGAAAGAATTGGTTTCAAGATGACCTAAACACCTAAGGGGGGGGGGGGGGGGTTAATAGGTACAAATCTTTTTAAAATCTTCCTTCTCAGATCCTCAGATCTTACAACTTAGAACCCTGAATGGTTCCAACAATTCAGACTTCAGCAAGTCCTACAGCTCAGATTCTCTCAAAGTATCCTACCTCAGAGTGAGTCCACACTCCTACAACTCAGGCACACAGGCCCTACCTCAGCCTCTTCCACATGCCTACAACTCAGAGATATTAATCCCCTACCTCAGGCACTCAACCCTACCCCAACCTTTATAATTTAGGTTTACAACTCAGATCTATAATAGATCCTACAGTAAATTGATAATAAAAAAGAAAAAAATCCTTCACCCAAGTAGAGAGAGAAAGGGATGAAGGTTTCTTGATCAGTTCTTGATAGAATAGATAACTTTAGAATCAACCAATCTTAGCTTCTTCGAAGCTTCTTGAATTTGAAAAAAGTAGGGTTGATCTTCTTGTGAAGTGAAGTTGATCCTCAATCCAGCTTCCTTCTTATTTTCAGAATTAAATCTGAATTCTTCCTGCAGACTTGTTCAGAATCTGCTAGAGACTTGATGACTTCTGGATGAAGACTTCTCTGCTTCTTCTTAGATTGGCTCTGTCTTTTTATGCTTCAAGCTCTCTATTTATCTGATGATAGAACATGTCTTTATATAGGCTTCATCCAAGGTTACCGGCTGATCCGGTTCATAACAACCTTCTGACAACACTAACAGATGCAACAGCCTTGTTGGTCATGACAGCTGTCAAGTCACCAGTTACTTCATTATACTTTGTCTCAATCAGCAAAGTGTCGAGACATTCCTTTAAATGTGTCGACACAAATAGACTATGTGTCGGCACAATCCTTGGTGATGTCGACACAGCTTCCATAATGTAAACATAGCACTTCTCCATCTTCTTGACATAGCTTCTGCAGAATGTGTCGACACAAGTCCTGTGTGTCGACACAATCACTTCTTGTCTTGACATAGTTGACTTCAACCAAAATTCTGGTGAGTGTCGACACAAGTCTTGTGTGTCGACACAGTTGTTGTTGACTGAACTTTCTGTGTGTCGACACAAGTACCGTGTAACGCCCCCCACTCATCACATGGCATATAATGGTGGGACCGGCCAGGGCCCCTTGCCATATGTCACAGACAAGCGGCAGAAGTACTTGTGGAACTAAAAATCGACTCGCATCCTAACTCAATCCATTCTAGCACAGCATTTTACGTTAACATGAACTCAGCTCAGAGAATGTCCACTACTATATAAACTCCACATTTATATATCAAAACCAGGAATGTATACAACCCACACACACTGTCCTTAAGGCCTTACAAGTTTCTCTTTTCACAAATACATTTTCGTACATCGGCACGCAGGCCGGCCACACATGAAATCCAACCATGCTTTCTTCGCACGACCTTCAAGGGACTTTAACAACAATCTTTCCATTCCGCTCAAGTAAATCCATTCAAGCATCAACACCTGCAATTAGCCATCCAAAACAAACAAAAAACAAAGTAGCGGTCAGCATTACCTGACCACTTATAACGACCCAAACCCTTACCCGAGGCAGTGGTTCCTTCCCTGTATGCATTGTCATCCACATAATTATCAAGCTACCAATCACAATCACATCACAAACTCCGGTATCCACCAGATGCTCTGTACACTCAGGGCACCTTACGGTGTACCGGACTCCGTGGAAACACCACCGATTAGAGGTTATTAACGTGTTGACTGACCGGTCCTAGTCCACCAGCGCGCAGACCAGCGACATTCCTCCCAGACCACTCAGAGGTGAGAACCTCACGGCAAACTTGAGCATTAACAAATCGATCCACCATGAAGGTGCAGCAAGTAGGGTCTGCCTCACTTCCTCCCACACCTTGCCATATCGACCTCCCGTAACCAGGACAGGTCAGCCTTTCCCGTTGCCCAAACCATCAGTAACGCAGTATTAGACGTGGGTCGGCCTTCCCTCCTGATTACTACAGCTTTTCGCTCTCCTAGAGCCATTAACTCTCATAGCGCACACTTCGTCGACCTAGAGAGAGTCGTTGACCAGGGGAGGACACGCCCTGGGTCACGCCCCTGATACGCCCGTGTCATAGGGCGTGTACCTCCCGAAGGATTCGTCGACCGAAATTCGTCGACCATGCACTCGACCACTCAATCCAAACAGGACATGCCCTGGGACACGCCCGTGTCCTAGGCCGTGTCAACCAATATTTTCCCGTTCTAAAATTTGGGCTTTTACAACCCTCCCCTCCTTTAAGAAATTTCATCCTCGAAATTTGTCTCACTCCAATCAGCCACATACTCACATAATATTACACCCACTGCAACCGAGCACTCAAAGAGGCGAGCCGGGTTTGAGCTCAGAGGCCGCGACTTATCTCACCCCAAGGCATCGCACAAACAAACCAAACATACAACACATACATATAGCACATCCCTAACTTCCATCTATGCACATGCAACCACAAAATTTATAAAGTGATCGAAAAACAAACACATCATCGAGCTATATCACAATCGAGTGATCACTCCATATCACATGGGTGCACCAACATTTCAACATGTAACGTGACATAGAACATATACAACATTATTCACATCCCCAAAATGATACAACTCATTATCCTTATTTCCGCTCAGCCTCTCTATTTTGCATTTCTCGAGTAAGATCCAAATTAAACACTCGAGGCTGAATTTCACCAACTGAGCTTTGCGGCTCTTGCACTTCCAAATTTTGCAATCGAGGTTGCGTCCGGGATGCAGATGATTCGGCCACTACTTTACCCTTATCTTCATAAGACGCACCTGTCTTTTTCTCACTTTTGGAAGGGCCACTCCAACAATCACGGGCGATATGTCCCGACTTTCCGCACTTAAAACATGTGCGTATTTCACTTCGTCCTTGCCCATAGGTTGCCCTAGACGACACAGTAGACGGAGTTGGTTCAGTCCTGAACTTTTTCTTCTCTTGTCTCTTAAACTCCAACTATTCTGACTGCGAAACTCTAAATTCCTGCTTTTCCACCGCCAAACTCCTCTTCTCTTGTACCCGCTTTAGATCTTTCTCCAACGACCGGGCTGTATCTACCAACGCTTGGAAGCCTTGGCTCACCGAACTCGGGAGTGCTAACCGCAACTCGTCGCGCAATCTCTCATAAAACCGATTCGTCTTTCGTGCTTCCTCAGCGAAAGTAGACCCCGCATAACGCCCCAGTCTGGTAAACTCATGCAGGTAAGTATCAATATCCCGCTCATACTGCACCAGACGTAGAAACTCATTCTCCATGGCAATCCGCTTGGATACTGGCACATACTTTGCCAGAAATAATTGTGAGAATTCTTCGATCAATACTTCTTCCAATCTTCGTCCCACCAAGTGATGCACTTACACTTCGTCCCACCACAGCCGTGCATCACCTTCCAACAGAAATGTGGCTAAAGTCACTTTCTGTGCCACCGCAGTCCTGAGTGTAGTCAGGATCCACTTCACTCTTGCCAGCCAATCCTCCGCCTGCGTTAGGGAGATCGCCCCACCAAACGTAGGTGGATGAAAGTCCATAAACCGCTTCAACTGCTCATCCATTCCTTATTCTGCCATTACAACTTCAGCACACCATTGCCTTGCACCAGTCCATACTAGCACCCCTACAGGCCTTGCCTGTCCAGTAGGTTGTGCCTATAACATAGCCAGCACCGTCACCGTCACCATACGTATAGTCTCTGCTGAAGGAGGCGTCAGCGCTTCACCTAGTGCCTCACTCTCATCGGAAAACTGGGGCTCAGACTGCACAGCCCCACTCACTAGTAGAAAATTGACTTTTAGTGACAAATTTTTTCGTCACTAAAAGTTGCATTTTGGTCACCAAAGATAATTAGTGATCAAATATTGTCCGTCACAAAGCGGTCACGAATGCCCCGCCATTAAATGTTTTTAGTGACCAAAATGAGTTACGTCACTAATTGTATATATTCAGTGACTCAATTAAATATAGTCACCAAAAAAGTTTTTTGTGACGAAATTGATTTGTTCACTAAATTAATTTTTAGTGATTAAGTTGAATCAGTCACTGAATGAACATTTAATGACCATATTGATTCAGTCACAAAATGTTTTCTGGTGACCAAATAAATTTGGTCACTAAATAAATTTATGATGACTACATTAATTCGGCAACAAAATACTGTTGGAGTGACCAATCTATTTCGGGCACTAAATAATTCTTTAGTGACCAAATTGATTAAGTCACTAAATAATATTTTAGTGACCAAATTATTGCGTCATCGGATGTGTAATTTTAGTGATGAAATATGTGGTCACTAAAGAGAACACGATTTAATATTTTCAGTCAAAAATGCTATTAAATTTCTCAAAAAATACCGTATACTTTCAGTTTTTGTTCCTTATAATTCAATATTAAGACATTCAAATACAAGAAAATACTAAATACATAATCATAACAAAAGTTTGTTCAACATTATTTTATTAATAAAGAAAAAAGTGGGAGATATCTTAAATCTCTCAATACAGAATAATAGTTTTAAACCAGATATAAACTAAATACATATTCCTTCTTTAGCCGATGGCAGCGACGACGACGCTCAACATATTGATAGTCTTCTTTGTACGTTTAACCATGTCCCCATTGAACATTGAAGTATTGCCAAACTCTAGCCTTCTTAAGATTCTTCACATTTGCATCATGCTCTGGCCGATATAAACTAGACCTGAAGGTAGATTAATAATCATTATGCCAATGCAAATGATTTATACAATTTTAGATTATTATTAAGAAACAAGATTATACCATACCATTTCTCTTTTTCCCTAACTACCAAAATAATGAGCACAAGCTTAAAAGACTCGTAACATTAAATCATAGAGCATTTCATGTACTCATCAGCACAAATTTGTCTCCAGAGTTCAGCATACTTGGATGTAAATTGGGCTGCCAAATCTAATGCAATTGGAATCTGCATCAATTTTAAAAGGATTAACTACTCCCCGATATTAAGCAGTTTTTTTTACTTGATATGAGATTATATTCTCAACAAAACAAAAGGTTGATAATAGATACCTTGGTAGCAAGCAAAAATGGAGGCCATCAAACCATCTTGAGGCTTGGATTCGTTGAAAAAGGAAGTAGAAAAAGGTCCATCTCCCTGAATCATGTTAACTTAAGGTTTAGATTATATGCAAGATAATTAACATTGAAGAAAGAGAAAAGTAAATAAATATCATGTAATTTAATTTCTACGAATTCTATTGAAATCTTACCTATCAAGTATAAGCAGTGGCGGACGCAGGATTTTCATCCGTCATTGTCGTCGTCGCTGGCTGAGCAGAGGGGCTCAACGTGGCCAGCAAAATTGCAGATCAACAATTTTCATTTGTTACAAGTTTCGGTCATTTAGTCATTCTAGACTTTGCTAGGCCCATCCTGCAACACATTGATGATGATAATGATCAATCTGTTAAGGCCCATGTTCCATTGTTAATATTTAATGCAGGTTACAAATCTTATTCACCTGTTCTACTCGAAGAAGGGTAATCTAAAGCATCATCAAAAATCCGAGATACCCAACAAAATCATAAGGTGAGAACTCTGCTGCAAAGAATGTTAGATTAACTGAAGTGGGATCATATGCATCTGAGTAGGCCAGGAAAAAGAAATTTCACACACCAACAATCCAACAGTTTAAAAAAATCCTCTCAGATAAAATCATCTACTTAGAAGAGCTAAAAATGACACACCAATCAAAACAAGTGACTTATTGCCAAAAATTCAGTAAAAGATCTTCAGAAGATTCATTGCCTGGGTCATCTCCCAGACTTCAATTGTCAGGCCTATTCTCTTGTCGTCCTGTAAGTGCCATGTCATCTACTCCCACAACTCAAAGTTTTACTATAAAATTTGAAGCCGAGCTTTCCCCCAATGTGGCATTCGACAACACTGCCATCACGAAGAACTTAGACAAACAAGTACAGTAATGAAAAGTTTCCACGAACTGGACCACTAAGAATCTCAACCAAAAGTTGACTATGATATTGATGCACAATTAGGTAAGTTAATAGAAAGAAATTCTGCACACCAACCCAACACTTACACAAAATTGGTCCAGTCAAAACCAGCAATTTGAAAGAACTAAAAACAACACAAAATAACCCCAAAACATTCCAATATTTCATGATCAATACGTACAAAACTAACCTTCCCAAAGTTCTAAATCTAAAACAGAAGGTTGAAACATATTCAATATAGAACATGAGTCTGCTGTAGGACCAGCTGCCCGCACCAAATAAACCTTCACTAACACCTATATTGTAGGTGTTGGTGGTCACTTTCCCGCGATGCTCTGCCTTCATTTTAGCCTGGGTTGCGTATCATTCATCAAGATCCCTTGATGTACATCAATACACACACACACATGTTGATTACCCTCGTTTATGTGTCTATATATATATATATATATATATATATATATATATATATATATATATATATATATATATATATATATATATATATATATATATATATATATAGCATCTTCGAACGGGCTTCGCCCGTTCTCGATGCGGCGCTGCGGGCTTCACCCGCTTGGCAACGACATTGGTTGTAGGTGACAACATGTGTCGTGGGCTGCGATATTGGTCGTGGGGGAGACATTTGTCGTGAGTTGCAACATTGGTCGTGGATGGCAATAATGTTTGTAGGCGGTGACATTGTTCATGGGCTGCGCACGCATCAAGGCGGGCTTCGCCCGCATCAAGGCGGGTTTTTCCCGCAACCAAGCGGGCTTCTCCCACAAACCAACGACATGTGTCGTGGGCGACAATATTGATCGTGGCCACCTGCATTTGTTGTGGGCGGCAATATTGGTCGTGACAATGACATTGGTTCTGTATTATGCTTAATTACGATAGAAATCTTTCAAGACTCATGGGAGCCCTAAACTCCACATGGTAAGACAAATATAGAACCTAAAAACTAAAGCCTGTGAGAGACATGCAGCTGTTTTAGTTTACAGATTAGTACCAGAACAACATATCTTTGACAGAAATTTCAAGACTCTTCATCATTCTTTCCAATAACGTCATGATTTTTTCTTCCTTTTACTCGGTAGCTCTCAACGCATCATAATATTTTTCCCTGGAAAAAAAAAACAAAGTGCTCAACAGTGGTATGATGTGTAAATTTGTATGAAAGACTATAAAAAATTATATTACCTGGATAAATATAAAGGAAGCTTCTTCAGTCTCCTTGTCCAAGATTATTCCAGCATCTTCCACCTACATACAGATCACAGTCATTCCAGCTGCAACATCATTGAATCGTTTAATCCCTTTAACATTAAAGCTTAGGAATCATGTTTATTAGATTAAAGGAATAAATATGCCTAACTTGCAATCAGGAAGAGTGTACATGAGTTGAGAGTCAATCACATTAAAAAAGTCGTAAAGTGCAAACTCTAGTACTCCAATTTCATGTGAAATGGCAGGGGAAAATAGAAAAAAATGAGTATTTACATGGTATAGTAACCCAGGTGTAACTCTGAAATCCAAAAATTGTAATCGCATATGAAACAATTTGACAAATTAGAAAAAAACTGAGCATTTAAATGCCATTGTGTCCCAACACGTTGTAAATGGATAAATAGAAGAATAAAAGATGTAAATTGAGTTGTACAACCTGAAGAGAAAGGATATTATTTCTTTATTGAGGTATGTGTTTCATTTATTTAGTCATGCCATCCATTATTGAGCAGATAAAATACATCACAGAAATTGTTCATCATTAATTATGAGAGAGATCTGTATATATACATGCCTTCTCATTTGTCATCCATGACCACCTGAGCCCATAACACCTTGAAACTAAGCTCTGGAATTACACATTGATTTTTTTCATCGACTGAACACATACTTTAAAAGGAAACCTTGATAATCTAATTGAAATCTAAATCAAACATCAACAAAAATGGATAAGGAAAAAAACCTAGAACTGTAATCACCCATCATTTCTTATTTAGATGCATTTCTTTCAGCTTGATGTTCGACTCCCAGATTATAAAATAGCCCGAATCAAATACAGCTCGGGCTATATTTAAAGTGAATGGTGGCGTCGGCAAATTTCAATCTCCATACATGAATGTGGCTTGAAGTAATCAGTGTTAGAAAGTAGCGAAAAGAGGCGAAAAGTAGAGAACAAGCGAATAAACTTTTGAATAATTGAAATTTTATTATCCAAAAAAGATATCATTTACAAAGGTATGACCTCCCTTATATAGAATGGAGGGGAAGAGAAAGAGAGTATACAAACAATGTGGGACTAAACATTTACAATACGGAGCGGCTAGAATAATGGAGACCGCATAGGCCGCGCGGTTAGATAGACAGGATAACCGCTCGGCAACTTCAGCAGGATGAAACAGGCCGCAGAGGTAGACCGATAGACCGCCCGGTCTGCAAACCGCTGGATCAGACCGCTAAGCCGCTCGGTCAACAAACCGCTGGATCAGACCGCTAAGCCGCCCGGTCTAATACTTTAACACTCCCCCTCAAGCTGGAGTATAGATATCAATCATGCCCAGCTTGTCACAGATGCGGAAGAAGGAAGTAGAAACCGGCTTGGTGAAGATATCTGCCAACTCATTGTCAGAGGTGACAAAAGGAGTACAAATCTGTTTCTTCAAAATCTCTTCCCGAATGAAGTGACAGTCAACCTCTATATGCTTCGTTCTCTCATGGAAGACCGGATTTCTGGATATGTGTATAGCGGCTTTGTTGTCACAGAACATAGGGAGAGGACAGTCATATACCTCGCCCAGGTCAAGCATGAGAGCGCGCAACCACTTTAACTCACACGTGGTTGACGCCATACTCCGGTATTCTGCTTCGGCACTGGATCTGGAAACAACAGACTGTTTCTTGCTCTTCCAACTCACGAGATTACCTCCAACAAAGGTACAAAAACCTGACGTGGATTTCCGATCGCCTTTGTCATCCGCATAACTTGAATCTGAGTAGGCCTCAACCCTCAGATGGCCATTCTTCTGAAAGAGTAACCCTCTGCCCGGTGCTGCTTTGATATACTCTAAAATCTTCAGGGCGGACTGAAGATGACACTCCCTGGGAGCTTGCATAAACTGACTGACCTTGCCTACAGCGTAGGCGATGTCGGGTCTAGTCACCGTGAGATAGATGAGTTTGCCTACCAAACGTCTGTACCGTGTGACATCAGATAGAAGAGGCGAATCATCCGTCCACGTTTTGTCTTCTCCAACAGCCATGGGAAAACGAGCTGGTTTGGCACCTGTCAAGCCTGCTTCTCGAAGAAGATCAAGGGCATACTTCCGTTGAGAGAGAACCAAGGAGTCAAGTTTCCGAGAGATTTCTATCCCCAAAAAGTGTTTTGGGGAGCCCATATCCTTCGTGACCAAGTGCTGACGGAGGTGCTTCTTCGTCAAGTCCACCCCATCTCGGTCATCGCCAGTAAGGAGAATATCATCCACATATACGGCCAAAACCACCAGTCCCGAGGCCGTTTTGCGAATGAACAAGGAGTGATCGGCCGAACTCCTTTGAAAGCCGATGGTAGCCACAATACCACTGAATTTTTCGAACCATGCCCGAGGGCTCTGCTTTAGGCCATAAATGGCCTTCTTCAAATGACAGACACGTGTCTCCCCCTGAGCAACATACCCAGGAGGTTGCTCCATATAAACGTCCTCCTGAAGATCGCCATAGAGAAAGGCATTCTTCACATCAAGCTGGGAAATAGCCCAAGCCCGGTTAACAGCCACAGAAAAGAGAACCCGGATGGTGCTGAGGCGAGCAACCAGAGAGAAGGTATCAAAGTAATCAACGCCATAAGTCTGAGTAAAGCCCTTGGCCACCAGCCGGGCTTTGTAGCGATCCACAGTGCCGTCGGGGCGAAACTTCACAACGAATACCCAGCGACAGCCAACCACATCAGTGCCCACGGGAGGAGGAACCAGGGTCCAGGTACCCCGTTCAGTAAGAGTAGCCATCTCCTCATCCATGGCAGACTTCCAATGAGGGAGAGCGAGAGCCTCCTGGTAGGTACGGGGAGTAGAAGTAGCAGAGATAGCCAAGGCAAAACACCTGCGAGAAGGAGAAAGCTGATCATAAGAAACAACAGCCGTGAGCGGGTGTTGAGTACACGCCCGCACCCCTTTGCGAAGGGCAATGGGAACATCCAGGTCAACGGGAGCGTCGACGACAGGAGCGTCAGCGACCGGAGCGTCCGTGGCGGAGAAGGCTGGCCCGGGACTAGAGAGAGACGACATCGGAGAGGAGGGTGGAGGGGTGGGTGGGGAGACGGACTGGGAAGGAGTGGGTGGAGGAGGAGACGAAGGTGGGAAAACGTGGAGAGGTGTGGAAGGAACGGAGATATCAGAAGGAAGAGAAGGAAGAGAAGAGGAAGGAGAGAAATAGGAAGCATTTTCGAAAAAAGTCACATCGGCGGAAACAAACTGCTTGCGGAGAAGGGGGTCAAAGCAGCAATAGCCTTTTTGAGTGGTCGAATACCCCAAAAAGACACACTTGGTGGAACGGGGGGAAAGCTTGTCGCGGGTGGCGGAGGGAGCGTGAACAAAGGCCGTACAGCCAAAGACACGGAGAGGAAGAGGAAAAGGTTCCTGGTGGGGGTAGAGAAGGGAGAAGGGAGTCTGGCCGTGGAGGACCGTGGAGGGAAGGCGATTAATGAGATAGCAAGCGAGGAGCACGACGTAGCCCCAGTAGGAGCGAGGGACGTGCATCTGCGTCATGAGAGTACGCGCAACATCAAGCAGGTGACGGTTTTTACGCTCCGCCACCCCATTCTGTTGGGAGGTGTAAACACAAGATGTTTGATGAAGGAGGCCATGTTTGTGAAAGAACGTGGAGAACTCATGATTTAGATACTCCTTTGCATTATCAGAACGTAAGACTTTAATGGAAATAGCAAATTGAGTCTTAATCATAAAGTAAAAGGATTGCCAAACAGAAAATAGTTCAGAGCGATCTTTTAATAGATACACCCAGGTACATCGAGTAAAATCATCGATAAATGTAACAAAATAGGAACTGCCCCGACCAACTGTAAGGGTAGGAGCAGGACCCCATACATCAAAATGAATAAGATCAAACATGCGAGAGGAGCCACGGCCTTGCTTTGGAGGGAAGGAGGAGCGATGATGTTTGCCAAGCTGACATGCATCACAGTTGAGCGGAGAACCGGTAGGAGGTAAGTGGGGCAGAAGCTGACGAATAAGCCGAGGAGGAGGATGTCCAAGACGAAGATGCCACTGAAGGAGATCGGTGGAGGAGGAGTAGGCAGAAAGAGCGGAAACATCGTCGAGGAAGTAGAGGCCGCCGCTCTCAGTCCCAGTAGCAATCGTCCGCTGGGTCCTCGGGTCCTGAAAAGAACAAGTAGTGGGGGTGAATAAAACGGAGCACTGAAGTTGCTGGCCTAAAGTAGTGACTGATAACAAATTGCACGGGAACTTCGGGACATAGAGGGTATCCTCCAAGCAAAGCGATGGAGTGAGTTGAACCATGCCCGTCCCATGAACCGGGGACGGGGAACCATCCGCCACACGAACTGGAGGTAAGCGGTCATGGGTCTCAAGACGGGAGAAGAAATGAGGGTTGCCCGTCATATGATTGGTGGCACCAGAGTCAATCAGCCATTTACCTTGGGTAACGACGTGGGTACTACCTGACGTCGTGGCCACAGAGGCAGACGGCCTAGAAGAGGCGGAGGCCGAAGGAGCATCACCGGAAGGGCGAAGATGAGGATGTTTCTGCCAGCAGCGGTCAACAGTATGGCCAGTACGACCACAGTGAGAGCAGAGGAACCGGGAGGAACTCCAGCCGCCAGAGGAGCCACGGCCACTGGGGCCCCCCCGCTGAGCTTGGTGAGCAAAGGAGTCCTGGGAAGGGGGGGAGGCCAACAGAGGCCGCTGGAGGAGCGAAGTAATGGCGACAATGCGAGCCGCGATGGCATCCAAAGTAGGAGATTCCGCCTCACCCAAGATCTGCTGGCAGATCATATCATAAGAGTCGGGAAGACGAAGAAGATAACAAACAACCAGGAGTTCCTGGAAGTGTTTGTGCTGGTCTGCCAAGTCCGCGGAGAAGGGGCGATTCTGGAGGATTTCAGCACCAAGAGCCTGAACCTGCTGATAGGCCGCAGCCGGTGACATGGAAGGGCGGGCGAAGAGGTCCGCATAGAGAGTATAAATGCGGGACGTCTGGCCCCCCTTCGAATAGAGAGCAGCGAGGTGAAGCCAGGCGGCCTTGACCGTCTCATCATGGCGAATGACGGGAAGGCACTCATCAGAAAGGCTGTTGGCCAGCCAGGTGCGAACAAGAGCATCACTCGCATCCCAGTCATCAAACTCAGGAGAGGTGCGAGGAGGAGGGTCATCGGTGAGGTGATGATGCTTGCGTTGAGAACGAAGGAGAAAGGTGAAAGAAACGCTCCAATCGGGATAGTTGGAGCCAACAAGCTTGGAAAGGGTGCCAAGGTTGCCCGAAGGAGGAGGAGGAGAAGGAGCTGCAGGAGTAGTGGTGAGACCGGAGGTAGTCATAGAACCCGGCAAGTAGAAGAAGCCGCGCGAACAGTAGCGGTTAGAAAACAGAAGAAGCCGCGCGAACAGTGGCGGCTAGAAAGAGGCAAAGGCACAGCGGGGAAGAGGTCGCACGGACTGAAAAAGGCCGAGCGAACAGAAGAGAGGAGAAGAGCAGGTGACCGCGACCAAGATGCGGGTAAGAAAGGTACAACCCGCACGGTCAGGCAGATCACAGCAGCTGCTAGAAGGCGGTCAAAGGCACAGCGGGGAAGTGGTCGCACGGACTGAAAAGGCCGAGCGAACAGAAAAGAGGAGAAGAGCTGGTGACCGCGACCAAGATGCGGGTGGGAAAGGAACAACCCGCACGGTCAGGCAGATCACAGCAGCGAACCGCGAGTAGAGGGACAACACTCGCGGACAGGGACAGACCGCAACGACTAGGAAGTCGGAGCGGCAGGAACGACCAAGGAGCGCGGCGACAAGGAAACAGGTCGCTGCGACAAAGAGCAGTAGGAGAAGAGAACCAAGAAGAAGCAAGCCGCGCGAACAGGGCAGCGGACAGAAACAAGCCGCGCGGATAGAAACAAGCCGCGCGGACAGAAGAGAAGGCAAGTCGTGAACCAAGTCGCAGAACGCGGAAAACAAGCCGCGAGCAACAGAGAGCGCACAGAATCAGGAGGAAATGACCGTGTGCTCTGATACCATGTTAGAAAGTAGCGAAAAGAGGCTAAAAGTAGAGAACAAGCGAATAAACTTTTGAATAATTGAAATTTTATTATCCAAAAAAGATATCATTTACAAAGGTATGACCTCCCTTATATAGAATGGAGGGGAAGAGAAAGAGAGTATACAAACAATGTGGGACTAAACATTTACAATACGGAGCGGCTAGAATAATGGAGACCGCATAGGCCGCGCGGTTAGATAGACAGGATAACCGCTCGGCAACTTCAGCAGGATGAAACAGGCTGCAGAGGTAGACCGATAGACCGCCCGGTCTGCAAACCGCTGGATCAGACCGCTAAGCCGCTCGGTCAACAAACCGCTGGATCAGACCGCTAAGCCGCCCGGTCTAATACTTTAACAATCAGCTATGTTCAATATAATGTAATCGACATAACTTTGTTTCAGAGAAGTTACCAATTCACAATAGAACCTATAAATATGGAGGGGGGAAGAAGAGGGGAAACATGCGTGCAAGAAGATGTATGCCTGATGATGATGCAGATTCTAGAATTTAAGTGATGACTTCCACATATATTGATGCAAAATCACTTCGATGTCACCTATTCAAATAGAGAAGAACGTGTGAGCAGCCAAAAAATAAAATCAATTGAATCAGAGAACCTAGAGGAGGAAGAACAAAAGGAGGAAAAATAGGTGCGTGCACTCGCAAAAACCTAGATTCCGGAGGGGCCGGAGATCTTCGAAAAGGATGTGCACTCGCCGTGCATGGAGACTGGAGAAAGGCGATGAAGAACCCGCCGAGGAGGACTTGCATTCACCGACGACTGGAGTTAGGCGTGCGCGGAAGCAGAGCCGCGGAAGAGAAGATGGGGCACGGGAGAACATTTCTAAACCTCCGTCTTTCTTGCGAATGACCAGAGCACTGTAGCGCGGAGAGGAGCGAAAGAAGGAGCGATCCGTGGGCTTTTGATTAAGAAGGAGCGGCAGCAGCGGGGGCTTCGAGTGATGGCTACCCGTCGATGCAGGAGAAGCGAATGAGATGAGCAGGAGTTGCGAAAATTTTCTGAGAGGATCGGAAAGGAGGAAGTTACAGGAAAGGCGGTTTTTTTATCGCTTAATGTCGGTGCGGGGTTATGGATCGAGGAAGTTACGAGATAATGCGTTCTTTATGTGTTAAAGGAAGTTAAAGAGTTAGTGGTATGGTTGTTAGTGTGAATTGAGTATGCGTTAAAATGTTCTGCAGTAAAATTGATTGGCCGGGCGGACGGATTTGTATTATCTAAACTAAAATAACTTTAAAATTAAAGTGCAAGATTATTAAATGTGTCTTTTTTTTTAAACACATTAACGTAGATTATACATTCGACGACAATGTGTTTTGAGCCCTCAACATCATCCTCGTCTACAAGCAGCTTCTTCGTCCACCTACTCATCGTCCCGCCCCCGTCAAATCCCATTGATATAACAACAATCTTTCTGTAGAAGCTAAGATCTCTCCTGGCAGACTCTTCGGTTGGGAAAAATGAGTGAAAAAACAACAAAGAAAAATACAGAATACAACAGAGGAATTTAACGTGGAAAAGCCCAACAACGGGAAAAAAACCACAACCACCCGCGCCACAGAAATTCACTATGAAGAACTTTCAAAGAAATTTCGTGTCGAGTGTTCAGTACATCCAACGCAATCAAGCTTCATCTCTAACATCGTCATGGTTGACTAAAATCAGATGTCAAAAGATTGGCGGAAGAAGCGGTCGGATGCTTGATAAAACTCAAGATCTATAACTTTGGATTTTTGTCTTGTTCTATAAAAAAGATTTTGGGGGTACAAATAGTATCTTAGAGTACAATTATAATTCCATGATTTACAAATAGCCACGAGCTACAAATAGCCAAATATGATTTACGAATATCAAAACCCATGAAATATTAAATAAGTGGGAAAAAATAATAAGTGAGGAAAATAAAAATCTATTATGTTTTTGTAAGTATAAATAATTAAGTATAATTATGATGAAATGTCATTTTTTGGGGTCACTCAAAGCTGGTGGCGTGCAGAGAAAGGACTCGTGCAGATGCACCCAACACGTCGATGTATCTTTCGTCGGCAAGTCGCTTGAGTTATTCGGTCGTAACCTAAATTGTGACAAAGTTAAAGCTTTCTGCTTGCGAAAATGAAAGTCAAACTGTCTAGTACTCATATGTTTTTAATTATAGAGTTGCTAACTTTCTTATAAATTAGAATAGATATATATTATGTCTCTAAGTATTTTGGTTACTAAGTAAATTATTTTGTAACAAAAAAAAATTTATCATTTAATATGAGTCATGATGAAAAATTTATGTATCCTACTAAAAATCATGCATTTAGTGATGAAATATATTTTATCACAAAATCTCTGTCAATGAGTATTTCCATTTAGTGACTGAACTTTAATTTTGTCACTATAGCCATGTGTTTAGTGACTAAACCTTAATTTTGTCACTAAAGACGTCTCTTTAGTGACCGATATTATTTTTGTCACTGAAGGCGTATCTTTAATGACTGAAGTTATTTTTGTCACTAAAATTATGTATTTAGTGATGAAATATACTCTATCACTAAAATTTTGTCACTAAAACCTCGTTTTCTTGTAGTGACTCCTCGCCACCTATCAATATACAAAACTCCATGAATCATTCATGCCATAACGGTAATTATACATTGACGACACACTCACGCACTGTACGTGCATGAAATACATTCCTAGTGGACATTCGTGAGTTCAATTATGTTCTCTCCTCCCAAACAATCTAAACCTGCCTCTGATACCACTTTGTAACGCCCCCCACTCGTCACATGGCATATAATGGTGGGTCCGGCCGCGGCCGCGGACCCATGCCATATGTCACAGACAAGTGGCAGAAGTACTTGTGGAACTCAAAATCGACTCGCATCCTAACTCAATCCATTCTAGAACAATATTTTATATTAACATGAACTCAGCTCAGAGAATGACCACTACTATATAAACTCCACATTTATATATCAAAACCAGGAATGTATAAAACCCACACACATTGGCCTTAAGGCCTTACAAGTTTCTCTTTTCACAAATACATTTTCGTACATCGGCACGCAGGCCGGCCACACATGAAATCCAACCATGTTTTCTTCGCACGGCCTTCAAGGGCCTTTAGCAGCAATCTTTCCATTCCGCTCAAGTAAATCCATTCAAGCATCAACACTTGCAATTAGCCATCCAATCCAAATGAAAAAAAAAGTGACGGTCAACATTAGTTGACCACTTATAACGACCCTACCCCTTACCCGGGGCAGTGGTTCCTTCCCTGTATGCATTGCCATCCACATAATTATCAAACTACCAATCATAATCACATCACAAACGCCGGTATCCACCAGACGCTCTGTGCACTCAAGGTACCTTACGGTGTACCGGACTCCATAGCAACACCACAGATTAGAGGTTATTTACGTGTTGGCTGGATGGTCCTAGTCCACCAGCGCGCAAATCGGCAATATTCCGCCCAGACCAATCAGAGGTGAGAACCTCACGACAAACTTGAGCATTAACAAATCGATCCAACATGAAGGTGCAGCAAGTAGGGTCTGCCTCACTTCCTCCCACACCTTGCCATATCGACCTCCCGTAACCAGGACAGGTCAACCTTTCCCGTTGCCCAAACCGTCAGTAGTGCAGTACTAGACGCGGGTCGACCTTCCCTCCAGATTACTACAGCTTTTTGCTCTCCTAGAGCCATTAGTGCTCATAGCGCTCACACCACAAGGAGCTTTCACAAAGCACCCCAAATCCATCCAACCATTCCTTCACATATTCATACACGCCATCGAGAGTTATAAAGCATGCACAGTTATCAAATCCACGGAGTCTTCTCCGATTTACCCATAATCATCACCAATCCAGACTATCCGTCCGGATGGGCTTCACACAACATGCCTATGCCGTATTCCACACTTCCGGCTCTAGATGAAAACTCAACCAAGGAATCACTTTCCCGATCCACCTCTTGGTGGGGGATTTGTAACGCCCCGAAACTCAAAAGAGCGACGGGGGACGTTTTGGGCCAGATTTGGAATCTGGCAGGAGGCACACGGCCTGGGACACGGGCGTGTCCCAGGGCGTGTCAAGCTGGAGTCGACGATTTGGTCGAGAGGTCGACAATTTTGGAGTCGACGATCGTCGAGCAGAGAACACGGCCTGAGACATGGGCGTGTCGCAGGGCGTGTCGAACCCGTGTCGACGATCGGCCCGGGGAGTCGACGAATTTTGCTTGACGAAGTATCGAGACAAGACACACGGCCTAGGACACGGGCGTGTCCAAAGTCGTGTCAGGTAGTCGACGAATTGCGCTCGACGAAGTGTCGAGACAAGGCACACGGCCTAGGACACGGGCGTGTCCAAGGCCGTGTCAGCATGTCGACGAACTTCACTCGACGAAGTGTCGAGACTGTGAACACGACCTGGAGCCCAGGCGTGTTCGAGTAGACACGGGTTAGGACACGAGCGTGTCCAATACCCGTGTGAGTCTCGGGTTGTTTTCAGGGCTGTGTCGATGGGGGGCACACGGCTGACCACACGGTCGTGTCCGATTGGAACACGGGCGTGTCAGGTTGAACACGGGCGTGTTGGATGCCCGTGTATTGTTCCAGGCACGTCGATTTTGACGGCGAATTAGGGACACGGCCCTGGACACGGGCATGTGCCAGGCCGTGTTCGGCCCAGATTTTACTTTTCAGCTACGAATCGTAGCCATTCGTTCCCTTAGTTTGGGATCCAACGGCTGGGGTTATTCTTGATGGAATATACCCGGGATTGGATCTTTGAAACCCTCATTCTTACTTGAATGGTTCTCTTTCTAAGTCAAGAGAGAGGTGAGAGCAAAGGAAGAAGAAGAAGCTAAATCCGGCCATTGGAGGAGCTTCGAAGCTCCAAATCGCGAGCCGACTTCGGATCTACGGAGGCAAAGAGAGTGCGGTGATTTTCATCCGCTTACTTTCCCATGGCGGCAAGGAAAAATGCTAGGGTAACGATTCTCTACTTGAGCATGTGAAGCTCTACTTCTTTTGCATAGGAAGCCCGCTCTCGCGAGTTTGCAGTGAGTTGGAGGCGTTCCTTCGGGTAGATATGTAAAGTCCCCATTGTTTAGAGTCCGTATTCGAAAACGGACATAGGCATGATGTGTGAAACCTACCTGGACAAGTTAGTCTGGATCGGTGATGTTGCATTGCATAATGGCCGGAGAAGACTCCGTGCGAATGTCTGTTTTCGGGTTTTTTTCTACGTGGTAGATTGCAACAGGGAGCCTTGGGGACTAACTCAAAGGTGCTCCCGGAAAACTGGGTAGATGCGTGATTCCGCCAAATTTGTGGGCCTGGGAGCCAACTTGAACATAACTGGGTTATGTGTTGTGTGTAAACGATTTGGGACTCGGGAAAGTTTGACCCACGCATATGTTTTTAAATTAACGTTGCGGTGTGAGCAATGGGTCAGGCAGAACTGTACCCGCTCTATGTCGTTCTGTTCAAGAGACCTAAAGTTAACGTGGCACTTACCATTGGCATAGATGGAGGGTCTTAGGCAGTGGCCAGAAAGACCAAATGCTCACGAGAGATTGCCGTCCCGGGGACGGTGGTGAGTCGGCAGACTTAGACTGTGATCACCGAGAATGTTCCCTAAGAGCACGGGGCGTGTGGCCATGCGTGCCAACGCCTGTGATGAAATGTATTTATTTACTACTTGGTTGTGCTAATAAAATGCAGGGAAGGAGCATCGCCGCCCCGAGTTGGGGGCGGGATCGTTATAATTTGGTCAGCATTGCTGATCGTTACTTTTGTTTGCCACCGTGCGGTGGATTGTGCATGCAGGTGTTGCGGGGCCAAGCGGTCAATAGCGGGCTAAAGCCCAAATTGCGAAGCCGGCCCTTGAAGGCCTAATCGAAGTGTTTACTTGCTTTCGTTCATGTATGACCGACCTGCGTGCCGTGGTATGGAAAACATGTAATATGAAGTAAACCATTTGTAAGGCCTTAAGGCCAGTACTTGTGTATGTGCTACATTCCTATTTGGTGTATTAGTGGACATTCATGCTTGTGCTGGGTTCTTTTATTTACAACTTATAAAACTTCTACCGCTAGAATGCTCTGTGTAGGACGTTGGATTGGTTGGATGGTTTCCATTGAGTAACCACCCGATATGTCTGTGGTATATGGCGTCGGGCCCCGGCCGGACCTACTGCTATATGCTATGCGACGGATAGGGGGTGTTACAATTTGGTATCAGACTACTGGTTTCGGTCGGGCTTAAACCTGAATTCGTGGCCGAATTCTTTTTTAAGGGGTGGTGAGCACATGTATGTGCGTCATCGTTATAACAACAAAAGAACCCATGTATGTCCACTTAGGAATGACAATACACGTGTTTGGGGAACCTGCGTGTTCCTATAATTGCTGTTTGCAATTTTATTTGGTCGCTTAACGGTGTTTTGTACCACTATAGGTGACTAGAAGCGGTGCTGGGCCGCCAGAGTGTCCGGTTTCTGAGGAGTATAGTGCACCCGGTGAGGTGTTTGCGACTCCTCCTTCATATGAAACCGTAAGAAGGATCGTCGAAGCGGTGTTCGCTGTGACGAGTGCACAACACGAAAGAAATGTACAACCCTGTGCCCCTGTTGTGGCTTCAACTCCGGGTGGCGTGATGGAGCAGATGACTTTTGGTAGACCATCGGGGCAGCAGCTGAATATGCATTTAGTGCAGGGAGCGCACACAGTTGATGAATATTTGCAAGCATTTCTTATGATAAGCCGCTACCCATGCTTCGAGTTGGATACTGAGCAAGCTACAGTCGATAGATTTTATAATGGCCTGCGCGCCGAGTTACGAGTTCTATTGCTAGGACCAAGGTTATTGGGATTCTGAGCCTTGGTGGAATCAGCTAGATCTTTGGAGGCAGATTTGAGAAAGACTCACCCGATGCCAGCAACCATGGTATCGAACTGTGCAAGCCCCATAAGATCTGCAACCGGCAAAATGCTGGAGAAGGGGGCTACGACATCGACTAGCAAAGCTACTCCCACTTGTTATACTTGTGGAAAGAAAGGGAACTTTGCCCGAAGGTGTTTGAATGGTGCTCAGAAGACTAAGAAAGCTATGTCAGGAGCAGTTAAGGACTTTAGTGCAAAGGAAACGACATTCAAAACGCCTAACACCTCAAAGTCTGGTTATCATAGGTGCTATAAGAAGGCTAGGACCATGGGTCTAGTCCCTCCTTTTGGTGCTTCGGGGGCATCTACAGGCCAAACCCCGGGCGCATGTTACAACTGTGGGGAGTCGGGGCATTATGCCCGTGGGTGCCTAAAGCCCGGAAGAATGCATGCCGCGGTGAGGACATGTATGGTTTAAAGTTATAGCATTTTAGCCTTAAATACTTGTCGCCCTTGTGCATATTAGCTTGGAACTACTTGTGTTAAACTTTGTTCTGATTTTCGTTTATCCGACGAGAGCACCGTTCGTGTAAACGAAGCTTCGCATTCCTTTATTTAGGAATTATATTACGCGTCGGAGTACCTCCTTCGATGGTAAGAGACAAATTGGATGCGCTTGGTCCAATGGTGGTCAATGCGCGCGAGTAGAATCTGTTGCGCTTAGGTGTGGTCAGGGATCCAATAATTTGACTTATAAGTGTCGTTACTACCGTTTGGGGAGCTCGACCTGATATTTGGCATGGACTGGCTCTCGGAGCAGCCAGCCTATATTGATTGTGGTCGCAAGGAAGTCAGGTTGGGAGCAAGTCGTGAGACGACTATTACGGACTTGAAAAGGTCGAGCAAGACGTTGGTGTCTGCTCTTCAGGTGGTGAAGGCAGTTCATGCTGGTGCAGAGCTGTTCTTTACACTATTGGAGGTTGCAAAGCCGACGCCTACATTGGATAGTATTTTAGTGGTAGCTGAGTACCCTGATGTGTTCCCCGCCAATTTTCCCGAAGCCCCGCCTCAACGGGAGATAGATTTCACGATTGAGCTAGTGCCAGGTGCAAAGCCTGTGTCACGATCTCCATATCGGCTAGCGCCTAAGGAAATGACGGAGCTGAAGGTTCAACTACAAGAGTTGTTGGAGCAAGGGTATGTGTGCCCAAGTTCTTCCCCTTGGAGCGCACCAGTCCTCTTTGTTAAGAAGAAGGACGGAAGCTTGAGGCTATGTATTGATTATCGGGAGCTCAACAAGTTGACGGAGAAGAATAAGTACCCGATCCCCTGGATCGATGATCTTTTTGATCAGTTGGTCGGGTCGACGGTGTAATCGAAGTTGGATATCAAATCCGGGTACTATCAGCTGCGAATAAGGGAGAGTGATATCCCGAAGACAGCGTTCAGTACGAGATACGGGCATTACGAGTTTACGGTCATGCCATTTGGGCTGACTAATGCGCCGTCAGTGTTCATGGATTTGATGAACAGGACCTTCAGGGAGTACTTGGACCATTTTGTGATCGTCTTCATCGACGATATTTTAGTGTACTCACAGAGTGAGGAAGATCACTTCAAGCATCTTCATTTGGTTTTGGAGACGCTAAGGAGGAATCAGTTGTATGCCAAGTTCTCGAAGTGCGAGTTTTGGTTATCCTCAGTGGCGTTCCTCAGTCATATAGTGAGTAGAGAGGGTATTGCAGTGGATCCGACGAAGATTGTTGCGATACGGGAGTGGCCTGAGCTTTCTACAGCAGCGGAAGTCCGGAGCTTTCTGGGGCTTGCCGGCTATTATAGGCGCTTCGTAGAGAACTTCTCGCGGATAACGTTACCTCTCACTACTTTGACGAGGAAGGAGCAGAAGTTCGTTTGGACGCCGGAGTGCGCCCGAGCTTTTGAGGAGTTGAAATGTCGGTTGACCACGGCGCCTGTGCTGAGTTCGCCGAGTGGGACCGAAGGTTATGAGATTTATAGCGATGCTTCGGGCAGCGGTTTGGGTTGCGTGCTACTGGAACATGGAAGTGTGATAGCTTATGGCTCGAGACAGCTGAAAGTGCACGAGAGGAACTATCCGGTCCATGACTTGGAGTTAGCGGCCGTGATTTTTGCCTTGAAACTGTGGAGGCATTATCTGTAGGGTGTGAAGATTGATATCTACACCGATCATAAGAGCCTGAAGTATCTGATTGATCAAAAAGATCGGAATATGCGGCAACGTAGATGGATGGAGTTCCTGGGAGACTATACATTCAAGATTCACTACGTGCCTGGTAAGGGCAATGCGGTTGCGGACGCGTTGAGTCATCGGGCCCCAGCTCAAGCCAATTGGATGTTGATCCTAGACGAGCGGTTGGTTCGGGAGTTGGAGGTGTTGGAGATTGTTTTTGTAGTTAAGCAGTCAAGTGCTGGAGCACTCTTGAATTGGACTGAAGGTCAATACAACCTGACTGATCGGATTCGGCAGGCTTTGGATTTGGATGTCCATATGAAGCAGCTCATGGTAGAGGCTCTGGATGGGTCAAATTACCAATTCGTGGTGGAGGACGGATTACTTTGGAAAGACGGTCGTCTGTGCGTCCCAAGTGTGGGCAACTTGCGGGCGGAATTGTTGTACGAGGCACACCATACTAAGTACTCAATTCATCCGGGGAGCACAAAGATGTACCGCGATGTCAAGAAACTATTTTGGTGGACAGGTTTGAAGAAGGATGTGGCACTCTACGTGGCGAAGTGCCAAACGTGTGCCTTCGTGAAGGCGGAATCCCAAAAGCCGGGAGGATTGCAGAAGTCCTTGCCTATTCCGGAGTAGAAATTCGACGACATCTCTATGGACTTTGTGCACGGTTTGCCAAGGTCGCAAAAGGGGAATGACGCCATCTGGGTGGTCGTAGATCGGCTAACGAAGGTGTCACATTTCATTCCGCATAGGAAGGATGATCCAGTGGAGAAGTTGACAAAACTATATGTGGTTAATATAGTGCGGCTTCACGGTGTGCCCCGCAGCATCATGAGTGACCGAGATGGGCGGTTCACGTCCAATGATTGGAGGCTAGTGCAGCAAATGTTGGGAACAAAGTTAAAATTCAGCACAGCCTTCCATCCGCAAACGGATGGGCAGACCGAGAGGGTCAATGGAATTTTGGAAGACATGCTCCGCATGTGTGTCTTGGACTTTTGAAAGCAATGGGAAGACCATCTTTATTTGGTGGAATTTGCGCACAACAGTAGCGACCAGGCGAGTATTCAAATGGCGCCCTTCGAGGCCCTTTATGGTAGAAAATGTCGCACGCCGTTGTCTTGCTTAGAAACGGGTGAGTCAAAGTTGTACAAGCGCCAAGAGGTGGAAGATGCTACGTCTTTGGTTCGTACCATTCGGGAGAGGTTGCTAGCCACTCAGGACCGGCAAGCGAAGTACTATAATGCCAAGCACAGGAACGTGGAGTTTGCTGTGGGCGATTGGGTGTACTTAAAGATCAAGCAGTTCAAGGGTGTCTCGCGGGTTCGGCAATTGAAAAAGCTAAGCCCGAGGTACCTTGTGCCGTTTGAGGTTTTGGAGCGAGTTGGTGAAGCAACCTATCGGTTGAAGCTTTCAGTGGAGCTTAGTGGTTTACATGATGTATTCCATATTTCGGTGCTACGGAAGGCGGTGCAAGAGCCTTCGCAAGTGATCGCGGTTGATCAAGTGCCGGTGGATAGTGGGTTGATGACAAGAGTCAAGCCCGTGCGGATTGAGGACTCGGAGGTCAAGCGGCTACGCAATAAAGATATCAGGATGGTCAAGGTTCGATGGGACAATTACGGTCGAGAGGAGCTCTCTTGGGAACGAGAGCAGACCATGCTTGACGAGTATCCAGAGTTGTTCCGCTCAGGTACAATTTAATTTTGTACATGTCTTCCCTTTATATAATTTCGTGGACGAAATTCTTTTAAGAGGGGAAGAGTTGTAACGCCCCGAAACTCAAAAGAGCGACGGGGGACGTTTTGGGCCAGATTTGGAATCTGGCAGGAGGCACACGACCTGGGATACGGGCGTGTCCCAGGGCGTGTCAAGCTGGAGTCGACGATTTGATCGAGAGGTTGACGATTTTGGAGTCGACGATCGTAGAGCAGAGAACACGGCCTGAGACACGGGCGTGTCGCAGTGCGTGTCGAACCCGTGTCGATGATCGGCCCGGGGAGTCGACGAATTTTGCTCGACAAAGAGTCGAGACAAGACACACGGCCTAGGACACGGGCGTGTCGAAAGCCGTGTAAGGTAGTCGACGAATTTCGCTCGACGAAGTGTCGAGACAAGGCACACGGCCTAGGACACGGGCATGTCCAAGGCCGTGTCAGCAAGTTGACGAACTTCGCTCGACGAAGTGTCGAGACCGTGAACACGGCTTGGAGCCCAGGCATGTTCGAGTAGAGACGGGTTAGGACACGGGCGTGTCCAATACCCGTGTGAGTCTCGGGTTGTTTTCGAGGCTGTGTCGATGGGGGCACACGGCCGACCACACGGCCGTGTCCGATGGAACACGGGCGTATCAGGTCGAACACGGGTGTGTTGGATGCCCGTGTGTTGTTCCAAGCACGTCGATTTTGACGGCGAATGAGGGACACGGCCCTGGACACGGGCGTGTGCCAGGGCGTATTCGGCCCAGATTTTACTTTTCAGCTACGAATCGTAGACATTCGTTCCCTTAGTTTGGGATCCAACGGCTGAGGGTTATTCCTGATGGGATATACCCGGGATTGGACCTTTGAAACCCTCATTCTTACTTGAGTGGTTCTCTTTCTAAGTCAAGTGAGAGGTGAGAGCAAAGGAAGAAGAAGAAGCTAGATCCGGCCATTGGAGGAGCTTCAAAGCTCCAAATCGCGAGCCGACTTCGGATCTACGGAGGCAAAGAGAGTGCGGTGCTTTTCATCCGCTTACTTTCCCATGGCACCAAGGAAGAACGCTAGGGTAACGATTCTCTACTTGAGCATGTGAAGCTCTACTTCTTTTGCATAGGAAGCCCACTCTCGCGAGTTTGCGGTGAGTTGGAGGCGTTCTTTCGGGTAGATATGTAAAGTCCCCGTTGTTTAGAGTCTATATTCGAAAACGGACATAGGCATGATGTGTGAAGCCTACCCGGACAAGTTGGTCTGGATCGGTGATGTTGCATTGCATAATGGCCGGAGAAGACTCCGTGCGAATGTTTGTTTTCGGGTTTTTTTTCTACGTGGTAGATTGCAATAGGGAGCCTTGGGGATTAACTCAAAGGTGCACCCAGAAAACTGGGCAGATGCGTGATTCTGCCAAATTTGTGGCCTGGGAGCCAACTTGAACATAACTGGGTTATGTGTTGTGTGTTAACGATTTGGGACTCGGGAAAGTTTGACCCGCGTATATGTTTTTAAATTAACGTTGCGGTGTGAGCAACGGGTCAGGCAGAACCGTACCCGCTCTATGTAGTTCGGTTCAAGAGACCTAAAGTTAACGTGGCACTTACCGTTGGCATAGATGGAGGGTCTTAGGCAGTGGCCAGAAAGACCAAATGCTCACGAGAGATTGCCGTCCCGAGGATGGTGGTGAGTCGGCAGACTTAGACTGTGATCACCGAGAATGTGCCCTGAGAGCACCGGGAGTGTGGCCGTGCGTGCCAACGCCTGTGATGAAATGTATTTATTTACTGCTTGGTTGTGCTAATAAAATGCAGGGAAGGAGCATCGCCGCCCCGAGTTGGGGGCAGGATCGTTATAATTTGGTCAGCATTGCTGACCGTTACTTTTGTTTACCACCGTGCGGTGGATTGTGCTTGTAGGTGTTGCGGGGCCAAGCGGTCAATAGCGGGCTAAAGCCCAAATTGCGAAGCCGGCCCTTGAAGGCCTAATCGAAGTGTTTACTTGCTTTCGTTCATGTATGACCGGTCTGCGTGCCATGGTATGTAAAACATGTAATATGAAGTAAACTATTTGTAAGGCCTTAAGGACAGTACTTGTGTATGTGCTACATTCCTATTTGGTGTATTAGTGGACATTCATGCTTGTGCTGGGTTCTTTTATTTACAACTTATAAAACTGCTACCGCTAGAATGCTTTGTGTAGGATGTTGGATTGGTTGGATGGTTTCCATTGAGTAACCACCCGGTCTGTGTGTGGTATATGGCGTCGGGCCCCAGCCGGACCTACTGCTATATGCTATGCAACGGATAGGGGGTGTTACAGGATTCCACGCACATGCATAAAGCAAGGAATTCGATGTCCAAGAAGGAGATCGTTACCCTTGAAGATCGCTTCAGAGCCATGAATCAGCCGGATGGAAATCACTGTCTCAGCATTGCCTCCACGAATCCGAACTCGGATCTTCAATCCACACTCCACAGCTCCTCCAGCAGCGGATTTCCTCCTTTCCTTCCCTTGGCCTTTCTCTCTCTTGGAATGAGAAGAAGAAGAAGATGAAAATGAGGAGATAATCCTCATTTCTCGGCCATATAACAACAAGGAGAAATCTAAGCCATCAGATACCATAGGAAGAAAAGGAACGTCCAGAAGATTTCCTGAAAACAACTCTCTCGGGTCTGACACGCCCTGTGACACGCCCGTGTCACATGCCGTTTTCCCTAAGCGGTGCACAAACCGCCTTATCCAAACTTATCCACACCAAGGTGACATGCCCATGTCATGCCCGTGTCAGCCTAGTCACGCCTGTGACACGGGGCGTGTAACCCACTCGAGACCTACTCGAGAGAAAATCAACTACTCGAGTACCCAGAAAGGACACGCCCGTGTATAACAGTGATGACACGCCCGTGTTACCCCCTCTTACTCGAGTACTTTTCCACCTACTCGAGTACAGTTTGACCTACACAAGAGCTACTCGAGTATGAGCGGGACACGCCCTGTGACACGCCCGTGTCACAGGCCGTGTACCCTCTACCCGACGATCGTCGAGCGCAATTCATCGACCTAGAGAGAGTCGTCGACTAGGGGAGGAAACACCCGGGGTCTCGCCCCCGACACGCCCGTGTCACAGGGCATGTACCTCCCAAAGGATTCGTCGACCGAAATTCGTCGACCACGCGCTCGACCACTCAATCCAAGCAGGACACGCCTTGGGACACGCCAGTATCCCAGGCCGTATCAACCAATATTTTCCCGTTCTGAACTTTGGGCTGTTACATCCTATGTGTCGACACAGTTGTTGTTGACTGAGCTTTTTGTGTGTCGACACAAGTCCTGTGTATCGACACAGTTGTTGTCGACTAAGCTTTCTGTGTGTCGACACAAGTCCTGTGTGTCGACACAGTTGTTGTCGACTAAGCTTTCTGTGTGTCGACACAAGTCCTGTGTGTTGACACAGTTGTTGTCGACTAAGCTTTCTGTGTGTCGAAATAAGTCCCGTGTGTCGACATAGTTGTTGTCGACTAAGCTTTCTGTGTATCGACACAAGTCCTGTGTGTCAATACAAACTGACTCCTGGTGTCGACACAGCCTTTCCCATGTGTCGACACAATGCTTCTCAAGTGTCGACACTTGTACTTAGAAAATTTTCCTTGCAATTTCTTAACCCGCACAATGAAACTCAAAACACCACATCAAATACACCTTGATGAATATCATTAAGTTAGGTGAAGCTTCTTCAAATCTGGTACACATTTTCCAATGTACCCAACAATCTCCCCCTATTTGGAGAAGTCATAACCCTTAGTCAATGATATACATCACTTATAATAAAACACACATTATGATGAATATAAAAGAAAATATTTCTCAGACAGCGTAATTCACAGCCAGAAACAAAATATTATATTAACACAAAGTATGATAACATGTAATGAATAAGAATCAAAGTTTTGTTGTATTACAAAAAGTGTTTAACATTCAAATGATTACATAGATTTACACATTGTTAAAATCTAATAAAACTATCCTAAGGCTAATCAGGCTCCTTGATCACTATTCCTTTGCCAGATTGAACCCTTGCTTGTACACTAGTTCCAGTGTCTTCAGCTGGCTTCTTTCCTTTAAGATCTTTCTTCTTAAGCTCTTCAGCCTTTCAAAATAATGGTAAGGCTTAGAGAAGTATTTACTTGGCTCCACAGCAGTAGCAGGTACCTTCCCAGCTTTTTGATCTCTTCTAAACTGATATATGACATCTTGCCTCTGTTGATACTTGTTCCACTCTAGTTCAGATTACCATTTGCCTCTATCATGCATTTTATCTTTCACAGCTTGCCAGGCAGTGAGTATTATGTTTTTTGAAGTGGGACTCCATCTTTCAAAATCTGGCTTCGATTCAGCCTGCTCTCTAAATCTTTTCTTGGAAAGTTGAGCTTCTTGCTCTCTCTTTAATGCAGCCTCAGACATTTCCACTTTCTCAATTATAACATTCTTAGCAGCCTCTAGAGGGCTATACATCTGTTGAACCAGTTGTTGAATTCCCTCAAAGTTATAAGGGAGGTATATGATTTGAGCTACCTCCTGCTGACCCCTTCATTTCCTGCAGCTTGAATGCCTGACTCTGCTGTATTATCATCATCACATAAGGGTGGATATCCAAGAGTGGCTCTGATATAATTAGTTATCCATTTGGCATGATCAGAGCCTGCAATGACTAACAACCTCTCCCCCTTTATGACTTTTCTCTCAACATGATCCCTGAGATCATCCTTTTGGAACCTTATCTGATTAACTAGATAATTGGTTCCTTCCTTATAGAATGCTATGAACTTCAGCAGCTGATCAGAGATTATCTTCTGAGATTCTTGAATAGCAATGCTGACATTTGTCAAGTTTTCTTTGAGAAGTGTATCAAACTCAGTCTTGTCTTTAGCAATGGTTACAGTTAAAGCAGTTGCTGTATTCTGAAGTTCTGTGACAATCACTTTATGAGATTCAGTAAGATTGTCATTCATTCTAATTTGATTTTCTAGGACATATCCTTGCTTTACCACTATATCATCAATCTGTGTCCTTGCCTATTATTACTGCTTGGCTAGATAAACTATATCATTACCTCTTTTATGGAAGCAATCTGTCATCTCCTTCTTATTCTGATTGACTTCAAATCTTATTGATTTAATGTCTTGAGCCAAAGTAAACTGGAGGTCTTTGTGACTTTCATCTATATATTTCTCCATGGCTGCTCTTTGTTTATCCAGTTTAACTTGCAGATCCACCAACAGTGAACTGTAGTCAACTGCTGGGGCTGGTTGTCGAGTGACTGTTTGCAAAGCCCTCTTGTAGCTTAAGCTCTTCTTCTTGATAACCATAAGTTTCCTTCTCTTAGATTTGGAGGCCTCATCATCTTCAGAAGCTGAGGAACTGTCTATATCAACTGGCTCTTTAGGACTTGAGTGCAGCTCCTTCTCAGTCCTAGTAAACTCCCCCTCAGTCCTTGCCTCCTGAATATCAGGAAATAACTCTTCAAGAGTGAATTATTCTTGAGTTTGTACAGGTGGAACATCTGTATCTTGTACAGTTATTGGGGCATCATCTAATGTAGATGCATCATGCATTGTTATATCCTGTACAGGGATGTTGTCATGATTTATCTCAAGGATAGTTTGAGTGGCTGTTTCACTCTATAATGCAGCTTTCTCTTTCTCATGAGCAACTTCTGAAGGTAATGCCTCTTGTTGAGCTGGAGAAAGCTCATTGGCTCCCCATAGATGAGGCACTTCCTGAACTTGATCTAGTTGGATGGTGCTTTCTATAATCTGCTCCCCCTGCATCTGACTATTATCTATATTCTTAGGGGCTGGTGATTCCCTTGCAGATTCCTGTTGTTCTTCATATGAACTGAAGGTCACTTGTTCTTCTGAATCACTAGAAGATTCAGGTTTCCTAAGGGTTTGTTTCTTCCTTTTCTATGGTTGTTGTTTTTGTGGAGTAGGAACATCTTTTGTTAGCACCCTCTCCCATCTGGAGAGTATTCTTAAATTCATCCTTCTCATGTGGTTGATCTTAGATCCTACTGTCTGGTGCATCACTTTAGGTATAGTCTCAGCCAGATATAGACTTAGTATTCTTCCTAGGTTTGGTTTCTTGAAGCTTTCTTTTATCTTCTCAAATATTACTGCAGACCAGTTAGTGTTAATCCTGAAGATAACTCTGGTCATGAGGCTGAACATGTAGGCAGATATCCTTTCATGTCCTCCTGGTTTGCATAGAATCACTTTTCCAACTATTTCAGAAAGAAATTTTCCTTGGGAGTTCATCCCCATTCTATTCATAGATGATCCAATCTTGGTGGTGGGATCCAGTCCACACCATTGGAGAGCTTCCCTGGTCTTGGAAGATGAAACATCATCTTCTTCTTGATCTCTGGGCAGGTGTAGAGTTTTCTTAAACTCTTCAAGGCGAGGTTGACCTTTGTGCCTTGAACTGAGGACCTAATCTTTAGTCCTGTTGAATCCAGAGATGTTGCTGCATAAAATTCAAGGATCTCCTTCTTCCAAATCTTTGTCGGTTCTGACACCAGGTATTCTAATCCATTGACTGTGATTAGGGTAATCACAGCTTTGATTTCGGGTTCCGCACTGTCAAAGGCATCACGAACGAGTTCATAGCCCTCATTAATGTTGTTGTCTTGTTTGGGCGCCATTGGGAATGAGAGAAATTTTAGATTAGGAAGCGGAAGAATTTGTCAACAAAAGGATTTTGTCTCGAGAATTTGGAGAGTGTGTCGACAGGGTTTGTTTTCGACCTATTTATATGTTTCTAATCACAGAAGGTCAAAAGGCACGTGGAAATACACTTAATGTGTCGACGCTATTGAGATGGTGTCGACACAGACTACTAAGGTCTCGACAGAGGTATTTACTACTATGTGTCGACACCAAACTGAGTGTCGACACAACTTTCTTAATATGTCGACAAAATTTACTTCATGTGTCGACACCAAACTAAGTGTTAGAAATTCTCTGTGTCGACACCAAATTCTAAGTGTCGACACAACTTTCTGGATGTGTCGACACAACTTTCTTGAAGTGTTGACACCAACTACTAAGTGTCGACACAGACTTCTTTATGTGTCGACACAGAATTACTTAGTCAAATTTGTCATTCTATTCTATGTTCAGCATTCCTAATTCAATTTTGAAATTATTGAATTTAGTTTCATCCAGGGGTTTGGTGAACATGTCAACAATTTGATAATTAGTATTGACAAATTCTAAACATATATCTTCTTTTTCTACATGATCTCTAATGAAGTGGACTCTGATTTCTATATACTTAGTTCTGCTATGTGAAAAAGGATTTTTAGCAATAGAAATAGCACTTGTAGAATCACAAAATAATGGAGTTCTACTTATCTTGAGACCATAATCTTCAAGTTGATGTTGAATCCATAATATCTGAGCACAGTAGCTGCCTGCAGCAACATATTCTGACTAAGCAGTGGATATTGCCACACTAGTCTGCATTTTACTGCTCCAGGACACCAATATTCCACCTAAAAAATGACATGTGCAAGTTGTGCTTTTCCCATCTACTTTGCATCCTGCAAAGTTTGCATCTAAATAACCTACCAGTAGAAAGTCTCTATTCTTAGGGTACCAAAGGCCAAGATTAGGTGTTCCCTTGAGATATCTCAAAATTCTTTTAACTGCAGTATAATGAGATTCTTTAGGGCTTGCTTGATACCTAGTACAGACACATATAGCATACATTATGCCTGGTCTACTAACAGTTAAGTATAAAAGGGAGCCAATTATCCCTCTATACAAAGACTCATCTACAGGTTTTCCTGCATCATCTTTGTCTATAGGCATACTTGACCCCATATGAGTTCTCATGGTGGAGGATGACTCCATACCATATTTCTTTATTAACTCCTTGGTGAACTTAGACTGAGATATGTACAAGCCATCATCAGTCTGTCTAACTTGGAGTCCCAAGAAAAATTTAAGCTCACCCATACTGCTCATCTCAAACTTCCCTTGCATAAGTTTTGCAAACTTCCTACAAAGGTTGTTTTCTGTTGATCCAAAGATAATGTCATCAACATATATCTGGACTAAGATGATCTTGCCTTTTGATTCCCTAAGGAATAGAGTCTTGTCTATTTTCCCCCTTGAGAATTTGTTCTCAATGAGGAAGGTATACAAAGTTTCATACCAAGCCATAGGAGCTTGTTTCAGCCCATATAGGGCTTTCTTAAGCCTATAAACATAATTAGGATAAAGTGGATCTACAAAACCTTAGGGCTGTTCAACATAGACTTCCTCTTTTAAGTTACCATTCAAAAATGTTGACTTGACATCCATTTGAAATACCTTGAACCCCTGATAAGCTGCATAGGCAAGGAATAGCCTTATTGCTTCCAATCTTGCCACTGGAGCAAATGTCTAATCAAAGTCTATTCCTTCTTCCTGTCTATAGCCCTTGGCAACTAATCTTACTTTGTTCTTAACTATGATGCCATTTTCATCTAGTTTGTTCATGTAGATCCACTTAGTCTCAATCACATTGTGATTCTTTGGTTTTGGGACCAGCTCCCATACTTTACATCTCCTGAATTGATTCAACTCCTCCTGCATTGCATCAATCCAGTTTGAATCCTTTATGGCTTCTTCAAATCTTTTGGGTTCCAACTGAGACAGGAAGCTTGAACAAAGGACTGTGTTCATGTTCTTGCTTCTGGTTTGAACACCATGTCTTGGATCACCAATGATTTGGTGTGCTGGATGATCCTTTAGATGTCTTATTACTGGAGGCAATCCTTCTACAGTTTGAACTTCTCCATTCTCCCCATCATGTTGTACTTCATTATCTTCATCAGCAACTTGTGAGTCTTGTACTCCCCATGGACAGTAACCAACATTTTCCTCATTCTACCTTGTAGTTTGGTCTTCACTAACAGTTATCATGTCCATCTTTTCTTTTAAACCTGTAGTGCTATAAGAATTGCTAGACAACTCACAATTAATTAGCTTAGATTCATCAAATACTTCATGAACAGATTCTTCTACAACTTGTGTAGTCAAGTTTTAGACCCTGTATGCCCTACTACAGTTGCTGTACCCAACAAATATCCCATCTTGGGATTTGGTAGCAAACTTAGTTAGGTGAGTCTTGTCATTGTTATGTATATAACACTGGCTAACAAAGATCCTAAAATAGGATATATTTGGTTTTCTTCCTTTCATAATCTCATAGAGTGTCTTTTTGTGGATTTTGGTGATGGAAGCTCTATTGAGAACATGACATGCAGTATTTATTGCCTTAGCCCAGAAATATTCTGGGAGAGAAGTGTCACTCAGTAGTGTTCTTCCAGGCTTAATAAGTGTCCTATTCTTTCTTTCAGCAATACCATTTTGCTGAGGAGTTCTAGGTGAGGAGAATTCTTGATGAATCCCTAGTTCTTCACAAAACTTTATCATACTTTCAGACTGAAATTCAGTTCCATGGTCACTTCTGATTTTGACCACTGAATTGTTAAGTTCATTCTGAATTTGTTTAACAAAATTGTGGAAGATAGTTGGCGTTTTAGATTTCTGCCTCATGAAGAAAACCCATGTAAAGCTAGAATAGCCATCCACAACCACAAAGGTATAGACTTTCCTACCTAGACTATGAACTGGTATAGGACCAAATAGATCCATATGCAAGAGGTACAAACATTTCACTAAGTCTTTGTATCAAGACTGTGAAAGGAGGATTTGGTCTGCTTGACTTTTTGACAAGCTGAACATATACCACCCTAATGCACTTAACTTTAGAAGCATTCCTCACTAATTATTTACTAAAGAGTTATCCAATAGTCTTGTAGTTAAGCTGAGCTAGCCTCTTGTGCCATTTGACACAATGAGAGGCTTTCTCATCAGCAACAAGATAAATAGAAGAATCATTATTCTCACTCACAAAATTTAAGCAATAAACATTTCCTTTTCTATAACCAGACAAGATGACCTTCTGATCACTTGTCCTTTTAATCTGACACCCATTCTTAATAACTGAAGTGTCATAACCAAGATCACTCAATTGGCTTGTGCTTATTAGGTTATATTTCAGACCCTTCACATAAGCCACTTGAGTGATAGTGATGGAACTATTAGAAATGTTACCAAACCCTTTGATGACCCCTTTTTCAGATCCACCAAAGATCACTTTGGGTCCATTCTCTATAGGAGTGTAATCCTTCAGCATTCTTCTTATTCTAGTCATGTGCCTAGAACATCCACTGTCCAAGTACCATATAGGGGTATGGTCACTTGGACTCACCTGCATCAAATAAAATTACTTAACATTGGAACCCCAATAATTATTGGGTCTTAGGTTCAGGTTAGACTGAAACGTGTCAAACTTACCAGCAGTTTTTTTGACAGGTAAGCTGACATTCTTCCTGACAGTTGTGTTGTGCTAACAGTCAATGGCATAATGGCCCACCTTGCCACAATACCAACACTCATATCTATTATATCTTATTTTCAATACAGTTTTAACAGCATTGCTGTCAGCAGTCTTTAAAACTGTAGGTTGAGTGGTTCTATTCTTGAGAGCTGGGGCTGAAGCATCAACCATTGATGATTCATGATGACCATGTGTGATATCATGATCAAATCTGTTAGTTGGCTGCCATACTTTTCTGAAGGAAATGGGGGGTTTGAAGGCTAGTGGTTGTACTGGGGCTTTGCCTTTTCTTTTGGAATTAGCGACCCTTATATTTCCCTTAAAGCCCAATCCCGTCTTACCCTTTTGGGGAATAAAGTCATCAATTAACGGTAAGATAGATTTTGGCTTAGAGAATTTAGCCACCAGATCCTTCTCTTTCTGAAGTTTGACTTCCAGAATTTTGATTTGATCATTCTTGAAAGTAATTGTACCCATCTGTATAACAGTTATGTTTTTTAGTTTGACTACTTCATTCATCTTTAGATCCAACATTTTTTCTGAATCTAATGCAACCAACTTAAGAGATGAAATTTCCTTAGTCTGACTTTTAACAAGGTTCCTGCTTCTCTTAAGTGCTTTCAACAAATCACCATATTCATCAATGAGTTGTTGAAAATCCCTTTTAGATTCAGATCCATCCACATCTCTTGATGCATATGCTTCTAATTCTGATCCAGTGTAATAATCAGAATCTGATGGCATATTGTTTACCTTACTGGGACCAAGCTGATCCTGACACTGATCTTCATCAGTCATAGCTATCAGCCCTTTACAATGAGGATCTTCAATCCCATTGATAGAGTCCATTATTTCAAAGAATTCTATCTCTTCTGAATCCTCTTCAGTTGTAAATAATCCAATGTATGCTTCTGCTTCTGCTTCAGCTTCAGAATTTAATGATGAGGAGTCTATCCAGCTTTTCTCCCTCTTTGCTACAAGGGATTTCTTCTTTTTTCCCTTATGTTGCAATTTCTTCTTGTCATTTGATTCCTTTCTTTTGTCAGGACAGTCCGTAACTACATGTCCAGGCCTGTTGCAATAATAGCAAACAATATTAGTAGAAGATAATTTACTAGGTTTAGTACCATACCTGTCCTTTCTTGAAGATTTCCTTTTCTGATGATAAGCATCCTTAGACTGTGAGGAGGATGGCTTGAATCTCCATTGTTTTTTCTTTAAGAATCTTTGAAATTGCCTTGTGAAAGCAGCAAATTCCTCATCAGAATCATGGCTGTCTGATATGTGATTGTCAGAACTTTCTGAGATAACTTCAACAGCTTTCCTAGGAGGAGATGGAGACATCCTCCTGTCCTTTCTTCGGGCTTCAGCATTGAAGGACACTGACTTTTCTCTGTATTCAGCCTTATTGCTTTTCTCTTCCTCTTTCCTGGTCATCAACTGCATTTCATATGATAGAAGTTTTCCAAATAGGGTAGGAGGAGAAATTTCTGCAAGTCTGGCTACTTCCCTGATAGCACATATCTTGGTGTCCCAGTCTTTACTTAGTGATCTAAGGAATTTATCATTGAGCTCATTTGTGCTAAAGACTCTTCCATATGATATCAGTTAATTTACTATTCTGAAAAACTTCTTATAGCACTCAGTTATGCTATCAGTTTTGGCTTGTCTAAAAATTTCATACTCCTGATTAAGTATAGACTTTCTTTCTTGTCTCACTTCTTCTGATCCCTTCATGTAGATAATCAAAGTGTCCCACATCTCTTTGGAGGTCTTGCAGTGAATCAAGTTTTAGAAGGTTGAATCATCTATAACACTAACTATTATATTCTGTGCTCTCTTATCCGTAGTAGCTAAGATGATCTCATCCTTTGTCATTTCAGAATAATCTTTTGGAGTTCTGAGATTTGCATCAAGAATTGAGATTTTCATTGGAATGAAAGGCCCTTCTTTAACTGTAATATAGATTCTTGGATCAGATGCTTCCATAAACAATCTGACTCTCTCCTTTCATATACAAAAAATTTCTTTCCTACAGATCGGTAACTTCATGGATCCAAGTTCCTTGTGATTTTCTCCTGAACCTATTTTGTCTTAATGTTAACTGCCTTACAAATCTACTCAGACTGTTAAGTCTATTTCTTGAGTAACCTCCCTCTGATATCACTTGAAAGAATTGGTTTCAAGATAACCTAAACACCTAGAAGGGGGGGGGGGTGAATAGGTACAAATCTTTTTCAAATCTTCCTTCTCAGATCCTCAGATCTTATAACTCAGAACCCCGAATGGTTCCTACAACTCAGATTTCAGCAAGTCCTACAGCTCAGATTCTCTCAAAGAATCCTACCTCAGAGTGAGTCCACACTACTACAACTCAGGAACCCAGGCCCTACCTCAGCCTCTTCCACAGACCTACAACTCAGAGATATTAATCCCCTTCCTCAGGCACTCAGCCTTACCTCAGCCTTTATAATTTAGTCTTACAACTCATATCTATAATAGATCCTACAGTAAATTGATAATAGAAAAGAATAAATCCTTCACCCAAGTAGAGAGAGAAAGGGATGAAGGTTTCTTGATCAGTTCTTGATAGAACAAATAACTTTAGAATCAACCTATCTTAGCTTCTTCAAAGCTTCTTGAATTTGAACAAAGTAGGGTTGATCTTCTTGTGAAGTGGAGTTGATCCTCAATCCAGCTTCCTTCTTCTTTTCAAAATTAAATCTGAATTCTTCTTGCAGACTTGTTCAAAATCTGCTAGAGACTTGATGACTTCTGGATGAAGACTTGTCTGCTTTTTCTTAGATTGGCTCTGTCTTTTTATGCTTCAAGCTCTCTATTTATCTGATGATAGAACATGTCTTTATATAGGATTCATCCAAGGTTACCGGCTAATCCAGTTCATAACAACCTTCTGACAACACTAACAGATGAAACAACCTTGTTGGTCATGACAGCTATCAAGTCACCAGTTACTTCATTATACTTTGTCTCAGTCAGCAAAGTGTCGAGACATTCCTTTAAATGTGTCGACACAAACAGACTATGTGTTGACACAATCCTTGGTGATGTCGACACAGCTTCCATAATATCGACATAGCACTTCTCTATCTTCTTGACATAGCTTCTACAGAATGTGTCGACACAAGTTCTGTGTGTCGACACAATCACTTCTTGTCTTGACATAGTTGACTTCAACAAAAATTTTGGTGAGTGTCGACACAAGTCCTGTGTATCGACACAGTTGTTGTTGACTGAGCTTTCTGTGTGTCGACACAAGTCCTGTGTGTCGACACAGCTGTTGTTGACTGAACTTTCTTTGTGTCGACACAAGTCCTGTGTGTCGACACAGTTGTTGTCGACTAAGCTTTCTTGGTGTCGACACAAGTCCTGTGTGTCGACACAGTTGTTGTCGACTAAGCTTTCTGTGTGTCGACACAAGTCATGTGTGTCGACACAGTTTTTGTCGACTAAGCTTTCTGTGTGTCGACACAAGTCCTGTGTGTCGACATAGTTGTTGTCGACTAAGCTTTCTGTGTGTCGACACAAGTCCTGTGTGTCGACACAAACTGACTCTTAGTGTCAACACAGCCTTTCCCATGTATCGACACAATGCTTCTCAAGTGTCGACAATTGTACTTAGAAAATTTTCCTTGCAATTTCTTAACCTGCACAATGAAACTCAAAACACCACATCAAATACACCTTGATGAATATCATTGAGTTAGGTGAGGCTTCTCCAAATCTGGTACATATTTTCCAATGTACCCAACACTACATGTATCAATTATGTTGATGGGCAGGTCAGATTTCAAAAGAATGATCCAAGAGATGATATTGAGAGAGAAGTCATAAAGGGGGAGAGAGTCATGATTCAGGAAAGTGCTGAACAAGCTACCTAGATTGCAAACAATATCAGAGATACTTTAGGCATTCCTCCCCTATAATATGAGGGTGATCAAACAGTTGAATCTGGTTGTCAACAACCACCTCTACTTCATACACCTCCTGCTGAATGGAATCCTCCTACATCCCTAGCCAATTTTAAGTCTATTCAAGCAGCTATTCACCACATGTATAATCCTCCTCAAGGCTTAAATAAGAATGTAATATTTGAGAAAGTGGACAGGGCTGCTACTGCTCCAAAAACTGAGGCTCAGTTATCAAAGAAAAGGTTTAGAGTACAGGCTGAGACTAAACCTGATTTTGAGCAATGGAGTCCAACCCCTAGATCAATCATTCTTACTGCATGGAATGCTGTGAATGCAAATATTACTGATATAGGAAAATGGTATTCTTAACAGGAATGAGCTAAACACTTGAAACAACAAGATGTGATTCAGAAATTCAGGCAAGATTTAAAGAGAGGAAAGCTTCCTTCTAAATCCATAGAGCCCAGCAAGTATTTCCCAAAGCCATATCATTATTTTGGGAGATAAAGGCTGAAGGAATAAGCAATAGCAAAAGCTAAAGCTAAGGAAGCTAAAGGTAAGGCAGTTTGAAAGTGATGTGTTAGATCTGAAATACTCTAGGGGGGGGGGGTGAATAGAGTATTCTTAAATCCTTAAAATCTTTTACAGCTTTTGCTGTAATTGTGAAAGTGCATAAACAACTTAGTAAAATATAAACAAAACAATCCTAGAAAGCACAAACACAGCAAGAACAAAAAGAAATGGCAACCAGACAACACAAGAAATTTATAGTGGTTCCCCAACCTGGGTACATCCACTCTTCTACCACCCTGGTAGGAATCCACTCAGATTTTTGATAAGGTGCTTGACACCAATGACCTTTTGATTAGGTGCTCAAAAACCAAAACTCAAGTCTTTTGGTCAGGTGACTTGCAACCAAGAGTAACTTTTGAAGGGAGTTATAACCCTTTATACAGTGAGGGGGTGAGAGATGATATGGTCTTCTATTTCTCAATATACAACTGAGAAGACTTGTGGATATGATTTTAGCAAATTGCTCCCCCTGTGATGTAGAATGGTTCAAGGAAATCTGGAGCTTTGCTTCAGGGTGATAGGTCTTCAATCTTTAAGTCTAGACCAAAAAGATCTTCAGGAACTTCTTGACAGATGGAATAGTTGTTGTCCTTTGAAGTGTCCTGGAGAGTTGAAGAATGAAGTCTCTTGATTTTGATTGATTGTTCTTCTTCTTCTTCAGGTAGCAGATGTTCTTCTAGTGTAGGGCTTCTTGAGTTGCTGTATCAGAGTTCTAAGAACGAGAGTAGAGAGTTTCTTGTTGCAGACTGATTGTGATTTTTTTGTCTGTGTGTCTATGTTCTATTCTCTGTTCTGTGTGTATTCTGCTCTACTATTCAGGAAGGAAGAAGAAACTTCTTTTATATTTTCTGTCAGGAAATTCTCAGTCGAAATTTGAATTTCTCTACAATCAATGCTGATGGCCTTGGGAATAAACTGCATTGATTTATTTCCCCAACTGTCCCATGGAAAAACGGCAATCAATAATCCTGGAGAAGACCATAATTAATGCTTTGTCTAACGGTTATATTCAGAGAATATTGAAGAATTAATTACTCAAGAATTATTGCATTAGGAAAGGGACAAAAGACTGGAAATGACTAAGTCTGGATTCGTCGAACAGATAATAGAAATCGTCGAGCTAAGTCTATAGTTCGTCAAGCTGAGAATCTTGAATTCGTCGACTGAAGATGATTCTGGACTTAGAAAAATTGAGAAACTTATGGAGTAATAAGTTGAAGTAGAGAACCCAGAATTCGTCGAGCAGAGAACTAAGTTCGTCGACCTGAGTGTAGAGAACAAAGTCTGGACTTGGAATGCTGAAGGTAGAGTCCAAAGTTCGTCGACCTGAGAATCAAGTTCGTTGAACTCAGCTCAGAGAATTTTCTCTGAGATCGTCGAGCTGAGCACAACAATCGTAGACCTGAGTTTAACGAACGTCGAACTCATTTTACTGAGACTTTGGAAAATCTCTAAGTCTTGAGTCTCTGGCAGTCTGATGATGGCTGGTCCATGTGATGTTAAAACTAAGGACTTGGCCTAGACTCTAGGACACAACTATGATCTTGGCTATACAGAATGGGTCACAAGATCCTAACTTAGTGAACCTAGCCCAAATCAAACTAGTGATCCAAAAATCTCCCCCTATTTATGTGAGGTCACTAATTACAGACTCAGACTAAACTGAAAATAAACAAAGCAAGAAAGCATATATCTGGCAGAGATCAATAACACATGGAACAGATATATATATATACACAGATAAGCTTTGTTCAAAAATAAGAAAATAGTTTTAAAACATAACAGAAATTAAATAGCTCAGAACTCATTTCTTTTGCTTCTTCTTTTTTGGCTTCTCTTCTTTGCTCTTTTCTCTAGGCTTGGTAAAAACAATCTCTCTATTTGGTTCAGAAGCTTGCACTTTGGTCATGGTCATATCAGCAGCCCCTATAATCTTCAAAGTTGTGGCTCTGGGGACTACTTCTTCTAGGTGCAATTTCATATAATCATCAACATTGAAAAACTTGTTAGCTTTCTCATACCTCTTAAGCTCTTCTTTCCTGTATTTTGACATTGTTGTATATTCTGAGGGATCCTTTCCTTCAGCGTTAGCTTTGTTAATCATAGAAAGGCCAACCAGTTCTTAGAACCTGGTCATCCTAGCTGATGTAGATGTCTATGGATCTTCAAAAGGAGTAGGAGGAGAAGGAGGTTTGTTGGAGCTTTCAGCTTGTTGATATTTAGATAATTATTGCTGTGTTTGTTGTTGCTATTGCTGCTTGTCAGAAGGATACTGTCTTTGCTGGCTTCTTGAGGAGGAGGGTCTACTCTGATGTCTTTGATAAGTTTGAAATTACGTGGGCCTTTGAGAAGATGTGCCTGAAGCACCAGCAGCTGGAGGAGGAGGAGGGTTCCTTCTGTATTTCTGAGTTGGAGGAGGGGAGTATCTTCTGCTTCTCTTCCTTTCTTTCTGTTCATTTTTAGATAACCACGTCCAAGCTGACATCCCTTTATATGGAGTTATCTTCTGAAGAATATAGTAGGGAGTGTCATTGGTTGGATTTGGTTTAGGAGCAGGAGGAGGAGGTGCTTTCCTCTTCTTAGTCACTTTCTTCTTCTTTGGATCCTCATCAAAATCCTCATCCTCCTCGTCATCATCATCATCAGATCCCTGAGGATTATCACATATATCATTTAAAGCCTTCAGGGCCTCAGCAGAGATAATAGGCTTCTCAGGCTTAGATAGAGCTGGAGGAGAAACTACAATAGGAGTTGGAGAACTAACTCTGATAGTGCTTTCAGCAGCTGTCTTATTCTCTTCTTCAATGTCAGCCAAGATCAAGGCATCAAGATCTGGCATTGGAGAATCATCCATAATAAAACTGGGGGCAGAAATAATTTTTGGAGGGGATGGGATGACTACAGGTTCTGTAATAACAAAACTGTCTCTTAGTTGCTTGGCAAATTTAGGACTAATAGGGGAAGAATATGGAACAATAGCCAAAGATGGCTTAGTATAATCTGCTGGAGGGAAGCTCAAAAATGCAGTATCAAAAATGTTCAACAAATATTCTAAATCTACTATGGGATTACTTATGAAATCACCAACAATAATTATTTCTTCTGGAGCTGACTCTTCTATATCCATGTCAGTCTCAATAAAATTAATGAAATCAATAAAATCTGTATCAATAAACTCTATATCTACCGTTGTTGCTACTACATCTACATCTGCTGGAGCTAGTGCTGCGGAAACTGAAACTGAAACTGCTACTACTTCTGGAGTTGCTGCAGCTTCTTCATCAAACATCTCCCCCTGACTCGTTTTAGTAATGACTAAAGCCAGGCCCCTAAATGAAGAGGGGGGCAGCAGAAAGGGCAGAGATCTGGGCAGAGAGAGAGAGGAAATGGAAGTAGCAAGAAGTGTAATGGCCTCTGCTATGAGAGCTTTGAGGAGGGGTGTGATGAGAGCAATGACAAATGAGATGGTGGAAGGATCCAGTGGTGGAGTTGCAGTTGGTGTTACAGATGGTGGTTGGGTGAAAAAATCCGGAGGGATGGTAGATGTTGGTGAGGATGGAGGAGGAGCATCTTGTATTTAGACATCCTGTGGGGATTGATTTGGAGGAGAAGTGGGAGGGGATGACAGTAGATTGAAGGATGATATGGAGGACAAGTGTGGTGGAAGAGGAGATGAAGGTGGTGTTGGAGAAGGGGAGGGTTAATGATATTCCTGAGTAGGGGATGAGGGGATGTTGGTAAGATCTAGGGGTGGAGAGGTGGCAAGAGAGGTAACAAGAACAGATGGTTGTGGTTGTGGTTGTTGTTGTGGAGTAGAGAATATGGTGGAGGAGTGTTATTGTACAGTCTGATGTTGAGGTGGGAGGACTGTTGTGTGGGGTGTAGAGGGTAGTTGAGTTTGGAGTGCTGGAAGGGATGGTGTGGATGGAATGATCTCTTCAGCAGGGTGGGGAGTGGCTCTAAGAGCCCTTGTGCTCTCAAAATCTATGGTGGAAGAGGTTGAAGACTTAGAGGGCTTTGAGATTGTCCTCTCCCACCTGCCAAACAAGGCACAAGTTAGCCTTTTGTTGGCATTTATGAATATGGTCGGGGAGACCAGTGATTCAACAACATTTTCATTTAAGAAGATCCCTAGGATCCTTCCAAAACAAACTTCCCTTTTAGTGTTCTTTTTCTTGATTAGATCAAATATGATCTGAGCCCAAGCCACTTGCTTCTTATTAACCACTGCACACATAACCAGAAACTGATGCCTGATTATATAATCATGTGCAGTGTGCTTGCCTAGCAAGACTTTCCCAACAATATCTGCCAGAAACTTATATTCTGCAGATAAGTTGGCTGGATATAATATATAATAGCTTAGCTAGTTTCATCTTCCCCAAAAAAAGTCAGTTAGCTTCTTGCGAAAGGAGACGGGCAACGAAAGTGCTGGAGCTTTGACTGGAGATTTCTGGAGGTTTAGAGCTCGTTTTTCTCGGGTAAGGGCAGATTTGGACTGCTCACCCGGATCTTCCTCCCTAGGTAAGTATTTCTTGCTCTAGAGATGTCTTAGAAGCTAGAGTTTTATTTTCGGGTTCGCCCATTCTTCCCTCTAAAAGCTCCAGATCATTTCTTAGGTGGCTGACCTTGCCGCTGGTGCCGAATTTTGGAAGACAGCTGCTGTTTCCTGGAGGTAGAGGCAACTGGCGCCCTTTGCCCTTGCCAACCTTGATTTTTTTTACTCCAATTAATCTTGTTCTAGTAGCTCATTCTTTCTTTTTCCTAGAAGCTAGGGTTGCTGCAGTCTTCATCCCAGCTAGATCTTGCTCAATTTTGTCCAGTTTTAATTTATTCTCTCTCTTCTTTTCACTATTTTGTGTCTAGGAGGTGGCTGGAGGTAGGATTTTAGTTTGCTAGTATTAGCCTAGCTTGGGGGATAGCTATAACTGGGTAGAAGGGGTAGAAAGAGGAATTGGAATTTTATTTTTCTCTAATCCTTAGGCTTTGTGTCGACACATTCTGGCTTTGTGTCGACATATGCTGGCTTTGTGTCGACACATGCTGGATTTGTGTCGACACATGCTGGCTTTGTGTCGACACATGCTGGCTTTGTGTCGACACATGCTGGCTTTGTGTCGACACATGCTGGCTTTGTGTCGACACATGCTGGCTTTGTGTCGACACATGCTGGGTTTGTGTCGACACATGCTGGCTTTGTGTCGACACATGCTGGCATTGTGTCGACACATGCTGGCTTTGTGTCGACACATGCTGTCTTTGTGTCGGCACATGCTGGCTTTGTGTCGACACATGCTGGCTTTGTGTCGACACATGCTGGCTTTGTGTCGACACATGCTGGCTTTGTGTCGACACATGCTGGCTTTGTGTCGACACATGCTGGTTTATTTCGAGTTGTTGATGTTTCTGGGTTGGTTTTGAAGGCCGATTCGTGAATTATGGCAAGTGGTTTTTGTTTTATGGCTCTGTGAGGGGTGGTGTGGTGTAGGGCCTTAGTCACCACCATTTTGGCCACGAGATGGGCTGGTTGTTTTGGTGTGTTGTCACCATTTTGGCACCAATTTGGGCTGGTTATGTTGGTGTGTTGGACCTTAGGGCTGCCACCGTTGAACCCTTGAGTATTTTTGGGTCTGGTTGTTTGGATGAGGACTGTTTTTGGTCACCCACCCAGACCCATGTCTTTACCACTGCTGATGATTCACAAGTTAGGACTGTTATTTCTTTTGTAGTGGCTATTTCTTTTGGCTTATGTTTGCCTTGATGCTGCTGCAGGTAATTAGTAGAGCATGTTGCTATTTATGTTCACACTTGGTGTGTTTTTACTGCTCTTTGGGCAGTGTTTCTTCTTACTGTCTTGATTATTTCCTTCTGCTCTTTTTGATAGCATCTTTGTTGCAGGGCTGGTAAACCCCCTTATTTTATTGCTTATGTATCTAATGCCCCACTTCTTTTGATTTTGTGCTTGCCGAGGTGTTCTTTCTTTGAATGCCTCAGGTTCAGGCTGTAGCCGGTAAAGCGGCTATTACTCTTGTGGAGCTTACTTGTGCCCTCCTAGGTAGCTGAGATTGTTGTTCCTCATCTTGTGAGGTAGTTTTCTTCCTTTCTGTATAAACATGCATACTCACCAGTGGGTTCGTGTCAGGTTGTTGACGCCCACTGGTGGCTTACTTATGACGTTGGGTATGAACTAAAACTGCTATTTTTGCCTTGTTAGAGGTTGTTCACTTATTTTCTGTGAATTCTTTATGCTAGGTTGCATGTCAAGTATTTTAAACCCTAAAAGCATTGTTATATATATCTCATGCACTTCATCTTTATAAAACTAAAGCACTACTTTCCCTAGTAACGTAAAGGCTATTCTTATACTATATTAAATTTAGAGGTTTGCTTACCATGAGTCGTCCCTCGGGGACACTTCTGCTCATTTAGGATGTCAAATCAACCTAACAAAAGTATTTTCCGCTGTGTATAAATATATTTTAATTGTGTACTAGCCAATCCACTGTGCCAAGGGATACGGCCGTCAAATTTAACTGATTTTCTCTCATAATAAATTATTATTTTCTTTAAAGATGTACAGTCTGGAGTTTTGCTTGAACGTGTGCGGTTATCCCCTGCACGATGTGGCATCATGACACGTATTTTCTCTTGCTCTGATACAATTTTATTTTTGAGAAAATGCGGGTTGTGACAACCTTGGAGCGCACCTTTTCTATTTGTGAAAAAGAAGGACGGTGGTTTGCGGTTATGTATTGACTACCGTGAATTGAATAAGCTGACAGAGAAGAACAAATATCTGATTCCACGGATAGATGAATTATTCGATCAGCTAGTGTGATCAACCGTCTATTCCAAATTGGATTTGAAATTTGGATATTACCAGTTGCGGATTCAGGAAGGTGATATTCCCAAGACCGCATTTGGGACACGTTACGGTCATTATGAGTTCACGGTAATGCCATTTGGGCTATGTAATGCGCCATCAGTGTTCATGGACCTAATGCACCGGATGTTCCGAGAGTACTTGGACCTGTTTGTGATTGTGTTCATTTATGATATTTTGGTGTACTCTCAATTCGAAGCTGATCATGCAAACCACTTGCGGTTGGTGTTACATACCTTGCGAAGGAATAAGCTCTATGCCAAGTTCTCAAAGTGTGAATTTTGGATGTCGTCGTTGTCTTTTCTTGGACATGTGGTAAGTAGAGAGGGCATAACAGTGGAGCCGTCAACGATAAGAGTCATTCAGGAGTGGTCGGTGTTGTCCTCGGTGGCCGAAGTCAGGAGTTTCCTTGGACTGGCAGGCTACTATAGACGTTTTGTAGAAAACTTCTCGCGGATCGCTTTGCCTCTGACCATACTGACGAGGAAGGATCAGAAGTTCGTTTGGACGGCTGAGTGCGCGCGAGCTTTTGAAGAGCTAAAGAGTCGTTTGACCACGACGCCTGTGTTGACATCTCCATGTGTTACAGACGGCTATGAGATCTACAGTGACGCATCCGGGAGCGGCTTAGACTGCGTTCTTTTGCAGTTTGGAAAAGTGTTTGCTTATGGCTCGCGCCAGTTGAAAGTGCATGAGCGAAATTATCTCGTCCACGACTTAGAGTTGGCGGTGGTGATCTTTGCACTTAAGTTATGGCGGCATTATCTTTATGGCGTAAAAGTGGATATCTTTATGGACCATAAGAGCCTAAAGTACTTGTTGGATTAGAAAGATCTGAATATTCAACAACGAAGGTGGATGGAGTTCCTTGGGGACTACATCTTTGACATTCATTATACTCCCGGGAATGGAAATGTGGTCGCTGATGCCTTGAGTCGTAGGACTCCGTCAATGGCAAATTGGTTGCAGATGCATGATGAGCGTCTGATCCAGGAGTTGGAAGCATTAGAGATTTATTTTGTTCACAAGAATTCCATAGCCGATGCATGCTTGAACTGGACGAAGGTATAATATGACCTTGCAGACAGAATTCGATGAGCAATGGAGCTGGTCGATGAAAGTTTCCATCGCTATGCAAAAGAGGGGTTAGATGGCAAATTATCCTGGGATGACGGCCTTTTGCAAAAAGAGGGTCGTTTGTGCGTCTCAATTATGGGTAAGTTGAGAGACTAATTGATGTATGAAGCCCACTTTACAAAATACTCAATTCACCCTGGGAGCACGAATATGTTCCAAGACATGAAAAAGTTGTTCTGTTGGCCAGGACTCAAGAAAGACATAGCTCATTATGTGGCTAAGTGTCAAACTTGTGCTTTGGTGAAATCGGAATACCAGAAGCCTGGAGGTTTCTTGAAGTCGTTACCGATTCTGGAATGGAAGTTTGATGATATTTCAATGGATTTCGTGCACGAGTTGCCGAGATGGGGACGCGGGAATGATTCAATCTGGGTGATTATAGACCGATTGATGGAAGTGTCTCACTTTCTTCCGAACAAGCGGGATGATTCAGTGGAAAGTTTGGCAAAGCTCTATGTGGAGCAGATTGTACGACTACACGGTGTTCCTCGTAGCATCATGAGTGATCGTGATGGGCGATTCACATCGAACGATTGGCGGGTAATCCATCAATTGTTGGGAACAAAGTTGACGTTCAATACGGCCTTTCATCGCTAAACCGATGGCCAGACTGAAAGGACCAATAGAACAATGGCGGATATGCTTCGAATGTGCGCCCTGGATTTTGGTAAGAGATCAGAATATCATCTCTATATGGTGGAGTTTGCCTACAACAGTAGTTACTAAGCGAGCATCAGTATGGCACCGTTTGAAGCTTTGTATGGTCGTAAGTGTCATACAATGTTAGCTTGGGCAGAAGTAGGAGAATCCAAACTCCATAAGCGTAAAGTAGTCGATGAAGCTAACTCGATGATACACTCTATTCGGGAGAGGCTACTGATAGCCCAGGATCGACAAGCAAAATACTACAACGCCAAGCACCGGAATGTGGAGTTCGCGGTGGGCGATTGGGTATATTTAAAGATCAAACCCTTCAAAGGCGTGTCCAGGATTCTGCGTCTGAAAAAGTTAAGTTCGAGATATCATGGTCCATTTGAAGTGGTGGAGCGAGTTGGAGAAGCTGCCTATCAGCTAGCTCTTTCGACATAATTGAGTGGATTACATGATGTGTTTCACATATCTGTGCTTCTAAAAACCATCAAAGATCCAGCTCAAGTGATCAAGAACGATCGTGTGCCGGTTGAGTATGGGTTAACGATGAAGGTTAGGCCCATTCGAATCAAGGATAGAGCTGATAAACAGTTGCGGAACAAGACAATCAGGATGGTCAAAGTTCGATAGGATAACTGTGGCCATGAGGAGCTAACATGGGAGCGGGAGTAGACCATGCAAGTTAAATTTTCCGAGATGTTTGGATAAACTGCTGTACAGTGCACCCCTTGTTGTAACAGACATTGTGGAGTTATAACATCTTGTTTTTGTTTCCTTACAGTATGCAAATTTTGGGGGAAAATTTCTTGTAAGGAGTAGAGGGTTTTAACACCCCAAATCCTAAATTTCGGTCCAAGCTGGGTAACACGGCCTGGGACACGGGCGTGTCATAGGCCGTAGCCTCCTCGGTTGAGCAGCCTGTCGAGTGCTCGACAAAAATGCACTTGACGAATTCTCGAGAGGGAACACACTCAATAACACGGGCGTATCAGATGGCGTGTCCTCCTCTGGTCGACGAACTTCACTCGAGTAGATTCGCTAGACGAATTCTCGAGAGAGAGAGAGAACACGGCCTATGATACGGGCGTGTCACATGGCCGTGTCCTGCTCTATATACTCGAGTGGGTCTCGAGGGGTGGTCTCGAGTAGGTCCCAAGTGTCTCGAGTAAGGCACACGACCTGTGACACGGGCGTGTCCCAGGCCGTGTCCTGTCCAATTACTCGAGTGGTTTTCTCAAGTAGGTCTCGAGTGGGTCTTGAGAGCTAGACACGGGTGTGTTTGAAGGCACACGGCCTGTGACACGGGTGTGTCACTTGGCCTTGTCCTGTTCTGGATAAGTCGGTTCGTGCTCCGCTTAAGGTACATGGCCTGTGACACGGGCATCTCACAGGGCGTGTCTGGCCTGAAATAACCATTTCAGAGTATTTTTTAGCCGTTCATTTCCTTTCTCTAGGATCTGATGGCCCGGGTTTCTCCCTTCTGGTTCATAACCACGAATTGAGAAAAGGATTCTCAAATAGCTTGTTCCATTCTCTTTCTAAAAGAGCTAGAGAGAAGGTACAAGAAGGAGGAAGAGAAAGGGAGCCGACCACCGGAGGAGCTGCCAAGTTTCGAAGCGAGATACGATGCCAGATTTGTGGAGGCAAAGCCGCTGGGGTGCCTTCCAACCGGCTAGAATTCCATGGCTCCAAAAAGGTCGTCAAGGGTAACGATCTTCCTTCTTGGACATGTGAAGTCATTTCTTCTTGGCATGTGCATGGATTTCTCCCACCAGAGGGTGGATTGCGAAGGGATTTACTTGGGTTGATTCTTGGAATCCCCAATAATCTTGCATATAGATCCGAAAATGCATAATACGGAATTGAAATGCTATGTGAAGCCCATCTGGATAGGTTGGTCTGGATTGGTGATGTTGCATTTACACACCGGAGAAGACTCCGCGGTTAAACGTGTAGTTTATGGGGTCGAAGGGTTGGAACTGTGAAGGGTAGTAGCAGGAAGTACTTGATTGGTAGTACAGGAAAATACCCTCATTATACTTGTGTTGTGTGCTATGGCAAGACCAATTTTCTAGCACTACAGGATGCGGCAGAGTTTGCGCGGAGGTGGGTGCAGAAAGTGAGTTCTGCGGAACCCGCTAAGCGATCGTGAAGGACGCTAACATGAACTCCCCTTGTTGATTATGATGCCAGTCCATGGTGGACATTGTGGCTCTTGTAAAGCCAGTTTGTGGTGGACATTGTGGCTATTGTGAAGACAGTCCTTTGGTGGACAGTATGGCTATTGTGAGCTTGATGAGATATTGAAAAGGCCTCGTGCCAAACAGGAAAGGTGAAACCGACCCGCGCCTTATATTTAGCCTCGAGTACATTGGTATTCGGTGATGGCAAGGCAACTTAAGCAACGGGGGGGGGGGGGGGGGGGGGGGGGCGTAGCTGATCCGTACCAGCGTTATGTCTGTCCGACTTGATGACCTAAAAGTGCGGTCAGTTGGAGCGCATAATGAGAGTCTTAGGCCTGTGCGCTGGAAAGACTAAATGCTCATTTTTCCGTAGGGTTTCGGACCTGGAACGGTGGTGGGACCTTGGTTCGCCGGTACACCAAGAATATGCCCTGAGTGCACGGATCGTCGGGCCGCGTGGCTGACGGTTATGATGGATTGTTTGTGTGTGAGAGCACAATGCGTGATATATATATATATATATATATATATATATATATATTTGCCTATGAATTGCTATGCATGCAGGGAAGGAAAACCACTGCCCTGTAAAAGGAGTAGGGTCGTTATAAATTGGTCAGCTGAATGCTGACCGTTGTCTTATTTTGCCACCGCTTGGTGGGCTGTCCTTGTACATGTGCTGGAGAGCCAAAAGGGACATATAAAGGCTGAAGTCCCTGTGCTTCTGCCGCTAGCCCTTGAAAGCTAAGCAAATAATACTGTATTTTGTTCATGTGTGGCCAGGCTACGTGCCGATGTTTGAAATCCACACTATTGTAAAGAGTAACTGTAAGGCCATAAGGCCCAACGATGTTGTATTAGTGTGCATTCCTTCGAGAGTTGTTATATACATGTGATTGTTTATACACACTTGTGGACATTCATGGTTGGAGTTCAATATTGCTGTTAAAATCTTCCGCTAGCATGCTCTGAGTTAGTGTGCAATTATGAATTGCTATTAACCTGTAACTTCCCCGCCTGTTTTGTGGCATATGGTATGGGGCCCCGACCGGACCTTCTATTATATGCTATATGAACGGATGGATATGTTACATCATAGGACCCCTAAATTATGCTTTAAGGTGCAAGAGCCTAATTAGGCATAAAGTTATTTAAGTGGGATGTAATGGTACAAACACCACCTACAACAACCCTAGGGCATTACTCCAACCTAGAAGCCAATGGTGTAAACCCCAAGCCCAAACAAAGCCTAAACACCTTAGGTCCTTCACAAACCATAACAGTCTCAATCCATGGCTTGAACTAGGGCACTAGGTCTCAACCACCCTAACCCATCCCAAACTCTAAGAGAGGGTGTCCCTACTAACTTTGGGAATCTGGCCAGAGCCCCAACATATATGGGTGAGGATTGGCCCCTCCATGCCCCAAGAATCCTAAACCCTAAACTCACCCTTAAGGGCCCAAACTTTAATCACATCAAAACACAGTCAAATCATAGTCAAATGGGTTGAGATTTTAACCATAGACTCATGGGGACCCCTAAGACCATCCACCAAAGTTTTGGGGGTTGGTGATGTCATTAGGCCCTTATTTAAACGACACAAATATTATTAAATATTTACCAAAACTATAGTAAAGGTTTCTCCAAAAATTCACATTTTTGGATATGTCCTGGGATAGATAGGATTGACTCCCTGCCCAAATTTCAGGTCATTTGGACAAGTGGTTAAGTGGGGGCACCTATTTTAATTTCTGACTAGCCCTAAGTATAGACTGCACCATTTTGGGTGTTGAGGTCAGACCACGAAGCCAAATTGACTTAAACAAATTTTAAATTAAAATAGACCTCAAGGGATACAACTTTGGTGTTGACCACTTTTTCTATAGAAGCCTCAAAATAGTTTTAATAAATAGAAACATTTGCTGTAAATTATGTGACAGAAAAATCAAATGAAATGAAATAATTAATCCTAAGATTAAATCTATGCGGCATGAATCTTGGACCATAAAGCATGGCATTTGGTTGTCTTCTCTATCATGCCAATGACCAGGATTTATTCTTCCTGGAGCCACTTCTGAATGTTGCAACCAGCCACCTGGCCATCTCCCCAGCCGGCCACCTGGCCATCTCCCCAGCCGGCCACTGCCACCACAACCTCCGTTGATGTGGTGGCTATCGCCAGGCGGCGGAACAGCCGCTAGAGAGGACTTTTCCGGCAAACCCGAGAGGTGCAAAAACCTCAGAAAAATCCAGAAAATTTCTCACTGGATCGGGCTCGATTGAGCCCAATGTCTCTCTTAATTGATCTAGGATCCTAGCACGAGGGTAAGGGGGAGAAATCGACCTTAAATCGTGCTTGCCGACGGGTTGGTGTTGGTGTTCCATGGACAGTGGTGGAGGCAGTCGGGATTCTGCAACAACACAGCCAAGTATCATGAAACTGCCGGGGAAAGGGTGGAAACGACCCCTTAGTGCCCAGTGAAGCTTTTAAAGGAAACATAAAGGGGAGTGGAGGGGTCTTTCTTCATGGCTCCATTAATGACAACTAATGGAATTTTTGGCCATGGGTGGATACACTGTTCCGGCCATTGAACAACCACCAAAACGACCCCTGGCCTTCTCTACACTGAATGAGGATTTGGAACAATGCTTTCGAAAAGTAGAGAGGGGCCCTTGGTATCCCTAGGCCATGAATGCTCTCCTCCCAAAACAATAATGGCATGCTCGACGGTTTCGTCGAGCTCTGCTCGACGGTTTCGTCGTGATCTGCTCGACGGTTTCGTCGAGCTCTGCACGACGGTTTCGTCGAGCTGTGCTCGACTCTTAGCCCGTACTTTTGGGGTGTTAAATTGGGTGTCACTAGACCCTTTAGTGCTTCCCAAGGTTTTGTCGTGACCTAGTCATGAGAAAAAACCATCCTATGGGTCTAGAAGTCTGAGGGATGTTACAAATCCCAATACATAAAAAATAAAAATTTCATCCTCGAAATTCAAGTTAGGCCTTTGGGGCTTCAAATATAAATATGAAAAAGAATGTGACATCCCGAGAGGTTAACGAGATTACCTGACGTGAAAAGCTCGGGGTACCTTTGCTACATCAAGTCCTGTGGCTCCCACGTGTGCTCCTCTTGTCCATGATTCTTCCACAATACCTTGACCAGCGGAAGCCTCTTGCGCCGCAGGGTCCGTACCGCTGTATCGTCATTCCTGACCGGCTCCATGCTGACTGACCGATCCGACGCCATCGGGCCATCCGTAGCAGAAATCAACTGTTCAGGCCGTAGCAAAGCTCTCCGAAGGGAAGAGATGTGGAAGATGTCATACAGTCCTGCTCACTATGGCGGAATCTCCAGCCTGTGGCCATGTGGCCGAACCGCTCTAAGATTCTATAGGGCCCCTTGTATCTAGGACTGAGCTTCTTCCACCTTCAAACCTGAAAAACTCCATGCATCGGCCGAATCTTCAGGAACACTTGGTCTCCTACCAAGAACTCCACCTACAGATGTCATGCATCAGAGTACTTGACCTGCCTGCTTTGAGCCTCCAACATCCTATCCCGTATCACCCTCACCTGAGTATCAGTGTCGTCCATAAACTCCGAGCCAAGAGCCTTGGGGTCCTCGCCCTGGACTCAAGATAGAGGGGTCTGACACCTCCGTCCATACAGAGCCTCATAAGGGGCCATGCGTATACTGGCCTGATGACTGTTGTTGTAGGAGAACTTGATCAGTGGTAACAGTCTCTCCCAAGCCTCCCCGCGATCCAGAATACATAAGCCCATAAGATCCTCCAAAGTCCAATTAGTGCGCTCTGTCTGTCCATATGTCTGAGGGTGGAAGGTTGTGTTAAACGTCAACCGAGAGCCCATGTAAGCCTGAACTGACCTACATTGCTTGTTTGTGACGCCCATCCCGATCTGACACGATCGTCATGGGCACTCCATGATAGCGTACAAACTGTTCCACAAACTTCTGCACCAGATCAATAACCGGAGCATCCTTCCTAACTGGGATAAACCTGGCCACCTTTATCATCCTGTCGACGATGACCCAAATAGAATCGTTCCCTGCAGGCGACCGAGGTAGCCCGTGTATGATGTCCATGGCTATATCATCAAACTTCCACTCCAGCACTAGGAGTGGTTGTAGTAACCCGGTCGGACTCCTGCACTCTGCCTTTACTAGCTGGCGAGCCTCGCAATGCGTCATAAAATATATGATGTTCTTCTTCATGCACGGCCAAAACATGGTCTTCTTCAGATCTGTTGCCATCTTCGTGATACCCGGGTGCACAGAGTATCTGCTGTAGTGAGCCTTTGCCATGATGTCCTCCCAAATTCGTCCTCCTACCGGTATATATACTCTGCCCCTAAAACAAAGCAGCCCATCTCTCAATGAATAATCCCCAGCCATGCCTTCCTCCGAGGCTCTGAAAATGGGCTCCATCCTCGCATCCAACCTCTGCCCATCCTTGATGCGATCCCGGATGTCGTCTGTGGTACTCATCGATGCGAGGTACTCCCTGTAGGTGGGCCTTAACGGCCTGAATAGAAGAGCGAAAGAGGCAGGAAACAGAAGCAGTACCTTCAAACATCGCATATACATCGCCACGTATGAGTACAACCCTCCTTGTCTGGCAGTTAATCTGAGCGTGGTTCTGGGCGAGCCATGCCATACCCAAAACGAGATCGAAGTCCGAGAAGCTCAGGGTCATTGTCGGGGCTTTGAGGGTCAACCCATCGATGGTCACCCTCAGGATGCAACTTGTAGTAGATCGGACCACCATCCCATTGGGGAGACTCACCCTCCTGGTAACTCCCTCGTAAAATATAACACCCTCCAGCTTCTCGATGAAGTCCTATAAGACCAAATTGTGTGATGCCCCTGTGTTGAAGAGAGTGAGGGCGGGCTTGCTACACACCAACACTACTTCTGAGTTTATTAGAGTATTCTTAATTATCTAGTTTAAGATTATTCCTTAGCATTTAAACTGTTTCAAATCTACACAGTCTCATCTTAGAAAAAAAAGAACTTTAAAAAGAAAATTTTGATGTACCTGTTATTACCCTCTCCGGGTCCCGGGGCTGTGCCAGATCCAAGGCATAGACCCGCCCCCTGTCCTGCCTGCGCTCTCTCCCCTAAAATCCATGGCCCCGGTCACGTCCCTGCCCACCAAACTGCCGAGCAGGTGGGGCCTCCTAGAGTGCTGGTAATGGTGCTCCTCTCATAGGGAATTTCCTCAGAATGTGTCCTGGCTGGTTGCACCGATAACATTTTGGTGGCTCCTCCACTGCGCACGACATCTCCCTCACCTATAGTGGCTGAGGAGCCAACACCACTGGGGTCCTCTGCTCCTGCCTGCCGTCCTGATGGGGCTGATCCCCGTTCTTCTTTTCACCGATAACTCGACCTCTCAGTAGGTCTATCCTACCGCCGATCACAGAGTCATTGGCTGATCTCTTCCGGCCCCGAATAGCAAGCTGGTCTGCCTCCAGTTTCTTGGCCATCCACAAGATCCTAGCCAAACTCCCATCAGAGATGAAGAGGAGTTGCTGCCTCATATTGTTATGAAGTCCCTTGTAGAACCTCTTTGAGTAGCCCACATCATCTAGATGGTACGAATCCGCAAGGCTAGCTAAATGAGTAAAATCCTAATAGTACTCCAAAACTGTCCTGCTTCCTTGCCTCAACTGTAGGAACCTGTCCTCCAACTCATCTCTCGCTGACTGAGGCACAAAATGCTCCAGTAGGGCTGCCCTGAACTCCTCCCAGGAAATGTCCGTACTATCCACTCAAACAAAGGTGGTGTCTAGCAACAACTTCCACCACCTCTTCGCATGCGACTCCAGAAATGACACTGCCAAAGTCACAACTTCCTCTAACAGGCATCTAATATCGGCCAGCATATCATAAATGATGTCCAGCCACTCCTCCGTACGAACTGCAGTTTCCATCTCGAGATAGTATGGGGGAGAAATCCCCCAGAAGACGCTCAGCTAGTTTGCCCCGCGATTTGGCTAAGGAGCCAAAGCCTGCTGAGCCCTAAAGGCCTCCAAAATAGCAGTCAAAGTCTGGCCTATCTCTGTCTGTTTGAACATAGTTGGAGCTGGTAGGGCTGGAATCACGTTCTGAGCCTGAAATGCCCCCTTGTTGAGTACATTGGTATCAATGTACTTGATTTGAAGAAGTCTTCTCAGCTCAATGATATACACGTTGTTGTATTTGATGGATGTTAAGTTCATATGTGCAGGTATATAAAGATAAGTATAAGGTATCGAGACACTCAGGATTTATGTCGACACACACTGAACAAGTTGTGTCGAGACAAAGAAAAGCTGTGTCGACACTATGGACAACTGTGTCGACACACTGTGTCAAAACTCAAGACAACTGTGTCGAAACTCACGACTAGTGTCGACACACTCTATTCAAGCTGTGTCGAGACTAAAGACAACTATGTCGACACTCAGGACTAGTATCGACACAATATATACACATTGTATCAAGACTGAAGATAACTATGTCTACACTCAGGAATTGTGTTGTCACACTCTATTCAAGCTGTGTCAGGACAAGATGAAGAGATGTGTAGACACCCAGGACTAGTGTCAACACATTTAACAGCCAAGTCTCAACACTTCAGCAGACTTATTTCCTAAGTACAGATATCAAGACGAAGGTATGGACAGGTGTCAGAACTGTCAATTATTAACCAGATCAACCGGTTACCCCTATCAGAGCCTAGTTAAAGGGATTCAGTCTTCAGAAGACGAAGAGAAAAAAATAGAGAAGAAGCAGCTCTATTTTGAAAAGACAGAAGTTTGAAGCTTCAGTTACAATTTAGAAGGTGGAGAGGTCTAATCAAGAATCATCTTCAACATCTATCCAACCTATATCAACCCTAATTTCTACTTCAAGAAGCTTTGAAAATCTAAGAAGCGTTTGATCAGAGCTATCTTATCAGAATCAAAGGAGGCACAATCATCAAGATCAGATCAAGAAGCTGTTACTCAAATCTCATACTAGATGACATTTTCTGATTCTATTTTCTGTTATATTCAATTTGTAAGATCTATCTATTGATCTGAGTGGAGGAGATTTATTATCTTGTTATTGTAAACCTGTGTTATAAAGGCTGAGGTAGGGCTGGAATTGCCTGATGTAGGAGAAGTTGTTTATTCTCTGAGGTGTAGGGTAGGTGTTGCCTGAGAAGTAGGAGTGAGGATTCATTCTGAGGTCGAGGTCTTTGGAAGAACTTGAGGTGTAGGATCTTAGTGATCTAAGTGGTAAGACTTGCGAAGTCTGAGTTGTAGGTGCCGCGTGTCCTCTGAGCTGTAGATCTAAAGATCTGAGTAAAGGAAAGAGGAGGAGTTTGGCCGAATCTAGTTCATTGCTAGAAAGGCGAAGGGGAAAGTGGATGTACCCATAAATTGGGGAACCACTATAAATTTGTTTGCATTGTGCTATGTGTGCGGATTTGTTGTACTGTGTTAATTGTGTTAATTGTTGTTCGGTTTATGTTAATTATCTGACTGAGTTAATCATTTCAATTAAACTAGTACTCTGATTAAAAAAGGGGATCCATAATTAAAGTGGACCTATTCACCCCCCTCTAGGTCATTTTCAATCCAAAAGTAAACATTTACAATTGGTATTAAAGGGAGGTTCACTAAAAAAGGCATAACTGTCCAGTGAGAATCCAAAGGATTACAAAGGAAGATATATCATGGCCCAGAGGGAAAACAATTCCACTAAGCTACATATTTGCTCCAAAGAAAACTTTGGAATATGGAAAAAAAGAGTCAGATTATTCATAGAGGCAGCAGATCCAAGAATATACATCACAGTGATTGAAGGACCTTTCATTCGCATGAAAGTGTCAGTTCTTGATGCAAACATCAGGACACCCAAGACTTACATGGAAATGGATAAGGATGAAATCATTCTGGCCTCTATAGACAAGAGGGCTCAGAATATAATAGTAAGTACAATAGATGATTCCACTTTTTAGAATTTGATTCATTGCAAGATAGCCAAGGAAATATGGGAGTCCTTGATAGTTTACATGGAAGGAACTGAAGAGGTCAGAGATGATAGAAAATCTCTGCTAAATCAACAGTATGAAGCCTTCAGACAGGATAAGAAAGATTCAGTGGTTGACTGTTTTGAAAAATTCTTCAGAATTGTAAACAACTTGAGGACTTATGACAGAAGTTTTACAAATTATGAACTTAATGACAAGTTATTGAGGTCACTAAACAAGGAATGGGACATTAAGATCTGTGGCATAAGAGAAATGTGAAACTTAGCCAACATAGACCCCCATGCCCTATATAGAAAGCTGTTGTCTCATGAATTACAGCTCAATCTCAGAAAGTCTGAAGAAGAATCAGCCATAGCATATAATAGAGAAAAGACTTTGGCCCTAAAGGCTGGGTCATCCAGAAAAGTCAGAGAGAAGTCAATTCTCACAAAAAAACTGGAAACTACCTTTGAGTGCTCAGAATCATCCTCAACAGAAGGAGAAATAACTGAGGAGGAACTGTCTCTATTCTCTAGACAGTTCAAGAAGATGTTAAGGAGAAGAAAATAAGGAAGGTGGAAGGGTCAAGCTGGAGACTCTTCTCACAAAAATATCAATCATCCAGAGAAACCCAGGAAGAAGAATTCTGGGGACATGTTTGACTCTTCTCAGAATAAATATATTAAAATTAATATAGTGTGCTATTGTTGCAATAGAAAAGGGCATGTCATAACTGATTGCCCAACAAAAAGGAAGGAGAAAAAGTCTGAGAACTTGAAGGATTGACAACACAAGAAGGCTGACAAAAGCATATTGGCAAAAAGACAGTTGACACTGTATGATAGTGAGTCTGATTCATCAGAATCAGAAGAGGAGGAGGCTCTTATGGGCCTGATGGCCATTGAGGAAACTCAACCAGGAGAAGAAGATCAGGATTGTTGAGATCTAGCTTAGGTAAAATCAATCTCACATTGTTTAGCCTCAGTTTCTCTTTCTACATCAGAAAATGAATCATGTTCACACTCTTCTAATAATATAGAACATGATTCAGACATTGAAGTAGAGTTTAACTCCCTTATCAACAAATATGAAAAGTTACTAAAGTCCTTGATTGCATGCAGACAGCTTGCTAAGGATCAGGCCAGAGAATTAGAATCCTTGAGAGGAGTATCTTCTCAGTTGATAAGTGCCAACACAAAGTTGGACCTACAAAAATTGAAAGCTATAGTATTAACAAACATGATATATAGCCAGGCAGAGGTGATAATAGAACAAGTCAAGGCTGTCAAAGATCTGGAAGAAAATCTTGCTCAAGAAAGACAACTCCTGACTCAATTCTCAAAACCTGAGTCAGTGCTACCTATCATAGATACCTTTTCTGCACCATTTAGAAGTGGTGTAGGGTTTGGTAAGAATAAAAAGCTAAAAAAAAGTCTGTTTTCAAGGATAAAATTCCAAGTGGTCCAGATAGGCAACCCGTCAGGTATCTGCCTTCTAACAGATGCTTGAGATCATGTGTTCCTGAACATATGATGTCTAAGTGCTCTTCCAGCAAGGTCAATAAAGAGCCTTGCTGGAAGGTTCAGATGTCAAAAGGCAATATAGGCCAAGAACCACCACAGAAGGTGATCAATCCAAGAAGCCAAGTAATTCTTGGAGCTGATCCTAGTGTATCTCACTTAAATCTTAAAGGTAAGGGTGTGGATTTTGCACCAATACCTTGGAAAATGGATAATAATTCTATGTTGCACAAAAGAGCCACTTCAATTGTGCAACCAAAGAAAAGAGACAATAGATTTGAGTGTTGGTGCTATGGGAAGGTTGCGCATTTTGCCCTTGATTGTTAGTATAATCCAACAGCTCCTTCATATAAAGTTCAACCAGCTTTATTTAGAAAGTATGTTGTGTTTCACGCAGCAAAGACTAATAGGAACCAAGACCCCAAAACTTGTGGGGTGCCTAAGGTGAACTAAATTTGTGTTTGCAGGTGGAGCCAAGTACCACTAATAGGCCAATATGGTACTTGGATAGTGGATGTTCCAGGCATATGAATGGATCAAGGAGTTTACTAAGAGACTACACTCTAGTTAAGAATGGACCAAAAGTCATCTTTGGAGGGTCAGAGAAAGGACTCACCAAGGGATATGGTAACATTTCTAATGGCCTAGTTACCATCACTAAAGTTTCTTATGTGGAAGTATTGAACCACAATCTAATAAGCATAAGTTATCTTTGTGATATAGGATATGAAATTGTTTTCCACAATGACAAGTGTTTGATAACGAATTCAAGTGATCAAGAGATAATCTTGTCAAACACTAGGAGTGGGAACATTTATTTTCTATATTTCCTTAGTATAAATGAACAATCACCAGTATGTCTTATAGCTAGTGAGAAAGACACTTTGTGTGCATAGTGGCATAAGTGGCTAGCTCACTTAAACTACAATGCTATGAGTAAACTATTTTCTTTGGACTTAGTTAGAAATAGTCCACAACTAAAATGTTCCAAAGAAGGCATATGTCCTGCATGTCAAATATGCAAACAAACAAAAGTCTCCTTTAAGAGCATTCAGTCCAAAGACACTGAGAGGTGTATGTACTTACTTCATATGGATCTATTTGGTCATATGTAAGTTCTTAGTTTGGGAAGGAAGTCTTATACCTATGTGATTATGGATGATCACTCCAGGTTTGCTTGGGCGTTCTTCTTAAGGAGAAAGTCTGAAACTTTAGGCATCCTTGATGATTTTTTCAAACAAATTCAGAATGAGATGGGATGTACTATGGTCAAACTTAGAAGTGACCATGGTATAAAATTTCAATCTGAAAGGATGACAAATTGATGAATTGTAAATATACCTACTTTTATGTACATTATATCAGTCGTTTTTCTTTATTTTTGTCATTTTTTACTTATTTTTGTTCAATAAAATGTTCTTTTATTGTAAATATTTTGCTAATCTATGTTATTTTGTTTTGCAGATAAAAATCAAAAAATTTGCCCAAAATACACATGTCACGCCCGTGTACTGTTGGTCACGCCCGTGACCACGGCGTGACCCATCAAATGCCAGTGAAATCAAAGATTTTTGAAGAGAAAAGCCTGACACGCCTGTGTCAATCCGACACGGGGCGTGACCAAGCCTGCGTCCATCCCGTTGACGATCAAGGATTGCAGCTCGACGAATCGCGCTCAACGAGTGTCGACTCAACCCGACATGCCTAACGTCACGCCTGTGACCTAGGGCATGACTTCTCCACTGGGCCCGACTAACCGCCGCCGACGACTCCCGAAGTCAACAACGCCTTTAATCGCCGAACTACACGCCCACCGTCACGCCCGTGACCTGGGGCGTGACTGTCGTGTTTTCAGCTGCAATGTCAAATCCGTCAGATAACCGAATTCTACTGTTTTATAGTGCTGACACGCCCCCCCAACATGCCCGTGTCGGCGGGCGCGTACTTGGAAATTTTTGCCTATAAAAGGGCAGCTGCTGTATGAGTTAGGGGTTCCAATTTTTGAAACCATTTTGTTAACTAGGGCTGCTGTTTGGAGCTTGCTTAGTGCTATGTAAGGATCCCCCCTCTCCTTTTTAAGTTTGTATGTTTGAGCTCTTGTAATCAACCTTTTTTTGTAATAAAAATCGTTATTATTTCATCCTTACATGCTTTGAGATTTCTCCAAAAAGCCTCATTTTCATCAATCTTACGTACTTTAGTTTTCATTTTCATAATACGTGTATGTATATGAGCTTAAAATGGCGAAATTCATGTTCTTAAAATGAAAATCTTTCCGTTTTATTTTCAATTTTATCAAACTTTCTAGCCGTTACTATAGCCATTTTTTCTTTATCACATTCTTTAAAATTGATTAGACTTAGAATTTTGCTTCCAAATACGTTCTTATGAACTTGTAAAACGTTAAAAAGGTGGTTTTCATCCCTCTTAACTTAGCTTTTACTTTGTTTTAATTATAAAACTGTTGCTTCTTTTTAGCTTACTCCCACTTTTTAAACCATTTTACAAGGTTATAAGATTGTATAAATTGTTATTTTATTTTTCATCAACTTTCATTTTAAGTAATTACAAAAAATATTTTCGCTCGAACAATTTTTATTTTCACTTTTTATGCTTTTCTATCAAAATCTAACGGTAAAAATGTAAACGTTTTAATTTTTCCGGCACTTGCCTTTCTCTCTTTAATTTGAAAACTTTTTGCTCAAACAATTTTTATTTTGTCTTTTTACGCATTTCTACCACATTCCAGCGGTAGAAATGCAGTTGTATTAATTTTTCGATAACTTTGTTTTTCTTATTTTTCACCCGAGTGTGTGAGTGTGTGAGATAATCTCTATCGTCTTAGTTAATTCATGCAAGTGTGTGTGTATTTATTTATGTCGAGTGCGTGAGTAGTTACTTTCAAGTAGAGTGCGTGTGTTGTTTTTAATTTTCCGCCTACTCATTTGAGTTAAATGGCTTGATTTTATTCAAGCAAGCGTGGGTTATAGGGTAGGCAAGTGTTGTTTTTAATTTTCTCGCTTTCTTTTTCGCAGGTCTATTTTCTGCACTGTCTTTAAAATGAAACTTGAAAATGAAAATCCCAAAAAAAAATTGAAAATGAAAATCCCAAAAACTTAAGGTCTTGTTTTTTTTTCTTTTCTTTCTTTTTAAACCAAAAATTCCAAAAAAAAATTGTAAAACAAAATTCCACAAAAATTAGTGTAATAGTATTGAAAACAAAATTCCAAAAAATTATAAAACAAAAATTCCAAAAATATTTAGTTTCATTTTGTAAAAATTTTTGTAAAAATTTTTGTAAATAATCTTTTCTCTTCCCCTTCCTTTTCACCGACATTATTGTAAATAACGTCTCTTTTTCTCGCACTTTTCGTAAAAACTTAAAAATAAAACTTTTTCGCACTTTTCGCAAAAAATTCAAAAATAAGAGGAAAACTAAACAAAAATTCAAACACAAAAAATGATAAAAACTCTAAAAAAACAAAAACAAATTTATATTTTGAAACAAATAAATCAAATATACCATCCTTAATTTTCGTGCTATCCAAAAAGTTTGCTTTGAGTTTATTTATATGTGAATTTTATTAATTCTCTGTTTACTATTCGTTTGTTAATTATTGAGGGAAAAATTTAAATAGCCGGGGTTAAGTTTTAAAGAATTCATTATGCTTTGTTAAAAATAGCGAACTCGTTTTAGGCACTACTTCTAATTTTTCATTGATAGGAGTACATGTATTATGTTAGAAAATAACGACTATATGATTGAATTATTTTTACTTTTAGCTTTCTGAAAATTTGGAACTTATAATTTATTAAGGTTGCTCTCAAAATTGTTTTTAATTAAAAATCTAATTTTCTTTTCTCACCTTTCTTATCATGACCTACTTGGCATGATAAAATTGTTATCCTTAAAAGATCCTATGTCAATGAGAATAAGATTTCGTTCCGTAAACATAGGCACCCAATAGCTTAAAAAGATTATATGTTATGGAGTAAGAGGATAAAATTCATTACTCCTACACATATACATTGGGTTAAAATTTATTATTAAGTTGAAAAAAAAATGATATTAGAAAAATAAGATTTCATTTTCCTAATAATCCAAAAAGAAAAAAATGGAGGTTCGAGAAAAAATTACCTCGCCTCAAAATCAAAATCCTCTTTATAAACCAACTTCACCCCCCTTAGCCAATTTCACGATTCTAGAATTAATTTAAAAATCTTTTTAGAGCATAATTTGTAAATTGCATTATTTCCGGTAAAACTCCTATAAGCTAAAAGTTCATATAATTCAAAACTATTTTTGTTAATCTAACCAATACAATTACCGCTTTCTATTTGATTACATCAAAAAGTCTTTTGGCCAAAACTTTTGCGTTATTTAAATCATCTACATAATTTTAGGACTTGACACTTACACCCCGTATATTTATTTAGATCACTCTTATAATTGATTAAACGGTAGCTAAACTTAGAGTTTTTTCTATTCCTTATAAGTTCACCTCAAACTTTTGCTATGGAATAGCAAAAGCTTAAGTATGAGAGTATTTGATGAATTGTAAATATACCTATTTTTATGTACATTATATCAGGCGTTTTACTTTATTTTTGTCATTTTTACTTATTTTTGTTCAATAAAATGTTTCTTTTATTGTAAATATTTTGCTAATTTATGTTATTTTGTTTTGTAGATAAAAATCAAAAAATCTGCCCAAAATACACATGTCATGCCCGTGTACTGTTGGTCACGCCCGTGACCAGGGCGTGACCCGTCAAATACCAGTGAAATCAAAGATTTTTGAAGAGAAAAGCCTGACACGCCCGACCACACGCCCGTGTCAATCCGACACGGGGCGTGACCAAGCCCGTGTCCATCCCGTTGATGATCAAGGCTTGCAGCTCGATGAATCGCGCTCAACGAGTGTCGACTCAACCCGACACGCCCAGCGTCACGCCCGTGACCTAGGGCGTGACTTCTCCACCGGGCCCGACAAACCGCCGCCGGCGACTCCCGAAGTCAACAACATCTTTAATCGCCGAACGACACGCCCACCGTCACGCCCGTGACCTGGGGCGTGACCGCCGCGTTTTCAGCCGCAATGTCAAATCCGTCAGATCACTGAATTCTGCTGTTTTATAGTGCTGACACGCCCCCCCGACACGCCCGTGTCGGAGGGCGTGTACTTGGAAATTTTTTCCTATAAAAGGGCAGCTGCTGTATGAGTTAGGGGTTCCAATTTTTGAAACCATTTTGTTGACTAGGGCTGCTGTTTGGAGCTTGCTTAGTGCTATGTAAGGATCCCCCTCTCCTTTTTAAGTTTGTATGTTTGAGCTCTTGTAATCAACCTTTTTTTGTAATAAAAATCGTTATTATTTCATCCTTACACGCTTTGAGATTTCTCCAAAAAGCCTCATTTTCATCAATCTTACGTACTTTAGTTTTCATTTTCATAATAGGTGTATGTATATGAGCTTAAAATGGCGAAATTCATGTTTTTAAATTGAAAATCTTTCCGTTTTATTTTCAATTTTATCAAACTTTTTAGCCATTACTATAGCCATTTTTTCCTTATCACATTCTCTAAAATTGATTAGACTTAGAATTTTGCTTCCAAATACGTTCTTATGAACTTGTAAAACGTTAAAAAGGTGGTTTTCATCCCTCTTAACTTAGCTTTTACTTTGTTTTAATTATAAAACTGTTGCTTCTTTTTAGCTTACTCCCACTTTTTAAACCATTTTACAAGGCTATAAGAATGTATAAATTGTTATTTTTATTTTTCATCAACTTTCATTTTAAGTAATTACAAAAAATATTTTCGCTCGAACAATTTTTATTTTCACTTTTTATGCTTTTCGATCAAAATCTAACGGTAAAAATGTAAACGTTTTAATTTTCGGGCACTTGCCTTTCTCTCTTTAATTTGAAAACTTTTTGCTCAAATAATTTTTTTTTGTCTTTTTATGCATTTCTACCACATTCCAGCGGTAGAAATGCAGTTGTATTAATTTTTCAATAACTTTGATTTTCTTATTTTTCGCCCGAGTGCGTGAGTGTATGAGATAATCTTTATCATCTTAGTTAATTCATGCAAGTGTGTGTGTGTGTGTGTGTTTATTTATGTCGAGTGCGTGAGTAGTTACTTTCAAGTAGAGTGCGTGTGTTGTTTTTAATTTTCCGCCTACTCATTTGAGTTAAATGGCTGGATTTTATTCAAGCAAGCATGGGTTGTTTTTATTTTTCCGCCTACTCATTTGAGTTAAATGACTGGATTTTATTCAAGCAAGTGTGTGTATTTTTATTTTCCGCCTACTCACTTGAGTTAAATGGCTGGACTGTATTTTCAGTCCTACTCGTTTGAGTAGGACTTGTAATTTTCATTCTTTATTTTTCCGGCTACTCATTTGAGTTAAATGACTGGATTTAATTTTCCGCCTACTCGCTAGGAGTTAAATGGTCGAACTTTATTTTGATGTAAACATTTAAGAAATCCCTATAATCGCATTTATTTTCTCCTACTCGTTTGAGTAGGACTCGCTTTCATTTCAGTCCTACTCGTTTGAGTATGACTTGCAATTTTCAGCTTTTATTTCCCGCCCCCACTTGTTTGAGTGGGACCTGCAAATTTCAATTATGCAATTTTCTCTTATGTGTAACTTAGTTTTATTTCTGTCTTTTGTTATATGTTTGAATGAGTGCAGGTGTGTTTATTTGTAATTACTTTTCTAATGTTAGGGTATTTTACTTTTCCTCTTATTTTCTTTATAACCTTTCAGCGAATAGTTTAGGACGCTCGCTTAACCAAACTTATAAGTTATCCCCATTCTGATGAGTGGCTAATTGCTTTTATCCCTCGGTATCAAAGAGCTTTGGGATCTAAAATGTTTTAAATAACCAAATGTCTAATTTTTCGATTTAATTAAATAACTTAAGGTTTACCCCGGGTTAACGACGCGTAGAACGACATATCGATGTGTGGGTTCTATTTCCGTTATCCATACGCTAGCTAGCCGAGAGGCCATGCGTATGGACAGAACACCCCTGGGTAAATAGAGTTCCGCACTAACCCTCGAGAGAGGAGGCACGCTAACTCTACCGGATTGGGTTCCCCACCCAATAACGGGGTTCATAGCATACTGCGGGCATTAAGGGGAATCCTTCGTCGGACGAGATCCCGGTCGAATAGCCTTAATGTCCAGGTGAGCGAAATTCCTGGAGATAGGTGAGCTCATTATTTTGAACCTCCACGGCCATGTTTCCGCTTTAATTAAATTGAAACTTTAGATCTCAAGTTATTCAAATCTATTTTTAATCCTAACGTAATTCGATACCGGGAGTTATCACTTCATCGTCTATTTTCTTAAATCTATTTCCGTCCTATTTTAATTAAAACCCTCAAACTTACTATTTCTATAAAATAATAGTGTTTTCGGAGCAGTAGGGGTAATCAACCCGTTCCCGGGAATAATACGACCTCGGTAATCTCCAGAATATCGAGTACTACTTGCGATAGGTGCACTTGCCTACCCTAGCAAGCCCGTGGCGATCGACTCACCGAACCAACCACAGTAAGAGTCTGTTCGTGGGCCAATCAAGTTTTTGGCGCCGTTGCCGGGGACTCTCTTTGAGTTGTTATTCCGAATCCGAAGTCTATTACTTTTACCTTTATTTCAAAAAACTAAAAGAAAAACTCAAACTTTTCTTCAAAATAATAAAAAAAAGAAGTTAATTTTCTACTTTCTATTTAAGGGTGTATGACCCGTGGAAAGCCTTCGGAGTCCGAAAGTTTGGATTTCGATCCTGAGATCGAATGCTCGCTTGTGCGTATTCGGTCTCAATGCAAAAATCCCTCTTTGGATCCCAAAGAATCCATCGGAGAACCCTCTGCCATTGCTATGGCCGACCACAATCTGAACGCGGCCCTTGAGCGTACAATGTCATATTACCCCCGACCGAATTTGGACGATACTGGGTCCAGTATTGTTCACCCGACGGTGGCGAATAGTAATTTTGAGATCAAATCGAGCGTTATACAAATGATCCAAAATGCCGTGCAGTTCGACGGACAGCCAGATGAGGACCCGAACGTTCATTTGTCTAGTTTTTTGGAGATTTGCGATACTTTTAAGATCAATGGCGTCACTGATTATGCCATTCATTTGCGCCTTTTTCCATTCTCCCTCAGATCCAAATCTAAGGCGTGGTTGAATTCCCTCCCACGAGGATGTATCACCACCTGGGCCGACTGTAACAACCCCATCCGTTCATATGGTATATTCTAGAAGGTCCTGCCGGGGCCCCACAGTATATACCACAAAACAGGCGGTGAAGGTACAAGATGATACCAGAGTAGCGCATCGCACCTATCACAAATCATTCTAGCGGAAGCCTAGACTACAAATTGAACTCCTCATGAATGTCCAAATATAAACTCCACATTTTATATAATATAGGAATGTCTTACAACAAGTCAAAAGAGTTGGCCTTATGGCCTTACATAGCTTTCAAACAGTGGCCTAAACAGATTGGCGCGCAGGCCGGCCACAATAAAAGAAAACACACAACAACACAGATAGCCTTCAAGGGCTAGCAGCAGTAGCAGCAACAACAGCAGGAACATCAACCTCTATGCGTCCCGCTCGGCTCTCCAGCACCCGTAGAGGGACAATCCACCCAACGGTCGCAAACAAAAGCAACGGTCAGCGTTCAGCTGACCAAATTATAACGACCCTACCACTTCTCTCGGGGCAGCGGTATTCTTCCCTGCAGGCGGCATATCATATCACAAGTATGGCAATATATCATCAAAATGTGCTTTCACGCACACAAGCCATCACAACCGTTTGCCACCCGGCCCAACGGTCCGTGGCACATTCTTGGTGTTCTGGCAAATCTCTTGCCCACCACCGTATCAGGGTCACCACCCAACGGTAAATCTCTTGAGCATTTACTCCATGGCGTACAGCCGGAGTTAGTCTTCCTACAGCGGGATGGCCCGTAGCCCCCCATTGTGTCATGGCGCAGGCCGAATACTCTTGCTATGCGCTCCAACAGACCGCACCTTTTGGTCTCACGTCGGATGGACATAGCGCAGGTCGGATCCTCCACCCCCCGTTGCTCAAATCGCCTTGCCTTCTCCGAGTACAGCATACTCATGGCTATAACAAAGGCACGGGTCGGTCTCACCAATCCTGTTCTTGGCATTCAAGCCTGGGTATTTCTCTATACCCATTTCTTTAGCACAACAGCGGGTCTTTCCTGGACCTCCAAGTACTTCCTGTGACTCTCTCCTCAGGTGGACACCGCACAAGCACAAATGTCAGAGGTCTTTCCTGGCTATCATGCCAGTACTTCCTGTTACTCGCTTCACAGGTAGACACCCTACGACATCAAGCATCACAAAGGGCATTTCCTGGTCACACCAGTACTTCCTATGCCTCATTCACAGGTTGGACCCAAAAACATAACATGGCTAATTTTCCTGGGCTACCCCTCCAGTACTTCCTGCTACTCCTTTTCGCAGGCATAACCCGTTAACGTCTTACACTACACGTTATCACGGAGTCTTCTCCGGTTCGTATGCAACATCACCAATCCAGACCAACCTGTCCAGATGGGCTTCACACAACATGCCTATTCCGTACTCCATTTCCGGATCTATATGCTAACAAAGGGGATTTCAAGCATCCAACCAAAGATTCCCAAAATCAGCCACCTCTTGGTGGGGGAAATCACAAGATAGGCCAAAAAGAAGCCTTCACATGGCTAGGAAGAAAAGTCGTTACCCTTGACGACCGCTTCGGTGCCATGACCTCAAAGCTTGCTTGAAAGACTCGCAAGAGCGTTTCCTCCACAACGCCGGCTTCAGATTTCTCGTCGGTAAACCGCAGCACCACCAGCAGCAGCCCCCTTTCCTTCTTCCTCCTCCTTTCTCTCTCTCTTTCTCTCTTAACTTGAAGAAAGATCAAGGCCAAGTAAAATGAGAATCACTTCTCATATTTCGGCCTTAAGAAAAAGTGGAAGAAGCTTCAGCCCTTGGATCCCAGCTGAAGGAATGGACGGCCACAAAACTGCCAAAACTGCTAAATTTGACCTGACACAGCCTATGACACGGCCGTGTCCCAGGCCGTATGCCTCAAGCGGTCGTCAACTGACCTATCCAAACCAGTGACATGCCCATGGGACACGCCCGTGTCATGGGCCGTGTCACCAATACGCCTTCAGACACGCCCGTGTCTGTGGCCGTGTGCCGGGGCGAAAAAAATCCCAAAACATCCCGAGACTTCACACGGCCTGTGACACGCCCGTGTCCCAGGCCGTGTGCCCAGACACGGCACAAAGACACGCCCTGTCGAAAACCTTCGTCGGGCTGAGTTCGTCGACCCGATTTGACACGCCCTGTGACACGCCCGTCTCACAGGCCTTGTTCAACCTCTCGACACTCAACACTCGACACTCGACGATCGTCGAGCAACAGTCGTCGAGCACACGACACGGCCTTGGACACGCCCGTGTCCTGGGTCGTGTTCCCCCCTCTCGACACATCGTCGAGCGAAAAATCGTCGACACAAAGGCCGATCGTCGACACAACCTCGACACGCCCTACGACACGCCCGTGTCGCAGGCCGTATCCTCTGACACGCCCTGGGACACGCTCGTGTCCCAGGCTGTGTCACCCAAAAATTCCTGTTTCAGAAATTTGGACTGTTACAATCCTCCCCTCCTACAAGAAATTTCGTCCTCGAAATTCAGACACAGGAAGGCAACAGTAACCAGCAAGAAAAATATTACAACATACAAAATTTTATGTTACAACATCCTCTCTACATATTACAAAAACAGCTCAGGTAACGCTTCTCGCATGGTTTGCTCTCGCTCCCATGTCAGTTCTTCACGGCCGCAGTTGTCCCAGCGGACTTTGACCATGCCGACCGTCTTGTTCCGCAACTGTTTCTCGGCTCGATCTTCGATCTGAATGGGTCTAACTTTCGTTGTGAGCCCATACTCTACTGGCACACGATCATCCACGATCACTTGAGCTGGATCTTTCACGGCCTTCCGAAGCACCGAGATGTGAAAGACATCATGTAATCCACCCATGTCTGCCGACAGAGCCAGTCGATAAGCCGCTTTGCCAACTCGCTCAACCACTTCAAAAGGACCCAAATATCTTGGACTCAACTTTTTCAATCGTCGAATCCTGGAGACACCTTTGAATGGCTTGATCTTCAAGTAGACCCAATCACCAACCGCAAATTCCACATTCCGGTGTTTGGCGTTGTAGTACTTCGCTTGTCAATCTTGAGCAATAAGCAATCTCTCTCGAATAGTCCATATGGTTGAGTTTGCTTCATCATCCTCATTTGGTTTAAAAACCCGAGCTTCGCCTGCTTCTACCCACGCTAAGGGCGTCCGACACTTCCTTCCATATAGTGCTTCATATGGTGCCATCCCAATGCTCGCCTGCTAGCTGTTATTATATGCAAACTCTACCATATAGAGATGATCTTCCCATCTCTTTCCGAAGTCAAGGGCGCACATTCGAAGCATGTCCTCCTTTGTTCTGTTGGTACGTTTAGTTTGGCCATCCGTTTGGGGATGAAAGGCCGTACTGAAAGTCAACTTCGTGCCCAACAGTCGGTGAACTAGCCTCCAATCATTTGACGTGAATCGCCCATCTCGATCACTTACGATGCTCCGAGGAACACCGTGAAGCCACACAATCTGGTCAACATATAACTTTGCCAAACTTTCAACTGAATCATCCCGCCTGTTCGGGAGAAAATGTGCTACTTTCGTTAGCCGGTCCACAATGACCCAAATGGAATCATTTCCTCGCTGCGATCTTGGCAACCCATGCACAAAATCCATGGAAATATCATCAAATTTCCACTCTGGGATTGGTAGTGACTTCAAATAACCGCCCGGCTTTTGGCATTCCGCCTTCACCATCGCACATGTTTGGCATTTGGAGACATAAAGGGCAACATCTTTCTTGAGCCCTGGCCACCAGAAAAGTTTCTTCATATCGTTGAACATCTTTGTGCTCCCGGGGTGAATGGAATATTTTGTATGATGCACTTCATACATCAGTTCTTCCCTCAGTTTCCCCACATTCGGGACGCACAAACGACCTTCTTTACGCAAAAGACCGTTATTCCAGGTGAATTTGCCCTCTGGCCCTTCATACACATAGCGTAAGAGATCTTCATCCAACTCCGTTGCCCGTCCAACTCGGTCTGCAAGGTCACATTTCACCTCAGTCCAGTTCAAACATGCAGTGGCAGTGGAATTCTTGTCAACACAAGAGATCTCTAATGCTTCCAACTCCTGGATAAGACGTTCATCATGCCTTTGTAACCAATTCGCTCTAGCCGGAACCCGCCGACTCAAGGCATCCGCGACAACATTCCCCTTCCCGGGCGTATAGTGAATCTCGAAAGTGTAGTCCCCAAGGAACTCCAACCACCTTCGTTGTCGCATCTTCAAGTCTTTCTGCTCCAAAATATACTTTAGGCTCTTATGATCGGTATAGATCTCCACCTTCACTCCATAAAGGTAGTGTCGCCACAACTTGAGTGCAAAAATCACCGCCGCTAGTTCTAAATCATGGACGGGATAATTTCGCTCGTGCACCTTCAGCTGGCGTAAGCCATAAGCAATCACCTTTCCATTCTGCCGAAGAACGCAGCCTAAGCCGCTCCCTGAGGCATCACTATAAATCACAAATCCGTCGGTTCCACTGGGCGAAGACAACACCGGCGCCGTGGTCAACTGAATCTTCAGCTCTTCAAAAGCTCGTGTGCACTCTGGCGTCCAAACGAACTTCTGATCTTTTCGCGTTAAGGTGTTTAGTGGCAAAGCGATCCGCGAGAAATTTTCCACAAATCGTCTATAGTAGCCCGCAAGTCCAAGAAAACTCCTGACCTCGGCCACGGAAGACAACATTGGCCACTCCTGTATGGCCCTTATCTTCGCTGGATCCACTGCAATGCCCGCGCCACTCACCACATGGCCCAAAAATGCCACTGACGATATCCAAAACTCGCACTTCGAGAATTTGGCATATAGCTGATTTTGCCTCAACGTGTTCAACACTAACCGCAAGTGAATCTCATGCCTAGCTTTCGACTTGGAGTACACCAGGATGTCATCAATGAACACAATCACAAACAGATCCAGGTACTCACGAAAAATACGGTGCATCAGATCCATAAACATCGAGGGCGCATTGCACAATCCAAATGGCATGACTGTGAACTCATAGTGCCCATAACGCGTTCCAAATGCGGTTTTGGGAATGTCACCTTCCCGAATTCTTAACTGGTAATAACCAGACTTCAGGTCCAACTTCGAATAGACGGTCGATCGCACCAGCTGATCGAATAACTGATCAATCCGGGGTATCGAATACTTATTCTTCTCGGTCAGCTTATTCAGTTCACGGTAATCGATACACAGCCGCAACCCACCATCTTTCTTCTTTACAAAGAGCACAGCCGCGCTCCAAGGTGACATACTTGGGCGGATATAACCTTGCTCTAGCATTTCTTGCAGTTGAACCTTCAACTCAGCCATCTCTTTAGGCGCAACGCGATATGGCGAGCGGGCCACAGGTTTTGCACCTAGCACCAACTCGATCGTGAAGTCAATCTCCCGCTGGGGTGGTAGCCTAGGGAGATCCGTGGCAAACACATCTGTAAATTCCGCCACAATCGGAACCTCACACACACTGGCCTTAGGCTCAACAGCCTGAATCAGTGCAAAATAACATTCCGCACCCTTCCGAACATCCTTGACTACCTGGAGTGCAGACATCAATGTCCCGCCCAATCCTCGCATACCCGCGAACTTTGTCTCCTGTTCGGTGTTCTGGCCCAACGTGATTTCTTTGGACTGGCAATCAATCATAGCATGCTGCTCCGCAAGCCAATCCATCCCAAAAATCACGTCGAATTCCGATATTGGCAAAACAAATGCAGTTAAACAAAAATAACGACTTCCTAACTGAACCGCCACATCGCAAGCTTGATCCGCAAGCATCCAACAGCCATTCGGCAACACCACTCTAACGCTATCTGTTTTTACCCGACTGGGTATCCCAAGCCATGTAATAAACTCACTAGACAGAAAAGAATGCGATGCACCTGTATCAAACAGTGCTCGTGCCAGCGTGTCCCGAATCATCACAAAGCCTGTGACACACATGTCACACACACAAACTGCAAACATATATGTACTAAGTAAAGCATACAAACAAAAACATATGCAAAACTAACCTCATACATGTGACCACGTCAGTCTGCTTGATGGCCTCTTGCAGGCCAAGATTGTAGACCCGGGGTTGCGCCTGCGAGGCAGAGGAATCCACCACCGCCTTTCCTTTTTCCGCATAAGATGCTCCCACCTTCTTTTCACTCTTTGGCGGCATCCGACAATCTCGCGCAATATGCCCCATTCGGCCACAATTGAAGCAGATACGAGTATCTGGCTTGGAGGTAGCCCCTGACGTTGCTCCCGTTGTAACGGATGAAGGAGCTGGTCCACTAGGCTTGGACTTCTTGCCCCATCTCTTCTTATAAAATGGTTTTCCCGATCGGGCGCCTTCCACTCCGGTTGCGACACAGCCAAAGCTCTCTTCCCTTGCACCCTTTTCATATCCTTCTCCAGCGCGCTCGCAGTGTCAACCAATGCTTGGAAACCTTGGTTCACAGAACTTGATACAAGGAACCTCAGCTCATCCCTCAGTCCTTCATAGAACCGATTGGTCTTCCTCTGTTCATCCGCAAATATAGAACCTGCATACCGCCCCAAGCGAGTAAATTCATGCAGGTATGCGTCAACACTGCCATCACCTTGTGTTAACCTTTGGAATTCATTTTCCATGGCTATCCGTTGAGCCGTAGGAAGGTGCTTCGCTAGGAAGAGTCTGGAGAATTCTTCCATGGATACTTGGGTTAAAGGACGACCCGCCAAGTGATGCAACTCCATCTCATCCCACCACAATCGAGCTTCTCCTTCGAGCAAGAAGGTAACTAAGGTAACTTTCTGATGCTCCGCCGTTCCAATCGTCGTCATCACTCGCTTGACGCGCGATAACCAATCCTCAGCCTGCATCGGAGTTCCCGCTCCCGAGAACGTAGGCGGATGGAAACTCATAAACCGCGTTAGCTGCTTCTCAGCCGCTCGAGGAGCCACATCCACTACAGGTTCAGGCCTTGCCGCCACCTGTTCTGGCCTCACAGCCTCTTGCTCCTGCCTAAGGGGCTGGCCTTGGATCATGGTAAATAAAGCCTCCGCAACTAAACACACATGTTCCACAGACGGTGGAGGTGTAGGCACCGCGGCTGGTGCCGTACTTTCATCAGAACGCTGGGGCTCAGACGGCCCAGCTCCACTTCATGTCACCTAAAGGTGGACAAGACACACACATTAGCGGTCGTACCCAAGCTAACAGCACGAAATAAGAACACGCAGGTTCCTCAAACACATCAAGTTTGCATTCCTATCATGGACATTCAGGAGTTCATTCGTAGACTTTGGTTTGCACAAACACGTGCTCGCCACCCCACAAAAGAAGTCGACCACGACTTCGAGAGGGGAAAGACCAAGAAAACCGATACCAAAAATGTAACAACCCCATCCATTCATATGGTATATTCTAGAAGGTCCAGCCGGGGCCCCACAGTATATACCACAAAACAGGCGGTGAAGGTATAAGATGATACCAGAGTAGCGCATCGCACCTATCACAAATCATTCTAGCGGAAGCCTAGACTACAAATTGAACTCCTCATGAATGTCCAAATATAAACTCCACATTTTATATAATATAGGAATGTCTTACAACAAGTCAAAAGAGTTGGCCTTATGGCCTTACATAGCTTTCAAACAGTGGCCTAAACAGATTGGCGCGCAGGCCGACCACAATAAAAGAAAACACACAACAACACAGATAGCCTTCGAGGGCTAGCAGCAGTAGCAGCAACAACAGCAGGAACATCAACCTCTATGTATCCCGCTCGGCTCTCCATCACCTGTACAGGGACAATCCACCCAACGGTGGCAAACAAAAGCAACGGTCAGCGTTCAGCTGACCAAATTATAACGACCCTACCCCTTCTCTCGGGGCAGCGGTATTCTTCCCTAAAGGCGGCATATCATATCACAAGTATGGCAATATATCATCAAAATGTGCTTTCATGCACACAAGCTGAAAGATATGGTACCTAAACACCTAGAGGGGGGGGGGGTGAATAGGTGACCAAAACCTTTTTAAAACTTTGTTGGCAGCACAACAGTTTATAACACAGATTTCTGAATAAGTTCTCACAGCAAACACAGCAATTCACAACACAGCACAATCACAGCATAGAATACACAAGATTTTATAGTGGTTCCCCAATCTTTGGGTACATCCACTTTCCCCCTTCGCCTATCTAGCAGTGTACTAGATTCGGCCAAACTTCTCCACTAGCTCAGAACCCAACTAGATTCCTACACCTCAGGCCCAAAGCCTTACACTCAGCCACCAAGGCCTACACTCAGCCACCCAGGCCTACACTCAGCCAATTAAGGCCTACACTCAGAGTTCTTCAACTCCTACACTCAGGCAATCATGCCCTACCCTCAGCCTTTATAATATAGGCTTACAATTCTCTCAGATCCAATGGATCCTACAAGTTAAAATAGAAATACAATTGCTAACTCTACAACTCAGAAAATAAGAGAGGAGTTGAGAGTTTCTTGAAGAGTTCTTGGAAGAACTCAGTTAGATCCAAACTGACTTAGCTTCCTTCAAAGCTTCTTGAGTTAGAACTGAATTAGTCTGAATCTTCTGCAGTTGTTCCTTGACCTCTGCTTCTTGAGATCCAGATGTTTCTGAATCCTTCTTCTCAGCCTTAGTTCCAAAGACTGAATTCTTGATTGGAGCTCTCTCTCTCCAACTTCTTAGATCTGCAGTTGGACTGACAGATCTTCTTGTGTTGATCCTCTGTGTATCACTTCTTGATTTAATCTGATCAACTACTTTAAGTATTCTCTCAAGCTGTAACTCTTGTTTCTCAATCACAACAACTGTTTCTGTAAACTATGGATGCCTATTTATAGGCTTCCTTCATGGTAACCGGCTGGTCCGGTTCATAACAAACTTCTGATTTCTCTGACAGTTGCTGTAGACCGGCTGGATCGGCAGCTGTCATGTCAACCAGTCACTTCTTGAAATTCTCTAACTGTCAGATAGTGTCGAGACTTTCTGTTCTTAAGTGTCGACACTTATAGACTAAGTGTCGACACATGTTGTGTAAGTGTCGACACAAGTCTACAAGGTGTCGACACAATTCCTTGTATGTCTCGACACAGATTCTTCTGCATGTGTCGACACTGAAATTGAGTGTCGACACAAATACTTGTACTTCATTCTTTAACTGTATTCTTCTAAGTGTCGACACATGTTCTTTGTGTCGACACATCTTCATGTGTTGAAACTGTCAAGTGTCGACACTGCTTCTTGGTGTCGACACAAGTCTTCACTTTTATTTCTTCAGCTGAGTGTCGACACATTCTTTTAGTGTCGACACTTGTACTTAGAATATTTTGTAACTTTTCTGTTCTTTGCTAAGTGTCGACACAGCTTCTTGTGTCGACACTTTCTTCAAGTGTAGAGTCTTCAATTAAGTGTCGACACATTATGCTGAGTGTCGACAGTTTCTTCAAGTGTTGACTCTCCTGGTTGTGTGTCGACACATTGTGCTGAGTGTCAATACTTTCTTCAAATACTGACTCTTCAGCATAGTGTCGACACATTGTGTTGAGTGTCGACACTTGTACTTAGATTCTGCAAACTTTTGCTAAGTGTCGACACATCTTCAAGTGTCGACACTTTCTGGTGTAGACTTAGCTCTTCTAGGTGTCGACACTTCTGCTAAGTGTCGACACTGCTTTTCTGCATACTTCTTCACTGAGTGTCGACACAGCTCCAAGTGTCGACACTTTCTGTCTGGTGTCGACTCTTCATCCCAGGTGTCGACACAATGACTCCAAGTGTCGACACTGCTTGTCTGGGTGTCGACACAAGCTTTCTCAAGTGTCAACACTTTCCCTCTGGGTGTCGACACATGGACTTAGAAACTTTTAGCTTCAGTCTAGTGAATACCTAACCTGCACAAGTAACTCAAACAAACATCAAATACATTATGATGCATATCATTGAGTTAGGTGAGGCTTCTTCAAATCAGGTACATTTGACCAATGTACCCAACAATCTCCCCCTATTTGGAGAAGTCATAACCCTTAGTCAATGATATACATCACTCATAATTAAAAATTAGAGAATGATGTAAAGCAGATATATATCAACAGGGTATACTTAAACATGTAATAAAGCACACATGTATACTCATTCAGCATTACAGAACAACCAAGAATTAGACACATTCTACTGAAGCAATCATGAAATATATTTATCAAAAACTGTCCAAACATTGTGTTCAATACATTGTCAATGATTTACAAAAAAAAAAATTTAGATGTAACAAATTACAACATTCTTCAGTCTAATCTTAATCTAATTCTACTCTGGTTCTTTTATAACTATGCCTTTCCCATCTTGTATTTTGGCTTTTACAGCAGTAGCAGCAGCAGGCTCAGTATCAGCAACCTTCTTCCCTTTGGAGTCCTTCTTCTTAAGTTCTTCAGCCTTGATTTTCTGCCTTTCAAAATAATGATAGGGCTTAGGAAAGTACTTGCTAGGCTCCACAGCTGTAGGAGGTAGCTTTCCTAACTTAGCCTTCCTTCTATACTGGACAATGGCTTCCTGCCTGATCTCATGCTTCCTCCATTCTGCTTCTGAGAACCATTTATTCCTTTCATGAGCATTGTCCTTGGCTGCTTTCCAGGCTGTGAGAATGATGTTCCTAGAAGTAGGGCTCCACTGTTCAAAATCTGGTTTTTGCTCAGCTAGTTCCCTGAACTTCTTCTTTGACAGCCTTGTCTCTTCTTCTTTGTCCATAGCCTCTTGCATGGCTGCTGTAATAGGTTGAACAACCTTTTCCAGAATAACATTTGGCTTGCCAGCAGTTGGGCTATACATTGTGCTTATCTCAGCATGAACCATGTCAAAATCTGGAGGTGGATAGATCACCTGAGCTACATCCTATTGCTCTCCTCCAAGATATACACTGTGAATACCAGATTCAGCTACATTGTCATCATCACACAGGGGAGGATAGCCCAGTGTAGCTCTGATGGAATTAGAAATCCATTTGGCATGGTCAGAGCTAGCTTTGACTAACACCCTCTCCCCCTTTATGACTTCTTGTTCTACATGATCTCTCACATCATCCTTTTGGAATCTGATTTGGCTGTCCAAGTACCTGATTCCCTCTTTAAAGAAAGGTCTAAGCTTGGTAAGTTGTTCTGAAATGACCTTTTGTGAATCCTTAATGACAGTCTTGACAGCAGCAATTTCTTCCTGAAATACTTTATCAAATTCAGCTTTGGCAGCAGCAGATGATGTTGAAGGTGCAGCAGACTTACTCTTCAGTTCAGTGACTATTGCATTGTGAGAAGCTGTCAGATTATCATTCATTCTCAATTGATTTTCCAGCACATAGCCTTGCTTCTGTGCTATATCATCTACTTGAGACTTTATTTTCTCTTGATGGGTTGCCAGATAGACCACTGCATTAGCATCCTTTGTAAAACAGTCAGTCATCTCCTTTTTATTAAGGTTCATTTCAAACCTTATGGACTTGATTTCCTGAGCCAGATCAGATTGTAGGGACTTTTGGCTTTCATCAATATATGTCTCTATAGCCCTCCTTTGCTCATCCAGCTTAACTTGCATTGCTACCATTAATCCACTGTAATCAGTGGATGGAGCTTGTTGGACTAGAGAGTGTTGAGCAACAGTTTGTAGAGCCTTCTTATAGCTCTGACTCCTTCTTTTGAATACAAAGAACTGCTTCTTCTTAGCTTGCTCAGTCTCATCATCCTCAGACTCTGAAGTACTTGCAATATTCACCCTGTCCTTAGGGCTTGAGGGTTTGTCAGCTTGCACATCAAGTGCCTTTTCAGTATCTAGCCTAATAGGCTCTTCCTGATCTTCCAAGATCTCCCCCTCAATAGCAGCACCTTTCTCTCCTTCAACAGCAGCACCCTTCTCTTCTTCAGCAGCAGTATTGTCCATGTCAAAATCCTCTTGATCTAAATTCAGAAATAGATCTTCCATTGTATATTCTGGGGGTGACTGAGCAGGAGATGTACTGGGTACATTAACTACAGCAGATGTGTCTTGGAGAACAACATCTGGTGCTTGGTTTGCTTGCTGAGTTTGCTGATGAATATCAGACAAATCAGAATCTATTATAGAAAAATCTAAAGTATTGAGGTCAGAAAGTACCTCTTGGATAATGAGAGTAGCTTGCTCACTCTCCAGTGTAGAGGGTTGTTCTACAGCTGGAGGCTCCCCCTGGATGTCAGCTGGCTCTTGAGGAGCAGGTGACTTCTCTGCAGCCTCATCCTCATGATTATCAGGAGTGAAAACCACATGTTCTTCACTACCTGAGCTGCTGGAGGACTCCTGAGTCACAGCAGCTATTTTCCTCTTCTTCTTTGGAGGGGAATCATTCTTAGAAACTTGTTTCTCAGGGGTGGTCAATTCCTTTGACAGCACCCTTTCCCACCTGGAGAAGATCCTCATGTCCATCCTTCTCATGTGGTTGATTTTGCTACCTGCAGCAGAGCTCATTACCTCTGGTATTGTACCAGCCAGGTAGAGACTAAGTATCCTGCCCAGATTGGGCTTCTTCAGACTTTCCTTTACTTTCTCAAACACAACCATGGACCAGTCTGTTTTGAGGTTGAAGATGATTCTAGTCATAACACTGAACATGGAGGCTGACACCCTGTCATGCCCTCCAGTCTTGCTGAGGAGTACTTTGCCCACAATTTCTGACAGAAACTTTCCTTGAGTATTCATTCCTCTCCTGTTGAATACTGATCCTATCTTTAGCTTAGGATCTAGTCCACACCAGGTAAGTGCTTCCCTGGTCTTAGATGTTGTTACTTCCTCTTCTTCCTGAACTTTAGGTAGCTGAAGTACCTTTCTCAGAGACTTGGGTGAAATCTTGACCTTGGCGCCATGCACCCTTGACTTGATTCTGTAGCCTGAGTCATCTACAGACGCTCCAGTAAGAAATTCAATAACTTCCTTCTTCCAAATTTTGGTTGGTTCTGAAACCAAGAACTCCTAATCCTGAATCGGTGACTAGGGTTACCACCGACTTGATTTCTTGATCGCCATCGTCAAAAGCACCTCGCACGAGCTCATACCCTTCGTTAACATTCTCCTCGAGCTTGGGAGCCATTAGGGTTTGAAGATTTAGTCTTGAGAAGAGAGAAATGTCGACACAAGAGTTTTGGTCTCGAAACTTTTGAAAGCGTGTCGACAAACAAAGACAGAATCCTATTTATACCTTTCTGGTTTGAAGACGAACAGGCGGGATGGATTACTAAAGATGTGTCGACACTGTCAATAAGTGTCGACACTGAATTATAATGTCTCGACACACATGTGTCGACACAAGTTTAGTCAACAGATTTTAAGTGTCGACACTTGGTTAAGTGTCGACACCACATTACTCGACATGTAGTCGAGACTTTACTTAGAAAATTCTGAGTAAAACTTAAGTGTCGACACCTTATTGGATGTGTCGACACCTACTCGACATGTGTCGACACTAACATTCTGAAGTGTCGACACCAGCTTCCTAGATGTGTCGACACCATTTTCCTGAAGTGTCGACACCTACTATTCTGTGTCGACATAGACTTGTCTATGTGTCGACACCTTTTTACTTAGCCAAATTTTAGTTCTGTAAACTTAGTCTAAGTTTATCATACCTAGTTCAATTTTGAACCTATTGAACTTAGCTTCTTCTAAGGGCTTAGTGAACATATCAGCTATCTGATTATCAGTTCTAACATATTCAAGTGCAATATCATTTCTTTCTACATGCTCTCTAAGAAAGTGATATTTAATCTCAATATGTTTAGTTCTACTATGTGATACAGGATTGTTAGCTATTGAAATAGCACTAGTAGAATCACAGTAAAGTGGAGTTCTACTTACCTGAAATCCATAGTCTTCTAACTGATGTTGAATCCACAGAAGTTGAGCACAGCAACTTCCTGCAGCTACATATTCTGACTCAGCTGTGGAAATAGCCACACTAGTTTGCTTCTTACTGCTCCATGAAATGAGTCTTCCACCTAGGAATTGACAGGATCCAGTAGTGCTCTTTCTATCTTCTTTACATCCTGCAAAGTCTGCATCTGAATAGCCTATTAGATCAAAATCTCCATTCCTAGGAGTACCAGAGGCCTAGATAAGGAGTGCCCTTTAGATATCTCAAGATTCTCTTGACTGCTGTCAAGTGAGACTCTTTAGGGCAGGCTTGATACCTGGCACAAACACATGTAGCATACATAATATCAGGCCTACTTGCAGTCAAGTATAGTAGGGAGCCAACTATCCCTCTATACAAGGTTTCATCTACAGGTTTCCCTGCATCATCCTTGCTTAGAGACATACTTGACCCCATAGGAGTCTTCATGGTACTGGAGGAATCCATACCATATTTCCTTATGAGTTCTAGGGTGAACTTGGACTGACATATGGATAAACCATTTTCAGTCTGTTTAACTTGGAGACCCAAGAAAAACTTCAGTTCTCCCATACTACTCATCTCAAATTGACTTTGCATAAACTTTGCAAACTTTTTGCAAAGGCTACTTTCAGTAGACCCAAATATAATGTCATCTACATATATTTGGACAAGTATTACTTTGCCTCTAGATTCCCTAAGGAATAGAGTCTTATCTATTTTCCCCCTTGAGAACTTGTTCTCAATGAGGAAACTAGATAGGGTTTCATACCAAGCTCTAGGTGCTTGTTTTAACCCATATAATGCTTTCCTAAGTCTATACACATAATGAGGTAAAGTTGGATCAACAAAACCTGCAGGCTGCTCCACATAGACTTCTTCTTTCAAATTACCATTTAGGAATGCTGACTTGACATCCATTTGGTATACCTTGAATCCTTGATAGGTTGCATAGGCCAAGAACATCCTTATGGCTTCCAGTCTGGCTACTGGAGCAAAGGTTTGATCAAAATCAATACCTTCTTCTTGCCTATATCCTTTTGCAACCAGTCTTGCTTTATTCTTTATGATGACCCCTTGTTCATCTAACTTATTTCTGTAGATCCACTTAGTTCCTATAACATTGTGGTCTTTAGGCTTTGGAACCAGCTCCCAAACCTTGCACCTTTTGAACTGATTAAGTTCTTCTTGCATAGCTTCAGTCCACTGTGGATCTTGTATAGCTTCTTCAAATTTCTTTGGTTCTATTTGAGACAGAAAACTTGAATATACTACAGCATTCTGATTTCTGCTCCTTGTCTGAACACCTTGTCTTGGATCTCCAATAATTAGCTCTACTGGATGATCTCTTAGATGCCTGGTGGCTGGAGGCATCCTTGCTTCTGGTTGTACTTCTACAGCATCTTCATCATGCTGAGTTCCTTGTACTTCTTCAGCTCCTGGTACATGTAGTTCTCCCCCTGGACATAAGCCATCTTCTTCTACTTGCTGTCTTGCAGCAGGTACATCTTCTATGGTTAGCTTGTCCATCTTCTTAGTAAGACCTGTGGGGCTGCACACACTACTAGACAACTCATTGTTAATTAGTTGTGTTTCATCAAAAACTACATACACAGACTCCTCTACAACTTGTGTAGTCAAGTTGTAGACTCTATAAGCCTTACTATTATTGCTGTACCCAACAAATACTCCCTCTTGGGATTTGGCAGCAAACTTAGTTAAGTAAGACTTTCCATTGTTAAGTATGAAGCATTTGCAACCAAAAATCCTGAAATAGGATAGGTTTGGTTTCCTGCCTTTCACAACTTCATAGGGGGTCTTGTTTAACCTTTTAGTGATGGTAGCCCTATTTATCACATGGCATGCAGTGTTAACTGCTTCAGCCCAGAAATATTCTGGCAGTGATGAATCACTTAATAGGGTTCTACCAGCCTCTATCAAGGTCCTATTTTTCCTTTCAGCAATGCCATTTTGCTGAGGTGTTCTAGGTGAAGAGAATTCTTGAAATATCCCATAGTCTTCACACAGCTTTGTCATGCTTTCAGACTGAAACTCAGTACCATAGTCACTTCTAATTTTGACCACTGTACAGTTCATTTCATTCTGAATTTGCTTAACAAAGCTATAGAAGACAGTAGGTGTTTCAGATTTCTGCTTTAAGAAGAACACCCAGGAAAACCTTGAGTAGTCATCAACAACTACAAAGGTGTAGACCTTCCTACCTAAGCTGTGAACTGGCATTGGACCAAATAGATCCATATGCAAGAGGTATAAACACCTCACAGCATCTTTGTTGTCTAAGCTTCTAAAGGTGGATTTAGTCTGCTTGCCCTTTTGACAAGCTGAGCAAATGCCATCTTTGACACACTTAACTTGAGGACCATTCCTCACTAACTCTTTGCTAAAGAGTTTGCTAATAGTCTTGTAGTTAAGATGAGCTAGCCTCTTGTGCCACTTGACACAATGAGAGATTGTCTCATTAGCTACAAGATAGACAGGAGAACCATTGTTCTCAATCATAATGTCTAAACAATAGACATTCCTCTTTCTATATCCTGTCAAAATGATCTCTTGATCACTTGACCTCTTGATATGACAACCATTTTTAACAAATGAGATGTCATACCCTACATCACTTAACTGACTTATACTAATGAGGTTGTGTTTCAACCCTTTAACATAAGCCACTTGAGTAATGGTAACAAGGTTTGAAGAGATGTTACCAAACCCTTTGATGATTCCTTTTTCAGAACCACCAAAGGTCACTTTAGGACCATTTTTGATTGGAAAGTAGTCCTTCAGTAGTCCCCTTGTTCCAGTCATATGTCTGGAACATCCACTATCCAAGTACCATGTTGGGGTATGACCACTTGGATTCACCTGCAAAACAAATTAATGAACCTTAGAACCCAAAGTAAACTTGGGTCCTTGGTGATTGTTAGTATGCAACTTGACATAGCTACCTACTGGCTTTCCATCAGGTAACTTGCTACTCAACTTGGCACTGGCATTGTGCCAACAATCCAAGGCAAAGTGGCCAACCTTGCCACAGCACCAGCATTCAAACTTGTTGTACCTTTGCTTAGATACAACCTTTGCTGTCTTGACTACAGCAGGCTTGTTGAATGTTGGGGCTTTACCCTTGGACTTGAACTTGGACTGTACAGTCCCTGCAGGTCTAACAAAACCTAGTCCAGCTTTGCCTTTTTGATGAACAAATTCATCAATTAGTGGTAATACTGATTTAGGTTTTGAAAACCTGGCAGCAAGTTCTTTTTCCTTCTGGAGATTGATCTCCAGTCTCTTAATTTGATCATTCTTAAATGTAATAGTACCCATCTGAATCACTGTAATGTGTTTCAGCCTGGCTACTTCATTCAGTTTTTGATCATACTGTTTTTCAAAATCTGTTGCAGCTGCCTTGAGATCAGCAATCTCCTTTGCCTGACTTTTGGCAAGGGACTTGCTTTTCTTATAGGCTTGCAATAGTACTTTATATTCATCTAAGAGCTGATGAATATCTTCCTCAGATTCAGAAACACTTCCATCACTTGATGAAGATGAATCTGACTCTGAACTAGAACTGAAATCTGAACTTTGAGTTGGACTTTGTACCTGACTAGGTCCTGGCTGCTCCAGGATTTTGGTACTTTCAGTCAATGCCATCAGTCCTTGGCACTGACACTCTTCTTGTTCATAGATTGATTCCATGATCTGCATAAACTCTTCTTCTTCTCCAGCAAATAGCCCTATGTAGGCTTCAGCATCTGTCTCAGTATCTGAAGAAGAAATGTCTGAAAGAGTCTTCTCATTCTTTGCAACAAAGGGCTTCTCCTTCTTTCCTTTGAAGTGAGTCTTCTTTTTGTCACTGGATTCTTTTCTTCTCTCAGGACAATCTGCAATTACATGACCCTGTCTATTGCAGCAGTAACACACTATCTTAGACCCAGTTGCCTTGCTAGTCTTTGTCTTTTTCTTGTCCTTCTTTGAAGGCTTCTTCTCCTGATACTGTACTTCTTTCCCTTTGGAAAATGAAGGTCTGGACCTCCACTGTTTCTTCTTCAGAAATTTTTGAAAATGTTTGGTGAATGCAGCAAAGTCTTCATCACTTTCACTGCTTGTAGACTTTGTGCTCACAGACTCATCTGATTCTGATTCAACTACCTCTGGGGGAGGAGTTGATGACTTAGTCCTTCCCTTTCTAGGTACTTCTGTCTTGAAGGCAACAGTCCTTTCCCTGTGCTCAGTCCTTGTTGACTTTTCCTCCTCTTTTCTCACAGACAACTGCATCTCATAAGATAACAATTTGCCAAACAGTGTGGGAGGAGGAATTTCTCCCAACTTTGCCATTTCCCTTATGGCACAGATCTTGGTGTCCCAATCTTTGGTTAGGGACCTTAAGAACTTATCATTCAATTCATAGTTTGTGAACTCTCTTCCATAGGACATGAGTTCATTAACAATTCTGTAGAACTTTTTGTAGCATTCAGTGATGCTATCTCCTCTTCCTTGCCTAAAGCTCTCATACTCTTGATTAAACAAGGACTTCCTATCTTGCCTAACTTCTTCAGAACCTTCCATATAGACAATGAGGGTATCCCACATTTCTTTTGCTGTTTTACAGTGAATTAGGTTCTGAAAAGTTGCATCATCAATGGCACTTACTATTATGTTTTGTGCCCTTTTGTCCATAGTGGCTAGGACAATTTCATCCTTGGTCATCTCAGAGAAATCCTTTGGAGTCCTCTGATTTGCATCCAATACTGAGATCTTCATGAGCACATATGGCCCCTCTTTGACTGTGATGTAGATCCTAGGGTCAGAGGCTTCCATGAACAGCCTTACCCTTTCTTTCCAGATTCCAAAAATCTCTTTTCTGCATATGGGCAGTTTCATTGAACCCAATTCCTTGTGATTCTCTGAAGAACCCATGTTTCTTGATTTTCTTGAAACTGTGTTCTGACTTATCCTAAATCTGCCAAACTGGATCTCCTCAGACAGTTAGTCCTTTTTGAGGAACCTGGCTCTGATACCACTTGAAAGATATGGTACCTAAACACCTAGAGGGGGGGGGGGTGAATAGGTGACCAAAACCTTTTTAAAACTTTGTTGGCAGCACAACAGTTTATAACACAGATTTCTGAATAAGTTCTCACAGCAAACACAGCAATTCACAACACAGCACAATCACAGCACAGAATACACAAGATTTTATAGTGGTTCCCCAATCTTTGGGTACATCCACTTTCCCCCTTCGCCTATCTAGCAGTGTACTAGATTCGGCCAAACTTCTCCACTAGCTCAGAACCCAACTAGGTTCCTACACCTCAGGCCCAAAGCCTTACACTCAGCCACCAAGGCCTACACTCAGCCACCCAGGCCTACACTCAGCCAATTAAGGCCTACACTCAGAGTTCTTCAACTCCTACACTCAGGCAATCAAGCCCTACCCTCAGCCTTTATAATATAGGCTTACAATTCTCTCAGATCCAATGGATCCTACAAGTTAAAATAGAAATACAATTGCTAACTCTACAACTCAGAAAATAAGAGAGGAGTTGAGAGTTTCTTGAAGAGTTCTTGGAAGAACTCAGTTAGATCCAAACTGACTTAGCTTCCTTCAAAGCTTCTTGAGTTAGAACTGAATTAGTCTGAATCTTCTGCAGTTGTTCCTTGACCTCTGCTTCTTGAGATCCAGATGTTTCTGAATCCTTCTTCTCAGCCTTAGTTCCAAAGACTGAATTCTTGATTGGAGCTCTCTCTCTCCAACTTCTTAGATCTGCAGTTGGACTGACAGATCTTCTTGTGTTGATCCTCTGTGTATCACTTCTTGATTTAATCTGATCAACTACTTTAAGTATTCTCTCAAGCTGTAACTCTTGTTTCTCAATCACAACAACTGTTTCTGTAAACTATGGATGCCTATTTATAGGCTTCCTTCATGGTAACCGGCTGGTCCGGTTCATAACAAACTTCTGATTTCTCTGACAGTTGCTGTAGACCGGCTGGATCGGCAGCTGTCATGTCAACCAGTCACTTCTTGAAATTCTCTAACTGTCAGATAGTGTCGAGACTTTCTGTTCTTAAGTGTCGACACTTATAGACTAAGTGTCGACACATGTTGTGTAAGTGTCGACACAAGTCTACAAGGTGTCGACACAATTCCTTGTATGTCTCGACACAGATTCTTCTGCATGTGTCGACACTGAAATTGAGTGTCGACACAAATACTTGTACTTCATTCTTTAACTGTATTCTTCTAAGTGTCGACACATGTTCTTTGTGTCGACACATCTTCATGTGTTGAAACTGTCAAGTGTCGACACTGCTTCTTGGTGTCGACACAAGTCTTCACTTTTGTTTCTTCAGCTGAGTGTCGACACATTCTTTTAGTGTCGACACTTGTACTTAGAATATTTTGTAACTTTTCTGTTCTTTGCTAAGTGTCGACACAGCTCCTTGTGTCGACACTTTCTTCAAGTGTAGAGTCTTCAATTAAGTGTCGACACATTGTGCTGAGTGTCGACACTTTCTTCAAGTGTTGACTCTCCTGGTTGTGTGTCGACACATTGTGCTGAGTGTCGACACTTTCTTCAAATACTGACTCTTCAGCATAGTGTCGACACATTGTGTTGAGTGTCGACACTTGTACTTAGATTCTGCAGACTTTTGCTAAGTGTCGACACATCTTCAAGTGTCGACACTTTCTGGTGTAGACTTAGCTCTTCTAGGTGTCGACACTTCTGCTAAGTGTCGACACTGCTTTTCTGTATACTTCTTCACTGAGTGTCGACACAGCTCCAAGTGTCGACACTTTCTGTCTGGTGTCGACTCTTCATCCCAGGTGTCGACACAATGACTCCAAGTGTCGACACTGCTTGTCTGGGTGTCGACACAAGCTTTCTCAAGTGTCGACACTTTCCCTCTGGGTGTCGACACATGGACTTAGAAACTTTTAGCTTCAGTCTAGTGAATACCTAACCTGCACAAGTAACTCAAACAAACATCAAATACATTATGATGCATATCATTGAGTTAGGTGAGGCATCTTCAAATCAGGTACATTTGACCAATGTACCCAACACAAGCCATCACAACTGTTCTCCACCCGGCCCAACGGTCCGTGCACTCAGGGCACATTCTTGGTGTTCTGGCAAATCTCTTGCCCACCACCGTATCAGGGTCACCACCCAACGGTAAATCTCCTGAGCATTTACTCCATGGCGTGCAGCCAGAGTTAGTCTTCCTACACCGGGATGGCCCGTAGCCCCCCATTGTACCATGGCGCGTAGGCCGAAGACTCTTGCTATGCGCTCCAACAGACCGCACCTTTTGGTCTCACGTCGGACGGACATAGCGCAGGTCGGATCCTCCACCCCCCGTTGCTCAAATCGCCTTGCCTTCTCCGAGTACAGCGTACTCATGGCTATAACAAAGGCGCAGGTCGGTCTCACCAATCCTGTTCTTGGCATTCAAGCCTGGGTATTTCTCTATACCCATTTCTTTAGCACAACAGCGGGTCTTTCCTGGACCTCCCAGTACTTCCTGTGACTCTCTCCACAGGTGGACACCGCATAAGAACAAATGTCAGGGGTCTTTCCTGGCTATCATGCCAGTACTTCCTGTTACTCGCTTCACAGGTAGACACCCTACGACATCAAGCATCACAAAGGGCATTTCCTGGTCACACCAGTACTTCCTGTGCCTCATTCACAGGTTGGACCCAAAAACATAACATGGCTAATTTTCCTGGGCTACCCCTCCAGTACTTCCTGCTACTCCTTTTCGCAGGCATAACCCGTTAACGTCTTACACTACACGTTATCATGGAGTCTTCTCCGGTTCGTATGCAACATCACCAATCCAGACCAACCTGTCCAGATGGGCTTCACACAGCATGCCTATTCCGTACTCCATTTCCGGATCTATATGCTAACAAAGGGGATTTCAAGCATCCACCCAAAGATTCCCAAAATCAGCCACCTCTTGGTGGGGGAAATCAAAAGATAGGCCAAAAAGAAGCCTTCACATGGCTAGGAAGAAAAGTCGTTACCCTTGACGACCGCTTCGGTGCCATGACCTCAAAGCTTGCTTGAAAGACTCGCAAGAGCGTTTCCTTCGCAACGCCGGCTTCGGATTTCTCGTCGGTAAACCCAGCACCACCAGCAGCAGCCCCCTTTTCTTCTTCCTCCTCCTTTCTCTCTCTCTTTCTCTCTTAACTTGAAGAAAGATCAAGTCCAAGTAAAATGAGAATCACTTCTCAGATTTCGGCCTTAAGAAAAAGAGGAAGAATCTTCAGCCCTTGGATCCCAGCTGAAGGAATGGACGACCACAAAACTGCCAAAAATGCTAAATTTGACCTGACACGGCCTGTGACACAGCCGTGTCCCAGGCCGTGTGCCTCAAGCGGTGGTCAACCGACCTATCCAAACCAGTGACACGCCCATGGGAAACGCCCGTGTCATGGGCCGTGTCACCAACACGCCTTCAGACACGCCCGTGTCTGTGGCCGTGTGCCTGGGCGAAAAAATCCCAAAACATCCCGAGACTTCACACGGCCTGTGACACGCTCGTGTCCCAGGCCGTGTGCCCAGACACGACACAAAGACACGCCCTGTCGAAAACCTTCGTCGGGCTGAGTTCGTCGACCCGATTTGACATGCCCTGTGACCTGCCCGTGTCACAGGCCGTGTTCAACCTCTCGACACTCAACACTCGACACTCGACGATTGTCGAGCAAAAGTCGTCGAGCACACGACACGGCCTTGGACACGCCCGTGTCCTGGGCCGTGTGCCCCCCTCTCCACACATCGTCGAGCGAAAAATCGTCGACACAATGGCCGATCGTCGACACAACCTCGACATGCCCTGCGACACGCCCGTGTCGTATGCCGTGTCCTCTGACACGCCCTGGGACACGCCCGTGTCCCAGGTCGTGTCACCCAAAAATTCCTGTTTCAGAAATTGGGACTGTTACACCGACCTTGCGAAACGGTTCTTAACGAAGTATTTTCCGCCCGCCAAAACTGCAAAGTTGCGGGCGGACATTTCTTCATTCGTGCAGAACAATTCTGAGTCTCTTTTTGAGACTTGGGAGCGCTTTAAGGAATTCCTTCCGCAAGTGTCCGCACCACGCGGTGCCTGCGTGGTTGCAGGTCCAAATCTTCTACAATGGGCTTAACTATCAGACGCGTCAAATGATTGACACGGCTGCCGGGGGTACCTTGAAAAATAAGACCCCCGAGGCTTCCCAAGCTATTATTGAAGAGATGGCTATGAACGCCTACCAATGGAACGTCCCGTGGGGACGTCCCAAGCAGGCGGCCGGCCTCTTTGAAGTGGATGTCACTGCCCACTTAGCCCTTCAAGTTGAAAGGCTGACGAAGCAGGTGGCGGAGATGTCTGCTGCCTCCACCACTCCTCCTTGGGCGATTCCCCCTAATGCCGGCGTAGCAAATGAATTCGTAGACTACGTGGGAAATGCTGGGCGACCTTCCTTCAACCCCAACAACAACCCTTATAGCAATAACTATAATCTGGGTTGGAGGAACCACCCCAACTTCTCATGGAGCAAAGCGAATAATGCGTAGTGCCCGCCCAATTCTTTCACGCCCGGATTTCTGCCGCCTCCCCCTCTTCCAAAACCCTCCCCAATGGAGGAGAATTTTTCGAAATATATAGCTTCCAACGAGTCAAATATCCGGAACATCACCGGATCGCTAAAAAACTTAGAACTCCAGGTTGGACAGCTAGCGCGAATGATGTCCAAGCGCGCGCTCGGGGCACTGCCAGGAAACACGGAGCCCAATTCCCGGGAAAATATCAACGCTATAACCCTCCGTAGCGGAAAGGAGGTGATCGATCCAAAACGGACCGATCCTCAGGTACATATTTCACCTCCGACCCCTCTTCCCCCTTCTTTGATTACGCCGTCTTTACAAATTTTAAATAAAAAAATTATTTAAACGCCCTTGCCATATCCGCACCAGTTCAATAGTGAGCGTAAGGACGCGCAATATGAAAAATTTATTTTATTTTTAATACAAATTCATATTAATGTTCCCTTCTGCGAGCCAATCTCTCAGATGCCTAAATATGTGAAATACTTAAAACAACTTCTTTCCAATAAACAAAAATTAGAAAATATTTCACATATTTCTCTAAATGTTGACTGCTCAGCGGCTCTTACTAATAAATTGCCCCTAAAAAGAAATTACCCGGGACGGTTCTCCATCCCGTGCCTTTTTGGCAATATATTAGTAAAATATGCTCTTGCAGATTTAGGCGCGAACATTAATTTGATGCCGTTCTCACTCTTTCAAAAATTAGGTTTGGGCACTCCAGCCCCTACTAAAATGCGAATCCAACTAGCGGATTGCTCGGTTAAGTTTCCCGTCGGGGTAGTGGAGGACGTACTTGTCCGAGTTGATAAGTTTATCTTTCCGGTAGACTTCGTCATCTTGGACATCGAGGAGGACACCGATGTACCAATTATACTCGGTCGCCCTTTTCTCGCTACCTCCCGCGCATTAATTGATGTTAGTAACGGTCGTCTCCTACTTCAGGTAGGAGATGACAAAGTTACTTTCTCTATTAATCCCTCCATAGGAGACTCGTCATCGAGCGATGACTTTTGTTATAATTTAGACACATATCTCGGAGATTGTTCTTCCCCTATTTTTGAGTCTACTTTTTTAAATGACGATATTTATGCGCTCGAAAATTTTAACTGCGATGATGATACCTCTATAGACATGCCTTTCGAACCAATTGGTAAGAAAGACATAGGAATTAAAACCTCGTTAGAAGAACCGCCCTGCCTTGAACTCAAACCCCTACCTGATTCACTCAAATACGCCTTTTTGGGAAAAGATGATACACTCCCTGTTATCATTTCTTCGCATTTGAGCGAATCAGAGACTTCCGATTTATTGAGGGTTTTGCTTAAACATCGCCACGCAATTGCATGGCAAATTTCTGATCTCAAAGGGATTAACTCGTCTTTCTGCACCCATAAGATTTTCCTTCTCGATAATTGCCGCAAAACTATTCAGCCGCAGCGACATCTTAACCCAAACATGAAAGACTTCGTTAGGGCAGAAATTATTAAATTATTAGAAGAGGGGATTATTTATCCAATATCAGATAGTACGTGGGTTAGTCTCATTCACGTGGTGCCCAAAAAAGGCAGTCTTACCGTAGTGGAGAATGAGCACAATGAGCTCGTCCCAACTCGTACTGTTACGGGTTGGCGAGTGTGCATCGATTATAGAAAACTAAATGACGCCACCCGTAAGGATCATTTCCCACTACCATTCTTAGACCAAATTTTAGAGCGTTTGTCTGGTCATTCGTATTTTTGTTTTCTTGATGGACTATCGGGGTTTTTCCAAATCCCCATTTCCCCCAATGACCAAGAGAAAAAAACTTTTACCTGCCCGTTTGGTACCTTCGCATATCAAAGAATGCCATTTGGCCTCTGCAACGCGCCCGCTACATTCCAAAGACGAATACTGGCAATCTTTGGCGAGCTGGTAGGAGACATTATGGAAGTCTTTATGGATGACTTCTCTGTTTTCGGAAGCTCTTTCCCGCCCTGTCTTAGTAATTTAGATCGTGTCCTTCAGCGATGCGAGGACACGCATCTTGTTTTAAATTGGGAAAAATATAACTTTATGGTTCGAGAAGGTTTGGTTCTCGACCATATGATTTCGTCTAAGGGGATGGAGGTCAATAAGGCCAAAGTTGAAATTATCGAAAAACTTCCCCCGCCTTCCAACGTTAAATCTATTAGAAGTTTCTTAGGGCACGCAGGCTTTTATAGGCATTTTATTCAAGATTTTTCAAAAATAACAAAGCCGCTTACTCGCCTCTTGGAAAACGAATCAAATTTTGTCTTTGATAGCGAATGCGAGTCTGCAATTAATTTTATAAAACAAAAACTTAACAATTCACCTATTTTAAAGGCGCCCGATTGGACCCTTCCGTTCGAGATTATGTGCGACGATAGTGATATTGCCGTAGGTGCCGTTCTTGGACAACGTATAAACAAATATTTTCATCCTATTTACTACGCTAGCACGACACTCACTTCCGCACAAGGAAATTACATGACAACGGAAAAGGAACTTTTAGCCGTCGTTTTTTGCTTTTGATAAGTTTCGCTCGTATATAACGCAATCCAAAGTTATCGTATTTACCGACCATTCTGCCTTAAAATATTTGTTAGCGAAAACGGACGCCAAACCCCGCCTTTTTCGATGGATCCTCCTCTTGCAGGAGTTCGATTTAGAGATCCGGGATAAGAGGGGCGCAGAAAATTTAGCCGCCGATCACCTCTCCCACTTAGAAAATCCCGCTGCGGAACGTCGAATCTGACATAAATGACAGATTTCCCGAGGAACGCCTCCTAGCCATAACTACTAGTTCATCTTCCCCGCCTTGGTTCGCAGATTTTGCGAACTATTTAGTTACGAGGGTACTTCCAAAAGACTTTTTAAGCCAGCAAAAGAAGAAATTTTTTTCTGATTTGAAATATTTATTTTGGGAGGACCCTTTTCTTTTTCATATCTGCGCGGACCAAGCGGTCCGAAGATGTGTGGCGGGTGTGGAGTGCACACAAATCCTTAGGCACTGCCACGAGGGTCCGGTTGGTGGGCATTATCAAGCTAACCGAACCGCGGAAAGCGCTGGAGGCGGGCTTCTTATGGCCCACTCTATTCAAAGACGCTCACAATTTTGTGCGCACATGTGATAGCTGTCAGCGGTCGGGTAACATCTCTCGTCGTGACGAGATGCCCCAAAATTTGTTTTTAGAATGCAAAGTCTTCGATTTATGGGGCATAGATTCCGTTGGGCCCCTACCTCCGTCTTTCAAAAATAATTATATTTTAGTAGCGGTCGACTACGTATCGAGGTGGGCGGAAGCGCAAGCTCTCCCCACCACCGATGCGCGAGTCATCGTTACATTTTTTAAAAAACTATTTTCTCGCTTCGGCACTCCGCGCGCTATTGTAAGCGATAGTGGGACACATTTCTTCAACACCCAGATGGCTAAGACGTTAGCTAAATACGGCGTCACGCACAAACTTGCCACCCCCTACCACCCGCAAACAAGTGGCCAAGTAGAGGTAGTAAATCGAGAGATAAAGCGCATATTAGAGAAAACCGTTTCACTTAATAGGAAAGATTGGTCCATCAAACTCGACGATGCGTTGTGGGCTTATCGTACCGCATACAAAACTGCAATTGGTTGTACGCCGTATCGATTAGTCTACGACAAAGCGTGTCATCTCCCCGTAGAATTAGAACATCGCGCACTTTGGGCTTTAAAACTTTTAAATCTCGACGTTAGATTAGCCGTCCAAAAAAGAAAACTGCAACTAAACGAGCTCGATGAATGGCGTGCAAATGCTTACAAGAGCAATAAGTTCTATAAGGAGCGTTCTAAGTTTTATCACGACCGAAAACTCAAGCCCCACAAAACTTTTTCTCCGGGCGATCTTGTCCTTCTTTATAACTCACGACTTAGACTTTTTCCCGGGAAACTTAGATCATGCTGGTCTGGCCCCTTCAAAGTTAAAGAGGTTTGGCCATATGGGACTGTACTCGTCTCCTACCCGGATAAAGGCTCGTTTAAAGTGAACCGTCATCGCTTAAAATTATACATAGCAGGCAATCCTGTGGGCGGTAATTTCGAATCCATAACCCTCCTAGATATATAAACTACCAAAATAGTCAAGCTATGCGACTATAAACAAAGCGCTCCTGGGAGGCACCCCATGTTTATCTTTTTCGCTATCTCTTTACCTTTTTCTTTGTTATCTTTCTTCATAATGCAGGGTTCCTAAACTATGCCTTCCCCACCTCCTGTCAGGGAACCTTCTACCCCCTCTCTTTCTTTTCTTTGTATATATTATCTTACCTATTTTGTTCCGCATACTTACGTTACAACATTGTGGACAATGTTGAACTTAAGTATGAGGGTGTTTTCTCACTTTCTTTTTCGCACTTTTATTTTCTGCACTGTATTGAAAATGAAACTTGAAAACGAAAATCCAAAAAAAAAAAATTTTGAAAATGAAAATCCCAAAAACTTAAGGTCTTGTTTTTTTTTCTTTCTTTTTAAACCAAAATTTCCAAAAAAAATTGTAAAACAAAATTCCAAAAAAATAGTGTAATAGTATTGAAAACAAAATTCCAAAAAAATTATAAAACAAAAATTCCAAAAATATTTAGTTACATTTTGTAAAAATCTTTGTAAATATTTTTGTAAATAATCTTTTCTCTCCCCCTTCCTTTTTACCAACATTCTTGTAAATAACCTCTCTTTTTCTCGCAATTTTCGCAAAAACTTAAAAATAAAACTTTTTCGCACTTTTCGCAAAAAATTAAAAATCTACAAAAAAAAATAATAAGTTACAAAAATTCAAAAAAAGAGGAAAACTAAAGAAAAATTCTAACACAAAAAAAGATAATAGATCAAAAACACAAAAAATGATAAAAACTCAAAAAAAACCAAAAAAAAAATTATATTTTGAAACAAATAAATCAAATATATGATCCTTAATTTTCGTGCTATCCAAAAATTTTGCTTTGAGTTTACTTATATGTGAATTTTATTAATTCTCTATTTACTATTCGTTTGTTAATTACTGAGTGAAAAATTTAAATAGCCGAGGTTAAGTTTTAAAGAATTTATTATGCTTTGTCAAAAATTGCGAACTCGTTTTAGGCACTACTTCTAATTTTTCATTGATAGGAGCACGTGTATTATGTTAGAAAATAATGACTATAGGATTCAATTATGTTTACTTTTAGCTTTCTGAAAAATTGGAACTTACAATTTATTAAGGTTGCTCTAAAAATTTTTTTTAATTAAAAATCTAGTTTACTTTTCTCACCTTTCTTATCATGACCTACTTAGCATGATAAAAATTGTTATCCTTAAAAGATCCTATGTCAATGGGAATAAGATTTCGTTCCGTAAACATAGACACCCAATAGCTTAAAAAATTATATGTTATGGAGTTAGAGGATAAAATTCATTACTCCTACACATATACATTGGGTTAAAATTTATTATGAAGTTGAAAAAATGATATTAGGAAAATAAAATTTCATTTTCCTAATAATCCAAAAAGAAAAAAATGGAGGTTCAAGAAAAAATTACCTCGCCTCAAAATCAAAATCCTCTTCAGAAACCAACTTCACCCCCCTTAGCCAATTTCACGATTCTAGAATTAATTCAAAATTTTTTTTGAGAGCATAATTTGTAAATTGCATTATTTCCGATAAAACTCCTATAAGCTAAAAGTTCATATAATTCCAAACTATTTTTGTTAATCTAACCAATACAATTACCGCTTTCTCTTTGATTACATCAAGAAGTCTTTTGGCCAAAACTTTTGCGCTATTTAAATCATCTACATAATTTTAGGACTTAACTCTTACACCCCGTATATTTATTTAGATCTCTCTTATAATTGATTAAGCGGTAGCTAAACTTAGAGTTTTTTCTATTCCTTATAAGTTCACCTTAAACTTTTGCTCTGGAATATCAAAAGCTTAAGTATGGGGGTATTTGATGAATTGTAAATATACCTAGTTTTATGTACATTATATCAGTCGTTTTACTTTATTTTTGTCATTTTTACTTATTTTTGTTCAATAAAATATTTCTTTTATTGTAAATATTTTGCTAATTTATGTTATTTTGTTTTGGAGATAAAAATCAAAAAATCTGCCCAAAATACATATATCACGCCCGTGTACTGTTGGTCACGCCCGTGACCAGGGCGTGACCCGTCAAATGCCAGTGAAATCAAAGATTTTTGAAGAGAAAAGCCTGACACGCCCGGCCACACGTCCGTGTCAATCCGACACGGGGCGTGACCAAGCCCGTATCCATCCCGTTGAAGATCAAGTCTTGCAGCTCGACGAATCACGCTCAACGAGTGTCGACTCAACCCGACACGCCCAGCGTCACGCCCGTGACCTAGGGCGTGACTTCTCCACCGGGCCCAACAAACCGCCGTCGGCGACTCCCGAAGTCAAGAACGCCTTTAATTACCGAACGACACGCCCACCGTCACACCCGTGACCTGGGGCGTGACTGCCGCATTTTCAGCTGCAATGTCAAATCCGTCAGATCACCGAATTATGCTGTTTTATAGTGCTGACACGCCCCCCCCCCCCGACATGCCCGTGTCGGAGGGCGTGTACTTGGAAATTTTTGCCTATAAAAGGGCAGCTGCTGTATGAGTTAGGGGTTCCAATTTTTGAAACCATTTTGTTGACTAGGGCTGCTGTTTGGGGCTTGCTTAGTGCTATGTAAGGATCCCCCTCTCCTTTATAAGTTTGTATGTTTGAGCTCTTGTAATCAACCTTTTTTTTAATAAAAATTGTTATTACTTCATCCTTACATGCTTTGAGATTTCTCCAAAAAGCCTCCTTTTCATCAATCTTACGTACTTTAGTTTTCATTTTGATAATACGTGTATGTATATGAGCTTAAAATGGTGAAATTCATGTTTTTAAAATGAAAATCTTTCCGTTTTATTTTCAATTTTATCAAACTTTCTAGCTGTTACTATAGCCGTTTTTTCCTTATCACATTCTTTAAAATTGATTAAACTTAGAATTTTGCTTCCAAATACGTTCTTATGAACTTGTAAAACGTTAAAAAGGTGGTTTTCATCCCTCTTAACTTAGCTTTTACTTTGTTTTAATTATAAAACTGTTGCTTCTTTTTAGCTTACTCCCACTTTTTAAACCATTTTACAAGGCTATAAGAATGTATAAATTGTTATTTTTATTTTTCATCAACTTTCATTTTAAGTAATTACAAAAAATATTTTCGCTCGAACAATTTTTATTTTCACTTTTTATGCTTTTCTATCAAAATCTAACGGTAAAAATGTAAACGTTTTAATTTTTCGGGCACTTGCCTTTATCTCTTTAATTTGAAAACTTTTTGCTCAAACAATTTTTATTTTGTCTTTTTACGCATTTCTACCACATTCCAGCGGTAGAAATGCAGTTGTATTAATATTTCGATAACTTTGTTTTTCTTATTTTTCGCCCGAGTGCGTGAGTGTATGAGATAATCTTTATCGTCTTAGTTAATTCATGCAAGTGTGTGTGTGTGTGTGTGTGTGTGTTTATTTATGTCGAGTGCGTGAGTAGTTACTTTCAAGTAGAGTGCGTGTGTTGTTTTTAATTTTCCGCCTACTCATTTGAGTTAAATGGCTGGATTTTATTCAAGCAAGCGTGAGTTGTTTTTATTTTTCCTCCTACTCATTTGAGTTAAATGGGTGGATTTTATTCAAGCAAGTGTTTGTATTTTTATTTTCCATCTACTCACTTGAGTTAAATGGCCGGACTGTATTTTCAGTCCTACTCGTTTGAGTAGGACTTGTAATTTTCATTCTTTATTTTTCCGCCTACTCATTTGAGTTAAATGACTGGATTTGATTTTTCGCCTACTCGCTAGGAGTTAAATGGTCAGACTTTATTTTGATGTAAACATTTAAGAAAGCCCTATAATCGCATTTATTTTCTCCTACTCGTTTGAGTAGGACTCGCTTTCATTTCAGTCCTACTCGTTTGAGTAGGACTTGCAATTTTCAGCTTTTATTTCCCGCCCCCACTCGTTTGAGTGGGACCTACAAATTTCAATTATGCAGTTTTCTCTTATGTGTAACTTAGTTTTATTTCTGTCTTTTGTTATATGTTTGAATGAGTGCGGGTGTGTTTATTTGTAATAACTTTTCTAATGTTAGGGTATTTTACTTTTCCTCTTATTTTCTTTATAACCTTTCAGCGAATAGTTTAGGTCGCTCGCTTAACCAAACATATAAGTTATCCCCATTCCGATGAGTGGCTAATTGCTTTTAGCCCTCGGTATCGAAGAGCTTTGAGATCTAAAATGTTTTAAATAACCAAATGTCTAATTTTTCGACTTAATTAAATAACTTAGGGTTTACCCCGGGTTAACGACGCGTAGAACCACATATCGATGTGTGGGCTCTATTTTCGTTATCCATACGCTAGCTAGCCGAGAGGCCGTGCGTATGGACAGATCACCCCGGGGTAAATAGAGTTCCGCACTAACCCTCGAGAGAGGAGGCGCGCTAACTCTACCGGATTGGGTTCCCCACCCAATAGCTAGGTTCTTAGCGTACTGCGGGCATTAAGGGGAATCCTTCGTCGGATGAGAGCCCGGTCGAATAGCCTTAATGTCCAGGTGAGCGATATTCCTAGAGATAGGTGAGTTCATTATTTTGAACCTCCACGGCCAAGTTTCCGCTTTAATTAAATTGAAACTTTAGATCTCTAGTTATTCAAATCTATTTTTAATCCTAACGTAATTCAATACCGGGATTTATCTCTTCATCGTCTATTTTCTTAAATCTATTTCCGTCTTATTTTAATTAAAACCCTCAAACTTACTATTTCGGTAAAATAATAGTGTTTTCGGAGCTGTATGGGTAATCAACCCGTTCCCGGGAATAATACGACCTCGGTATTCTCCCGAATATCGAGTACTACTTGCGATAGGTGCACTTGCCTACGCTAGCAAGCCCGCGACGATCGACTCACCGAACCAACCACAGTAAGAGTCTGTTTGCGGGCCAATCAAAAATTTTGGTAAGGAACTAGGAATCCTTCAGGAGTTCTGCTTTCCAAGAACACCACAACAAAATGGAGTTTCTGAGAGGAAAAATAGAACTCTTATTGAGGCAGCTATAATAATGCCGAGTGATACATCTCTCCCAGAATATTTTTGGGCTGAGGCTATAAACACAGCATGCTATGTTCAAAATAGGGCATTGATCAACAAGTATCACAACAAGACTCCCTGTGAACTAATGAAAGAGAGAAAACCAAATCTGTCCTACTTCAGAATTTTTGGAAGTAAGTGTTATGTCTTGGACAATGGGAAAAATTATCTAACCAAGTTCTCAGAGAAATCCGATGAAGGAATCTTGGTAGGGTATATTCTTCATAGCAAAGCAAACATGATCTACAACTTGAAACATTAGGTTGTAGAAGAATCTATTAATGTAGTATTTGATGAATCATCTGTTTTATGTAATGAAATCTCTAACAGCTCTAGTTTAGGTGTTGTAAAGTCTAGAATGGAAAAAACTAAAAATAAGTGACTCACCTAACATAAAATTAGACATTAGAGACAATATAGAAATTCCTATAGAAGATACTGCAACTGCTCAGGGGGGGAAGAGAATCCCCCTAATCCTCCTACAGTACTAGGTGATGACAGACACCTTCCAATAGCAGTTAGACACCTTAGAAATCATCCTATAAATCAAATAATAAGTGATGTCAATTTAGGAGTAACTACTAGAAGTAGACATCACAATTAGGTTCTATACTCTAGTTTTCTCTCACAGGCAGGACCTAAAAGGTTTGAAGATGCAAATTCAGATCCCAACTGGATTATGGCTATGCAAGAAGAGTTAAATCAATTTGAGAGATGCAAAGTCTAGTGTCTAGTTTCTAGACCTAGTGATCACAATATCATAGGCAATAAATGGATCTATAGAAATAAATTAGATGAGTATGATGTTAGAGCCAAGAACAAAGCTAGATTAGTGGCCAAAGGATATAGACAAGAGGAAGAGTTAGATTATGACCAAACCTTTGCAACTGTAGATAGGCTAGAAGCCATTAGATTATTTTTATCCCATGTAGCATTCAAAGGATACAAGGTCTACCAAATGGATGTAAAGTCAGCATTCTTAAATGGTACACTGAAGGAAGAAGTCTATGTAGAGCGGCCAATAGGTTTTGTTGACCCTAAACACAAAAACTATGTTTTCAGATTACACAAGGCTTTATATAGGTTAAAACAGGAACCTAGAGCATGGTATGAGACCTTCTCTACCTTTCATATAGAGAACAAGTTCTCTAGAGGAAAGATAGACAAGACACTATTCCTTAGGAACATCAAAGGATCAAGCATCTTAGTCCAGATTTATGTAGATGACATAATTTTTGGGTCTACCGATGAGAAACTGTGTAGCAAATTTGCAAGGCTTATGTAAGGCAAGTTTGCAATGAGCAGCATGGGTGAGCTAAAGTTTTTCTTGGGATTCCAAGTTGGACAATCTGAGGATGGAATATCCATCTCTAAATCTAAGTTCACTAAGGAGTTGATTAAGAGATATGATATGGATAATTCTTCTACCATGAGAACTCCAATGAGTTCTACAGTGTCACTACACAAGGATGAATCTGGGAAACCAGTTGATGAAACTTTGTATAGGGGCATCATTGGATCACTCCTGTATTTAACTACTAGTAGGCCAGATATTATGTTCTTAACATGTGTCTGTGCTAGGTACCAAGCAAGCCCCAAAGAATCTCATTATACTGTTGTTAAGAGAATACTGAGATATCTTAAGGGAACACCTGAAAGAAATAGTACCTAATCACCTAAAGGGGGGGGGGGTGAATAGGTAACCTAAATCTTTTTAAATTTACTGGCAGAATAAATCACAGAATTCACAGAACTTTAAACAGCAATCACAACAATAGTCACACACAGAGAACACAGAGATTTTATAGTGGTTCCCCAAGGTCTGGGTACATCCACTTTCCCCCTTCGCCTATCTAGTAGTGTACTAGATTCGGCCTAACTTCTCCACTACTCCTCAGATCCTCAGATCTTACAGCTCAGAACCCCAAACAGGTTCCTACAACTCAGAGTGATCCCACTCCTACAACTCAGGCACACAGCCCTACCACTCAGTCTTCACAAAGACCTACACTCAGTCTTCAACAAGGCCTACACTCAGCCCTCAACAAGGCCTACACTCAGAGAAAAGTATCTCCTACACTCAGGCACAAAGGCCCTACCACTCAGCCTTTATAATTTCAGGCTTACAACTCAGATCCCTAAGGATCTTACAAGAAATTTAAAATTACAAAGAATATAACCACAACTCTGAAAAGAGAGAAGAGTTGTCTGGTTTCTTGATGAGTTCTTGGAAGAACTTTGCTGAGATCAACCTCCCTTGGCTTTCTTCAAAGCTTCTTGAATTAGAACACAGTAGGGTTGAATCTCTATGCAGTTGATCTTCAATCACTACTGACTTAAGAATCAGATCTCAATCTGAAACTTTCTTCATAGCCTGGTTCAATAGCTATTTTCTTAGAAGGAGCTCTCCTCTCCAACTTCTTAGATCTTCTGATCACTTCAATTGATTCTTCAATGAATTGCTTGATCGATCACCATCATCTGTAAAGGAGAAGGGTCTTTATATAGACTTTCTCCAAGGTGACCGGCTGATCCGGTTCCTAATAACTTACTGACAGCTCTGACAGTTGCAGTAGACCGGCTGGGATGGCAGCTGTCAAGTCATCCAGTCACTTCTTGAATTCTCTGTAACTGTCTGAAAGTGTTGAGACAGACAGTATTTAAGTGTCGACACAGATAGACTAAGTGTCGACACAAGTAGACTAAGTGTCGACACTAGCCTTGTTGGTGTCGACACAACTCCTTGTGTTGTTGTATCTGAGTCTCGACACAGCTTCTTCTGAATGTGTCGACACTGATTCTGTGTGTCGACACAAGCCTTCTGTTGAATGTGTCGACACTGATTGAAGGTGTCGACACAAGTAATTCTTCAATACTTTAGCTGTTTTCTGCTGAGTGTCGACACAACTCCTTTGTGTCGACACAAGGCTTCTTGTGTTGAACTTTGTTGAGTGTCGACACATCTCCTTTGTGTTGACACAAGCTTCATGTCTTGAAACTTTGCTGAGTGTCGACACAACCTCCAAGTGTCGACACTTGCCTTCTTGTGTTGAAACTATGTTGAGTGTCGACACAGCTCCTTTGTGTCGACACTTGTACTTAAACTTTGTTGAAATTTGCTAAGTGTCGACACAGCCTCCTAGTGTCGACACTTTTGATGTCGACAAAGTTCTTCTGGGTGTCGACACTACTTCTAAGTGTCTACTCTTGTACTTGTTGACAATTCTCCACTGTGTGTCGACACTGCCTGTATGTGTCGACACTTTGCTTCTGGTGTCGACGCTCCCTTCCTGGTGTCGACACAATTACTTCAAGTGTCGACACAGCTTCTCTAGGTGTCGACACAAGTCTTCTTAAGTATCGACACTTTTCTTCTAGGTGTCTACACATTGACTTAGAAACTTTTAAGCTTTCCATGCAATTACTTAACCTGCATACATCAACTCAAAACACATCAAATACACCATGATGTATATCATTGAGTAGGGTGAGGCTTCTTCAAATCTAGTACATATTTTCCAATGTACCCAACAATCTCCCCCTATTTGGAGAAGTCATAACCCTTAGTCAATGATATACACCATACATAACAAATTCACAGTATGATGTAAAACAATAGTAAATGACAGGGTAAGTACATAAACATGTATAAACAAAACATGTATACACAAATATCTCAGAACAGTAATGTAATAGATTTAACACATATCATATTGTTCTAACAACTTCAACATTTTCATTATTCAAAAGTTTACAGAAAGTTGAATGCAACTGATTACACATAGTAAACTTAAGAAAAATCTCTAACCTAAGACTGCTCAGGCTCCTTGATAACAATGCCCTTTCCTGATTGTATCTTTGCTTGGACTTGAGCATCTTTGTCATCAGCAGGCTTCTTCCCTTTAAGATCTATCTTTTTCTGCTCTTCAGCCTTGATCTTCTGCCTTTCAAAATAATGATAAGGCTTTGGGAAGTACTTGCTAGGCTCCTGTACAGTAGGAGGTAGCTTTCCAACTTAGCCTTTCTTCTGTATTGTACAATGGCCTCTTGCCTATTCTCATGCTTCCTCCACTCCAGATCAGAATACCACTTGCCTCTATCCAGGACATTGTCCTTAGCAGCTTTCCATGCAGTCAAGATGATATTCCTGGAAGTGGGGCTCCATTGTTCAAAATCAGGCCTAAGTTCAGCTTGCTCTCTGAACCTTTTCTTAGATAATTGGGCCTCTTATTCTTTTAACAAAGCCTCTTGTTCTTTTAGTAATGCCTCTGGCACAGGCTGAACCACTTTCTCCAGAATGATATTCTGATTACCCTCAGGAGGACTATACATAGTCTGTATCTCTTGATGTATCATGTCAAAGTCTGGTGGAGGGTATATTACTTGAGCTACTTCAGCCTATTCTCCTCCAAGATAAGCAGGATTTATTCCAGACTCTGCCACATTATCATCATCACATAATGGAGGATATCCAAGGGTGACTCTGATGGAATTTGAAATCCATTTAACATGATCATAGCTGGCTTTGACTAACACCCTCTCCCCCTTTATGACTTCTCTAACAATGTGATCCTTAAGATCATCCTTCTGGAATCGTATTTGATGATTCAGAAAGTTAACTCCATCCTTATAGAAGGGTTTGAACTTCTGAAGCTGTTCTGCAATGGCCTTCTGAGAATTTTCAAGAACAGTTTTAAAATCAGTCAGGCTTTCCTGGAACTTCTTGTCAAAATCTGCTTTGGCAGTTGCACTCTCTACAGGCTGTGCAGTACTTATCTTTTGCATTTCAGTGACAATAGCATTGTGTGAAGCAGTCAGATTATCATTCATTCTTATCTGATTCTCCAGTACATAGCCTTGCTTTTACTGCCAGATCATCAAGTTGTTTCTTGAGATTCTCTTGATGTGTAGCCAGATAGACCACTGCATTTCCTCCCTTATGGAAGCAGTCAGTCATTTCCTTTTTGTTTTGATTGACTTCAAATCTGATAGACTTGATGTCTTGTGCCAGATCATATTGTAGTGACTTATGCCCTTCATCCATATAGGTTTGTAAAGCCTGCCTTTGCTCATCCAGCTTAATTTGCATAGCCACCATCAAAGAACTGTAGTCAGTAGATGGGGCAGGCTGTGGTGCAATTGTTTGCAGCGCCTTTTTATATGTCTGGCTCCTCCTCTTGAAGACTTGAAATTTCCTCTTCTTGGCTCTTGCAGTCTCTTCATCCTCTAAAGCAGATGTGCTGGCTATTTCAACCCTCTCCTTAGGTAGCTCCTCAGCATCCTTATGCACTTCAGGTTCTTTACTAGCTGTATCCTCTTGAGACCTAACCTGCTCCCCCTGAACATCTATCTGCTCCCCCTCAACAGCTGCTTTTTCTACTTCAAAGTCAGTCTGTAATAAGTCTGGGAACAGCTCTTCCAGTGTAAATTCTTGTTGAGGGTGACTTGGAGATTCCCTGATCTTAGGAGAATCTAATACTTCTTTATCTGCTACAGATGTGTCCTCCATGACAACATCCTGGGGTTGGCTATGTAACTGTGTTTGCAGATTAACATTAGGTAATGAATCAGACAAAACTTCATTCTCAATTGGGAAATCTAATTTATTAATTTCAGTTATTACCTCAAGTATTGTCTGAGTGGCCCTTTCACTCTCTAAGGGAATTGGTTCATCCACCAGTAGAGGCTCCCCCTGGAGTGGATCCAGGTGAACTGGGCTAACTGAGGGTAGCTCCCCCTACCTCTGATCATCTTCTTGTCCTGCTGGAGACTGGCCAGCATTTCCAGTTTCTTCATCATCAGGAGTAAACACTACTTGCTCTTCAGAGCTGCTAGAGGATTCTTGAGCCACAGTGGTTGTCTTCTTCTTCTTTTTCTGAGGTGTGTCCTTTACTGGAGTTAGTAGTTCTTTGGTTAAAACTCTATCCTACCTAGAGAAGATTCTCAAATCCATTCTCCTCATATGGTTTATTTTTGAACCAGCAGCTTGGTTCATTACCTCTGGTATACTCCCAGCTAGGTAAAGACTCAAGATCCTACCCATATTGGGTTTCTTCAGACTTTCTTTAATCTTATCAAACAAGACTGCAGACCAGTCAGTATTAAGTTTGAATATAATCCTTGTCATCAGATTGAACATGTGAGCTGAAATTCTGTCATGCCCTCCAGGCTTGCTCAGGATGACCTTGCCAACTATTTCAGACAGAAATTTTCCTTGGATGTTCATTCCTTTTCTATTGAAAACTGATCCAATTTTCAAGTTTGAATCCAATCCACACCATCTTAATGCTTCTCTAGTCTTAGAAGCAGAAACATCTTCTTCCTCCTTTGTTCTTGGTAGTTGAAGGACTTTTCTTAGACTTTTAGGAGAGACCTTCACCTTGGCCCCATGAACTCTGGACTTGATCTTGAGTCCAGATTCATCAAGATTTGTTGCATTTAGAAACTCAAGGACTTCCATCTTCTATATCTTGATCGATTCTGAAACAAGAAATTCTAACCCAGACTCTGCTATTAGGGTTCCCACACCTTTGATATCGGGTTTCGCGTCATCAAATGCGTGTCGCACGAGCTCATATCCTTCATTTATGTTCTCTTCTAGCTTAGGCGCCATTAGGGTTTGAAGAAATTCGAATTTAGAGAATAGAGATGTAGACACACAAGTTTGGTCTCAAAAATCTGGTGAGCGTGTCGACAAACACTAGGGAAACCCTATTTATACCTTACTTGAATCGAAGGTGAAAAGGCGCGCTAACAGACTTGAAATGTGTCCACACTGTGGAAAAGTGTCGACACTTACTCCTAATGTCTCGACACCTATGTGTCGACACCAATATATTCGATAGAATATATGTGTCGACACTTACATATCTCAGCTCAACGATTAGTCGAGACTTTACTCGACGAATTCTAAGTAAATCCTAAGTGTCGACACCACCTTTGATGTGTCGACACCTACTCCTCATGTGTCGACACTAATTCTCTTAAGTGTCGACACTTACTGTCTAGATGTGTCGACATCATTTCTCTGAAATGTCGACACCACTACTCTGTGTCGACACAGACAATTCTGTGTGTCGACACCATTTTACTTAGCCAATTTTTGTAAACTATTCTAAGTTTATCATCCCTAATTCAATTTTAAATTTATTGAATTTGGTTTCATCTAAGGGCTTAGTATACATGTCAGCTAGCTGATTATCTGTATTTATATACTCTAGGGAAATATCTTCTTTTTCCATATATTCTCTTATAAAATGGTACTTTATTTCTATGTGCTTAGTCCTACTATGGGAGACAGGATTATTTGCAATAGAAATAGTACTTGTAGAATCACAAAATAAAGGTGTTCTACTTACTTGAATACCATAATCTTCTAGCTGATGTTGAATCCATAGAAGTTGAGCACAGTAACTTCCTGCAGCAACATACTCTGACTCAGCTGTGGAGATAGCCACACTGGTTTGCTTCTTGCTACTCCATGATATCAGCCTTCCACCTAGGAATTGACAGGTACCAGTGGTACTCTTTCTATCTTCCTTGCAGCCTGCAAAATCTGCATCTGAATAACCTGTCAGTTCAAAATCTCCATTCCTAGGGTACCTAAAGGCCTAGATAAGGAGTGCCCTTAAGATATCTCAAAATTCTTTTGATTGCTGTCAAATGAGATTCTTTAGGGCAAGCTTGGTACCTAGCACAGACACATGTAGCATACATGATATCTGGTCTACTAGCAGTCAAATATAGTAGGGAGCCAACTATCCCTCTATACAAAGTTTCATTTACAGGTTTCCCTGCATCATCTTTGCTTAGAGACATGCTTGACCCCATAGGAGTTTTCATGGTACTGGATGACTCCATACCATACTTCCTTATCAACTCTAGGGTGAACTTAGACTGGCATATGGATAAACTATCCTCAATCTGTCTAACTTGGAGACCCAAGAAGAACTTAAGTTCCCCCATACTGCTCATTTCAAATTGTCCTTGCATTAGTTTTGCAAACTTTTTGCAAAGACTACTTTCTGTAGACCCAAATATTATGTCATCTACATATATTTGGACTAAGATAATCTTGCCTCTGGATTCCCTAAGAAATAGAGTCTTGTCTATTTTCCCCCTTGTGAATTTATTCTCAATGAGGAAACTAGACAGAGTTTCATACCAAGCCCTAGGGGCTTGTTTTAACCCATACAAAGCCTTCCTAAGTCTATAAACAAAATTAGGTTTAGTAGAATCAACAAAACCTGATGGCTGTTCTACATAGACTTCTTCCTTCAGATTTCCATTCAGAAAGGCTGACTTAACATCCATTTGGTATACTTTAAACCCTTGATAGGTTGCATAGGCAAGGAACATTCTTATTGCCTCCAGTCTGGCTACTGGAGCAAAGGTTTGATCAAAGTCAATACCTTCTTCCTGCCTATATCCTTTTGCAACCAGTCTTGCTTTGTTCTTTATAATCACTCCATGTTCATCCAACTTGTTCCTAAAGATCCACATGGTTCCAATAATGTTGTGGTCTTTTGGTTTAGGAACTAGATCCCAGACATTACATCTTTTGAACTGGTTCAGTTCCTCTTGCATAGCCTCAATCCAATGAGGGTCTAGGATGGCTTCTTCAAATTTCTTTGGCTCTACTTGGGATAGAAAGCTGGAGTAGAGTACTGAACTTAGATTTCTGCTCCTTATTTGTACCCCTTGTCTGAGATCACCAATAATTTGATTGGCTGGATGATCTTTTAAATGCCTATTTGCTGGAGGCAGCCTGTCTACTGGTTGTACACCTTCAGCTTCTACATTCTGCAGCTCCTCTTGGTCTTCTTCAGCAACAGGAGCATCTTGTACTCCCCCTGGACAGCAGCCACTATCATTCACTTGCTGACTTGCAGTAGAACCTTCTTCAATAGTAAGCTTCTCCATCTTCTCAGTCACACCTGTGGAGCTGCAAATACTTCTAGACAATTCATTGTTAATGAGTCTGGCTTCATCAAAAACTACATGAACAGACTCTTATACAACTTGAGTAGTCAAGTTGTAGACCCTATAAGCCTTACTGTTGTTGCTGTACCCAACAAAGATCCCCTCTTGGGATTTGGCAGCAAACTTGGTTAAGTAAGACTTATCATTGTTAAGTATATAACATTTACAACCAAAGATCCTGAAATAGGATAGATTTGGTTTTCTGCCTTTCACAATCTCATAGGTGGTCTTATTGTGGCTCTTGGTGATAGTAGCCCTATTAATTACATGACATGCAGTATTAACTGCCTCAGCCCAGAAATATTCTGGGAGAGATGTGTCACTCAATAGGGTTCTACCAGCCTCTATCAAGGTTCTATTTTTCCTTTCAGCAATACCATTTTGCTGAGGTGTTCTAGGTGAGGAAAATTCCTGAAATATCCCAAACTCTTCACAGAGCTTTGTCATACTATCAGACTGGAATTTAGTACCATGGTCACTTCTTATTTTGACCACTGTACTGTCTAACTCATTCTGAATTTGTTTGACAAAACTATAAAAGATACTAGGTGTTTCAGATTTTTGCCTTCGGAAGAATACCCAGGAAAACCTTGAATAATCATCTACAACCACAAATGTGTAGACCTTCCTACCTAGGTTGTGAACTGGCATAGGACCAAATAGATCCATATGCAAGAGGTATAAACACCTCATAACATCTTTGTTCTCAATGCTATTAAAGGTGGATTTGGTCTGCTTGCCATTTTGACAAGTTGAGCATATCCCATCCTTTATACACTTAACCTGAGGACCATTCCTCACTAACTCTTTACTAAAGAGTTGGCCAATTATCTTATAGTTAAGATGAGCCAGCCTCTTGTGCCATTTAACATAATGTGAGACTTTCTCATCAACTATAAGACAAATAGGAGAAATAATGTTCTCACACATAATGTCTAGACAATAGACATTTCTCTTCCTATACCCTATCAAAATGATCTTTTGATCACTTAACCTACTGATATGACAACCATTTTTGACAAATGAGATGTCATATCCTACATCACTCAGCTGACTTATACTAATTAGGTTGTGTTTCAAACCTTTAACATAAGCCACTTGAGTAATTGTAATAAGGTTGCTAGAAATGTTACCAAAGCCTTTGATGATTCCTTTTTCAGAACCACCAAAGGTGACTTTAGGACCATCCTTGATTGTTGTATAGTCCTTCAGCAATCCCCTAGTTCCAGTCATGTGCCTGGAACATCCACTATCCAAGTACCATATTGGGGCATAGCCACTTGGAATTACCTGCAAAACAGATTACTTTACCTTAGAACCCAAATAATTCTTGGGTCCTTGGTGCAAGTTAGTCTTACTCTTAACAAAACTACCTGTAGCTTTTCTAGCAGGCAGTTTGCTACTCACCTTGGCACTTGAATTGTACCAACAGTCTATGGCAAAGTGGCCTACCTTGCCACAACACCAGCACTCAAATCTATTGTACCTTTGTTTAGGTACAACCCTGGTTGTTTTATCTACAGCAGGCTCCTTGTTGAGTACTGGGGCTTTGCCCTTAGACTTGGACTTTACAGTCCTGGCAGGTTTTTTAAACCCCAATCAAGTTTTACCCTTTTGATGTACAAATTCATTTATCAAAGGTAAAACAGATTTTGGTTTAGAAAAACTTGCAACAATATCTCTCTCCTTCTGAAGACTAATCTCCAGATTTCTAATTTGATCATTTTTAAATATTATATTCCCCATCTGAATAATAGTAATGTGCTTCAGTCTGGCTATTTCATTTAATTTCTGATCAAGCAACATGTCAAAATCTGTTGCAGTAACTTTAACACTGGCAATCTCCTTAGCCTGACTCTTGGCCAAGGATGCTTTTCTTCAAAGCTTGCAACACTACCCTATATTCATCACTCAACTGATGAATGTCTCCTTCAGATTCAGATCCACTAACATCACTTGATGCTGATGTATCTGAATCTGAATCAGTACTAGAAATTGAACTAGCAGAACAACTTTGTACCTGACTTGATCCAGGCTGATCCTGGATTTTGTCTCCTTCTGATAAGGCCATCAGTCCCTGGCACTGATTGTCCTCATGCTCATATATTGAGTTCATTAACTGGATGAACTCATCTTCCTCTTCTTCAGCAAATAGTCCAATATAAGCTTCAGCTTCTAAATCAGTTTCTGAAGATGACATATCAGACAAACTTTTGTCCTTCTTAGCAACAAAGGACCTTTCCTTTTTGCCGTTGATCTGAGTCTTCTTCTTATCAGTTGACTCTTTCCTTTTCTCTGGACAGTCAGCAACAACATGTCCCTGTCTGTTACAATAATAACAAACTATCTTTGAAGATATAGTTTTACTTGACTTGGGCTTTCTCCTGTCATACTTTGATGACTTTTGTGAAGTGGATGGCTTAGACCTCCAATGTTTCTTCTTTAGAAACTTCTGAAAATGTCTTGTGAAAGCTACAAAGTCCTCATCACTCTCACTGCTTTCAAAATTCCTACTTTCTGACTCATCTGACCCAGTCTCAGTAACTTTTGGAGGTGGAGATGGAGACTTACTTTTATATTTCCTAGTGGCTTCAGTCTTGAAAGCCACAGTTCTTTCTTTGTGCTCAACTCTGGTAGTCTTCTCTTCCTCCTTTCTTACCATTAACTGCATCTCATATGATAACAGTTTTCCAAACAATGTTGGAGGAGGTATATCTGCTAATTTGGCCATTTCACTTATGGCACATATCTTGGTATCCCAGTCCTTAGTCAGGGATCTCAAGAACTTATCATTCAATTCATAATTGCTGAATTCTCTTCCATAAGACATCAACTCATTGACAATCCTATAGAATTTCTTGTAGCACTCAGTTATGCTATCAGACCTTCCTTGTCTGAAGCTTTCATACTCTTGATTCAACAAAGATTTCCTGTCTTGTCTTACCTCTTCTGAACCTTCCATATAGACTATCAATGTATCCCACATCTCTTTAGAAGATTTACAGTGAATCAAATTCTGAAATGTGGCATCATCTATTACACTTACAATGATATTCTGAGCCCTCTTGTCCATAGTGGCCAGAATAATCTCATCTTTAGTCATCTCTGAATAGTCCTTAGGAGTTCTCTGATTTGCATCTAGGACATATACTTTCATTGGCACATATGGCCCTTCTTTGACTGTGATATAGATTCTAGGGTCAGAGGCTTCCATAAATAGTCTAACCCTTTCTTTCCAAATGCCAAAAATCTCCTTTCTACAGATTGGCAACTTCATGGATCCTAGCTCTTTGTGATTCTCAGTTGAACCCATTTTCTTGATTCTTGATTGTACTGAATCTGCCAACAGGATCTTACTCAGACTGTTATGTCCTTTTTGAGTAACCTCCCTCTGATACCACTTGAAAGAAATAGTACCTAATCACCTAGAGGGGGGGGGGGGTGAATAGGTGAACTAAATCTTTTTAAATTTACTGGCAGAATAAATCACAGAATTCACAGAACTTTAAACAGCAATCACAGCAATAGTCACACAGAGAACACAGAGATTTTATAGTGGTTCCCCAAGGTTTGGGTACATCCACTTTCCCCCTTCGACTATCAAGTAGTGTACTAGATTCGTCCTAACTTCTTCACTACTCCTCAGATCCTCAGATCTTACAGCTCAGAACCCCAAACAGGTTCCTACAACTCAGAGTGATCCCACTCCTACAACTCAGGCACATAGCCCTACCACTCAGTCTTCACAAAGACCTACACTCAGCCTTCAACAAGGCCTACACTCAGCCTTCAACAAGGCCTACACTCATAGAAAAGTATCTCCTACACTCAGGCACAAAGGCCCTACCACTCAGCCTTTATAATTTCAGGCTTACAACTCAGATCCCTAAGGATCTTACAAGAAATTTAAAATTACAAAGAATATAACCACAACTCTGAAAAGAGAGAAGAGTTGTCTGGTTTCTTGATGAGTTCTTGGAAGAACTTTGCTGAGATCAACCTCCCTTGGCTTTCTTCAAAGCTTCTTGAATTAGAACACAGTAGGGTTGAATCTCTATGCAGTTGATCTTCAATCACTGCTGACTTAAGAATCAGATCTCAATCTGAAACTTTCTTCACAGCCTAGTACAATAACCGTCTTCTTAGAAGGAGCTCTCTCTCTCCAACTTCTTATATCTTCTGATCACTTCAATTGATTCTTCAATGAATTGCTTGATCGATCACCATCATCTGTAAAGGAGAAGGGTCTTTATATAGACTTTCTCCAAGGTGACCGGCTGATCCGGTTCCTAACAACTTTCTGACAGCTCTGACAGTTGCAGTAGACCGGCTGGGATGGCAGCTGTCAAGTCATCCAGTCACTTCTTGAATTCTCTGTAACTGTCTGAAAGTGTCGAGCCAGACAGTCTTTAAGTGTCGACACAGATAGACTAAGTGTCGACACAAGTAGAGTAAGTATCGACACTAGCCTTGTTGGTGTCGACACAACTCCTTGTGTTGTTGTATCTGAGTCTCGACACAGCTTCTTCTGAATGTGTCGACACTGATTCTGTGTGTCGACACAAGCCTTCTGTTGAATGTGTCGATACTGATTGAAGGTGTCAACACAAGTACTTCTTCAATACTTTAGCTATTTTCTGCTGAGTGTCGACACAACTCCTTTGTGTCGACACAAGGCTTCTTGTGTTGAACTTTGTTGAGTGTCGACACATCTCCTTTGAGTCGACACAAGCTTCATGTCTTGAAACTTTGCTGAGTGTCAACACAGCTTCCAAGTGTTGACACTTGCCTTCTTGTGTTGAAACTATGCTGAGTGTCGACATAGCTCCTTTGTGTCGACACTTGTACTTAAACTTTGTTGAAGTTTGCTGCGTGTTGACACAGCCTCCTAGTGTCGACACTTTTGATGTCGACAAAGTTCTTCTGTGTGTCGACACTACTTCTAAGTGTCGACTCTTGTACTTGTTGACAATTCTCCACTGTGTGTCGACACTGCCTGTTTGTGTCGACACTTTGCTTCTGGTGTCGACCTCCCTTCCTGGTGTCGACACAATTACTTCAAGTGTCGACACAGCTTCTCTAGGTGTCGACACAAGTCTTCTTAAGTGTCGACACTTTTCTTCTAGGTGTCGATACATGGACTTAGAAACTTTTAAGCTTTCCATGCAATTACTTAACCTGCAGACATCAACTCAAAACACATCAAATACACCATGATGTATATCATTGAGTTGGATGAGGCTTCTTCAAATCTGGTACATATTTTCCAATGTACCCAAAAATACCCAATATTGGGCTTTGGTATCCTAGGGATAGTGATTTTGAACTTACTAGGTACATAGGTGCAGATTTTGCAGGATGTAAAGAAGACAGAAAAAAGCACTTCTGGAACTTGCCAGTTTCTAGGAAAAAGATTTATCAGTTGGAGTAGCAAGAAGCAAATAAGTGTTGCTATCTCTACAGTAGAATCTGAGTACATTTCTGCTGGGAGTTGCTGGGCACAATTGTTGTGGATTCAACATCTACTACTGGACTACAGAATTCAGCTAAGTAAATCTATTATGTTCTGTGATTCTACTAGTGCAATTTCTATTGCTAATAATCCTGTTTCTCATAGTAGAACTAAACATATAGAAATTAAATATCACTTTCTCAGAGAGAATGTAGAAAAAGAAAACATAAGCTTACAACATATTCTAACTGAAAGACAAGTTGCTGATATTTTTACAAAATCCCTAGGTGAAAGTAAGTTCAATTATTTTAAATTTGAACTAGGCTTGTTGAATATTGAATAAATAATTACACTTAAAAGGATGATCAATTACGAATACAAATATTTTAATTTTTTTTTACTTTAATTAGTCAAGAAATATTAGACAAACACAAAGATTGTCTAAGTCAAAGAATTGTGTCGAGACACCAGGGTGTGTGTCGACACTATTAGTAAAGTTGTTTCGAGACACGAGACTTTGTGTGTCGACACTGATAAGCGGATATGTGTCGAGAAAATTAAATTTAGTGTCGAGACCTTAAGGTCTGTGTCGAGAAACATAAACCTTATGTCGACACATGTCGACATATCTCAACAGCTTAGGTTTTCTTTGTTGACTCCATAAATTTCCAAATAATGAGAAAGTCACTAAATGCAGCGCTCCTTTTCACCTTCAAAATACTGATACTATAAATAGTAGGTGTTAGGTTTTGTCGACTTCACTCGCCAGTAATCTTGAGAGACTAATCGTTGTGTGTCGAGACCTAGAAATGCTCATTCGACACCCTTCAAACTCTAGATCTTTCAATAAGAATGGCACCAAAGATGGACGATCACATCAATGAAGGATATAAATTGGTGTGCTATGCATTCGACTACACTTCTGAAGATATAAAGAAAGTGATTGACCTTATCAATGAGGCAGGGCTGGAGTATCTTCTTTCAGAACCAACCAAGATCTAGAAGAGAGAGGTATCTGAATTTTAGTCTAATGCCTCATTAAACTCCAACTCTGACAAGATAAAATCCACTGTTAATGGAGCAAGGATAAAGGTAACTACCAAAAGACTAGCTAAAGTCTTTAAGATCCCAATAACTGCACATGATAATGAATTGGATTAAAGCAAGTCTACTGAGGCACTAGTTTGGTGTGGACTAGCTCCAACCACTAGTTTTGGAAATTCCTTCAACAGGAAGGGAATGAATTCCCAAGGTAAATTCTTATCTGAAATAGTAGGAAAGGTGCTCCTCTGCAAAACTGGAGAACATGACAGGATTTCTAAAGTCATGTTCAACCTAATGACAAGAATTATCTTCAAGATCACCACTGACTGGAATAGGGCGGTGTTTGATAAGATTGTGGAAGGAATTCAGAAGCCCAATATGGGAAGAATTATTAGTTTATATCTGGTGAAGGTCATCCCAGATAATATCGATCAAAAAACTGGAACTAAGATAAATCATATGAGGAGAATGGACCTGAGAATCATGTCCAGATGGGACATGGTCTTGACTTTAGAAACATCTGTACCTCAAAGGTCAAAAGAGGTAAAAGGAAAGAAATCTGTGGTTGAGGAAGTTGAATACTCTAGTGATTCTGAAGAAGAGGTAAGGTTCAGCTCAGATGAAAATCCAATGGAAGTACAAGGATGATCTCCCAAGCAATCCCCTAAGACCAGTACACAGGTGCAGGGGGAGATCATCCCAGAAAGAGAATTAGCTGAGGGGGAGAACCTCATTGAATTGCCAATGTATACATCAACAACAATCATAATGGATGTGGTTCAAGACCTAGAAAAGTCAAAAGATCCTACACATGAAATCTTTGATCAAGTGGTGGGAGAAGCAAATCTATAAGAGAATGAAGAAGAAGTTCCTATGACAAAAGATACAAATATTTAAGAGGAGAGAATTGCAGATTCTTAGATTTTGATACCTGATGCTTAAATTCAGCATGTAGATATTACTGTGGATAATATCCATATTAATCAAGAAGGTACAAGAGTTGAGGGGGAGTTGGCCCCTGATACTGACAACACTAAAAAGACACCTCAAGTGAAGATGTTAGTTCTTCTGAATCCGAGGAAGCATATGCTTCTCAACAAAAGAAAAGAAAACTTTCAGAAATGAAGAAGAAGAGCAAGAGCTACAAATAATATCTTCAGTCTGGACCACCATAAGCTCCTACAATTGATCATAGCTCTTTGCTAGTGCAACTACAGATTTTGCTTGATAAGCAAAGACAAGATTTAGAGAAGTATGTAGATGAAAGCAACAAGGAGTTTCAATTTCAGCTGGCTCAAGACATCAAGTCCATTGGATTTTAAGTCAATCTCTTGAAAACTGAAATGACTTCATTCTTTGAGAAAGGAGCTCCTGCAGTATGAAAGTGAGGGTTAGGTCTACAATACTCTAGAGGGGGTGTGAATAGAGTATATTTAAAATTTGTTAGGACCCTATAATAGTGCTGTTACAGCTTTTGCTGTAAACTAAAAGGGTGCAGTAGTTAAGATACTCTAGAACAGAAAATAATAAACCTAATCACAACAACACAACAAGAACAAAAAGAAAAAGATAGGCAACCAGACGACATAAGAAATATATAGTGGTTCCCCAAATCTGGGTAGTCCACTTTTCTACCACCCTTGGTAGGAATCCACTCAGGTTTTTGATCAGGTGCCTGACACCAATGGGTTTTGATCAGGTCCCCAAAAACCAACTCAAGTCTTTTGGTTAGGAGACTTGCAACCAGGAATCACTTTTGAAGCGAGATGACAACTCTTTATACAGGAGGGGGTGAGAAAGTAATTTTGTCTTCTCTTTCTCAATAAACTTAGAAGACTTATGTGGATTGATGTTTAGCAAAAGCTCCCCCTGAATTATTTAATGGTTCAGGAAGATTTGGAAGCTTTGCTATAGGGTGATAGGTCTTCAATCAGAGTTCTTGACAAGCAGTGATGCAGGGACTTCTTGACTGATTTGATATCTGTTCTCCTTGGAAGTCCTGGAAAGAATGTGGAAGAAGAAGACTCTTAATATTGTATGATTGTTCTTCGTCTTCTGAATGATGATCACTGCCTGTCACTGTAAGCTTCAGTATGATTTCTGTGTAAAGCTTTTTTGCTGCTGTATGAGTTCTTTTTGTTAGTCGGTGTGTATCACTATATGTTTCTGACTGAGTATGTTCTTCTTCTCACTACTGATTCTCGATCTTCTTTTCTTCTATATCTTTTCAAAAATTTGAATCCTCTATAATTAATGCTGACGGCCTGAGAATAATCGGCATTGATGTATTTCCTCAACTGTCCCGTGGAAAATCGGCAAGTAATATTCCTGAGAAAGACTGTAATTAATGCTCCCTCTAACGGATACATTCATAGAATGTTAGAGCATTAATTTGTCAGGAATTATTCACATTTGAGTGAGGACAGAATGCCGGAAATGGCTAATTCTGGCATCGTTAAACAGTTGGCAGAATTCGTCGAACTGAATTACAAATTCGTCGAGCTGAGATATTGAATTCGTCGACCAGACAACTTCCTATTCGTCGAGCTGAGTTCCAAGATTGTCGAGCTGATAACAGAGCTGCATGCTTCAGAGCCTTTGCCTTTTTTGTCTGAAGTTCGTCGAGCTGAGTTTGTAGCTTCCTCGACTGGAGTTCAGCAACCTTCTGGACTTAGTCAAGTATTTTGTGTTGACTGATATTCTGTGTGTCGACATGAATATTCTGGTGTCGACATAGGTGGGTGTCGACTGATTAGTCTTGGTGTCGACACAAATCTTCTGGTGTCGACATAAGTTGGTGTCGACAGATTATTCTTGGTGTCGACACAAATCTTCTGGTGTCGACATAGTTGGTGTCGACACATGACCTAAGTGTCGACACAAATCTTCTGGTTCCGGAATTCGTCGAGTAGAGTACTGAGTTCGTCAACATGAGAAGTTGACTTCGTCGACCTGAGAAGTTATGTACTGGAGGTCCCAGTTCGTCGAGCTCAGAATCTTGTTCATCGGCCAAAGTCTGAAGTTGGACTTAGAATAATCCGGAGTTTATCCTGACTTTAGTTTGTTGAAGTATCCCAGTTTTCGTCGATCAGAGAATGAAGATCGTCGAGGTCATCTCAAAACAATATCTCAAGATCGTCGAGCTTTAGAACGTCTTTCGTCGACCTGAGTTCGATGAACGTCGAACTCATTTTTACTTAGTCTTGAAATCTTCTAAATCTTAAGTCTCTAGCAGTCTTGTTGATAGCTGGTCCATCTGACGTTGACTCTAAGGACATGGCCTAGACTCTAGGACACAACTTTGACCCTGGCTATACATGTTGGGTCTCATCCTAAGTTAGTGAACCTATCCCAAATCAACTAGGGATCCAACAATCTCCCCCTATTTGGGTGAGGTCACCAATAGACTCAAAACAAAAACATAAAAATAAACATAGCAAGAAAGAGGTATATCTGTCAGAGATTTACTAACACATGTAGCAGATATATATATATATATATATACATGAGCTTTGTTTTAAACAGACATATCAGTTTTAAAACTAATGTAGAGAAATGAAATTGAAGTAATGTAAAGATTATTTCTTCTGCTTATCTGTGGACTTATCTTCTTTGGTCTTTCCACCTGTCTTTGTAAAGGATAATTTCTCTTTTTGTATCCAAAGCTTGTGCCTGTGTCATTGTCATGTCAGCTGCCCCAATAATCTTCAGGGATGTAGTTCTGGGGACAACTGCTTTAGGATGTAGCTTCATGAAATCATCAACATTGAACAGTTTATTTGGTTTATCAAATCTTTTGAGTTCTTCCTTCCTGTATTTGGACATAGTGGAATATCCTGATATATCTTTGCCTTCAGCTTTTGCTTTATTAATCAAAGAAATACCAACAAGTTCCTGGAACCTGGCCATTTTAGCAATGTTTGCTGTTTCAGGATCCTCAAAAGGAACAGGAGGTGAATTTGGCCCGTTGGGACTATCAGCTTTCTGTTCTGCAGAGATACTTTGTCGTTTCTACTGATGTTGTTGATGTTGTTGATGTTGCTGTTGTTGATTTCCTGAAGAGTGATGTCTTTGCTGGCTGCTTCCAGAAGATCTCCCTTAATATCTTTGACAAGTTTGAATAAGGGAAGATCTCTGAGAGCTAGAGCCAGTGGCACCAGCTGATGGAGGAGGTGGAGGTGGTGGATCTTTTCTATATCTCTGAACTGGAGGAGGAGAGTATTTTCTACTTCTTTTCTTCTCCTTTTGCTGTTTTTTAGACAACCAGATCCATACTGGCATTCCTTTGTAAGGAGTAATATTTTGGAGGATATAGAATGGAGTGTCATTCTTTGGGTTTGGCTTAGCAGCAGGAGGAGGAGGGGCTTTCCTTTTCTTTGACAACAATTTTTTCTTTTTCTTAGCAGCTTCTTCATCTGAATCTTCATCATCATCATCATCATCTGAATCCTGAGGATTATTATATAAAGCATCTATATCTCTCAAGATGTCCTCAGATACAATAGGTTTTTTAGTTGGAACCTGAACTAAGCTTTCAGCTGCTTTTGTTTCTTCTGCAATGTCAGCGAATATCAACTCATCTAGATCTGGCATAGGAGAGTCATCCATCACAAAGATTGGTGCTGAGATAGCTTTTGGAGGGGATGGAATGACTGCAGAGGTTGGTACAGATGTAGAAATTACAAAGCTGTCACATAGTTGCTTAGAAACTGCTGGACTGACAGGAGAAGTATAAGGCACAATAGCCAAATGTGGCTTAGTGAATTTTGCTGGAAGAGGATGCATATATACAGTATCAAAAGTTTGCAGCAATTCTTCTAAGTTAATTGTTAGATTTAGGATAAAATCACCAACAGCCTCATCAATGTCCATATCAGTATCAATAAACTCACTTAAATCTTTATCTATATAGTCAGTATAGTCTGTTGTGAAGACTGGAGTATCTGCTGGTGCTGGAGCTGAAGACTCTGAAGCTGTAGCTGCTGCTTCATCATCAGGAATCTCCCCCTACCTGGTGTCAGTGGAAACTGAGGCCAGGCCCCTGACTGAGGAGGGGGCTGCAGTGAGAGCAGGTATTTGGGCAGATAAAGAGGTAATGGTAGTAGCAAGAGGTGTAATGGCCTATGCTATAAGTGATTTAAGAAGAGGAGTGATGATGGTAATGATATATGAGATAGTAGATGGTTCCAATGAGAAAGTGGTAGATGGTGTTGCAGTTGGTGTGGAAGAGGTGCCAACTGGAATAGAGGGTGGAACATCAGGTATGTGGAGGTTAGATGTTGATAGGGATGGAAGGGTGGCATCTTGCATCATGGTGTCTGATGGTAGGATGTAAGATGGTATGAAAGATAAATGTGGGGGAAGTGGAGACGGTGGTGGTGTGGAAATATATGTGTCATGGGGGAATTCAGGAGGTGTGGGTGGTTGATTTTCCTGAAGGGAGGAAGAGGGAATGTCAGTGATGGTGATTGGTAAAGATGGAGTGACTGGGGATTTTGTTGTTGTTGGAAGGGGCGCTGGAAGAGACGATGTGGAAGGAATGTTCTCTTCAGTAGGGCGGGGAGTGGCTTTAATAGCCCTTGTGCCTTCAGAAGCTTTAGTGGAAGAGATGGAAGCCATATAGGGCTTAGTGATGGTCCTCTCCAATCTGCCAAATAAGGCACATGTCAGCCTTTTACTGGCATTTATGAATATGGTCTGGGAGACCAGAGATTCAACAGCCTTTTCCTGTAGGAAGATTCCTAGAATTCTTCCAAAACAGACTTCCTTCTTAGTGTTCTTCTTCTTTATCAAGTCAAACAGAAGTTGTGCCCAGTTGATTGGCTTCTTGTTGATGATTGCACACATAATCAGAAATTGTTGTTTGGTTATATAGTCGTGTGCAGTGTGTTTTCCAAGTAGCACTTTACCTACTAAGTCTGCTAAAAATTTATAGGGAGCAGACAAGTGTTTCTTCAACAGTTTGTTGGGATTGTCTCCAGCATACACCATGAGATTTAACATCATATTAGACTCCTCTGTTTCAATTTTGTGGTCTTCTGCTCCATTTCTCAATCCAAAAATCTCAGTCAAGATTGCTGGGGTTAAAGAGATGGAGTTACCCGTGATAGTGCCCGTCATGATGTTCTCTTCTATTGATGACAGTGTGTATACCCATTCCCAGATTTCCATGCTGTGTAGTTTGACCCTTCTTGTCATCAGAGTTTTTAGTCCCTGTTCTTCAAGAAGTTCCAGGATATAGAGAAAGATTGGATCGGAATGTTGAAACGAATCGAAATCCACGTCAAATCCTGTATCAAACTTCATTCCGATGAGAGTGCTTGCCAGAGTCGCCATTGAAATCACCTGCAAGAAAGACACAGAAATGACGATCAAGTGCAAGGGAACAGAAAGCGCGGGATGGAGGTCGAAGAAAACCTAGATATAAGTTCTTCCAGAATATGAATTTACAAACTTCGTTCCATAAAAATAAAATTGATTCTTCGAGCAGAGGTCGACGAAATAGTTTAAAGTTAAATAATTCGTCGAGCTTGTCAAAAGAATGGAAGACGGTTCGTCGAACTTAGGTCGACGAATATCTTTTGAAGCAAAGTTCGTCGATTGCTGGTCGATGAAAATTGTTTCACTCACAGAGAGTTCGTCGATCTCAGTTAGACGAGTATCTCTCAAACTTCCCCTGGTTCGTCGAACTCCGTTCGACGAACTCTGGAAAATTCGTCGAATGCAGACAGAACTGAAACTAAGTCTTCTCCATTGATCATTCCCAGCTGATTTAGAAAGAAAGCATGATTTTTCTCATCCAGAGGTTTGGTGAATATATCAGCTTTTTGTAAATCAGTGTAGATATAGACAAGCTTAATCTTAATTTTGTCTACACACTCCCTAATGAAATGATGTCTTATGTCAATATGTTTTGTCCTACTATGGTGAACTGGATTTTGTATTATGGTTATAGCACTAGTATTATCACAGAATAGGGTTGAATTATTTAAGTTGAACCCATAATCTAGAAGCTGATTCTGTATCCAGAGCATCTGTGAACAACAGCTGCCTGCTGCAATATATTCTGCTTCAGCAGTTGAAGTTGACACTGATGTTTGCTTTTTACAGAACCATGATACTAATCTCATACCCAGGAACTGGCAGGTTCCTGAAGTACTTTTTCTATCAATCCTGCATCCAGCAATATCAACATCAGAGTATCCAGTTAACTCAAATTCTGATTCAGCAGGATACCATAGGCATAGATTAGGACAACTCTTTATATATCTTAAAATCCTTTTAAAGAAAATTAGATGAGATTCTTTAGGGTTCACTTGGAACATAGCACAAAGGCATGTAACAAACATAATATCTAGCCTACTTTATGTGAGGTATTATAGGGACCCAACAATGCCCCTATAAAGTTTCTGATGTACAAGTTTTCTTGGTATATCAGAGTCCACAACAGCATTGGTGGACATGGGAGTTTTCTTAGTTGAGGTATCAGCCATCCCAAACTTCTTTAGAAGTTCTTTAGCATATTTTGCTTGAGAGATGAAGATGCCATCAGGAAGCTGTTTTACTTGGAGACCAAGGAAATATGAAAGCTCTCCCATGCTTACTCATTTCAAATTTAGAATGCATGAGGTCAGAAAACCTCTTGCACAATTTTGAATCTGTAGAGCCAAATATAATGTCATCTACATAGATTTGCACTAACAAGATTTGATTCTTATGATGTCTAGTGAAAAGGATTTTATCTACAGTTCCTCTTGTAAATTTATGCTCTAATAAGAAACTTGTTAAGGTCTCATACCAAGCTCTTGGAGCTTTCTTTAGACCATATAGATCCTTATTTAATTTAAAAATATAAGAGGAATAAGTTGAAGAAATAAAACCTGGAGGTTGTTCTACATAAACCTCTTCTTATAACACTCCATTTAAGAAGGCACTTTTCACATCCATTTGAAAAACTTTGAACCTTTTGAATGCTGCATAGGCAATGAAGATCCTTATAGCTTCCAACCTTGCAACAGGTGCAAAGGTCTGATCATAGTCAATTTCTTCCTCTTGCCTATATCCTTGAGCAACAAGCCTAGCCTTGTTTCTCATAATGACTCCTTGGGCATCAAGCTTATTCCTGAAAACCCATTTGGTTCCAATAACTGGATAGTTTTGAGGTCTTGGAACCAAATCCCAAACTCTACATCTCTCAAATTGGTTTAGTTCCTCTTGCATTGCAAGGATTCAGTGGGGATCTTGCTCAGCATCATGAATGGTTAGAGGTTCAACCTGAGAGAGAAAACAGGCATGCATCAAGTCTTGGTTGAGTTGATGCCTTGTCTGTACACCTGCTAATATGTCTCCAATTACTTAAGATCTGGGATGATCCCTAAGTGTGACAAAATCAGTGGGTGGAGTTAGTTGTGCAATAGTATTTTGAATAGATTCCTCTTGTGGAATTATATTTGTTGTTGGTTGAGGCTCATGTTCTTCAACTTCATCTTCTTCACTATCTTCAATGACTTGTTGAGAGGGATGAGTGGGAACCTGTTGGGTGAGGTTTAGTCCATCTAATGTCTCACACAAGTGGGGTAGCTGCAAGTTGCTACTGGTAGAAACTTCTTTATCCTTGTAATACATGTTAGTTTCATCAAAAGAAACATGAATTGACTCTTCTTCTTTTAATGTTGATTTATTAAATACCCTATAGGCCTTGCTTACTTGGGAGTATTCTAGAAAAACTCCCACTTCAGCGTTGGCTTCAAAATTTCTAATATATCTCTTGTTGTTATTGTGTATATAACATGTACAACCAAAAACTTTAAAATAGTTTATTTTAGGTTTCTTCCCTTTGAGCAATTCATAGGGAGTCTTGTTCTTCAGTTTGTGAATTAAACTCCTATTTAGGACATAGTTTGCAGTGCTTACAACCTCTGCCTAAAAGGTTAGTGGCATGTATGCATCAGCAAGCAATGTGCCTGCAACTTCAATGAGTGTCCTATTTTTCCTTTCAGCTACCCCATTTTGTTGGGGTGTTCTAGGAGATGAGAAGCAATGCCTGATACCATCCTTCTCACAGAACTCATGCATAAGAAGAGACTCAAACTCTATGCCATGATACTTCTGATCAATGCAACATGAGTAGAGAACTCAATCTGTATGGTCCTGAGAAAATCTGTAAGAACCTTGAATGTATCTGACTTTGTTCTTAGAAAGAATACCCAACTGAACCTGGAGAAGTCATCCACTATAAATAAAGTGTAAGATTTCCCTCCTAGGCTTTGTACAACAATGGGTCCAAAAAGATGCAAGTGTAGCAAGTACAAGATCCTAGTTGAATCACTCTTATTAATTGATTTGAAACTAGTTTAGTTTGCTTGCCTAATTGACAAGCCCTGCAGAGACCTTCCTTCTTGTAGGGGGCTGAAGGTAGACCTCTAACAAGGTTGTGCTTAGATAGCCTAGTAATGTTTTTCAGGTTTACATTTCCTAGTCTTTTGTGCCATAAGTCATTCTGATTACTAGTTAAATTCAGTAAGCAGATATCAGTTGTGGCAGAAAGAAAATTTACTAAGTAAATGTTTCCTTGTCTACGTCCAGTTAAAACAGTTTTGTTATTTTTATCAATGATAGAGCAAGTAGATGGGTTAAAGTATACCTGATAACCATCATCACATAATTGACTTATGGAGATGAGGTTATGCTTCAGTCCACTTACATATGTCACCTTTCTGAATGTGAGAGCTCCTATTCTTACTTCTCCCACTCCTTCTGACTGTCCACATTTTGAGTCACCAAAAATAACTTTTGGCCCCAGCTTGGACTTATAGTTGAGTAGGATGTCCTTGCTGCCAGTCATATGCTTAGAGCAGCCACTGTCCAGGTACTAAGTTTGATTTTCCCTTGGACAATTTCTCACATGCAATACAAACAGTTAATGATTTTTGACCCAGGTTACCTTGGGCCCTTTGTATGGCTGATAAGAGAAACTAGAAATAACAGAAAATTCTGGCTGGGATTTATATCCTAGGGGGTGATATCTCCTAGGTGGAATGGTCCAGTCAGCCAAGGGATTAAATTGTTTCATAGAAGTATTTAAGTTTCTGTTGAAATTATAGTTTTGACCAAGTCTTCCTGGGTTCGACGAATTTATGTAAGTTCGTCGATCAGAGTTTGACGAATTGGGTTGATATTGTTGATCTCTGCCCAGAGAATGAACATGTTCATTCTCTATACCCCACATTCGTCGAGCTCTGCTCGACGAACCATGTAAAGTTCGTCGATCGCAGTTAGACGAATAATGATAACTATAGTTGGCGTTCAGAGTTCGTCAATCGGGGTTCGACGAACTGGCCCCTTTTCGTCGATCTGAGGTCGACGAAAATTGCTGAACTTTGTTTTTATTGGGTGTTTTCTGTTTTTCAACTTTGTCCTTAGTTTTAATTTGTTCAAGAATTTTATTTAACTTATATACTTGATCAGTATTCTTCTTTCCTTTCTCAGAAATAAAATTTATGGGTTGTGACAGGTGGTTTTTCTGAATAATAGGTTGTTCAATAGATGATGCACCTAATCCTAACTTACTTCCATTAAATCTAGCATTAGATATGTTGGTGATTACTGATAGTTGTTTGCTTCTTCCATTTAGTGATTCTTCTAGCTGTTTTGCTTTACTTAATTCATCTTTCAGAAGAGTGATCTGTTCACTAAACATGTCTATTTCATTTTTTAATTTAGTGTTTTCTAAAACTAAGCTATCATAGTTAACTTGTTTATCTCTGAGAAGTTTGATTTCCTTCTCAGAGTTGATTAAATCTAAGCACATGATTTTAAAATCTGATTTAAAAGATTCTGAACTATAATCAAACCATGATAATACCTGATCAGCTTCTGATTCAGAAGCTTCCTCATTGTCTGAATCTCCTTCTTCTGAGTTGCTTCTTGAGGCATCAATTGCCATGAGGCAAACCTCCTTTGCTCTTTCTTCTTCCTCATCTTCACTGGAGCTTGAGTATATTGACTCTTCTTTAGTCTCACTCCAGGTCTCAGTCACAAACCCCTTTTCCTTTCTCTTGTGTTTGCTGGAAGAGGGTTTGCTGGTGTACTATCTACTGGAATCCTTTTCCTTTTCTCTTCTCTTCTCTTTCTTCTGGTTCTCTGGACACTCAGAGAGAAAGTGCCCAGGCTTCCTGCATCCATAGCACACCACTTCCTTTGTTGGTGTCTTATCATACTTTGGCCTGTCATCTTTCCTTGATGACTTTCTTCTGAAGTCTTTTCTAGCCATCTTGAAAAATCTCTTAGCCAAGAGACTTATAAGTTCTTCATTTGATGTTGAAGATTCTGATTCTTTTGAGGCTTTGAAGGCTATGTTTTGTTTTGTTCTAGCTGCTAGAGGTGTTCTTTGTTCAGTAGCCTCCCTTGTTTTTATTAACTGCTCATAAGACTTTAGTTTACCCAATAGAGATTCAGTTGAAATCTCATTTAGGCATCTGGCCTCCTTGATGGGCCAAATTCTTGTGTCCCATGAGCTTGGGAAGCACATCAGAATTTTTTCATTCACTTCAGTGAGAGTGATGACCTTGTCCAGAGTTTTTAGCTCATTAATGATTGAGCTTAATCTGTTATACATCTCTGAAACTGTCTCAGTTTCCTGTTTCTTGAAATTCTCATATTAGGATATGAGATTTGATCTCCTATCCTTCCTTTCGTCAGTTGATCCATTAACCATTTGGTTTAGGGAATCCCAAATGGCTTTTACTGATGTGCACTCAGCAACCTTCTGGAAAATGTCATCAGACATTATTTGTGTCAATATGTTCATGGCTTTTGCATCAGCCATCTTGGCTTTCCTGTAAGCATCATTTTAGTCTGGAGGAGGTACTGCAGTCATATTTGTAGAGCTACTTGGAGGAGCTGCAGGTGGTGGAGGTACTCCTGTTAAGATGGGAGCAAAGATATCTTCATCAATAGAATTCATATATAGCTTGATTGTTTCCTTCCAGATTCCAAACTTTTGCAAGTTGCAAACTGGAGGTCTGGTGCTTGCATAATCTTTATTATGTGCCATTGATGTGTTTCTAAGTTAAATGCTAATAAAGTGATGTGTAGATCTAACACAGGATCTTTGGTTTAAGGGTTAACTTGTCTAACCAAAGGAACCTTGCTTTGATACCAATTGAAAGTGAGGGTTAGGTCTACAATACTCTATAGGGGGGGGGGTGAATAGAGTATATTTAAAATTTGTTATGACCCTATAATAGTGCTGTTACAACTTTTGCTATAAATTGAAAGGGTGCAGTAGTTAATAAACTGGAAAACAGAAAATAATAAACCTAATCACAACAACACAGCAAGAACAAAAAGAAAAAGATAGGCAACCAGACGACATAAGAAATTTATAGTGGATCCCCAAATCTGGGTAGTCCACTCTTCTACCACCCTTGGTAGGAATCCACTCAGGGTATTGATTAGGTGCCTGACACTAATGGGTTTTGATCAGGTCCCCAAAAACCAACTCAAGTCTTTTGGTTAGGAGACTTGCAACCAGGAATCACTTTTGAAGGGAGATGAAAACCCTTTATACAGGAGGGGGTGAGAAAGTAATTTTGTATTCTCTTTCTCAATAAACTGAGAAGACTTATGTGGATTGATGTTTAGCAAAAGCTCCCCCTGAATTATTGAATGGTTCAGGAAGATTTGGAAGCTTTGATGTAGGGTGATAGGTCTTCATTCAGAGTTCTTGACAAGCAATGATGCAGGGACTTCTTGACTGATTTGATATCTGTTGTCCTTGAAAGTCCTGGAGAGAATGTGGAAGAAGAAGACTCTTGATATTGTATGATTGTTCTTCTTCTTCTAAATGATGATCACTGCCTGTCACTGTAAGCTTCAGTATGATTTCTGTGTAAAGCTTTTCTGCTGCTGTATGAGTTCTTTTTGTCAGTCTGTGTGTATCACTATGTTTTTTGGACTGAGTATGTTCTTCTTCTCACTACTGATTCTTGATCTTCTTTTCTTCTATATCTTTTCAAAAATTTGAATCCTCTGTAATTAATGCTGACGGCCTGAGAATAATCGACATTGATGTATTTCCTCAACTGTCCCGTGGAAAATCGGCAAGTAATATTCCTGAGGAAGACTGTAATTAATGCTCCATCTAACGGATACATTCAGAGAATGTTAGAGCATTAATTTGTCAGGAATTATTCGCATTTGAGTGAGGATAGAATTCCAGAAATGGCTAAGTCTGGCATCGTTAAACAGTTGGCAGAACTCGTCGAACTGAATTACAGATTCGTCGAGCTGAGATATTGAATTCGTCGACCAGACAACTTCCTATTCGTCGAGCTGAGTTCCAAGATCGTCGAGCTGATAACAGAGCTGCATGCTTCAGAGCCTTTGCCTTTTCTGTCTGAAGTTTGTCGAGCTGCATTTGTAGCTTCGTCGACTGGAGTTCAGTAACCTTCTGGACTTAGTCAAGTATTTTGTGTTGACTGATATTCTATGTGTCAACATGAATCTTCTGGTGTCGACACAGGTGGGTGTCGACTGATTAGTCTTGGTGTCGACACAAATCTTCTGGTGTCTACATAAGTTGGTGTTGACAGATTATTCTTGGTGTCGACACAAATCTTCTGGTGTCGACATAGTTGGTGTCAACACATGCCCTAAGTGTCGACACAAATCTTCTGGTTCTGAAATTCGTCGAGCAGAGTACTGAGTTCGTCAACCTGAGAAGTTGACTTCGTCGACCTAAGAAGTTGTGTACTGGAGGTCCAAGTTCGTCGAGCTCAAAATCTTGTTCGTTGAAAGAAATAGTGCCTAACCACCTAGAGGGGGGGGGGGGTGAATAGGTGTAATTTTTTTTTCTTTTGCTTTAAAGGCAGACAATCTGTTCTGAAATTTAAACAACAATTGCAAATTCTATAGCTATCAGCACAATAATCACAGAAATAAACATTCACAGAGTGCACACAGATTTTATAGTGGTTCCCTAAGAGTGTACTAGATTCGGCCTAACTTCTGCACTTCTCCTCAGATCCTCAGATCTTACAGCTCAGAACCCCAAATAGGTTCCTACAACTCAGAGTGTCCCCACTCCTACGACTTAGGAAAGCTGCCCTACCTCAGCCTTCACCAAGTCCTACACTCAGAGAACACAATCTCCTACAACTTAGGCACAAAGCCCTACCACTCAGTCTTCAACAAGACCTACACTCAGGCTCAAAAGCCCTACCTCAGCCTTTATAAATTTAGGCTTACAACTATGATCCCTTAGGATCCTATAAAAAGATAATAAAGAGTTTTTATGTTACCACTCTGTTTGAGAGAATGAAGAGGGCAACCTTCTTGATTAGTTCTTGATAGAACTGATTTCTAAGATTAACTTTGTCTTTGCTTTCTTCAAGACTTCTTGAGTCTGTATTGATCTTCTTAGTCGTCTGAAAATCGTCTTTTTCTGTTGAAGGAGAAAGCCTTTATATAGTCTTCCTCCATGGTAACCAGCTGATCCGATTTCTAACAACCTTCTGACAGCTTTGACAGGTGCAGTTGACCGGTTGAAATGACAGCTGTCAAGTTATCCAGTCACTTCTTGAAATCACTGTCTCTGTCTGAAAGTGTCGAGACTGATCTTCATTATGTGTCGACACAAATAGACTAAGTGTCGACACAAGTGGACTATGTGTCGACACTAGCCTTGGTGGTGTCGACACAACTCCTTGTGTTGTAACAGCTTCTCGACACTGCTTCTTCTGAATGTGTCGACACTGATTCTGTGAGTCGATACAAGCCTTCTGTTGAATGTGTCGACACTGATTCTGTGCGTCGACACAAATACTTCTTCTTTAACACTTAGTTTAATTCTGTTATATGTCGACACATCTCCTTTGTGTCGACATAACTTCTTTTGTTGTTGATACTTGCTGAGTGTCGACACATCTCCTTTGTGTCGACACAAGTACTTCTTTTACTTTAACTTTGTTGAAGCTTTCTGAGTGTCGACACAGCCTCCTGTTGTCGACACATTTGATGTCGACAAGCTTCTCTGGGTGTCGACACTGCCTCTAAGTGTAGACACAATTTATGTTGACAATATTTCACAGTGTGTCGACACTGCCTGTATGTGTCGACACATTTCTTCTGATGTCGACTCTGCCTTTCCTGGTGTCGACACAAATACTCCAAGTGTCGACACAACTTTTCTCCAGTGTCGACACAAATACTCCAAGTGTTGACACAGCTTTTCTCCAGTGTCGACACAAGCCTTCATAAGTGTCGACAATGCTTCTCTAGGTGTCGACACATGGACTTAAAAAATTTTCTGCATTTCCTGCAATTACTTAACCTGCACATATAAACTCAAAGCACATCAAATACAGCTTGATGTATATCATTGAGTAGGGTGAGGCTTCTTCAAATCTGGTACACATTTTCCAATGTACCCAACATTCGTCGACCAAAGTCTGAAGTTGGACTTAGAATAATCTGGAGTTTATCCTGACTTTAGTTTGTTGAAGTATCCCAGTTTTCATCGACCAGAGAATGAAGATCGTCGAGCTCAGCTCAGAGAAATATCTCAAGATCATCGAGCTGAGAACGTCTTTCGTCGACCTGAGTTCGACGAACGTCGAACTCATTTTTACTTATTCTTGAAATCTTCTAAATCTTGAGTCTCTGACAGTCTTGTTGATAGCTGGACCATCTGATGTTGACTCTAAGGACTTGGCCTACACTCTAGGATACAGCTTTGACCCTAGCTATACATGTTGGGTCACATCCTAAGTTAGTGAACCTATCCCAAATCAACAAGGGATCCAACACAGTAGTTTATCTGGCCAAGAAACAACTAGACGCCAAGCAAATACATGATGTGGCAATCAAGCAAGGTTGTGTCCTTGAAAATCAAAACCGACTGAATGAATATCTGATTGTGATGCATGAAACAACCTTGGGAGAAATCAAGACCCAAACCATTGCTTTGGAAAATAAAATTGATTCTACAGGCAAAAACATCAATAACAAACTGCTAAGTCATTCTGAATCTCTCATTAAGGATATCAAAGATTCTTACAAAAACTGGACAAAAATTTACTGAGAGTTAAGAATACTATGACTTCAGGTGTAAATTACCTTGATGGACAGGTTAGATTATATAAGAATGATCTCAGAGATCATATTGAAAGAGAAGTCATAACGGGGGAGAGAGTAATGATTAGGGCAAGTGATGAACAAGCTACCTGGATCACAAACAATATCATAGATACTTTAGGCTTTCCTCCCCTATGGTATGAGTGTGATTAAACTGTTGAGTCTGGTTGTCAACCACCTCTACATAAAGCACATCCTGCTGAATTCTTTCATCCTGTAGCCCCAGCCAATTTTGAGTCTGTTCAAGTAACTGTTCACCACATGTATAGCCCTCCTCAAGGCATAGATAAGATTATAATATTTGAGAAAGTGGACAGGCCTTCTACTGCTCCAGAGAATGAGGCTCAGTTATCAAAGAAATGGTTTAGAGAAAAAGCTGAGACTAAACCTGATTTGAGCAATGGAGTCCAACCTCCAGATCAATCATTCTTACTGCATGGAAAGTTGTGAATGCTAATATTACTAATAGAGGGAAATGATATTCTGAACAGGAATGGGCCAAACACTTGAAGCAGCAAGATATGATTCAAAAATTTGAGCAAGATATGAAGAGAGGAAAGCTTCCTGCTAAGTCCATAGAGCCCAGCAAGTATTTCTCAAAGCCATATTATTATTTTGAGAGGCAAAGGCTGAAGGAAGAAGCTATAGCAAAAGCTAAAGCTAAGGAAGCCAAACGAAAGGCAGTTGCTGAGGACAAGGAGCCTGAGATGAAAGCCAAGATACAATCAGGCAAAGGTATAATTATTAAGGAACCTGAGCTGCCTTAGGATTTTCTTTATTTTATATTTCTTATAAACAATTTGATCTGTAACTATTCTGTAAAACAAAAAAACTTGTGTTAGTAAATTCTATGATAAACAATTAATGGAAATCATGGTTTATTCTACATTTCATGTGTTGATTAATTCAGACTGAAATTGTTTGCCTTATTTTCTGCTCAGCATTATTATTAAGTATGTGTGTTTATCTGTGATAATTCACTTACTGAACTGTATTGTATCTTTAAATATCTTTATCTTTATTTTTGTGGTATCTTATCGTATATCATTGAATTGGGGTTATGACTTCTCCAAATAGGGGGAGATTATTGACTACATTGGTCTCAATGTACTTGATTTGAAGAAGTTTTATCAGCTCAATGATATACACATTATTGTATTTGATGGATGTTAAGTTCATATGTGCAGGTATATAAAGCTAAGTTCAAAGTGTCGAGCCACTCAGTACTAGTATCGACACACACTGAACAAGGTATGTCGAGATAAAGAAAAGCTATGTCCACACTAAGGACAACTGTGTCGACATACTATGTCGAGACTCAAGACAACTATGTCGACACTCAGGACTAGTGTCGACACACTCTATTCAAGCTGTGTTAATACTAAAGACAACTATGTCGACACTCAGGACCAGTGTCGACACACTCTATATGTAACACCCTAGAAATAGTTTTGGGTTTCAGGTCGGTTGACACGGCCTGGGACACGGGCATGCCCAGGGCGTGTCGTGTTTGGTTGAGCAGTTGGTCGAGTGGTCGACGAAATTCGGTCGACGAAGTTTTGGGAGGGAACACGCCCGCCGACACGGGTGTGTCAGAGGGCGTGTCCCCCCTCCCCGTTCGACGAAATGTGCTCGGCGATTGTCGAGTGTTGCATGTCGAGTGTCGAGTGCAGAGAACACGACCTGTGACACGGGAATGTCACAGGGCATGTCAGTTGCACGATTCAGCCGGGAATGCGTGTGCTTGAGGACACGGGTGTGTCCTGGTGAACACGGCTTGGGACACGGGCGTGTCCCAAGGCCGTTTCCTATTCGGGTGAAGTGGAGATTGGGCTGTATGTGTGACACGGCCAGCGACACGGGTGTGTCGAAAGGCGTGTCAAGTGACACGGCCAGTGACATGGGCGTGTCACATGGCCATGTACTGCCTGGATTGAGTCGGTTGACTGCCGCTTACGGGACACGGCCTGTGACACGGGCGTGTCACAGGGCGTGTTGGGACTTGTTCAGGCTTTTGTGGACAATTATGAGTCGTTTGATTCCCTTATCCTGGGTCCAAAAGCTGGGCTGCTTCCAGGTGGGTCAAGGCCGGGAAAATGGGGATTAAAACCCTCTTCTTCATCTTCTCCTTCTTCATTCCAAGAGAGAGAGAAAGAGAAAGGGAGATCAAGGGAGGAAAGGAGGAGGAAAGCCCGCTGCTGCAGGAGCTGCGAAGTGTGGATTGACGATCCGAGTTCGGGTTCGTGGAGGCAAGGCTGAGACGGTGATTTCCATCCGGCTGATTCATGGCTCCGAAGCGATCTTCAAGGGTAATGATCTCCTTCTTGGACATCAAAGTCCTTTCTTTATGCATGTGCATGGAATACTCCCCCAAGAGGTGGATCTCGGAAGTGATTCCTTCGTTGAGTTTGCATCTAAAGCCGAAAGTGTGGAGTACGACATAGGCATGTTATGTGAAGCCCATCTGGACGGGTAGTCTGGATTGGTGATGTTCATGGGTAAACCGAAGACGACTCCGTGGATTTGATGTATAAAAGAGATTATGCTCTGATTGTATGAATGTATGGATGGGATGATGGCTGTGAGGAGGCTTTGAGAAAGCTCCTGGTTATGAAGAGAGATCAATTGATAGTACGCCGGGAAGCGAGTACCCGACCGACTACTCCACTAGGGTGGGTTGATCTAGTTAGAAGGGATCGATTGGTGGCATGACCCGGGAATCGAGCACCCGACTTGCTGCACCACAATGGTGGGTCGATCAGGAAATAGGTGAGGGGTCGATTGGTGGTATGCCTGGGGAGCAACGATAACCCAGCTTGCTACTCCACCTGTTGTGGGTCGATCTGCTCTGGTTATTTGTGAATGCTGGGAGGTTGTACCTCTGAGTGGTATGGACGGGATGTCGCCAGCTTGCGAGACTGGTGGACTAGGCTTGAGTCGTCCAACCCACAAGTGAAGTACCTCGAATCGGCGGTGTATGACTGGGATGCCCGGTACGCCAAGAAGGTGCCCTGAGTGCACGGAGCGTCTGGTGGATACCGACATTTGTGATGTGATTGTGATTGTTAGATTGAGAAACAGAATCATAGATGGTGTTTGATGATAAGATGATGGCCATGCATACAAAAAAGGAACCACTGCCCCGGGTAGGGGGTAGGGTCGTTATAAGTGGTCAGCTAAAGCTGACCGTTACTTTGTTTGCCGCTCTTTGGTGGATATGTGTTTGCAGGTGCTGCTGCTTGAAATGAAATGAGCGGAATGGATGGACTGCTGCTAAAGGCCCTTTAAGGGCATGCGAAGGAATGTGTTTGGATTTCATGTTTAGCCGGCCTGCGTGCCGATGTACGAAAATGTAATTGTTTGAAAAGAGAAACTTGTAAGGCCTTAAGGCCAGTGTGTGTGCGTTTTATACATTACTGGTGTTGTTCTATAAATGTGGAGTTTATATAGAAGTGGACATTCTCTGAGCTGAGTTCTTTAACTTAAAAATGTTGCGCTAGAATGGATTGAGTTAAGGATGCGAATAGAATTTGATTGTCACACGTAATTCCACTGCTTGTCTGTGACATATGGCGTGGGGCCCCGGCCGGACCCATCGTTATATGCCATGTGATGAATGGGGGCGTTACACTATACACATTGTATCAAGACTAAAGATAACTATGTAGACACTCAGGACTTATGTTGACACACTCTATTCAAGCTGTGTCAGGACAAGAAGAAGAGTTGTGTCGACACCCATGACTTGTGTCAACTCATTTAACAGCAAAGTCTCAACACTTCAGCAGACTTATTTCCTAAGTACAAATATCAAGATGGAGGTATTGACAATTGTCAGAACTGTTTGTTATTAACCGGATCAGCCAATTACTCCTATTACATCCTATTTAAAGGGATTCAGTATTTAGAAGATGAAGACAAAAAACATAGAGAAGAAACTGAAAGAATTGATTTCAAGATTGTCTAAACACCTAGAGGGGGGGGGGGGTGGTGAATAGTTTCAATTCTTTTTCTACTTAGACAATAATTAATTTGATCACACCACAGGTAAAATCTACAGTTACCACAACACACAAACAACCAATCACAGCAGACACACATGTTTTATAGTGGTTCCCCAAATTATGGGTACATCCACTTTCCCCCTTCGCCTATCTAGCAGTATACTAGATTCGGCCTAACTTCCTTCCACCTTCTCAGATCCTCAGATCTTACAACTCAAAACCCAAATTGGTTCTTATAGCTCACACTTCAACAAGTTCTGCAACTCAGGCTCTTCCCAAGAACCCTACCTCATAGTGAATCTCCACTCCTACCACTCAGGTAATCAAGCCCTACCTCAGCCTTTTTAATAGGCCTACAGCTCAGAGAAACCAATATCCTACCTCAGGTAAACAACCCTACCTCAGCCTTTATAGTTACAGGCATACAACTCTGAGAACTTAATCTCTTACACTCAGATCGAGAATAGATCCTACAGGAATTTGATTAAGAAGATGTTTCTTCCTTCATTCTAAAAGAGATGAAGGAATCTTGAACAGATCTTGTTGGTTCTGCTTTCCACTGTTCCTTGCAGTAATGAATATGATTCAACCTGAATTAGCTTATTCAAAGCTTCTTGAAAGGGAGAACTTAGGTAGAATTTTTTTGAGAAGTTTGAATAGATCCAGCTTCTCCCACCTTGCTGAATTAATTCTGCAATCTTCAAAAGATCTGCTGTGAAGCAATCTCCTTCTCTGATTTTGAATCAGAATCTTCTGCTGTACTGGAATCCGTGAATTCTTCTTGGAGAATTCCTCTTTTAATTTCTCTCCGTCTTCAGTTGTTGTTTTTCTCTGATAGCGCCGACCCTATTTATAGTTTACATCAGCGACAACCTGCTAATCCTATAGTTGACGGACATCTAACAGTTCCGTCATATCTAATAGGCTGTGAAAATTCTGGTAGCTGTCAAATCTTCAGTCTTGAGATTTGGTACTTAGAGATATTTAACTCAGCTAAATATGTCAAGACACAAGCACAATATGTGTCGACACAGATGGAGTGTGTGTCGACACAATTACCCAGGTGTCAACACACTTCCTTTGGCATTGTCGACAAACAACAGAATCTTTCAACATAGCTCTTCACTTAGTCTCAACACTGTCTTTGTAGACTGTATCGACACACTTCAGAAAATAGTCGACACAGTTCTTCATCAAGTTCTCGACATGCAGCCTTTGTAGAATGTGTCGACATACTTCAGCAAATGTCGACATAGCTCTTTATCAAGTTCTCGACACAGCTTTTGTAGAATGTGTCAACACAAGTCCTGTGTGTCGACACAGCCTCTTTATTAAGTTCACGACACAACTTTTATAGAATGTGTCGACACAAGTCCTGTGTGTCGACATAGCCTCTCTAAGTGTCGACCCAAGTCCTGGATGTCGACATAGTTACCTCTTTATACTTGTTAGCTAAACATTTTAAGTATGTCGACACAAGTTATAAGTGTCGACACAGTTGATGTCAACTTAGCTTCTGAGTGTCGACCCAAGTCCTGTGTGTCGACACAGACTTGCTTCTTGTCTCGACACAGCTCCTTCAAAGGTGTCGACACAAAAATAATTGTCTCGACACTTTTGTACTTAGAATATTTTCTCTATTCTTCTGCCTGCACAAACTAACTAAAAACACTATCAAATACAACCTGATCTATATTATTGAGTTAGGTGAGGCTTCTCCAAATCAGGTACCCAAATTGCAATGTACCCAACAATCTCCCCATATTTGGAGAAGTCATAACCCATAGTCAATGATATACACCATATAACAAAAATGATAAGCATGAAACATTCAGATATTTCAACCAAATTTATTCAAGAAAAAAGACATTATGTTACACACAAATATTCAGAATTGAAATAACATAAGGAAAACCATGTAACTCAGAGACATAGATATATAAACAAATGTCAAACCAGAATTTCATTCTCAAATAATCAAAGTGAGATTATAAGGTTAATGTTTTCTTAAGAACAATAAAAAATACACAGTTTTTCAAATTCTAGTCAATCTAAGTTTAAAGTTGACTTGGTTCCTTAATGACGATCCCTTTGCCTCATTGGATAGTTTCTTTGACATCAGCTTCAGTATCAGTAGCAGGCATCTTTCCCTTAATGTCTTTGGCCTTAAGTTGTACAGCTTTTAGCTTTTGCCTCTCAAAGTAATGAAATGGTTTAGGGAAGTACTTGTAGGGCTCTATGGAGTTTGCAGGGATTCTTCCAGCCTTCAAGGCCTTCCTGAATTTGTGGATCTTCTCTTTTTGCGCAAGATACTTATCCCATTCTTGCTTGGAGTACCATTTCCCCCTATCATACTGATTTTTAGTAACTGCATTCCATGCAGTTAAGATGATACTTCTAGAAGTAGGACTCCATTTTTCAAAATCATGCCTAGCCTTAGCCTTTTTTTTGAATCTCTTCTTAGAAATTTGAGCATCTTGTTCTTTCATTAATACTGGGTCAGCCATATCCACCTCCTCACAAATTATAGGCATTTTGTCCTGTGGAGGGTTGTACATAGTCTGAACAGTCTGTTGGATTTCTTCAAACCCAGAAGGGGGATATATGATTTGAGCGACCTCTTGTTGCATCCTCTCCAAGAACTCAGGCTGACATCCAGATTCGACAGTGTTATTATCATCACACAAAGGTAGATATCCCAAGGTATCTCTGATACTGTTAGTGACCAATTTTGCATGGTCAGAGCTAGCTTGAACTAAGACCCTCTCCCCTTTTATGACTTCTCTATAGATATGATCTCTGAGATCATTCTTTTGAAATCTAATTTGATCTATGATATGATAATTGCTAGTAGTGTAGTAGTCTTTGAATTTCTTGAGAAGAGTAGAAAGGGCAGATTCAGAAGTCTTTATTGCAGTAGAAACTATTGCCAAGTCTAGTTGAATCTATTTTTCTATAGCAGAGACTTGGGGGTTCATATTGGCTTGAAGGGCAGTAGTTTGTTCATCCAACTTAGTCAGAGAAATGGTGTGTAGTTCCAGTAAGTTCTCATTCAGCCTCTTCTGATTTTCCAGAACAATTCCTTGCTTGACCCCAAGATCATTGATTTCAGTCTTAGTGGTTTGTTGTTGTTTAGCAAGGTACACCGCAACATTTACTCCCTTGTGGAAGCAATCTGTCATGTCCTTCTTCAGCATGTTGACCTCAAATCGAATAGACTTGATAGCTTGGGCCAAATTTAACTGCAGCTCCTTGTGGCTTTCATCCACATACTTTTCTAGTGCTTGTCTTTGCTCATCAACCTTGACTTGGAGCTGTACTTATAAAGAACTGAAATCTATAGGAGAAGAAGTAGAGGAGGAGCCTGCCTTGAAAGCTTTCTTATAGCCAGCACTTTTTTTCTTGATTTCCATTAGTTTTCTTTTCTTAAGAATTATGGCTGCTTCCTCATCTTCAGAATCAGATGAAATTTCAAGTTCCATTGTTGTTCCTGGAACATTTTCAACCAGTCTAGGGGCTAGGTCTGTTGCCTCCCCCTCAATCCTTGTGGCAGCAGGTACACTTACAGATAACTCTTCTTGAAGTACTTCATCTTGCTCCTTCTGGAAGTCACTTTCCATTTCTTGAACTACTTCTATCTCAGGAGCCTGAAGTTTTTCTGGCAAATCAGGAATATGGACATCCTGTGCCTCTTTGTCAGAAGGATCAGTTGCCATGTTGATGTCTTAAACCACTTCCATGATGGTGAGATTCATAGTCTCACTGTCAAGCTGGGCTTCAATGACCGTTTAAGTTGGGACTGATGTCTTAGGAATATTAATTTGATGGATAGCCTCCCTCTGGATCTGAGCTTCAGTTCCATGTGTATGGGGTGGATACATCCTGGGTTGGTTAGGTGTCTCTTCATTAGAACTGAATTCGACTGTCTCTTCAGAGTCACTAGAGGACTCCTCAGCTTGCACTTGATCTTTCTTGGAATATGTGACCTGTTTGGATGGCTGCTTTGGTGCTAGGTCTTCTTTGGATAGAACTCTGTCCCACCTTGATAGGATCCTTATGTCCATTCGCCTCATGTGATTAATCTTGGTGCCAGCATTTTGATTTATCACCTCAGGTATGTTTTCAGCGAGATACAAACTTAATATTCTTCCCAAATTTGGTTTTTTGATGCTTTCCTTAATCTTGTTGAAAATTACTGCACTCCAGTCAGTCTTCACAAGGAAGATGACTCTGGTCATAAGGCTGAACATGTAGGAATAGACCCTATCATGCCCCCTAGTCCTGCAGAGTACTACCTTGCCAATGATTTCAGAGAGAAATTTCCCTTGGGAGTTCATTCCTTTCTTTTTTATGGACGATCCGATGTTAGTTGCTACGGCCAGCCCACACCATTTAAGGGCTTCAGAAGTCAAATTGGAATCAAACTCTATCTCTTCTTTTATCCTTGGAAGATGAATGGTTTTACTCAGACTTTTGTGGGTTATTTTGACCTTCTTGCCATGAACAGTGGATTTCATCTTGTTCCCCTTCGAGTTCAACGAAGCGTTGGAATATAACTAAAGAACTTCCTTCTTCCAAATTTTGGTTGACTCTGAAACCAAATATTCCAATCCGGTTTCCTGGACGAGCTCATAACCTTCGTTCACATTGTTGTCCAATTTGGGCGCCATTGGAGATGAGAGAGAGAGAGAGAGAAAGTTGAAGAGAAGTAAAATGATCTTCTTGTTGACATAGACGGTTTAGTCTCGATATTCCTGAGAGCATAGTCGACAAGGTCTCGTTGCCACCTATTTATACTTTTCTAATAGGGAAGGCCAAAAGAAGGGCAAAAATTAGTTTCATATGTCGACACTGTTCGGATTGTGTCGACACGGACTACTAAAGTCTTGACAGAGAATTTAGAGTCAGGATAACACTATGTGTCGACACCAATTTCTGTGTGTCGACATTGATGACCATAAGTGACAAAACTAATTTCTGTGTGTCGACACAGACGACCGTATGTGTCGACACCAATATCTAAGTGGGAATAAATCTGTGTCGACAAAAAATTCTGAGTGTCGACTCAATCTTCTTTATGTGTCGACACTAACATCTTAGGGATAATAATCCTATGTGTCAACACCAAATCTTGAGTGTCGATAAAATCTTCTTTATGTATCGAGACCAACTAGTAAGTCTCGACACAGAATACTTTATGTGTCGACACAAATTTACTTAGTCATATTTTAAGTAGACTTTTTCTTAATTTACCATTCTATTCTAAGTCCAACATGCCTAATTCAATTTTAAAGTAATCTAATTTTGTTTTATCTAGAGGTTTAGTGAATATATCAGCTACTTGAGTATCAGTAGAAATAAACTCTAAAGTTATGTCCCCTTTTTCAACATGTTCTCTTATAAAATGGTACCTAATTTCAATGTGTTTAGTTCTACTATGTGAAACAGGGTTTCTAGCAATTGACATAGCACTAGTAGAATCACAATATAGAGGAGTTTTACTTATCTTGATGTCATAGTCCTCCAGTTGATGCTGTATCCATAGCAACTAAGCACAACAACATCCAGCTGCAATATATTCTGACTCTGCTGTGGATATAGTAAAACTTGTCTGCTTTTTTCTGTTCCATGATGTAAGACCCCAAAAATTGTATTTGAACTGGTCGCATCCAAAGTTGATTTTGGTGCCTGTATATGGGTACACGGCCTAGGACACGGGCGTGTCCAAGGCCGTATCTAGCATGGTGTTTTGGCCGATTTTATCCCGAGGACACGACAAGTAACACGGCCGAATGACACGGGAGTGTCATTTGACACGGGCATGTGCCTACCCGTGTCAGTACCCGTGTTCCTTAGAGTCATGACGGTTGGCGTGATGGTTAATCGTGACACGCCTCCAGTCACGGGCGTGTCTAAGACCCGACACGGGCGTGTCAGGCTGAGACACAGGCGTGTCTTGCCCGTGTCATTTTTCTGCGTTCGACGATCGTGCCTGGATCGAGGCACACGGCCTGGGACACGGCCGTGTGCGAGGCCGTGTTCAGCCCAGGTCTGTTGATTTTTGAGCGGATCAGAGCCATTCGATTTCTTTATTTAAAATCCTGGGGAAACTCTGCTCTGTTAAGGTCGGGAATACAGGATCAATTCCTCATTTTCTCCCTTAGTCTCTCTCTCAAGGAGTTAGAAAGAGGAGGAAGAAGGAGGAGTTTTCCGGCTGCCGGCGGAGCACCAGAGCACCTATTAGAGAACCGAGAGCGGATCCGTGGAGGGAATCCCGTTGCAAAGACTTCTATCCGGATAGTTTTCCATGGTGCCAAAGTGTACTACAAGCATAACGATTCTCTATTTGAGCATGTGAAGCTCTCCCTTTTGCATAGGGAAAACCTGCTCCCGCGAGTGTGCGGCGAGTGTGCGGTGTTCCTTAGGTTTGAAGGGAATAGTCCCCCTTGTGTTGCATATAGAGTCCAGAATCGAAGTACGGGCATAGGCATTGTGTGTGAAGCCTACCCGGACATGTTGGTCTGGATCGACGATGTTGCATCTATTATGATTTGCCGGAGAAGACTCCGTGCTTTGGGTTTTTGGGTTTCTACACGGTAGATTGCAGCAGGAATCCTTGGAGGTTAGCTCCAAGGCGCACCCGGAAAACTGAGCGGAATCGTTGTTCTGCTAACTTGGCGGTCTGGGAACCGGCCTTGAACATAACTGGGTTATGTGATTGTTTGGAATATTATGATCCGAGAGAAGCTTGGCACGTGCATACATCTTAATGTGAACTACGCAGTTAAGCAAAGGGCAAGTGGAATTGGACCTGGGCTATGTGGTTCAGTGTGAGAGACCCGAAAAGGGGACTAGCCATTGGCATAGTCGGGAGCCTTAGACAATGGTCAGAAAGGCTAAAATGCTCATGTTGTCACCACCCTGGGGGTGGTGGTGCAGACGCTGAGGTGTCAGACTTCAACGTTAATGTGCCCTGAGTGCACGGGGTGTTTGTTCGTGCGAGCCTACACTTGTGGTGAAGTATGTTTATACATAATTGTTTAGCTAGGCTAATGTTATGTAGGGAAGGAGCACTGCCGTCCCGAGAAAGGGACGGGGTCGTTATAATTTGGTCTGCTTTAGCTGACAGTTGCCTGTTTGCCACCGTGAGGTGGAATGTTGCTTGCAGGTGCTGCGGATCCGAGTGCAAAATAGCGGGCTGGATCCCATGTTGCCGTGCTGGCGCTCGAAGGCCTTAACGTATAGTTTTTTTTATTTTGTCATGTGTGGCCGGCCTGCGAGCCGATGTATGTAAGACACTATTTGATAAGTGAACTATTGTAAGACCATAAGGCCATGTATCTTTCAGTGTATTGTTATTTCATTCCAGTGGTAGTGATTGCGGACGTTCATGTAAATTGATTAATCAGTTTGGGTGCTTTCTACTTTTAAAAGCTTCCGCTAGAATGCTCTGTGTTAGGACTAGTAGTCTTAATTGGATAGTTTGGTTATTAATACGTAACCCTTCCGTCTGTCTGTGGTATATGGCGTTGGGTTCCAGCTTGACCTTCTGTTATATGCCATACGACGGATGGGGGTGTTACAATTTGGTATCAGGCTTTTGGTTACGGTCAATCTTAAATGAATTCATGGGCGAATTCTTATAAGGGGTGGTGAGCACATGTGTGCGTCATCGTTATAACATCAAAAAGAACCCATGAATGTCCACTTAGGAATGGAAAATAAAATTGTTTTGTGGAATCTGAGTGTTCCAATGATTGCTTTTAGCAATTTGGTTGTCATCTAATCGTGTGTCTTTGCTTCTATAGGAAGCTAGGAGCGGTGCTGGTCAATCAGAGTGTCCGCAATCGGTGGAAAGTAGTGCACCGAGAGACATGCCTACTACACCTCCTTCAGCGGAAACCATCAGGATGGTGGCTGAAGCCGTATTTGCGATGATTAATGCCCAACCTGCAGGGTAAATGCACCACGCACCTCCTATCGTGGAGCAAGAACCAGTTAGGGCGGCAGAGCAGAGAGTGGTGGAGCGCGCAACAGTTGATCTGGTAGAGCCGAGGAGAGCTATGGAGAAGCAGCTCAAGCATGTAATGGGCTTTAACCCCCAATATTTGACGGGACTGGAACGCCAACTCAAGCTGAGGAATGTCTCTCTACGTTAAAGAGGGTTTTGACAGCCATGTTAACTGAGGAGTGGCAGAAGACCACCATAGAGACCTTTCTTTTGGCGGGTGAAGCGAGGCTGTGCTGGGATGAGTTGGAGTTTCATCTTTTAGTGGGTAGGCAGCTTACTGATGTGCCTGTGGAGGAATTTTCAAGATTGTTCCTGGCCAGATATCTACCCTCTGTCAGAAGCTTGAGATGGAGAACCAATATCTTGGGTTGACTCAGGGATCCAGAAGCGTGGACGAGTACCTCCATGAGTTTACACGGTTGGGTCGGTATGCTGGGGGCTATGTTTATGGAAGAGGAGAGGAAGACCAACCGATTTTATGAGGGTCTTTATGGTGATCTATAGTTACTCCTTGCTGGACCTAAGGCGTAGGGCTTCCTAGCCTTGGTCAACTCGGCCCGGTCTTTGGAAATAGTTGTGAAGAGGGTGCAAGAGAAGAAGGACCCAGGAGAAAAGAAGGCAGAGTTCAAAGTGCCTAGTGCAAAGTCAGGATTCCGTAGATGGAACAAGAAGCAGAGGACTTCGAACTCATCCCCTTCATCTGGTGCATCAGGGGAAACCACAAGTCGAGTCCCAGGAGCTTGCAACAATTGTGGGAAGTCAGGGCATTTTGCTCGTGAGTGTTAGAGCGGACGTACAAAGTTCGAGAGGAAGTCTGGAGAGACTTATGAGGAGAAAGGGAAGGCGGTGGAGTCAACCGCGTCCCATCATGCTCCAGCCCAGCCTAGAGTTTATAATCTCGGTCTGCGAGAGGCCATAAAGCAAGCTGACATGGTGACATGTATGAGTTAATTTATAGTAGATTAACTTTTGTAGTTTTACCTCTTTTATGTGTTAGCTTACTTCTGTTGTTGCTAGGATTTGTATTGATTCTCGACTGTCCGGCGAGGGCCTTGTTTGATACGGGAGCTTCGCATTCCATCTTGTTTGAACGATTTGTGACACGCATCGGGGTCCCTCTTTTGATGGCAAAAGACAAGTTGGATGTGTTGTTGCCAATGGGTGCTCAATGCGTGCGAATAAGGTCTGTGTAGTCACGGTTCGAATTGGGGATAAGGAGTTTGATTTGTGAGCGTTGATTCTACCGTTAGTAGAGTTCGATGTAATCTTTGGTATGGACTGGCTCTCAGAGCAGCGAGATTACATTGATTGCAATCGAAAGGAGGTTAAGTTGGGATTAGATTCTGAACGGGAGACTATGTTTGCGGGCATGAAGGGGTAAGGGAAAGTTTTGATGTCAGCCCTTCTGGTGATTAAGGCAGTTTGGTCTGGGGCAGAGCTGTTTGTCACATTAGTGCAGGCTTCAACGCCTAGGCCTAGTCTGGACAGTATCCCAGTTGTGTCTGAGTATCCTGATATGTTTCCAGATGATCTCCCAGGAGCCCCTCCTCAGCGGGAGATTAATTTTATTATTGAGCTAGTACCGGGTGCCAAACCGGTGTCACGCTCTCCGTATCGGATAGCGCCAAAAGAGATGGCGGAGTTGAAGGTGCAACTGTAAGAGTTGTTAGAGCAAGGTTATGTGCATCTAAGTTCGTCGCCTTAGAGCGCACCGGTTCTTTTCGTTAAGAAGAAAGATGGGAGCTTGCGGCTTTGTATCGACTACCGGGAATTGAACAAGCTTACGGAAAAGAATAAGTATCTGATCCCGAGAATTGACGATCTATTTGATCAGTTGGTTGGGTCAATGGTATATTCGAAGTTAGATGTCAAGTTCGGTTACTACCAATTGAGGTTAAGGGAGAGCGACATCCCAAAGACAGCATTCATTACGCGGTTTGGGCATTACGAGTTCACAGTCATGCCATTTGGTTTGACCAATGCGCCATCCGTGTTTATGGATCTGATGAACAAGACGTTCAGAGAGTACCTAGACAGTTTTGTGATAGTATTTATCGACGATATCCTGGTGTACTCGCAGTGTGAAGAGGATCACTACAATCACCTGCACATGGTGTTGGAGACGTTGAGGAGAAACCAGTTGTATGCTAAGTTCTCCAAGTGTGAGTTCTGATTATCCTCGATAGAGTTCCTTGGTCATGTTGTTAGTGGAGAAGGGATAACTGTGGATCCAGCGAAGATAGTGGCGATACGGGAGTTGCCTGCTTTGACTACAGTGGCGGAGGTCCGGAGCTTTTTGGGGCTTGCTGGCTACTACAGGCGCTTCGTAGAGAACTTCTCACGGATAGTGCTACCACTCATGACTTTGGCTAGGAAGAATCATAAGTTTGTGTGGTCTTCGGAGTGCGAACAGGCTTTTGAAGAGTTGAAGAGGCGGTTGACCACAACGCCTATTTTATGTTCCCCAAGTGGAACCGAAGGGTTCGAAATCTATAGTGATGCTTCGGGTAGTGGTTTGGGCTGTGTTCTGCTACAACTTGGGAGTGTGATAGCCTACGGTTCACGATAATTGAAAGCTCACGAGAGAAATTATCCAGTCTATGACTTGGAGTTAGCGGCCGTGATATTTGCTCTAAACATGTGGAGGCATTATCTGTTCGGTGTGAATGTCAATATATACACCAATCATAAGAGCTTGGAGTACCTGTTAGATTAAAAGGATCTGAACATGAGGCAGCGGAGATGGATGGAGTTCCTAGGGGACTACACCTTCAAGATATATTATGTGCTAGGGCAAGGTAATGTAGTGGAGGATGCGTTGAGTCGTAAGGTTCCTGCACAGGCCAACTGGTTATCGGTACATGATGAGAGATTGGTCCATGAGTTGGAGGCTTTGGAGATATCTTGCGTCGACAGGCAGTCTAGTACTGAGGCGAAACTGTTTTGGACCGAGGTGCAGTGTGACCTAGATGATAGAGTTCGGCAGGCTTTGATTCAGGATAACAACATGAAGCAGATCTTGGATGAATCATTGGATGGGTCAAATTCCCAGTCTGCTGTTGAGGATGGGTTGATAAGGAAGGACGGTCGCCTATGCGTTCCTAGTACGGATAATCTTCGGGAGGAGTTGATGTACGAGGCTCATCATACCAAGTACTCAATCCACCCGGGAAACACGAAGATGTATAGAGACATGAAGAAATTATTTTGGTGGCCAGGATTGAAGAAGGATGTAGCACTTTATGTGGCCAAGTGCCAAACTTGTACCTTGGTGAAGGCGGAGTGCCAGAAGCGCGGAGGTTTCCTAAATTCCTTGCCTATCCCGGAATGGAAATTTGACTACATATCTATGGATTTTGTGCATGGTTTTCCAAAGTCGCAGAGGGGAAAAGACGCCATCTGGGTGGTCATAGATAGGTTGACAAAGGTGTCGCACTTCATCCCGATCAGGAAGGAAGATCCGATGGAAAGGTTGGCCAAACTCTATGTGGAGAATATTGTACGGTTGCATGGTGTGCCCCACAGTATTGTTTGTGATCGAGATGGATGCTTCACGTCGAATGGCTGGAGGTTGGTGCATAGTCTGTTGGGTACTAAGCTAAAGTTCAGCACAACCTTTCATCCGTAGACGGATGGCCAAACCGAGAGGGTCAACCGGACGTTGGAAGACATGCTTCGAATGTGCGTCCTAGATTTTGGAAAGCAGTGGGAAGATCACCTGTACATGGTGGAGTTTGCGTATAACAACAAATTTTAGGCGAGTATTGGAATGACGTCTTTCGAGGCCTTGTACGGGAGAAAGTGTCGCACGTCGTTGTCTTGGTTGGAGACGGGCGAGTCGAAGCTTTACAAACGTCAAGCGGTGGAAGATGCCACTTCAGTGATACGGACAATTCAGGAACGGTTGAAGATCGCTTAGGACAGACAATCAAAGTACTATAACGCCAAACATAAGAATGTGGAGTTCAGTATTGGCGACTGGGTGTACTTGAAAATCAAGCCGTTCGAGGGTGTATCGCGGGTTCGACGCTTGAAGAAGCTGAGTCCGAGATACCTTGGACCATTTGAGATCCTAGAGCGTGTTGGTGAAGCAGCGTATAGATTGAAGATGTCGGTGGAGTTGAGTGGCCTACACGATGTGTTCCACGTATCGGTGTTGCGTAAGGCGGTGCAAGAGCCTTCGCAGATAGTTGCGGTTGATCAAGTGCCAGTTGATTACGAGTTGACAACAAAGGTCAAGCTTATACGTATAGAAGACGTTGGAGTCAAGCGACTCCGAAACAAGGATATCCGAATGATTAAAGTCCGTTGGGATAATTGCGGATGTGAGGAGCTTTCTTGGGAGCGAGAGCAAACTATGTTGGAAGAATACCCCGAGTTATTCCATTCAGGTAACTTGTAATTTTGTGTACCTTTACTTAATTTCAGGACGAAATTCCTTAAGTGGTGGAGATTTGTAACGCCCCGAAAATTGTATTTGAGTTGGTCGCGTCCAAAAGGGATTTTGGTGCCTGTATAGGGGTACACGGCCTAGGACACGGGCGTGTCCAAGACCGTGTCTGGCATGGTGTTTTGGCCGATTTTATCCCGAGAAGGACACGACAAGTAACACGGCTGAATGATACGGGCGTATCATTTGACACGGGCATGTGCCTACCCGTGTCAGTACCCGTGTTCCTTAGAGTCGTGACGGTTGGCGTGATGGTTAATCGTGACACGCCTCCGGTCACGGGCGTGTCCATGACCTGACACGGGCGTGTCCGGCGGAGACACGGGAGTGTCTTGCCCGTGTGGTTTTTCTACGTTCGACGATCGTGCCTGGATCGAGGTACATGGCCTGGGACACGGCCGTGTGCGAGGACGTGTTCGGCCCATGTCTGTTGATTTTTGAGTGGATCAGAGTCGTTCGATTTCTTTATTTAAAATCCGACAACCCTGGGGAAACCCTGCTCTGTTAAGGTCGGGAATAGAGGATCAATTCCTCATTTTCTCCCTTAGTCTCTCTCTCAAGGAGTTAGAAAGAGGAGGAAGAAGGAGGAGTTTTTCAGCTGCCGGAGGAGCACCGGAGCACCGATTAGAGAACCGAGAGCGGATCCGTGGAGGGAATCACGTTGCGAAGACTTCTATCAGGATAGTTTTCCATGGCGCCAAAGAGTACTACAAGAGTAATGATTCTCTATTTGAGCATGTGAAGCTCTTCTCTTTTGCATAGGGAAAACCCGCTCCCATGAGTGTGCGGCAAGTGTGCGGTGTTCCTTGGGGTTGACAGGAATAGTCCTCCTTGTGTTGCATATAGAGTCCGAAATCGAAGTACGGGCATAGGCATTGTGTGTGAAGCCTACCCGGACATGTTGGTCTGGATCGGCGATGTTGCATCTATTATGATTTGCCGGAGAAGACTCTGTGCTTTGGGTTTTCGGGTTTCTACGCAGTAGATTGTACCAGGGATCCTTGGAGGTTAGCTCCAAGGCGCACCCGGAAAACTGAGCGGAATCGTTGTTCTACTAACTTGGCGGTCTGGGAACCGACCTTGAACATAACTGGGTTATGTGATTGTTTGGAATATTAGGATCCGAGAGAAGCTTGGCCCGTGCGTACGTCTTAATGTGATCTACGTGGTTGAGCAACGGGCAAGCGGAATTGGACCTGGGCTATGTGGTTCGGTATGAGAGACACGAAAAGGGGACTGGCCGTTGGCATAGTCGGGAGCTTTAGACAATGGTTAGAAAGGCTAAAATTCTCATGTTGTTGCCATCCTGGGGGTGGTGGTGAAGACGCTGAAGTGTCAGGATTCACCGTTAATGTGCCCTGAGTGCACGGGGTGTTTGGCCGTGCGAGACTACACCTGTGGCGAAGTATGTTTATACATAATTGTTTAGCTGGGCTAATGTTATCAGGGAAGGAGCACCGCCGTCCCGAGAAAGGGACGGGGTCATTATAATTTGGTCGGCTTTAGCTGACAGTTGTCTGTTTGCCACTGTGCGGTGGAATGTTACTTGCAGGTGCTGCGGAGCCGAGTGCAAAATAGTGGGCTGGAGCCCATGTTGCCGTACTGGCCCTCGAAAGCCTTAGCGTATAGTTGTTTTTATTGTCATGTGTGGCCGGCCTGCGAGCCGATGTATGTAAGAAACTATTTGATAAGTGAACTGTTGTAAGGCCATAAGGCCATGTATCTTTCAGTGTATTGTTATTTCATTACAGTGGTAGTGATTGCGGACATTCATGTAAATTGATTAATCAGTTTGGGTTCTTTCTACTTTTAAAAACTTCCGCTAGAATGCTCTGTGTTAGGACGAGTAGTCTTAATTGGATAGTTTGGTTATTAATATGTAACCCTTCCGTTTGTCCGTGTTATATGGTGTCGGGTTCTAGCTGGACCTTCTGTTATATGCCATACGACGGATGGGGGTGTTATACATGACACCAGTATTCCTCCTAGGAATTGACATGTACCTGTGGTACTTTTCCTGTCTTCTTTGCAGCCTGTAAAGTCTGCATCTGAAAAGCCTGTTAGCAGAAAATTTCTATTCCTAGGGTACAATAGACCAAGATCGTGTGTGCCATTAAGATATCTTAAAATTCTCTTGGCAGCAGAATAATGAGATGCTTTAGGGCATGTCTGGTATCTAGCACAGACACATGTAGCATACATGTTGTCAGGCCTACTTGCAGTCAGGTATAGTAAGGAGCAAATTATCCCTCTATACAAAGACTCATCAACAGGTTTCCCTGCCTCATCTTTACCTAAAGGCATACTTGTCCCCATTGGAGTTTTCATGGTGGAAGCTGTCTCCATGCCATACTTTTTAATCATCTCCCTGGTGAACTTAGACTGGGATATGGACAATTCATCATCAGTATGTTTTACTTGAAGTCCCAAAAAGAACTTTAGCTCACCTATGCTGCTCATCTCAAACTTCTCTAGCAAAAGTTTGACAAACTTACAGAAAGGTTGTTCTCAGTAGATCCAAAGATTATGTCATCAACATACATCTGGACTAGGATGATCTTGCCATTGGATTCCCACAGGAATACGGTCTTGTCTATTTTCCCCCTTGAGAATTTGTTCTCAATGAGGAAAGTAGACAATGTCTCATACCAAGCTCTAGGGGCTTGTTTTAACCAATATAGAGCTTTCTTAAGTCTAAAGACATGATCAGGAAAGTGAGGATCTACAAAACCTGATGGCTGGTCCACATATACTTCCTCTTTTAGATCTCCATTTAAGAATGCTGGCTTGATATCCATTTGAAATACGTTGAATTCTTTATAGGTTGCGTAGGCAAGGAATAGTCTTATTGCTTCCAGCCTTACTGCTGGGGTAAAGTTTTGGTCAAAGTCTATTCCTTCTTCATGCATGTAGCCTTTTGCAACTAATCTGGCCTTATTTTTGACAATAATTCCATTTTCATCTAACTTATTTCTGTAGATCCATTTAGTCCCTATCACATTATGTTCTTTAAGTCTAGGAACCAATTTCCAAACTTGGCATCTATTAAATTAATTCATCTCTTCCTGCATTGCATCAATCCAGAATGAATTTAGAATCGCCTCTTCAAACTACTTTGGTTCCATTTGAGACAGAAAGCTTGAACATAGTGCTGAGTTCAAGCTCTTGCTTCTGGTCATTACACCTTGACTAGGATCGCCAATGATTTGATGAGCTGGATGATTTCTTTAATGTCTCAAAGCTAGTGGTAATTTTTCTTCAACTTGTTGAACTTCTATGTCTTTAGCTGGCTGTTCTACAATTTCAGCTTGTAAGTCTTGAGCTCCCCCTGGATAGTATCCGTCATCTTCAGTCACTTGGCTTGCTAGATTATCTTCCCTGATGGTCAGATTGTTCATCTTATCTTTTAAACCTGCAAGACTAGAAGAAGTGCTTGGCAGCTCATAGTTAATTAACTTAGACTCATCAAAGACTACATGGACAGACTCTTCTACAACTTGTGTAGTCAAGTTATAGATCCTATATGCTCTACTATTGTTGGTGTACCCAACAAATATCCCTTCTTGGGACTTGACAACAAACTTAGTCAAATAAGACTTACCATTGCTTAGTACATAACACTTGCTACCAAAAATCTTAAAATAGGATAAGTTTGGTTTACTGCCTTTCAGAATCTCATAGGGAGTCTTTTTGTGGCTTTTAGTGATGGAAGCTCTATTGAGAACATGACAAGCAGTATTAACTACCTCAACCCAGAAATATTCTGGAAAAGAAGTGTCACTTAACAAGGTTCTACCTGCCTCAATCAAAGTTCTATTCTTCCTTTCAGCAATTCCATTTTGCTGGGGAGTTCTAGGTGAGGAAAAATCTTGATGAATCCCAAGCCCTTCACAGAACTTTGTCATGCATTCAGACTAAAACTAAGTCCCATGATCATTTCTGATCTTGACTACAGAACTAATAAATTCATTCCGAATTTACTTGACAAAAGTCTGGAAGATATTTGGGGTTTCAGATTTTTTTTCCTTAAGAAGAATACCCAAGCAAACATGAAAAAATCATCAACCACCACAAGAGTATAGACTTTCCTACCTAGACTATGAACTGGCATAGGACCAAATAGATCCATATGTAGGAGATATAAACACTTCACTAAGTCCTTGGTATCAAGACTTTGGAAGGAAGACCTGGTCTGCTAGCCCTTTTGACAAGCTGAGCAAATTCCCTCTCTAATGCACTTAACTTTTGGACCATTCCTTACTAACTCTTTAGTAAAGAGTCTACATGTGGTCTTGTAGTTAAGGTGAGCTAGTCTTTTGTGTCATTTGACACAATGAGAAACTTTCTCATCTGCAACTTGACATATAAGAGAGTCCTTTCTCTCACACTCAAAGTCTAGACAGTAAATATTTTCTCTCCTAGTGCCAATCAAGATAACTCCTTGATCACTTGACCTTCTAATTTGACACTTAGCCTTGAGGAAAGAGATGTCATTGCCCAAATCACATAGTTGACTTATGCTTATAAGGTTATGTTTCAAACCTTTCACATAAGCTACTTGTGTGACTGTTACTATGCCATTTGTTATCTTACCCAAACCTTTTGTTACTCCTTTCTCTGAGCACCCAAAGGTAACTCTAGGACCATTCTGAATAGGAGTGTATTCTTTTAGCATGCTCCTTGTTCCAGTTATGGGCCTAGAACATCCACTTTCCAAGTACCATGTAGGGGTATGGTCACTTGGACTTACCTGAAACAAATATATTATCTAACCTTAGGACCCCAAATCTGATTGGGTCCTAGGTGCAAGTTAGAATTAAACTGAACATGCCTACATGCAGTTCTTCTGACAGGTAAGCCACCAATACTTCTCTGGACACTCTTTTTGTGCCAGCAATCAATGGCATAGTGGCCCACCTTGCCACAACATCGGCACTCATGCACATTGTACCTTCTTTTGAGAACTAGCTTTTCTGCAATGTTGTTTGCAGATCTCAACCCTGCTGGTACATCAGCTCTTTTCTTAGGTCTTTCAGCCATAGCTTGCTTAGGAATATGTCTGGCAGCAGAAGTACTTGAGATATCTTGAACCCTATATGCAGCTGCCTTCTTTTCAGGAAGCATACTCCTGATAGCTTCAGACATACCCAAATATGTTTTGCTAACAGACTTTTCCTTAGCTTGCCATTTAGCTGGCAGACCTTGTAAATCAGCTGACAGCTTGTTCTTGAGTGTTGGGGCTGGTACACCAAACACAAATGGTTCATTTTGAGCCATTTGAGTTTTCTCATGAGCTGCCCAATAGGCACTTGCACCCTTGCCATTTCTTCTGCCTTGCTCACAGTGACCATAAATACTATCATGGTCATACCTATTAGAAGGTTGCACCACTTTTTTAAAAGAAATTTGAGGCCTTGAAGCAAGTGGCTGAGTTGGAGCATTCCCTTTGATTTTGGAATTGGAAGCTCTTGTTATTCCTTTGAAACCTAAACCCTTCTTACCCTTTTGGGAAGAAAAGGAATCTATCAAAGGTAACAACACAGAACTAGGTTTAGAAAACTTGGCCACTAGCTCCCTCTCCTTTTGTTGTCTACTTTCAAGATTCTTAATATGATTGTTCTTGAAAGTGATGGTATCCATCTGAATAATAGTTATGTTCTTCAGTTTGCTAATTTCTTTTAGCTTCAAATCCAGCAATTTTGCTGAGTCTGAGGTAGCCAACTTCAGACTGGCATTTTCCTTTGCCATCCGTTTGGCTAGAAGCTTGCTTTCCTTAAAGGCTTGCAGGAGCTCTCCCTAGTCATAAATCAGTTGATTGACGTCTCCTTCAGATTTAGAGCCATCTTTATCTCTTGAAGAAGATGCTTTTGAGTCTGGGCTTGTAACATAATCTGATACTCAAGGTGAAGACTGTACCTTACTAGGATCAGGTAGCTCCTGGTTGTGTACATCCTCAGCTATAGCCATCAGTACTATACATTTGCTGTCTTTTATTTTATTGATATCATCCAGCATCTGCAAGAATTCTATTTCTACAGAATCTTCCTCAACAGAGAACAGCCCAATGTAGGCCTCAACATCCTCTTCATTTACTGACTCTGATGAAGAAGAGTCAGTCTAGCTTTTCTCCTTCTTGGCCATAAAAGATTTCTCCTTTTTTCCTTTATGCTGGAGTTTTTTTTCCTCACCTGACTCCTTTCTCTTGACAGGACAGTCTGCTATAACATGTCCAGGCTTGCAACAATAATAACAAACAATTTTAGTAGAAGTTTGTTTGCTAGGTTTAGAACCAAACCTTTCCTTCTTAGAGGTTTTCTTCTTTCCCTTATAGTTGTCATACTTGGTGTAAGAGGAAGAGGAAGGCCTTCCCCTCCAGTTCTTTTTCTTCAGAAACTTCTAGAACTGCCTAGAAAAGACAGCAAGCTCCTCGTCAGAATTATGGCTATCTGTTGTGCTAGTATCTGAACTTTTTGTCTCAGTATCAGGAAATTTTCTTAGAGGAGAAGGAGTCTTTCTCCTGCCCTTCTTTGTAGCTTCAAATTTGAAGGCTACAAACTTATCTTTGCCATAAAGCTTGCTGGACTTTTCTTTTTTCCTTTCTGGAAATGGATAGCAATTTTCCAAAAAATGTTGATGGAGGAGTATCTGTAAGTTTCGCCACTTCTCTGATGGCACAGATTTTGGTATCCCAATCCTTGGCAAAGGATCTGAGAAACTGGTGATTAAGTTCATAAGTGCTGAAGACTCTTCCATAGGTCATCAGCTCATTGACAATTCTAAAGAACTTTTCATAGCATATAGCTATGCTATCTGTCTTGGCTTATCTGAAACTTTCATATTCTTGATTGAGCATGGATTTTGAAAGAGAACAATTGTCTACCTAAATCACCTAGAGGGGGGTGAATATGTGGTTTGTGCGTCTTTTTGTGGAATAAAAAATATTTAGAGCACGGCACAGAACTATTCTACCAACATCACAGATGACACAAGATTTATAGTGGTTCCCCATCCTTGGGTACATCCACTTTCCCTCACCGATCTAGCAATCAACTAGACTCGGCTACTCCACTATCTCGGATCAAAAATCGATCCTACCCTCGGAACAAAGTTCCTACAAACTCGATCCAAACAAAACGGATCTACACCTCGGAAGATAGCACTTCCTACAAACTCGGAGTGAAAGACTCCTACACTCGGAGAAGATTTCTCCTACAAGAATAAAGGAAAGTTTACAAGAATACAAACAGTAAATCACTCAGATCTGAATGAAACGGCCAGGATCTTCTTCTTTTCAACTTTGTAGCACTTTCAGAAATCGGTAAAGAAGTTCTCGGCTTCGATCTGGATTTACTCGCCTTTACAGAAATCAAGAGAGAATATGATCAGTGAATTCGATCTCGATCTGTAACTTTTCTTCAGAATAATCCTCTGAATGTAGAAGCTTTGGCCGGAGAAGAAGGCGACGGCGGCGGCTTCCGTTTTGCGAAAGTCAGAGAGGAGGCAGCTGAAGAATATTTCTCGAAAAAGAAATTACAAGAAAGCTTTGAGAATACTTAGGGTTTGTCATTTTCTGATAAGACCTTATATAGGAGAGACTAACGGTCATAATCGGTCATAATGATGTACACGTGGACCAATCATGTCGCGTGATTTGAAAAATCTCGTCAGAAAAAGGACTTAGAAAAATTTCGGAAAGATTCAGCCAACTACACGAGTAAGTCAATAACTACTCGAGTAGTTGAATAACTACTCGAGTATATTATGGGGAACATACTCGGGTATGTATATAAAGACTACTCGAGTAAATAGAGATCAACTACTCGAGTAAGCAGACAGAGCTACTCGAGTATGTGAAGAGACCTACTCGAGTATGTAGAGGATCTACTCGAGTATTGGAAGAGCTACTCGAGTATATTACATAACCTACTCGAGTACAAGAGGTACTACTCGAGTGGAATACATAGAAGAATTCTGAAGAGGTCTGCTGGCAACTACTTGAGTAGTTGAACTAGATTACTCGAGAGGATGTAATCTACTCGAGTAGGTGAAAGTTCTACTCGAGTAAAATACTTAGAAAAATTCTGGAGTAGGGGAATATCAAGGTACACGAGTAATATATGATCTACTCGAGTAGGTATAATGAACTACTCGAGTATATTTCTATCTACTCGAGTAAGTGAGTATACTTACTCGAGTATATGAGTATACTTACTCGAGTATATGAGTGTACTTACTCGAGTATATGACTTAGAGAAATTTAGAAGAGGAGACCCTTAAATACTCGGGTAAAGAGTAATCTACTCGAGTATGTAATCATGCTACTCGAGTATATGAATGTATCTACTCAAGTAGGTGACTTAGCTACTCGAGTAAAACACTTAGAAAATTTCTGATGTAGGAATAACTGATTCTTCTAGAGTAGTCAACACCCAATACCTTTCCCATAGTCCAATAGCTTGAATATGAAGTGTATCCCAATAAAGAGACCACACATGAGTCAACACCTTGGAATATGCAATGAGGGATTACATTGCACAATTCCTGTGTTTGGTGACCCACTGTGAGCTGACATTGGTCTACACTTCCCAGTGAAATTCCTGCACACATATAACTCAAACCAAGCATCAGATACAACTTAATTCATCTTAGTTCCAGGGTAGCTTCATCAAATATGGGTTCATATGGATGAAATACCCAACAATCTCCCCCTATTTGTTGAAGTCAGAACCCTTTACACTAAGGTGAATTATGGATATAAAAGAAACTAAGTAGAAAAAAAATATGTGCAGGAAGGCAAAGGATAAAGAAAAAGATAATTAGACAGTAATGAAGAATTGTGTATATATGAGTTTCTAAAAGCATCAAGTCTACAATTTGTCATTTCAATTTCTCATCATCTTTTAGGTTTAGGCTTGGGATTGATGCTTATCCATCTTCTCTTGTTGACTCCTTAGGTAGCTGAATGGCTTAGGGAAATATTTAGGAGGCCTTGGAGGAGCAGCAGGGTTATTTCTCCCAAACTCTCTGTCATGGATCCTCCTTTTTAGCATGGATTTCTCATATAACTCCCATTCCTGGGAACTGTAGTGAAGGCTTCTGTTCTCACTGTGATCCATAACTAGCCTGAGGGTGTCCAAAATGAGAGACTTTGAGGTTGGAGACCAGGCTTCAGCATGTTCAGGGGCTTTGGAAGGAGCAGTGCTGCTAGCAGAGGGGCCTTCACCATACTTCCTTTTCTTCTTGATTCTGATCTCTGGAGGAGCTTGAAGGAATATGTCAGCAGGATCTTCTTCCCAGCCTAGAACATAAGTATCTGGAGGAGAAACTAAGTCTCCAGGCCTGGGAGAGAAGGTGGGTTGCAGAGGAACAGCAGGAGCAGTGACGTCTGTGGCCAGAGGGTTGAGATGATGGGGAATGATGTTTGGGTCAACTGCAAGATCTGGCAAGATCTGATTGTGCATCCAGACAGCAGTGTCATAGGTGTGAAATTTGACACTCTGTATCTGGGCAAGCACATCATCATGAATGGTCTTCACATGAGCTTGCCATTCATCTGTCTTCTGAGCAGTAGATTTCTCTACCTGTTCTTTGAGTTCTTTTATCAAACCCTCCCCCCTTTCTGATTTCAACAGATACTTTCTCTATGGTGTCATCTTTGAAAATGCCAACTTCTTCACATATCTTCATCTTGTTGGCTTCAGTCCTCTTGTCTAGTTCTATCTGATTGTTTGCCAAGGTGATACCTTGTTCCATAACATTGCCCACACTAGTGATAGTATGGTCAAGAGCTTTGCCACCAAGTTGGAACAGGTACTTTAGCTTGTCAGTGTTATGCTGAATTTCAGCAAAACCTCTTCTCATCTCAGTCTCAAGAGCAGTGACCTTGTCAGTGACCACCTTTAGAGAAGTGTCAAAATGATGTCTTTGTTCTTGAAGAAGAATGGCAATACTTTGCAGCAGATCTGAGGAGGAGGAAACTGTAGCAGCAGCTGAGGGAGCGCCAGTAGGGAAAGGAGGAGTTACCCAAGGAGCTATTTCTTCAATTATCACTTAGCTGAGACCTCTGGTGGTAGGAATGACAGCATCCAATTCTTCTGTATCATGGGGGATGGAGAAATCGTGGTTTCTGAGAGGAGCGTCAGCTGGTTCAGGAGAAGGCTCATCAGAAATAAAAATGGTGTCTGGCTTATCTGCTGGAGGAGTTGGAGAAGGTGTTGGAGTTCTGGCTGGAGAATGGGTAGGAGACTGTACTGGAGAGAATTCCTTGTGATGTTCAATGGTTTGAGCTGGAGGAGAAAGAGGAGGAGGAGGAGGCACATCTTCAGAAAGCTCTGCAATCATGGCATCTATAGCAGCAGCTGTGGACAGAAGAGTGTCTTGAGGTACTTGATCTGAGGGAGTGGCTGGACTCTATGGAGTATGAGGTAGGGATAGAATTTCTGGCAGAGGAGAGGGCTGCCTGACTAGGGTTGAAGGAGCAGGCTCCCCCTCGCTTGGTGCACCAGAGTAGCTGGCCACATGATGAGGAGAGGGAGATGGAGTCCTGTCCTCTGCAGCTGGAACGTCTGGAATTTCTGAAACCTTTGCAGCCTGGGCAGAATTCTTGAGCTTGAGATCCCATCTCTGAATTGAGGAGATAGAGACCTTCTTCATATGGTGAAGTGGAGTCCCTTTGGAGAGATTGAAGACTTCAGGATTTTTTTCATGAAGGAGCAGAGATATAATTCTTGCGTAGTTGGGGGATTTCATGCTGTCCTTGATTTTGTCCAAAATCAGCATACCAAATTGGTATTTCTTGCGGCAGACAATGGCTTGCATTATATTGAAGAAGTATAGGGAATGTCTCGGATGGAGTGAGTCTTGCACAGTAAAATTTTTCCAATAACATCAACCAAGAATTTTCCTTATGCATTCATATCTGACCTTTTGAAGTATTGAGCATCCGTGGAAAAACCACAGAAAAGGGTTGTCCTGTCGGAATCCTCAGCAACTAGGTGATCTTCTTCATCAACAATCGGTAAACGGAGAAGTTGAGAGACAGAGGTCTTGGTGAACTTTAGTTTCAAACCCTTTACTGTAGATTTTAGGACTTTGCCATTTCGTCGAACCTTGAGATTTGAGTAGAATTCTGCAACTTCGGGGAAGAGAACGCGACAGGGTTCTTGGAGGATGAAGGAGAGGCCGGCGGTGTCGAGGAGGATGAGGAGGTTGTGGAAATCATCGGAGAGCTCTGCGATACCCTCAGTGACTAGTTCGGAGCCGACGCCAATCTTGTGAGAAGTCGCCATGGATGCGAATGCCTGGAGGAAATTAGAGAGAGCTCTACAACTGCGGCGGAGGAGAGAAGTTGAATCGGCAGGGCAGGCGAAGAGACAGAGGGTACTCGAGAGATAGAAATGATGTCGAGTAGGTTTGATGTTTCGGAATGTCGTATATATATATAAATCTTGAATTACCGCTAATTAATTTAAGGAGTAAGGATGCATATAGCCTTGGGGGGCGAATAGAACAATTTTCAAAAATCTGGGAAACAGGACACGAGAGAGAGATAGACTACTCGAGTAGGTAAAGGAGCTACTCGAGTAGGTCATCTGGAGGTACTCGAGTAGGTCTGCAAAGAGTACTCGAGTAGGTCGACAGGAGGTACTCGAGTAGGAGGAGAGAGCTACTCGAGTAGATGGGTGACTTACTCGAGTAGGTAAATGACTTACTCGAGTAGGTCTTCAGATACTCGAGTAGGCACATCCGCATACTCATGTAGGTCAGTACACATACTCGAGTAGGTTCATTCTTATACTCGAGTAGGTAGAGAAGAGTACTCGAGTATGTCTCATGCTTCTCGAGTTGAATTTTGAAAAAGTTGAGACAGAGTTGATTTTGACTAACCCCTTTGCAATTTCTTGCTTCTTAGCCATCTAGCCTTCTTTAGTCCTCTTTGTTGAGCATCCCAAGCTCTGTCTTGAAGAACGAGAACTTGGTCTCGTCCAGCGGCTTTGTGAAGATATCTGCAACTTGCCTATCTGTAGGCACATATTGGAGATCTATGTCTCCATGCTCCACATGTTCCCGGATGAAGTGATACCTGAGCTCAATATGCTTTGTCCGGCTGTGGGAGACTGGATTGTTGGCTATTGCAATTGCGCTGGAGGAGTCACAGTACAAGGGAATATCCTTGAACTGCAGGTTGTAATCCTCGAACTGATTTTTTTTCCATAGCAACTGTGTGCAACAACTTCCTGCTGAGATATACTCTGACTCGGCCGTTGAGATTGCGACACAGTTCAGCTTCTTGCTACTCCAGGAAATTAGCCTTCTTCCGAAGAATTGACAAGTCCCTGAGGTGCTTTTCCGGTCGTCTTTGCTACCTGCAAAATCTATATCTGAAAAGCCAATTAGTTCGCTGTCATTACTTCTTGGGTACCATAAGCCAAGATTTGGTGTTCCTTTAAGGTATCTCAGAATCCGCTTTGCAGCAACGTAATGAGATTCCTTAGAGTTCACCTGAAATCTAGCACAGACACATGTTGAGAACATTATGTCAGGCCTACTGGCAGTAAGGTAGAGCAAGGATCCAATTATGCTTATGTACTTGGTTTCATCAAAAGGTTTCCCTTTTCATCCTTGTCCAGAGACATAGTTGAGCCCATTGGAGTCCTCATAGAGGTTGCGTTCTCCATTCCGAATTTCTTAATTAGCTCTTTGGTGAATTTGGTCTGTGAGATGAAAATTCCATCTTCAGATTGTTTCACTTGAAGCCCTAAGAAATACTTCAACTCGCCCATACTGCTCATTTCAAACTTCCCTTGCATAAGTTTTGAGAACTTTTTGCAGAGGTTGTTATCTGTAGAGCCAAAGATAATGTCGTTGACATAGATTTGCACTAGCAAAATCTTGCCTTTTATTTCCCTAAGAAATAATGTCTTGTCTATCTTTCCCCTTGTGAACTTGTTCTCAAGTAGAAAGGTAGACAGCGTTTCATACCAAGCTCTAGGAGCTTGTTTCAGACCATATAGGGCCTTGTGCAGAAAATAGACATGATCGGGAAAGTTATGATCAACGAAACCTGGAGGTTGTTCCACATACACTTCCTCCTTTAAGTTACCATTCAGGAAGGCCGACTTCACGTCCATCTGATAGACGGTGAAGCCTTTGAAGGCAGCATATGCTAGGAACAACCTTATTGCCTCCAGCCTCACCACTGGAGCATATGTCTGGTCGAAGTCGATTCCTTCTTCTTGACGATAGCCTTTAGCGACGAGTCTGGCCTTATTCTTTATGATAGTTCCGTCTTCATCCATCTTGTTCCTGTAGACCCATTTTGTTCCAATGATGTTCTTTCCTTTGGGTCTTGGAACCAGCATCCACACATTGCGGCGCTTGAACTGATTTAGCTCTTCTTCCATTGCCATTATCCATGATGCGTCTGAGTTTGCACCCTCAAATTTCTTTGGTTCAACCTGTGAGAGAAAACTCAAATGTAGATTCTCATTCGTTGTACCTCTCCGAGTTCTGACACCATCCCGGGGATTTCCTATGATCTGGTCCATGGGGTGATCCTTCAGATGTCTGAGCTCTAGAGTTCTTGCATCTGGATTATCTTCAAGCACCGGAGTGATTTCTTCATCCTGGATGACTTCTTCATTTTGATCATCAACCTCTCCAATAGGAGTGGGAGTGGTGATCTTAATGAACTTCTCGCTTTTGTCTTCAGACGGATCATGCAAGCTACTTTCTTTCAGCTTTTCACCTGCAACTTCAGTGAGCACACTAGATGGATTGCTTTGCAGCAAGCTCATCTCATCAAATACAACATGTATCGATTCTTCCACCACCAGGGTTTTTCTATTGAAAATCCTGTATGCCTTACTATGGCTACTATATCCTACAAAAATACCTTCAAAGCTCTTTTTGCTGAACTTGGTGGTATGATACTTGCCATTGTTAAGTACGAAGCATTTGCAGCCAAAGATTCTAAAGTAAGAGACTGTTGGTTTTCTGCCTTTCAGAAGTTCGTAAGGTGTCTTATTGTGGTCTTTGTTTATGAGTGCTCGATTTTGCACGTGGCATGCAGTGTTGATAGCCTCAGCCCAGAAGTACTCCAGTAGTGAAGCATCACTCAATATGGTCCTGCAGGCCTCTATGAGTGTTCTGTTCCTTCTCTCAGCCACTCCATTTTGTTGTGGAGTACGAGGAGAGGAAAACTCATGAAAGATACCTAAGCTTTCACAGAATTCTGTCATGGCCCCAGATTTGAACTCTGTTCCGTTGTCACTTCTGATTTTGACTATGGAGCAGTTGTATTCATTCTGGACTTGCCTGACAAAATTGGTAAAGATATCAAAGGTATCTGACTTGTGTTTCAGAAAGAGCACCCACGCAAAGCGCGAGTAGTCATCAACAATTACCAATGTATATTCCTTGCCTCCCAAACTTCTAATCTGCAGTGGACCAAACAAGTCCATGTGCAATAGATGGAGACATCTATTAGAGTCTTTGCCAACAGTGCTTTTAAAGGTAGTCCTTGTTTGCTTGCCTTTTACGCATGCATGACAATGTCTGTCTTTGACGCATTTGACATTTGGGGCATCACATACCAAGTTCATTGAAAATAGTTTATTAATTGTTTTGAAATTAATATGTGCTAGTCTCTTGTGCCATTGGTCACCAAGAGGCGCACTATCTTTTGCCAAAAGACACACTAGTGTGGAGGAATCTATACAGATGAAATTTAAACAGAAAATGTTCCTGCTTCGAGTGCCGGATAGAATCGTTTCCATATTGTCAACGGATTTTATCAAGCACTTATCAGCATGGAACTCAACTATGTATACTTTATCTCATAGTTGGCTTATGCTAATGAGATTGTGTTCCAATCCTTCAACATAGGCCACATCCGAGAAGGATACATTGCCGTTAGTAATCATACCATAGCCTCTAGTAATTCCACGGTCTGAACCTCCAAAGATGACCTTTGGTCCGTTCACGACTGGAGTAAAGTTCTAAATGAGGCTTCTCGTCCGGGTCATATGCCGAGAGCATCCGCTGTCCAAGTACCAGATAGGCATTTTGTTGGCCTTTGGACATCCCTGCAATCACAATCAATTCGCCTTAGGAACACAAACACATTTGGGTCCTTGGTCTCGGGTTAGAGTGCTCCCCCTACGAGTGTTGGCATTATGAGCGGCCATTCTCATATTGCTGACATGAGGGGTTGCAGCGTTTCTGGAATTGAACCAGCAATCTATGGCGAAGTGACCAACCTTGCCACAGCACCAATAGTCAAATCTGTTGTACCTTTGCCTCAAGATCTCCTGCTTGACCTTTTGGAACTTTGGTCTAGCATGGGTTGCATTCTTGGAGGAAGATGCCTCATGATGATGGCAATCACATGGCTTCTTCTCCTTTATAGGATTCTCTACAACAGGCTTTGTCTTTGATGCCTTCTTGAAGTTATGCCCATGATTGAAAGGGCCATAGCTCTGAAGAATAACTTCTTCATAAGGTGCCTTAAGGACACTTTCGCCAAAGTTTTGGGGTCGAGCCCATCCTTGATAGCGGGACTTTGGCTCTACATAAGTAGGCCTAGCAAAGTGCCCGTATGATGAGTCAAAATCAAACTCATTTGTTGGAAAGATGACCTTTCTGAATGTGGTTTGATTTTGAGGGGCTTTTCCCTTTTCTTCGGCTGAGGCCTTTTTGGCAGCCTTGTTTTTCCGTTGATTCTTGTTTCTCCTAGAGTATTTACTAGGAGCTTCTTCATGGCCTAGTCCAGCTCCCTTGGCCTTTGCTGAGAATTCAGCAACGAATGGAAGAACTATTTTGGGCTTCGAGAAACTCTCAACAAGCTTCCTTTCAGCCGCAAGTTCGGCTTCCAATCCTTTGATGATCTTCTTCTTCAGGTCAAGGTGCTCAAGAGACTTGTTGTATTCTTCAATAACATTATTGAAGTTTTCTTCGAGGGAGTCAGTCTTTGCGACTTTCTCTCTCAAGTTGCTCTCTTCAGCTTTTAGAGATTTGATCTCTTTAGCCCGAGTCTTCACGACTCGACGACATTTGTCGTAAGCCATGATTAACTCCTTGTACTGGGCCATTAGTTCTGACTCATCGTCAGAAGAGCTACCCTCGCAATCATGTTCAGAGACTTCAGAATCTGAAAGAGGGGTATGCGAGTTTACCTTCCCAGTGAACTGGGGCTCTTGTTCATCATCTGTTTGAGCCATTAGCCCAAAGTAAGCTTCTTCTTCTTCGCTTGACTCAGATGAGTTGGAGTCATTAAGAGTCTTGCTCTTTTTGGCTATGAGGCTCTTCTCCTTCCTCTTCTTGTTGTATGAGGATTTCTTTTCTTCTCTTCTACCACCCACCTTCTTCTTGTGAGGGCAGTCAGCAATGACGTGACCTGGCTTATTACAACAATAACAAATGATGTCAGTTGAAATGTATTTGTTCTGTTTAGTGTTATACCTGTCGTGGCTGCTTGAGCCTTTTATTTGTCGATCGTCATCGTGCCGCGATCTTCTGTGTGAGGCATTCTTGCCTTTCCATTGTTTCTTTTTATTAAGAAACTTCTTGAATTGCCTTGAGAGTAAGGAGAACTCTCCTTCAGATAGTTCAGAGCCTGAGGTGTTGGGCTCTGATGTTTCTTCTTCTTCATCAACTTCTGGAGCTGGAGCGGGGGAGGCAGCCTTAGTCTTTCTGGAGGTGTCTGCCTTCAGAGCGACAGATTTCTCCTTTAGAGCAGACCTGCCCTTCTCTTCTTCAGCTTTTCTTGTATTGATTTGGAGTTCATAGGACATAAGCTTTCCAAAGAGATTTTGCGGGTCCGTTTCAGCTAGCTTCCCGAACTCCCTGATGGCACATACCTTGTTATCCCATTCCTTGGTTAGGGATCTCAAGAATTTGTCGTTCAGTTCTCCGTTTGTGAAGACACGGCCATACACCCTTAGGCCATTTACAATCTTGAAAAAGTTCTCAAAGGTGTCGGCAATTGTTTCCTTGTTCCCTTGTCGGAACGCTTCATATTTTTGATTGAGAAGGTATCTCTGATCATCCCTTACTTCTTCAGTCCCTTCCATCAAAGTGACTAAGGAGTGCCACATCTCCTTAGCTGATTGACAGTGAATCAAATTCTGCAGCATCGAGTCATCGACTGCACTTGCTATGATGTTCTTAGCTTTCTTGTCGAGAGAGACAAGTGCAATCTCGTCTATGTCGAGATCCATTAGATTTTTGGGAACTTTCTTGGTAGGGTCGATAGTGGACATAGTCATGGGAACGTAAGGACCTTATTCAACGATCATGAAGATCCATGGATCCATAGCTTCCATGAAAAAATTTATCCTTTCTTTCCACATGGGAAAGTTGTTTTTGTTGCACAGTGGAAGCTTAGAGAAATCTTTGCCCTTGTCCATTTTATGGTAGAATCTTACAGACAACAGATCTGGATCTGATCAAGGTGTTAACCTTTTGACGATCAACCTCGCTCTGATACCAATTAAAAGAGAACGGTTGTCTACCTAAATCACCTAGAGGGGGGTGAATAGGTGGTTTGTGCGTCTTTTTGCGGAATAAAAAATATTTAGAGCACGACACAGAACTATTCTACCAACATCACAGACGACACAAGATTTATAGTGGTTCCCCAACCTTGGGTACATCCACTTTCCCTCACCGATCTAGCAATCAACTAGACTCGGCTACTCCACTATCTCGGATCAAAAATCGATCCTACCCTCGAAACAATGTTCCTACAAACTCGATCCAAACAAAACGGATCTACACCTCGGAAGATAGCACTTCCTACAAACTCGGAGTGAAAGACTCCTACACTCGGAGAAGATTTCTCCTACAAGAATAAAGTAAAGTTTACAAGAATACAAACAGTAAATCACTCAGATCTGGATGAAATGGCCAGGATCTTCTTCTTTTCAACTTTGTAGCACTTTCAAAAATCGGTAAAGAAGTTCTCGGCTTTGATCTGGATATACTCGCCTTTACAGAAATCGAGAGAGAATATGATTAGCGAAGTCGATCTCGATCTGTAACTTTTCTTCAGAATAATCCTCTGAATGTAGAAGCTTTGGCCGGAGAAGAAGGCGACGGCGGCGGTTTCCGTTTTGCGAAAGTCAGAGAGGAGGCGGCTGAAGAATATTTCTCGAAAAAGAAATTACAAGAAAGCTTTGAGAATACTTAGGGTTTGTCATTTTATGATAAGACCTTATATAGGAGAGACTAACGGTCATAATCGGTCATAATGATGTACACGTGGACCAATCATGTCGCGTGATTTGAAAAATCTCGTCAGAAAAAGGACTTAGAAAAATTTCGGAAAGATTCAGCCAACTACACGAGTAAGTCAATAACTACTCGAGTAGTTGAATAAATACTCGAGTATATTATGGGGAACATACTCGGGTATGTATATAAAGACTACTCGAGTAAATAGAGATCAACTACTCGAGTAAGCAGACAGAGCTACTCGAGTATGTGAAGAGACCTACTCGAGTATGTAGAGGATCTACTCGAGTAATGGAAGAGCTACTCGAGTATATTACATTACCTACTCCAGTACAAGAGGTACTACTCGAGTGGAATACTTAGAAGAATTCTGAAGAGATCTGCTGGCAACTACTCGAGTAGTTGAACTAGACTACTCGAGAGGAAGAAATCTACTCGAGTAGGTGAAAGTTCTACTCGAGTAAAAGATTTAGAAAAATTCTGGAGTAGGGGAATATCAAGGTACACGAGTAACATATGATCTACTCGAGTAGGTATAATGAACTACTCGAGTATATTTCTATCTACTCGAGTAAGTGAGTATACTTACTCGAGTATATGAGTATACTTACTCGAGTATATGAGTGTACTTACTCGAGTATATGACTTAGAGAAATTTAGAAGAGGAGACCCTTAAATACTCGGGTAAAGAGTAATCTAATCGAGTATGTAAGCATGCTACACGAGTATATGAATGTATCTACTCGAGTAGGTGACTTAGCTACTCGAGTAAAACACTTAGAAAATTTTTGATGTAGGAATAACTGATTCTTCTAGAGTAGTCAACGCCCAATACCTTTCCCATAGTCCAATAGCTTGAATATGAAGTGTATCCCAATAGAGAGACCACACATGAGCCAACACCTTGGAATATGCAATGAGGGATTATATTGCACAATTTCTGTGTTTGGTGACCCACTATGAGCTAACATTGGTCTACACTTCCCAGTGAAATTTCTGCACACATATAACTCAAACCAAGCATCAGATACAACTTAATTCATCTTAGTTTCAGGGTGGCTTCATCAAATCTGGGTTCATGTGGATGAAATACCCAACAGATTTCCTATCCTCTCTTACTTTTTCAGTCCCCTCCATGTAGACAATTAAGGTGTCCCACATTTCCTTTGAAGTTTTGCAGTGGACTAAATTCTGAAATGTAGAATCATCTATAGCACTCACAATTATGTTCTGTGCCCTCTTATCCAAAGTGGCTAAGATGATCTCATCTTTGTTCATATCAGAATAACTCTTTGGAGTCCTCAGATCTGCATCGAAAACAGATGTCTTCATGGGGATGAAAGACCCTTCTTGAACTGTGATGTAGATTCTTGGATCAGATGCCTCCATGGATAATCTGACCCTTTCTTTCCAAATGACAAATATTGCTTTCTGCAAATGGGAAGTTTCATGGATCCAAGTTCTTTGTGATTTTCACCTGAACCCATTTTGGCTATCTTATTACTGTATTAAAGATACAGTCACACTGTTAAGTGTTATTTTGAGCAATCTCGCTCTGATACCACATGATAGAATTGGTTTCAAGATTGTCTAAAGACCTAGAGGGGGGGGGGGTGAATATGTTCAATTCTTTTTCTACTTAGATAGTAATTAATTTGATCACAACATAAATAAAATCTATAGTTACCACCGCACACAAACAACCAATCACAGCATACACAAAGGTTTTATAGTGGTTCCCCAAATGATGGGTACATCCACTTTCCCCCTTCGCCTAGCTAGCAGTATACTAGATTCGGCCTAACTTCCTTCCAGCTTCTCAGATCCTCAGATCTTACAACTCAGAACCCAAATTAGTTCTTACGGCTCACACTTCAACAAGTGTTACAAGTCAGGCTCTTCCCAAGAACCCTACCTTAGAGTGAATCTCCACTCCTACCACTCAGGAAATCAAGCCCTACATCAACCTTTTCAACATACCTACAGCTTAGAGAAACCAATATCCTACCTCAGGCAAACAACTCTACCTCAACCTTTATAGTTACAGGCTTACAACTCAGAGAACTTAATTTCTTACACTCAGATCTAGAATAGATCCTACAGGAATTTGATTAAGAAAATGTTTCTTCCTTCACTCTGAAAGAGATGAAGGAATCTTGAACAAATCTTGTTGGATCTGCTTTCAACTATTTTTTGCAATAATGAATATGATTCAACCTGACAGCTTATTCAAAGCTTCTTGAAAGAGAGAACTTAGGTTGAATCTTCTTGAGAAGTTTGAGTAGATCCAGCTTCTCCCACCTTGCTAAATTAATTCTATAATCTTCAAAAGATCTGCTGTGAAGCAATCTCCTTCTTTGATTTTGAATCAGAATCTTCTGTTATACTGGAATCCGTGAATTCTTCTTCGAGAATTCCTCTTTTAATTTTTATCTATCTTCAGTTGTTGTTTTTCTTTGATAGCGTCGGCCCTATTTATAGTTTACATCAGCTGCAACCGGCTAATCCGGTAGTTGACCGACATCTTACAGTTCCGTCATGTATAATAGGCCGTGAAAATTCTGGCAGCTGTCAAGTCTTCAGTCTTGAGATTTGGTACTTAGAGATATTTAACTCAGCTGAATGTGTCGAGACACAAGGACAATATGTGTCGCCATAGATGGAGTATGTGTCGACAAAATTACCCGGGTGTCGACACACTTCCTTTAGCATTGTCGACAAACAACAGCAACTGTCAACATAGCTCTTCACTTAGTCTCAACACTGTCTTTGTAGACTGTGTCGACACACTTTAGAAAATAGTCGACACAGTTCTTCATCACGTTCTTGGCACGCAGCCTTTGTAGAATGTGTCGACATACTTCAGCAAATGTCGACACAGGTCTTTATTAAGTTCTCGACACAGCTTTTGTAGAATGTGTCGACACAAGTCCTGTGTGTCGACAAAGCCTCTTTATTAAGTTCACGACACAGCTTTTGTAGAATTTGTCGACATAAGTCTAGTGTGTCGACACAGCCTCTCTAAGTGTCGACCTAAGTACTGGATGTCGACATAGTTGCATCTTTATACTTGTCAGCTCAACAGTCTAAGTATGTCGACACAAGTTATAAGTGTCGACATAAGTTATAAGTGTCGACACAGTTGATGTTGACTTAGCTTCTGAGTGTCTACACAAGTCCTGTGTGTCGACACAGACTTGCTTCTTGTCTCGACACAGCTCCTTCAAAGGCGTCGACACAAAAACAATTGTCTCGACAGTTTTGTACTTAGAATATTTTCTCCATTCTTTTGCCTGCACAAACTAACTTAAAACACTATCAAATACAACCTGATTTATATTATTGAGTTAGGTGAGGCTTCTTCAAATCAGATACACAAATTCCAATGTACCTAACAAAAACAACTCAATTTTGAAAAGATAGAAGTTTGAAGCTTCAGCTACAATTTAGAAGGTGGAGAGAGGTCTCATCTAGAATCATTTTCAATATCTCTCCAACCTAGATCAACACTAATTTCTACTTCAAGAAGCTTTGAAAAGCTAAGAAGTGTTTGATCAGATCTATCTTATCAGAATCAAAGGAAGCAGAATCATCAAGATAAGATCAAGAAGTTGTTACACAAATCTCATACTGGGTGACATTTTCTGATTCTATTTTCTATTATATTCTATTTGTAAGATCTATCTGTTGATCTGAATGGAGGAGATTTATTCTCTTATTGTTGTAAGCCTGTGTTATAAAGGCTGAGGTATGGCTGAAATTTCCTGAGGTAGGAGAAGTTGTTTATTCTCTGAGGTGTACGGCAGGTGTTGCCTGAGAAGTTGGAGTGAGGATTCATTCTGAGGTAGAGTTCTTGGGAAGAACTTGAGGTGTAGGATCTTGGTGATCTGAGTGGTAAGACTTGTGAAGTCTGAGTTGTAGGAGCCAGGTGGGCTCTGAGCTGTAAGATCTAAAGATCTGAGTAACGGAAAGAGGAGGAGTTTGGTCGAATCTAGTTAATTGCTAGATAGGCGAAGGGGGAAAGTAGATGTACCGATAAATTGGGGGACCACTATAAATCTGTGTGCATTGTGCTGTGTGTGCTGATTTGTTGTGCTGTGTTAATTGCTGTTTGGTTTATGTTGATTATCTGACTGAGTTAATCATTTCAATTAAAGTAGTACTCTGGTTAAAAAAGGGGAGCCATAATTAAATTGGACATATTCACCCCCTTCTACGTCATTTTCAATCCTAAAGTAAACATTTACACCACTGCTAGGGAATAGGGTTCATCGCAGGCTACAAAGGAGAATACCAATTGTTAGACATTAAGGGAAAAGAAGGAAAGAGATGGGACTTTTGCATGTGATTTCCCTTTATGGGCACACCATTGCTTCCGCTGCTAGTTTGTCCCCAAACTAAGTTCGCACGGGGTGGCCCAGGGTTTGTGGGATTCTTTTTCTTCTGATCGAGGTCGCTCTGATACCAGTTTGTAAGACCCATTTTTTGCTCTGCTACCGGGTCTTATGCCCAGAATTGTCGTTTCACGGTGACACCTTCACTCGGAAGGTCGTCACTACGAAATGCCAAACCTGGCGACAAATAGAATCACTAAAGATGCGGAAGCTTTTGAAATAAGACAGTAAATGTCAAGTCCACAAAACATATCACATATAAGTAAATAGCATGAATCACAGCATGTCCCAGAATAAAAGAGTATCGAAAGAGACGAACAGAAAGGTAAACAGGCTTATGCCTAGTACATCAGAATCCTCACTACAAGGTCACTCGCGAAAAATAACAAAACTAAACACTCACCGAGCTAGAAGCGGGTGATCCCGAGCTAGACTGGCCCACCTCCATTTGCAAGATGCCCTGCTGGTGCTGTCTCTCTGACTACTTCCTGTCTCCCATCTGGAGCCCCTGAAAAATAATGGTTCACCGACCGTTAGTCAAAATACTAAGCAAACTATCATCCCCGCCTCCCCCCGTGACTCTTAAACACCATGCAGGAAGGAGGATAGGGAAGACATTGAGGTGGAGAAGTGTCAAAGTAGATGGCGGCGGACCTAAGCTAGCAGTGATATAACAGAACTATAAAGGTGTACAACAGTAATATGATAATATCAAAAGTAAGGCAGTAAAGAAAGAAAGTAAGAGAGCGGTGTATAATGGAGAATAACCTTAACTTATATGAATGCCCATACAAACTTATAATTTAAGGGGTCTTTTTCAAGGCTCCCATTGTATAAAAAGTCCCATATCATTTTATACGATGGGTTGTTAGGTTTATATGCAAGTATGAGTGTAATGCTTTGTTATGCATGAAATACTATGTTCACACAAGTGCAACTCGCTCATAAGACTCTATGCACACAGACCTTTAGTTTCCCCATTTTGGAGTTAGCTAAACTCTCAGGTATCTCGTGCTATGGAAAACAGAGGCAGTGGGTCGAGCCACCCCACTACTAGGCTAACATTCACGCCACCCAACCTAGACCCTTATACGTCTCAATGTGAAGAACACACCACGAAGCTTCTGCGTACCATGATGGAAAATTCACCAGTCTTTCCTTGGCTATGTGTGAGCCACACTCGCCGAGTCATCGTACCGACGTCGGCATTAATGACCGTCAAGTTACAAAGACCCACCACCTCATGTTATGAACATACAAACCAGAACTTCCGTGCCATAGGCTCCCCGGACTAACTTGTACGTCAAACCACCTACCGAGCTATCGGCTCGATGGGCTATCCCGCCCACAACTAAAACCACCGAGCATACCACTCTATTGATCCAGCTTAGTTATCAACCATGTAACTAGAGGTGAGTGTAAGTGGAGTTCAATAAAGACTAATTACTCCCGAACTATTCCTAGGTGTAGTTGGATTCTCTCACTAGGGAAAGGTGATCCCTCGTCGCCCCAGGTACGACCTTAACCTAGCCCACCAGGCTCTCACAACCTGACCCACATTGATGACCTCAGTCATACTTTATAGGTTAAGTATACCACATACCCCTTTACCCCATACCCAAGATTCACAAGATTCCCTGTTAATGCTGTTTTGCTATGTGCAGACCTAGTGAGCTAAATGACATGCAGGAGTGGTGACCCCCCTTAAATATTCATCCAAACGCCCTAAGATAATTATTGGAGGTCTATAGTGACAGTATTAGACTAAGTCTAGAAACTTGAAATTTTCCTAATTTAATTGGCTTTTATTTAATTTTTCCCAATTTATGGCTATAGGTGATTTTGAACATGAGTACTAGATTTACATAAGTTATGACCACTCAAAACTTAAGAACTCCATATGATGCCAATAAGTAAAAGAATACCAAGTTTCATAATTATTCATAAAAGATTTGGCCTTTAATTAATTAATCCATAAAAAATCTAATAATTTTGGGTAAAGAAGGAAGTACTATAATACTTCATCAGAAAATTATGGAAAAATTACTGAAACTTAAGTGTGACTAGAAAGGACCTTTGAACAAAGATTATAATTTACCAATCTCATTAGATACCAAAATAAAATTAATTAATTTTACTTAGAAATAAGCAGCATGTGAAACAACCCCTGTAAACAAACTTCCCAAAATTCCACAAAAATTTACAGATCTTTACAATTTCATAAAAGGTCCTCTGACTACATTTCAATAGTTTCCAGTATGAGGTTAATTCATAAAAAATTTTTAAATAGCTAGAGCAACTTGATGGGTTGTGAATGAAGTACTCCAAATATTGATCTAAAAATTAATACTAAAATTTCTAGAGCTTTGTTATGGTCTTACATCATAACTGACTAAATCTCATACAATTTCAAGGTAAGCGAGTCATATATAAAAAATTCTTCAAGAAAACCCATGATAGTGTCTTACAAAGGGACCTACTTGTAAACTCATCTTAACATCATGTAAAATATTCTAGAGATTAATATGACTATAAAAATGACTCATACGATCTTCCCATGGAAAACCAAGGTCATAGGACCCCTAAATTATTCTTTAAGGTGCAAGGGCCTAATTAGGCATAAAGTTATTTAAGTGGGGTGCAAGGGTCCAAATACCACCTACAACAACCCTAGGGCATTACTCCACCCTAAAAACCCATGGGGTAAACCCCAAGCCCAAACAAAGCCTAAACACCCTAGGTCCTTCACAAACCCTAACATGCTCAATCTAAGGCTAGAACTAGGGCACTTGGTCTCAACCACCCTAACCAATCCCAAACTCTAAGAGAGGGTGTCCCTACTGACCTTCGGAATCTGACCAGAGCCCCAACCCATTTGGGTGAGGATTGACCCCTCCATGCCCCAAGAAACCTAAACCCTAAACTCACCCTTAATTGCCCAAACTTTAATCACATCAAAATCCAGCCCAAGCATACTAAAATGGGTTGAGATTTTAATACATGACTCATGGTGACACCTAAGACCATCCACCAAAGTTTTGGGGGTTGATGATGTCATTAGACCCCTTATTTAAACTACACAAGGACTATTAATTTTTTACCAAAACAATAGTAATGATTTCTCCAAAACTTCTAATTTTTGGATATGTCCTGGGTATAGATAAGATTGACACCTTCCCCAAATTTCAAGTCATTTGGACATGTGGTTAAGTGGGGGCACCTATTTTAATTTCTGATTAGCCTTAAGTGTAGACTGCACCATTTTGGGTGCCGAGGTCAGAGCACTAATCCAAATTGGTTGAAACAAATTTTAAATTAAGGTAGACCTCAAGTGCTACAACTTTATTGTTGACCACGTTTTCTATAGAAGCAACGAAATATTTTAAATAAATAGAAACATTAGCTATAAATTATGTGACAGAAAAATCAAATGAAATGAAATAATTAATCCTAAGATTAAATCTATACGGCACGAATCTTGGCACATAAAGGACGACATCTGGTTGTCTTCTACAGCGCGCCAATGGCCAAGATTTATTCTTCCTAGAGCCACTTCCAAATGCTGTAGCTGGTCACCCGACCATCTTCCCGGCCGGCCACCGCCACCACCTCCTCCGTTGAGGTGGTGCCTATCGCCAGGCGGCAGCACAGCCGCTGGAGAGGCCTTTTCCGGCGAACCCGAGAGGTGCAAAAACCTCAGAAAAATCCAGAAAAGTTCTCACTAGATCGGGCTCGATTGAGCCTGATGTCTCTCTTAATTGATCTAGGATCCTATCAACGAGGGAGAGGGGGAGAAATCAACCTTCAATCGTGCTTGCTGATGAGTTTGGTGTTGGTGTTCCATGGCCGATGGTGGATGCAGTCAGGATTCTGCAACAATACAGCCAAGTAGCTTGAAACAGTCGGGTAAAGGGTGGAAATGACCCCTTGGTGCCCAGTGAAGCTTTTTAATTAAATAGAAAGGGGAGGGGAGGGGTCTTTCTTCATAGCTCCATTAATGGCGACTAATGGCATTTTCGGCCATGTGTGGATACACTGTTCTGGACATTGAATAGCCACCAAAATGACCCTTGGCATTCTCTACACTGAATGGATATTTGGAACAATGCTTTGGAAAAGAAGAGAGGGGACCTTAGTCTCCATAGGCTGTGAATGCTCTCCTCCCAAAATGCCAATGACATGCACGACGGTTTCGCTAATGGCCTGCACAACGATTTCTCTAATGGCCTACACGACAGTTTGCTAATGGCCTGCACGACGGTTTCTTTAATGGCCTACACAACGGTTTCATCGAGCCCTACACGATGGTTTTGTCGAGCCCTGCACGACTGTTTCGTCGAGCCCTGCATGGCGGTTTTGTCGAGCCCTGCACGACGGTTTCGTCGAGCCCTGCACCACGGTTTCGTCGAGCCCTGCATGACGGTTTCGTCGAGCCCTGTATGACGGTTTGTCGAGCCCTATAGGACGGTTTCGTCGAGCCCTGCTCGACAGTTTCGTCAAGCCCTGCTCGACGGTTTTGTCGAGCCCTGCTGGAAGGCTTCCTCGAGCCCTGATCGACGGTTTCGTTGAGCCCTTCTCGACGGATTCGTTGAGCCCTGCTCGACGGTTTCGTCGAGCCCTGCTCGACTCTTAGCCCGTACATTTGGGGTGTTATATTGGGTGTCACTAGACCCTTTAGTGCTTCCCTAGGTCTTGTTGTGACCTAGTCATTACAAAAACCATCCTAGTGGTCTAGAAGTCTGAGGGATGTTACATAAATCAAGGTCAAACTTATTCATCAGGAAGATTACCATCCTGAACGAGGGTTAACCCATGGGTGCCTTCCCATTTTCTTTGGCGCTAGCCTTCTAGGCAGCCTTACCCTTTCCATTGATGTGTCCAAGACCACTACCCTTCTTTTGAGTTAAAAAGTCATCAATGAGAGGGAGAACATTCCTCAGCTTGGAGTAAATTTCAACGAGTTTTCTCTCCACCGCGAGCTTTTCTTCCAGCATATCGAGATTTTTTTTCTTCAGATTTAATGTCTCAGTAGAGCCCTTGAGTTCCTCTTTCAAGGAGTGGACTTCATCTCTGAGAGGAAGTAATTGTGCAATTTCTTCCTTCAGATTAACTTCCACTGCCTTGAGGGAGGCAATCTCTTTTAACTGCTTTTGGACTATCGTATGATATTTGTCGAAAGCCTTTAATATGTGCTCATATCGATCCATCAATTCTGATTCGTCTTCATCGGAAAAATAGTCTTCATGACCATTAGTGGAAGTTTCAGATTCTGAAAGAATATTATGCGAGTTTACCTTCCCATGGTACTCGGAGTCGCCCACTTCCTCATCAGATTGGGTCATAAGCCTGAAGTAAGCTTCTTCATTTTCAGAGCTCGACTCACTCGAGTCACTGTCACTGAGAGTCTTCGACTTCTTGGCAACCAAGCTCTTTTCTTCTTTCTTCTTCTCTTTGAAAGATCACTTCTCGTCCTTCCTAGAGCTATCCTTCTTCTTGTAAGGACACTCCACAATCATGTGTAACATTTCATTTCCAACTGGACCCCTAAGAATGGTTTTGCCATGACTAGGTCATGATAAAACTATAGGAAGCCCAAGAAAACCAAGTGAGCTTAGACATGAAGGTGGCAACCACCATGGTCTGTAAATAATAGAATTCCAATTACTAGCTTAGGGATGACCATAGTGCTTCAGCATGATACCATGACCCCATCACAACATCACTAACCTGATAGAGGGTCCATTAGATCCATGGGGACCCACTAGGGTCAATTAAAATGGTCAAGTTGACCAAAGTCAACCCAAACCCTAATCAGGTCAAACTAAGCTCATACATGGTGAACTGACCTCCCCTTGGCCAAACAGACCCACCTAGACCTTCCCAAGCCCTAAGGGAGGCCAATGAGTCACCAAGGACCCATTGAGGTCAACCAAAGAGGCTAAGTTGACTCAAGTCAACCACAACTCTAAAAAGGTCAAAGTACCTTAACTAAGGGTCAAGTGACCTCCAGGATGCCCAACCAACCATACCCAAGTCTTTCTAGACCTTAGGGGAGGCCAATGGGTCACCAAGGACCCATTGGGGTCAACCAAAATGGTCATGTTGACCAATGTCAATTCTACCCTAAGATTAGGTCAAACTAGCTCAAATGGGATAACCCGAGCTTAAGCCCATTTCTCCCACTTGGGCTAACTTTAATTTAATTAATAATATGAGTTAGTGGGGATCCAATAGGCTGGAGGAGAGATCAAAGTTTGGCCATGGTGAGTAGGAGAGATAAAGCTCAATTTTTCCCTTTAATGGAGGAGAGAGAAAGTGAGAAAAGAGGTCATTCATGGCCAAGGAAGACCAAGGGCCTCTCCAATTGATTCCAAAGGCTGGATATATTCCCCCTCATCAGTTTGGAGGAGTTTAACAGCCATGGCCGACCCCCTAGGTGGCTGGATGCATAAAATTTCAGCTGGCCAAAATTTCCCATTAATGACAATAATGACAATTGAAGCCATGCCCCTTCACCTACCTTAACTGACCCCTTTATCATCTTCAGAGCATCATAAGAAGTGGGTATAGGCCTTTACATCGCTACATTTGCTCAAAGATATAGATCGGGAGGTGGAAATGTTTGGAGCTCGGCGGCCATGAAGCACCACCACCGAACACGTTGGCAAGCACGGTTAAAAGTCCTCCCCTACTCCTCTCTTCGTGGGCTAGCATCTTAGATTTTTTAGGAGAGAAATCGGGCTCAATTAAGCCCGATCGTGTAAGAGAAATTTCAGATTTCCATGGTTTTTTCTACCACTCGGGTTTGCCAGAAACCGCCCCTCCGACGGTCGTGCCACCGCCCGGCGATAGCCCCTACCTCAATGAAGGTGGTGGCGTTGTTGGCCGGCCAGGGAGGTGGCCTGGTGGCAGGGAAAAAGGGCTAGAATAGGCTCCAGGTCGGGTGAATCCCGACCCTTGGATGAGGAAGAAGATGATTAGGAGCCCTCTGATGTGCTTTAAGTTTCGTGCATGGATAATTTATTAATTCCTGTTATATTAATTTATGTCTTGTTTACTGGGTTGTCTTAAATTAAATATTAAATATACCTAGGGCCCCCTACAGAAAAAATGGCCCACATGAATATTGTATCCCTTGAAGTCTAGTTTAATTTAAATTTATTTCAACTAATTTGGGTAAGTGGTTTGACCACATCACTCATTTTGGTTAGGTCTATACCTAGTCTAGATCATAGATTATTTTGAGTGCCCCATCGATCCAGCCATCCAGATGACTTGAAATTTTGGATGGCGGTCACTGTTACCTATACCTCGAACATATCCAAAAATGGGAATTTTTTGGAAAACACTTTCCTAAAGTTTTTTTAGAAATATAATAATCCATGTATGAATTCTTTAAAAGGTCTAAGGACCTCCAAACCCTCCCAAATTTTGGTGAGTGGTCCTTTGGGTCAATATAAGACTCTGTATAAATTCCATTCAATTTGGATAAGAATTGGTATGGAATTTGGAAACCATAGCCGAGGCCGAAATATGGTTAATTAGGGTAAAATGCCATTTGTGGTATTGGGTGACCAAATCACCTTAACAGAGGTTGATACTTGGTCCCCTGATGTGTTATGTCAGTAAACACCCTTCCATGGATTATGGGGGTGGATTTGGGTGGATTTTCCATAGGACCCTAGTTCAAACCCTAGGGTTGAACTTTGGGGGTTTGTGAAGGGCATGGGGTAATAGGCCCTTGGATGGACTTGGTGTGTAGTCCATGTGATCACGGGGAGGTGAAATTCCCTAGGAAGGGATTTGGTGGTACTGGTACACTTGCACCCCACTTAAACCATTTAGTAAGTTTTTAGGTCTATATACCTTAGGGAATATTTAATGGGTCATATGACCTTGGATCTTTATGATATTTTGGTAGGGGTAATGTTATAGTGCTATCAACCTCTATAATTTATGATAGGGTGTTTAGATAAGAGTAGCTCATCCTTGTAGCTATAACCTTCATCTTTCCCTTTTTGATGATATTGATGTAACTATAGTTTAAATGTCTTAGAATGCTTTGAAACTCTGGAAAAGCTAATCAAATGTCATTTAGGTGTACTAGTAAATTATTTGGAATAGTTGAACATTTCTTCTTAGTACATTATGTGTAAAGTAAACTAGTGCACCTTACTTTGATAAATAGAAGATAAATACTATAGCTTGCTAGAAAATTGTGTTACTTAGCCAAAGGACTTTTTAGGTCATAACGAAGCTTGGAAAAATTATTTCATGTTGTTTGATTGAGATTACAAGGATGTTCCTTCACAAAATGCACCATTGATGGCGACGACCACAACGACGGCCAACTGGGTGATGAAGACGACGTCCATGGCGGTGTTGCCGTGGCAGAACATGACGACGTCCATGGCGGTGTTGCCGTGGTAGAAGATGACGACAATGCTCCTCCAACAAAAGACTTGCGGCGCCGTAGCGGGCACGGCTACAATCTTCGCCCACGCAATAAGATTAAGAGTTAAATTTATTTTACTAGTGGTCTGCATTTATCATTTATATGTGGTATTTGAAACTATGTTGTTTTCTATCATTTCATTTCGGAAAAATATTTTATTTTGGGCTGCTAATAGCCACATGGTTGTAAGCCTTATATAAGGCCAAATTTTCATTTGTTATGGGACTATTATTGAAATCAAGACAAATTGCTTGCCCTAATCTCATTCTCCCCTTCCTTCTCCTCTTAGCCGCCGCCCCCCTCTAGGCTTCCCTCTCAAGGAATTTGGCCACCCTTCTCCTCCCTTGCTTGGCCGTCCCCTTCTACTCCTCATTCCCTCTAATCACCTCTCGTCCTCCCACCTCTCTACCCTTTCTCCACCAACACCGTATTCAACCATTGGAATTTCTCAACCACCTTGGAGGACGGGGATCGTGTGCAAGGAAGAACCAAAGTTTTGGGGAAAACTCATCCACGGCGAGAAAGCGAAGGAGACGAGCAAGATCTTCATCCGCGGTGCGTTTCCCGTGGGTCCAAAGGAAGAGAGGTCATCTTGGTGGATCCAAACATCTCAGATCTACACTTCCGAGCGGGGTAACGAAAATTCCTACACAAGAGATTTTCCCTCTTGACTAGTTCTTTTGGTGGACGACTTTTGCGTGATTTCTCGAATCGTTAATTTTCACGGTGTTTCTAATAGTAGATCTGGATTTTCATTTGGTTTATCCGAAAGATCTAACCAGATGATTGGCGCTCCTCGCTTTGTTTTGTTGGGATTGATCCTACCACTTTTCGAATCGAGATTTATTTTTGGGTGGATCTATTTTGGTACAACTCAAAGCTCGACCGGAATCAATATTATTCCATTTAGCCGGAAATGATTTTGGCCTATAACCATTCTCCGTTCCACTTGCGGATCGGCTACCCGTATGTTAGCGCGAACGATAAATAAAATTCATTGTGGTCGCTGCGTTTCGTTTGTGTGCGAGTTAGGGAGCGTTAACGTTGTAAAAGGTCGTAGTCACGCCCTTCATGTACGATCCCTAAGGCATAGCCTACATCAAATTTGGTATCAAAGCGAGGTTTGTGTTGATTTCTCAATCGACACCGTCCTTACGCTTTCCGGTCTTAGGACGTCGACCCACACTTGGTCGTGCACGTTTCGTAGACACAAAATCTGAAATTTTTTCCACCATCTGGTCTGCATATAACAAAAGTCAAAAAAAAATTTTCTGCAAAAAAATTGCCAAAAAAAAATTCTGAATTTTCTACTTTTTTTTCTAAGCATAAAAGTCAAAAAAAATATTTTTATTCTCCAAGTCATTAAGCGTATAAAAATCCTGATTTATAAAATTCTTGTCCAAACAGTCTCTTATCTAGGTGAGGCATCCTGTATCTGTGTTGTTCATGCGCACGAGGCTTGGCACGGAGTATACTCCATCCACATCACACATGGCCGACCATCATGATGATGGTGAGCCCGCTCCTGCAACAATTGCGGCGCTTAGGGAAGAGTTTAACACCAGGTTCGATGCACTCACTCAGTTAATACAAGGGTTGGCTGTAAATCAGGCGGCGCCTCGAAATCCCGGCTTTGGGATAAATCGACCGGGGCAGCCACCCCATCCCGCCAACCAACGAGAAGACCGACAAAATCTCCCTCGTGATCCGGATTATGAGTACGCACCCCGATCCCCTTATGAGTTCGACTTAACTAGGGCCGTTAAAATGGAATCACCATCCTACGATGACATGTGTGAACCCCAACTTTTTCTAAACTGGATCATGGATATTGAGTGCTATTTTGAGTGGCACAACCTGACGGACGTTGAGAAGGTACGAGTAGCACGAATGAAACTTCTGGGTAGAGCCAAAACGTTCTGGTTGAACGAAGAGAGGCGTCTAGGCACCGTGAATGGAGCACCCCCAATTGGGTGGGCTGCCATGAAGGCACTCCTGCATGACCAATATGTCCCGGCATATCACCGAACCCAAATGTTCGACGAGCTAGCCACCCTTCATCAAGGGGGCCAATCGGTAGCGGAGTACATGGGACCACTCAAGGATATGATGGTGCGTTGTGATATTCGAGAAATGCCCGAGGTCACACTATCTCGTTTCCGTAAGGGACTTAATGCGGACATCCAAGGCAAGCTTTTGCGTTATGGTCACACGGACCTTAACACAACATTCAATGCGTCATTGGATATAGAAAAGCACAATGCCTACAAGTCCAAGGGTCGAGCATTCCAGAAAGGAAAACCCATCTTAGGACCCTCACCTTCTTCATCCATGCGAGACAAAGGAAAGTTCCGATCGACTGATTCAAGTTCCATACTAATTACCGTTAGGAACAATAAAATTCCCAATGGTGTGAGAGTTCCAATAGGACGAGTTAATAAGACTAATGCTACCTGTTATTCGTGCAGAATTCAAGGACACTACTCTAGTGAGTGTCCTACCAAGAGTAAGCCACTGACACTATTAGATTCCACGTCTGAGCCTGTCGAGCTCGTCTATGAAGCTGGCGGTGAATCAGATGCCGAGCCGAGTGATATCGAAGATGAGTCTTATATGATGGTTATGAGGTGTATCTTGGCCACACCGCGTGCACCGGATGAGCACAATCGGACGAACATATTTTCATTGAATTTTAAATGTGGTGAAAAGTGGTGCAAGTTAATAATAGACAGTGGAAGTTGCATGAATGTCATTTCGGAAAACGCCGTCACTCGTATGCACCTACTCCCCGAACCACACCCCCAGCCATATAAAATAGTGTGGGTGAACAAAATGTCTATCGCGGTTTCTAAGCGTTGTTTAGTGCCACTTACGTTGAAGAGCTATGTCGATAAAGTGTGGTGCGACGTCATCCCCATGGATGTATGTCATGTACTTCTAGGGCGCCCGTGGCTCTATGATTATGACGTGACCCATTTCGGGCGAGCCAACACTTATGAGTTCAAGTATAATGGTAAGACCATTGTACTGAAACCCACACCGCCCAAGGATCCTTCGGTTGCCCCCAAAGACACAATTGTGCCTGCGGAAAGAAAAATTATAAGTTTGATAAGTAAGAAAGAGTTGGAACGAGAGACCTTCGTGGACGGCGTCTTGTATGCGTTAGTATGCCTACAAGCTAAGGAAGACTCGCCCATTTTAGAGAATATATCGTTATCTCTGCGCACTATATTGGAAGAGTATAAAGACGTCTATCCGGAGGACTTGCCATCTAAGTTGCCACCCATGAGAGATATTCAGCATGAGATAGATTTCGTCCCGGGCTCTTCATTGCCTAACCATCCACATTATCGGCTCAACCCCTCCGCACATGAGGAGCTACAAGCTTTAATTTCGGATTTGCTAGCAAAGGGCTTTATCCGCCATAGTAAGAGCCCATGCGCCGTACCGGGCCTCTTGGTTCCAAAGAAAGATAAGTCTTGGCGATTGTGTGTAGACTACCGGGCCATAAATAAAATTACGGTCAAATATAGGTTCCCCATTCCCCGTTTGGACGACTTATTAGATATGTTATCGGGCGCCGCCATGTTTTCAAAATTGGATCTCAAAAGTGGTTATCATCAAATACGGATACGTGAAGGAGATGAATGGAAGACGACTTTTAAATCTAAGGATGGGATCTATGAGTGGTTGGTTCTTGGGGAAGGGCTCACTAACGGACCGAGTACTTTCTCTCGATTGATGACCCAAGTTTTTAAGCCATACATGGGTAAATTCGTAGTCGTATACTTTGATGATATCTTAGTATTCAGCCGTTCACAAAAGGATCATGACACACATCTAAGGACAATACTATCAACCTTGCGCCAAGAAAAGCTATATATCAATCTTAAAAAATGCGCCTTTGGTGTGACGACCGTAGAGTTTCTAGGCTACATAGTGTGTTCCGAAGGCATTCATGTTGACCCAAAAAAGGTCCAAGTGATTAAAGAGTGGCCTGAACCTACAAATATTCGGGAAGTTAGAAGTTTTCACGGCTTGGCCACATTTTATCGAAGATTCATCCAAAACTTTAGTAGTATCATGGCACCGATCACTGAATGCATGAAGAAAGGAGAATTTTCTTGGACTAAAGTGTCCGCGCGCGCGTTTCAAATGATTAAGGATCGGATGTCAGAAGCCCCATTATTACGATTGCCGAATTTTAGTAAAGTGTTTGAATTATCATGCGACGCATCGGGAATAGGGATCGGAGGAGTTTTAAGTCAAGAGGGACATCCGATAGGGTATTTTAGCGAAAAACTTGCCGGTCCAAAGTTAAATTATTCCAATTATGATCGTGAGTTCTATGTCGTGATACGCCGTCTCCAGCATTGGCGACACTATCTTATCTCAAAAGATTTTGTAATATTATCCGATCATGAGGCGTTAAAATTTGTAAACTCCCAAAGTAAGATCAGCCCTCGGCACGCCAAATGGGTCTCATACCTTCAGGAGTATACATTCATTATCAAGCACCTCAAGGGTACGTTAAATCGTGTGGCGGACGCCCTTAGTCGAGTCACTCTATTACTATCTACCATGGAGGTATCGGTCATATGATTTGAAAGAATCAAAGATGAGTATATACAGTGTCCGGATTTTAAGGAGATATATTTCGCCGCTCAGGACAATTCCCCTTCCACTATTTCAATGTACTACATCTGTGATGGGTACCTATTTAAGCATACGCAACTATGCATTCCCCGCTCTTCGCTACGCCATTTTATTATATGGGAGTTACATAGTGGAGGACTAGGAGGACATTTCGGCCGCGATAAAACGTTCACACTTGTAGAGGATAAATTCTTTTGGCCGGGTCTCAAGCCAATGGTTAATAAAATCGTCGGGAGCGGCCGCGTATGTCAATTAGCAAAGGGTAATAAGACCAATGCTGGTCTTTACACACCCCTTCCGATTCCATCTGCCCCATGGGTGGATGTTAGCATGGACTTTATATTGGGCCTTCCACTGACATTTAGGCGGCACGATTCCATCTTGGTCGTAGTGGACCGATTCTCAAAAATGGATTATTTCATCACTTGTCATAGCACCAATGATTCTTCACACGTCGCTAAGTTGTATTTTAAGGAGGTCGTGGCACATCGGGGTGTCCCCAAAACCATCGTGACCGATAGAGATGTAGTTTACTAGCTACTTTTGGAAAACACTTTGGAAGCTGTTGGGCACTCGACTTATGTTTTCGTCGGCCTATCATCCACAAACGGATGGGCAAACGGAAGTTGTTAACCGAGTTTGGGTGGGTTACTTCATTGCTTAGTCGGTGATCATAAGCGTACGTGGGACCTTATTCTTCCTCACGCTCAACTAGCCTACAATAATTCTAAGAATAGGTCCATCGGGTTATCGCCAAATGAGATAGTGCATGGATATAAGGCGTCCGTGCCTCTTGACTTGATTCCGTTACCACCATCATTTAAATCAAGTCAATTTGCACAGGACTTCGCCTCGCACGTTCACACTCTCCATGAGCACATAGGCAAGACGTTAGCTAAACAATATGCTATTTATCAATCGAATGCTAACATACATAAGCGAGCAGTCCCCTTAAATATTGGCGATTTGGTAATGGTACGTCTTATCCCTGAACGGATGCCTTCGGGCACCATAAAAAAATTAGCGAATAGGAGAGCCGGTCCTTTTCGGGTTTTGAAGAAGCTAGGTGAAAATGCATATTTATTAAAGTTACCCGCTGATTGGGGAATCTCCCCTGTTTTTAACATTTTGGATTTAACGCCCTATGTCGCTCCACCACCTGAACTGTCAGTCTCTCCTATTTCATATTTCCACTATACCGTCTAAAGGGGTGGGGGGTGAGAATATTTCTGGACCGCTCTCCCTTTCGGAACCTTCGGGAGGTACGTTGCCTATTGATGATGCAACTTGTTTTTCTTCTGCTCCTAACGCTTTTCCAAGGTTCCCCCAGACCGATTTCTTGCCTGACAAGATTTTGCAGGATGCGGTGTTTTCTACTTCCGATGGCGACGTTCACATGTTTTTGGTCAGATGGCGAGGTCGTCCAGCTTCGGACGACTCTTGGGTTTCTTCGGCAGAGCTAGCTCTTCTTGATGCAGATCTCCTCCACCGTTACCGTCCAGCCCACTCATCGGCGATGAGTCCTTTTGAGAGCGGGAGGATTGATGGCGACGGCCACCACGATGGCCAACTAGGTGATGAAGACGACGTCCATGGCGGTGTTGTCGTGGCAGAAGATGACGACGTCCATGGCGGTGTTGCCCTGGTCAGAAGATGATGACGATGCTCCTCCAATAAAAGACTTGCGGCGCCGTAGCGGGCACGACTACAATCTTCGCCCACGCAACAAGATTAAGAGTTAAATTTATTTTACTAGTGGTCTGCATTTATCATTTATATGTGGTATTTGAAACTATGTTGTTTTCTATCATTTCATTTCGGAACAATATTTTATTTTGGGCTGCTAATAGCCACATGGTTGTAAGCCTTATATAAGGCCAAATTTTCATTTGTTATGAGACTATTATTGAAATCAAGACAAATTGCTTGCCCTAATCTCATTCTCCCCTTCCTTCTCCTCTTAGCCGCCGCCCCCCTCTAGGCTTCCCTCTCAAGGAATTCGGCCACCCTTCTCCTCCCTTGCTTGGCCACCCCCTTCTACTCCTCATTCCCTCTAATCACCTCTCGTTCTCCCACCTCTCTACCCTTTCTCCACCAACACCGTATTCAACCATTGGAATTTCTCAACCACCTTGGAGGACGGGGATCGTGTGCAAGGAAGAACCAAAGTTTTTGGGAAAACTCATCCACGGCGAGAAAGCGAAGGAGACGAGCAAGATCTTCATCCACGGTGCGTTTCCCGTGGGTCCAAAGGAAGAGCGGTCATCTTGGTGGATCCAAACATCTCGGATCTACACTTCCGAGCGGGGTAACGAAAATTCCTACACGAGAGATTTTCCCTCTTGACTAGTTCTTTTGGTGGACGACTTTTGCGTGATTTCTCGAATCGTTAATTTTCACGGTGTTTCTAATAGTAGATCTGGATTTTCATTTGGTTTTTCCGAAAGATCTAACGAGAGGATTGGCGCTCCTCGCTTTGTTTTGTTGGGATAGATCCTACCACTTTTCGAATCGAGATTTATTTTTGGGTGGATCTATTTTGGTACAACTCCAAGCTCGACCGGAATCAATATTATTCCATTTAGCCGGAAAGGATATTGGCCTATAGCCATTCTCTGTTCCACTTGCGGATCGGCTACCCGTATGTTAGTGCGAACGATAAATAAAATTCATTGTCGTCGCTGCATTTCGTTTGTGTGCATGTTAGGGAGCGTTAACGTTGTAAAAGGTCGTAGTCACGCCCTTCGTGTAGGATCCCTAAGGCATAGCCTACATCAACCATGATGGATTGTATTGAGACATTTTTAGATATGATTTTCTAACCTTGGAATTGCATGAAACTTAGTCAGTAAGGTTTTATGATCATAATAGAGCCCTGTTAATATTTGTATAAATTTTGGATTAGTATTTATGGTAATTCCTTCATTACCCCTAATTAGTTGAATTATCTTGGCTTAATTATTTAGAGAATAATTGCTTGATGAAAATCTATGAAATTTGGTATTCAATGATATCTTGCAGTCCGATAGTGTTCAAAATTTTTGTATGGACAGATCTTAAGTAAATTTAGTACTTCATGTTCAAATCACCCATGGACCAATTTTTTGGAAAATTAATTAAATGCCAAATTATTTAGAAAAATTCTAAGTTTCTAGATTTAGGCTAAATATGTTATGATAGGCCCCCAAAAAATATTTTAGGGCATTTGAATGAAAATTTGGATTATCTCCTATCATTTACATCATATAGCTTATATTGGTCTGCGTATATTAAAACTACAGAAAATTGAGATAGCATGTGAAATGAGCTTAGGCAGTTGGAGTTTAATGTTTTACTAGTTTTGCTGAGTGGAAATAGGTTCATCATTAGGAATCATGATGAGGAAAGTGCTGTGTTGATTAGTGTTAGGAGCTGCCCGAGATCGACGAAAGATCATCCTTCCTGTGGAGAGAGAGAGTCAAAACACACTAGGGTTAGATCTAGAGTAATATTAAAAGGAATCTAGAATCGGGTATTAACCAATAATAGAAAGTACCTTGCAAAAGGGAATGATGAGCTTCAACTATTATCATAGTTCCTAGTGCCCTTTGAGAACCCTTCACCGGGTATGCCGGGGGCATTCCTGGGCTAACCTAAACTGTAAAAAAATCAATATTTAAGAGTAACTAGTATAACTAGGATTACACTTACACTCACACTCCCCGGTGTTATGGGAGTTAGGTTAGGTCTCACGAGCGGTAGCCTCGGTGGTTTTGGTGACGGACGGGTTAGTCCGGGGAGCTTTGACTCGGTAGATATTTGTGACGGACGGGATTGTCCAGGGAGCTTTGGCTCGGTGGGAAATACATTAATATTGCATGTGCATAAGATATAACGGTGGTGGGTCATCGGTTTTGGAGAGTCGTCACACCGACACCAATATGTTGGCTCGACATGTGTGGTTTTGCACTTAGCAAGATAAAGTCCGGTGCGCAGCCGACAAGAGTACTCAGGAGCTCCGCTTAATGCACCAGCGTTGAAGCATACGATAGGTATTACTGGTAGTGTGATACCAGTTTAGAGGTGGGCGAGGCCCAACCCACCGCTTTCGTTTGCCACTACGGAGGTATCCTGAGAGGTTAAGCTCTAGAAAGGGGGAACTAAAGGTCTGTGTGCACAGAGTCGAGTGTGTGGGTTGCACTTGCATGTTCACACCATAACATACTTGCATGTCATAGCATCATTACTGCATATAACCCCTAACACATATTGTATAAAGTGGTATGGGATGCTTTATACAATAGGCCTTGCAAATGACCCCTTGGTTTATAGGTTTGTATGGCCGTTCCTATAGGTCATGGTTACTTACTTAGTTTACCCTTCATACTATACTTGCTCACTTGTACTTGTGTATATTTATAGTGCTTCCTACTACTGCTTACCTACATCTGATTACTTGTTGTGATTATATATTCATGATAGACTAGTTCTGCCATCACCTACTTACTTTATTACTCTCCACCTTCATTACCTTCCCTTTCCTCCTCCCCGCTCGGTGCCTAGGATCCATTGGGGAGGCGTGAAGGATGATAGGAATTAGTCTTTTTAGACTAACGGTCATTGACCAAATCATTTTAGGGGATCGTGGAGCCGAACCAGGAGACGCAGCCCCAGAGGTTGGTACGCATGGAGACGGGACAGTCTAGCACTGGAGTCCAGCCAGCAGGAACTATGAGTCCCGATCATTAGAAGTTATTATAGATTTACTTCCGCATTGAGTGACTTGTAGTGAGGGTCTTGATGTCTCAGGCAGGAACCCTCTTTAGTACTTTGTTTATTCTTTTATGTGGACTCTCCCTTCATGGAGACTTATATTATGTATATGTGATTCTGGTGGACAAGTTTCATTTTACTCATGTACACTTATTCTACTCTTCTGCGATCGGTATAGCTGGCAGGATCGGCGTTTTGTAGTGACGATCTTCCCGGGTGTGTTGGTGTCACCGCAAAGTGGCAGTTCTGGGCATAAGACCCCGGTGGTTTAAAAGAAAAAAAATGGGGTCTTACATCATGTGACCTGATTTATTACAACAGTAGCAAACAACGTCAAAGGGAAATTATTTGTTCGGTTTGGATTTGTACATGTCCTCCTTGTTGTAGCTTTTCTTGGTACGATCACCGTCACAATGTGTTCTCCTAGAATCTGAAGAGTATGACCTATTTTTCATTTGTCTCCTCTTGCTCAGCAGCTTCTTGAACTGTTTGGAGATGAGGGAAAATTTCCATTCGACAGCTCAGGGCCAGCCGTGCTTGGCTCAGAGTCTTCTGGAGTGTCAGGATCTCGTGTACTAACGGGTGACACAACTTTATATTTCCTCGACCCTTCTACCTTCAGAGCCACAGACTTTCCTCTGCTAGACATTCTATTGCTTTGCTCTTCCTTCTTCCTGGTACTCATTTGAAGCTCATAGGAGTGCATCTTTCTGACTTGGTTCTGAGGGCCTATCTCTAGCAGCTTCCTGAATTCTCTAAAGGCAACAACTTTTGTGTCCCAGTCTTTTGTCAAGGATCTAAGGAATTTGTCATCCAGTTCACCATAAGTGAAGATACGGTCGTAGTTCCTGAGATCGTTCACTATCTTGAAGAACTTCTCGAAGCTGTCAGCTATCGAATTATTGGCACCTTGCTTGAAGGCTTCGTACTCCTAGTTCAACAGCGATCTGCGATTGTCTCTCACTTCTTCAGTACCTTCCATTTGTACAATAATACAATCCTACATCTGTTTGGCAGATTTGCAGTGGAATAAGTTCTGGAGCATTGAATCGTCCACTACACTTGCTAGGAAATTCTTTGCCTTCTTGTCTAGGGAGACTAAGGCAATCTCATCCTTAATGAGATCCATCATCTTCTTGGGAATCATAATCGCTGGATTTATCATTGAAGCCAATGTACAGACGTGTGGTCCTTCTTCCACTATTTGAAAAAAATCCTCGAATCAACAACTTCCATGAAGAACCGTACTTGTTCTTTCCATATGGGAAAGTTTTCCTTGGTGAACACCGGTAGCTTCATGGATGACATATCTTTGCTTCTTTCCATGGTAACAATGTGGAATCTCTTAATGCTAGATCAGGGATCTTGATCAAGGTGTTAACCTTATCCCCCAAAACCTTACTCTGATACTAATTGAAAGTATCTAGCGTCTACCTAAATCACTTAGAGGGGTAAATAGGTGATGTTTGTGTCTTTTCACGGAATAAAAATTATCTAAAAATTCAAGCACACAAATACAAAGATTTATAGTGGTTCCCCTTATTGGGTATGTCCACTGTCCCGCCTCACCTATCTACCACAAAGGGATAGATTCGACTACTTCACCTTTCTTAGATTATCACAATCATACAACTCGGACCAACGCTCCTACACCTCGGAGAACTAACTCTCACGTACCTCAATCCACATCTCGATCTACACCTCGATCAACAAACCAGATCTACAAACTTGATCCACTAACAGATCTACAACTCTCGATCAAGATTTATAGTGGGAAAGTTTTCCTTGGTGAACACCGGTAGCTTCATGGATGACATGTCTTTGCTTCTTTCCATGGTAACAATGTGGAATCTCTTAATGCTAAATCAGGGATCTTGATCAAGGTGTTAACCTTATCCACCAAAACCTTGCTCTGATACTAATTGAAAGTATCTACCGTCTACCTAAATCACCTAGAGGGTGTAAATAGGTGATGTTTGTGTCTTTTCACGGAATAAAAATTATCTAAAAATTCAAGCACACAAATACAAAGATTTATAGTGGTTCCCCTTATTGGGTATGTCCACTGTCCCGCCTCACCTATCTACCACGAAGGGATAGATTCGACTACTTAACCTTTCTTAGATTATCACAATCCTACAACTCGGAGCAACGCTCCTACACCTCGGAGAACTAACTCTCCTGTACCTCAATCCACAACTCGATCTACACCTCGATCCACAAACCGGATCTACAAACTCGATCCACTAACAGATCTATAACTCTCGATCCACAGACGGATATACTAACTCGGAGATAAAATTCCTACAATATTTAAAACAATATTACACTATTACACACTATTACAAGTCTTGATCCGATGTTCTTGAAAGAGTTGAACTTGAATCTAGGAGAACTCAGAAACATGAAATCTGTGGATCTTGAATCTTGAACCTTGGATATTCAACCAACTTGGACTTTTGTAGAATAAATCTTGAAAGAAGAAATGATCCAATCGATGTAGTTGGTGAAGAAGAAGATCACATGATGTCGACGACCGATCGGAAGAAAATCACGAAGTGCGTTGGTGCGGCCAACGGGTTCAATCTCTTGGAAACTTTTGAAATTATGAATTAATTATGCAAGATCCTTGATTTCGAAAAATACCCTAACATATATATAGGAAGATTTGAAATAACAGCTATATAAAATTTCCAAAATGAACCCTAGAAAATTTACTGTGCATGGACGACACTTTCCAAACCAGAGAAAAAATCGGAAAAATCGACAAGTCATGTACGACATAATTCGTCGAGTATCAAACTGATACTCGCTAAATATGATGACGATATACGCTGATTATGCTTTAAATAGAATTCCATAGTGGTCGACATACGGCTTTACACACTCGGCGAGTATCGCATGGGATACTCGTCGAATTCGGCGACTATCGCCTGGGATACTCGTCGAATTCGGCGAGTATCGCCAGTGATACTCGGCGAATTTTCCTTTGCGAATTTTCAGCTTTTCTACGAATTTTCCCTAAGTATATATGACGAATTCGAGAGGTATCGGGAATCATACACGACGAAATCGGCGAGTGTCAAGGGGATACTCGATGATTTCAATGCGTATGACTCACCATACTCGCTAAATTTTACTTAGGTAAAATTCCTCTTCTCTGAGTCCTGGACTTTGGCCTTCCTTGATCCTTCTCATGTACTTGAGATAGAAGTACACCCAATAGAGAGATTACACATGAGTCAACACGATGACCTACACAATGAGGGATTACATTGTGTAGTCCTGTGTTTACTGACTTACTGTAACCTGATATTTGTGTTTACTTAGTAATGTGAACCTAAAAGTACATAACTAGAATACAACATCAAATACAAGCTCCATTGATCTTAGCTTGACTGGGCTCTTCTCAAATCAGGGTTATTGTGGTTACAATACCCAACACAAACATCATGTATGCTACATGTGTTTGTGCTAGATATCAAGCTAGCCCTAAGGAGTCTCACTATTCTACTTCAAAGAGAATTCTGAGATATCTTAAGGGCACATGAGATCTTGGCCTATGGTACTATTCTAAGGAAGGAGCTAAACATGAAGGATAAGTTCCTTGCTAATGTGATTGGAAAGGGGTTGCTTGCAAGTCCGGCTCACACGACAAAACTTCTAAGAAGATGCTTGAGTTGCTGGCCAGGATAATACTTTCAAGAAGACTGATTGGGGAAGAGTCCTGTTTGACAAGATAGTAGAGTCTATTGCTGAACCCAACTTGGGAAGAATACTCTCTCTATTTATGCTAAAAAATATTCCAGGTATCCTGAACACCAGGTTAGGAACCAAAATCCATGACATGAGGAGAATGGATGTGAAAATGCTAGACAGATGGTACAGGGTCCTACAGCCACATGGTCAGACAACTTCCAAGAAGAAGAAATAGGTTCCAGTGCTAAATGAAAGTACAGATAGCAGTTTATCTGAGTAACCAGAGGAAGAGCCCCATGATCCTAACCTTACTGAGTCTACTGATGTGACGAGGAAGGACATGAGTGCCTAGGTCTCAATATCTTTTGAAATAGATGTAAGAACATAGTGGAGCAGGTCTCAATCGAAGCAGCTCCAACACTTAATGTGGACATACCTTCAGCTAAGATAGCTGAACAAGTTGCTGAGAAAATAGGGACTAAAATATCTGCTGTGATGGAGGGGGAGGCCTCCAACTTACCAGTAGCTGATGAGGATGCACCTGCACCAACTGATCCTGATCATCAAGATGGAAACAGTCCTCCCAGTGAAGGGGAGAATCTTCTGAATCAGGTGATGGAAGAAGTCTTTGGTGAGGGGGAGAATCTCCAAATGGTGGAAGTGGAAATCCAGCTTCCTCTAGAGACAAATCTAACTACTGAGGATGTAGATATGGATGAAGCTACAGATCTAAATGTTCCTATGGACAGTGCAGCAGTTGAGGGGGAGATTCATACTGAACTCAGTACTCAAATACAAGTGTATGACATTGACTCCTCTACATCAGAGAAAGAACAAAGTGTTCCTGAAGTTCATGAGGAAACTCATGCCTCAGAGTACAGAATCGCAGATTCTGATGAAAGGCCACATGACATGGATAGAGCTGAAGTAGAATGTACACAAGGACCTTCTCCAAGTACAGATGCAATGTCATCTCTGTTCCTAGCCCAATTAAAAGGGTTGTTAGATGATCAGAGGAGAATTCTAGAAAACTTTTTTGATGACACAATAAAGACTCTCAAAAATGAGTTGACAACTGAGATCAAATCTATAAGATTTAAGGTGAATTTACTGAAGGCTGAGACAGTCAAGTTTTTCACATGAGCAACACCTACTGTTGAATATACTCTAGACAAGTTGGATGAGTTAGGCATCATTACAAATACAGTAATAGAAAATCAAAACATCATTGCTGGGAATATGCTTTTATAATGCAGACAAGGTACTGCTAGAAAAACACAAGACTGCCATTATCACTAAGATGGATGCTTGCACAACACTTTTGGATGATCACATGTTGCAAGTCAAGAATTAAGTTACAACAGGAGTCAACTATCTTGAATCTGAAAGAGGTAAGTCCAGCACCTCCCAGACAAAGGAAATTTGTGAAGAAATCGAAAAGGGGGAGAAGGAGACTATAAGAACAAACACTGAAAATATTGTCTGGGAAACCAATGTTATAAGAGGATCATTTCGTATAAATCCAGTTTCCTATTATAACATCCCCATGTTCACTATTCAAGTTCAAGATGTAACAGCCCATTTTTCAGCAGGCAAAGTTTTGGGGTAACACGGCCTGGGACACGGGCGTGTCCCAGGGCGTTTACTTCCTGGGTGAGCTGTCGACGAGTGGTCGACAAAAATTTGGTTGACGATTGTCGAGAGCATAGGACACGGCCTATGATACGGGTGTGTCATAGGGTGTGTCAGCGCGGTCGACGAACTCAGCCTGACGAATTTGAGTTGTGGCGTGTATACTGCCGTGTCATGGGCACACAGCCTGAGACACAGGCGTGTCACAGGCCGTGTGAGTCTCGGGTGATTTTGAGGTTGTGCAGCCTGATGAACACGACCACAGACACGGGCGTGTCTGAAGTTGTGTCAGGGGACACGGCCCGTGACACGGGCGTGTCACATGGGCGTGTCACTGGATTGGATAAGTCAGTTGAGCACCGCTTGAGGCACATGGCCTGGGACACGGGCGTGTCACAGGCCCTGTCAGGCAAAAAGTATGATTTTGTTGTCAAATCGTGGCCGTCCATTCCTTCAGCTGATATCCAAGGGCTGAGATGCATCCCTGTATCCTTAAGGCTGGGCATGGGTTGAAAGCACTCATTTGTAAGTGGCTTTCCTCTTTCTACACTTTTAGAGAGAGCGAAAGGGAGTGGAAGAGGGAGGAGGAAGAAGAGGGGCTAGTCACCGGTGGTGCTGCGTAATTCTGACAAGAGATCCGAGGCCGGCATTGCAGAGGAAAGGTTGTTGTGGTTCTTCCTATCCAGTTTGGAGCTCATGGCGCTGAAGCGATCTTCGAGGGTAATGAAATTTCTTCCTAGCCATGTAAAGGCTTTCTTTTTGGCATATGTATGTGATTCCCCCCACCAAAAAGTGGCTGATTTTGGGAGTCTTTGGGTTGATTCAAGGAATCCACTTTGTTGGCATATAGATCCGGAAATGGAGTACGGAATAAACATGCTGTGTGAAGCCCATCTGGACAGGTTGGTCTGGATTGGTGATGTTGCATATGTGAACCAGAGAAGACTCCATGATAAACGTGTAGTTTAGGAGTCGACTGGTTAGACCTGTGAAAGGAAGTAGCAGGAAGTACTAGAGTGGTAGTCCAGGAAAATACCTATAGAATGCTTGTGCTGCTTGTGCTATTGGGTTCGACCTGTGAAAGGAAGTAGCATGAAGTCCTGGATTGGAATTTCAGGAAATACCCTTTGTAATGCTTAATATTCATAGGGAGTCCACCTGTGAAGAGAGTAATAGGAAGTACTAGCATGGTAGCCAGGAAAGATCCCTAACATTTGTGATATTTGCGGTGTCCACCTGCGAAGAGAGTAGCAGAAAATACTGGTGTGCCCAGGAAATACCCGCTAATGTTGTGAGATGAATTGTGTTAGAGTAATACCCATGCTTAAATGTAAGAACGGGATCGGTGAGACCTACCCGCCCCTTTATTTACCCGCGAGTACGCCATACTCGGTGATGGCAAGGCAATTTGGGCAACGGGGGGGGGGGGGGGGGGGGGGGGGGGGGATGGAGGATCCAACCTGCGTTATATCCGTCCGACATGAGACCAGAAAGTGCGGTCTGTTGGAGCGCATAGCAAGAGTCTTAGGCCTACACACCGTGATACAATGGGGGGCTATGGGCCAGTCTCGATTCACTAAGACTATAAAACTCCGGCTGCACGCCATGGAGTAAATACTCAAGTGAGTTGTCGTTGGGCTGTGACCCTGATACGGTGGTAGTTAACTGGTTTGCCAGTACACCAAGAATATGCCCTGAGGGCACGGACTGTTGGGCCGGGTGCCTGACGGTTGTGATGGCATGTGTGTGTGAAAGCACATTGTATGAGATATATATATACATGCTTGTGATATGCTATGTCTACAGGGAAGATTACCGCTGCCTCGAGAAAGGGGTAGGTTCGTTATAATTTGTTCAGCTGAATGCTGATCGTTGCCTTTGTTTTCCACCATTGGGTGGATTGTCTCTATACATGTGCTGGAGAGCCAGGGAGGACAAAAAAGGTGTGATGTCCATGATGCTTTAGCTGCTGCTGCTGCTGTTAGCCATCGAAGGCTAATTTGGCTAAATGTTATGTTTTCTTTTGATGTGGCCAGCCTGCGTGCCAATGTTTGGGCCACTGTTTGAAAGCTCTGTAAGGCCATAAGGCCAACTCTTTATATATATTGTAAGACATTCTTATGATGTATAAAATGTGGAGTTTTATATGTTTGACATTCAAGAGAGGAGTTCAAGTGTAGTGTTATAGGCTTCCGCTAGAATGCAATGTGTTAGGTGTGCTGCGCTACTCTGGTATCACTCCGTAGCTTCATCGTCTATTTTGTAGTATATGCTGTGGGGCCCCGGCCGGAACTTCTAGTATATAAATTCTTGTGTTTGAGGAACCTGCGTGTTCCTATCTTGTTGCTTACATGTGTAATTTTTTGAATGTAGGCGACGAGTGCGATGGCTTGGTGGCAGGAACCCCAACACTCGATGGGAAGCATGACATCAACTGTGGTACCAAAATCTCCTCCATCGATAGAAATGGCTCGACTGATTGTCGATGTGGTTTTTGCAATGCTCAAGGCTTACCATTAGGGACAGGTTCAACCCTCTGATCCGGTAATACGTCCCATGCCGGGTAGTGAACTTGAGCAGACGACAAGGGGAAGTGCCTCAGCTTCGTCGGTGAACGTGTGTTTGAGCCAAGGAGAGGACACGGTTGAGGACTATTTTCATGCATTTGTTACAATGAGACAATAACCCGAGTTTGTGTTTGAAACCGAGGGGATGAAGATCAATCGATTTTATGATGGGCTACGCCAGGAACTCCATTTCTTGTTGATGGGTACTAAGTTCTTGGGATTCCAACCACTAGTGGAGGCAGCTAGACTGTTGGAAATGGACTTGATGAGAGCCCAGCAGATGCCTGCGACAAGGAAAGTGCAAACTCCAAGGGTTGGAAAGTCTGCTCACTGTAAGAGGCAAAGACTCGAGAAGCGTACTTGTAATGCTTGTGGTCACGTAGGACACATCTCTTATGAATGTTGGGATGGTGTTCAGCAGCCAAAGAAGCAATACAAGTCCTATTCGTGTGGGAAAGCAGGACATAAAGCCCGAGATTGCCGTGTTGGCTCATATCGGGCAAGAAACGAGAAGGAAATGTCGACATAATGATGTACATAAATAATTGGGCTCCTCATGTATGGTGGATTATGCATGTGTTATGTGTACAGTAAGCCGTTTTGGATGACAGTTCTATGATGGTGTTTATGTTATATCACTACAATACATGGATGTGTGGGATCAACGTGTTTGTACGATACCCGTGAACACGACTAGATTGTTGATGTTTAATGCCATGGGGACACTTGTGCCCAACCTTATTAGGAGTCGTAGACATCTGGTTGAGCAGGAAATCAGAGCGTCTTATATGGAGACGGGAAAAGTAGTGGTGGAGTCCTCTGCGTCCCAGGCACAATCATAAGTGTTACGAGTGCGTGATAATCATATTGCTTGCTTTTGTTTCCATCTTGTGTATGTTGCTTGTGTGTGTTACGTGCACCACATGCTTGCGATATGGCGGTGCAGTTAGGAAGTCGGGATTTTTGGTTGACTGCATCTGTCTTGTCGGTATAGACATGTGCAGATGTGTTTCCCAGGATCTCCCTGGGCTACCACCCTAGTGAGAGATTGACTTCTCGAGCAAATTGGTACTAGGTGCGAAACCTATGGCCCGCTCACGATATCGCGTCGCGCCAAAGAAGATGGCGGAGTAGAAAGTCTAACTATAAGAGTTGTTGAAGCAGGGTTATATACGCTCAAGTATGTCTCCTTGGAGCGCCCCTGTGCTTTTTGTGGAAAAGAAAGACAGTTGCTTGCGGTTATGTATTGATTACCGCGAACTGAATAATCTGACTGAGAAAAATAAATATCCGATTCCACGGCTTGATGAGTTATCTGATTAGCGAGTGGGATCGAATGTCTACTCGAAGTTGGACTTGAAATCGGGTTAATCCCAGTAGAGGATACAGGCAAAACCGCATTTGGAACACGATACGGGTAGTAGGAGTTCACGGGAATGCTATTTGGGTTGTGCAATGTGCTCTTGGTGTTTATGGACTTGATGCACCGAATATTCCGAGAGGACCTGGATCTGTTCGTGATTGTACCATTGATGATATTCTGGTCTACTCTCAATCGGAAGCCGATCATGAGAAGTACTTGCGATTGGTGTTGAATACATTGAGGAAGAATTAGATCTACGCCAGGTTCTCGAAGTGCGAGTTTTGGCTATCGTCGATGGATTTTTTGGGTCATGTGGTGAGTGGAGCGGGCATAACGGTGGATTAAGCAAAGATAAAGGCCATACAGGAGTGGCCGTTGTTGTCTTCAGTGGCCGAGGTCAGGAGCTTCCTTGGACTAGCGGGCTACTATCGAAGATTTGTTGAAAAATTCTCGCGGATCGCTTTGTCGTTGACCACATTGATGAGAAAAGATCAGAAGTTTGTTTGGACGCCAACGTGCGCGCGAACCTTTGAAGACCTGAAGGTTCGGTTGATCACGACGCCTGCATTATCATCTCCATGTGGTACCGATAGGTTTGTAATCTACAATGATGCCTCAAGGAGAGGCTTAGGCTGTGTTATTTTGCAACATGGAAAGGTGATTGCTTATAGCTCATGCCAGCTGAAGGTGCACGAGCGAAACTATCCCGTCCATGATTTAGAGTTGGCGGCAGTGAATTTCTGGAGACACTATCTTTCTGACCTAAAGGTGGAGATCTATACAAATCATAAGAGCCTAAAGTACATGTTGGAGCATAAGGACCTGATAATGTGACAACGAAGGTGGTTGGCATTCCTCGGGGCCTACACCTTTGAGATTCACTATACTCCTGGGCAGGGGAACATAGTCGCAGATGGCTTGATTCGGAGAGCTCCGGTAAGGGCGAGCTGGTTGCAGAGGCACGATGAACGTCTCATCCAGGAGTTGGAAGTACTGAAGATCTCGTGTGTTGACAAGAATACTATTGTCGATGCATGTCTGAACTGGATGGAAGTACAGTGTGACCTTGCGGAGCAGATTCAACGAGCAATAGAGCTAGATGAAGATCTCCTAAGCTATATGAAAAGTGGGCCAGAGGGCAAGTTCTCCTGGGTTGACGGTCTTCTGCGAAAGGAGGGCCGTTTGTGCGTCCCAAGTTTGGGTAAATTGAGGGAAGAACTGATGTAGGAAGCATATTATACAAAGTACTCAATTCACCCTGGGAGCACAAAGATGTTCAGGGATATGAAAGCTGTTCTAGTGGCCAGGGCTAAAGAAAGATGGTGCTCAGTATGTGGCCAAATACCAAACCTGTGTTATGGTGAAGGCGGAATGCTATAAACCTGGCGGTTATGTGAAATCATAGCCGATTCAAGAATGGAAGTTTGACGATATTTCCATGGATTTCATACACGGGTTGCCGAGATCTCAGCGAGGAAATGATTCCATCTGAGTGATTGTTAATCAGCTAACAAAAGTGGTACACTTCTTGCCGAACAGACGGAATGATTTGTTAGAAAGTTTGGCAAAGTTGTATGTGGACCAGATTGTGCGGCTACATGATGTTCCCCAGAGCATTGTAAGTGAGCGAGACGGGAGGTTCACATTCACCTATTCGGTACAAACTTGCCATTCAGCACGGCCTTTCATCCTCAGACGGATGGCCAAACTGAAAGAACCAATAGAACCATGGAGGACATGCTTCGGATGTGCGCCCTCGACTTTGGAAAGAGATGGGAAGATCATCTCTATATGGTGGAGTTCGCATACAATAACAACTACGAAGCGAGCATCGACATGGCACCGTATGAAGCTCTGTATGGTCGAAAGTGTCGTACTCCCTTAGCTTGGGTAGAAGCGGGCGAAACCAGAGTTTATAGGCGTAATGAAATCGATGAAGCAAACTCAACCATTTGTGCTATTTGAGAGAGGCTACTCATAGCCCAAGATCGTCAAGCGAAGTACTACAACGCCAAGCACCGGAACGTGGAGTTCGCGGTAGGCGATTGGGTCTACTTGAAGATCAAGTCCCTCAAAGGTGTATCTAGGATTCGACGTTTGAAAAAGTTGAGTCCAAGATATTTGGGTCTATTTGAAGTGGTTGAGCGAATTGGAGAAGCTTTATATCTGCTAACTCATTCGGCAGACTTGGGTGGACTACATGATGTGTTTCACATCTCGGTGCTTCGGAAGGCCGTTAAAGATCCAGCTCAAGTGATCACGGATGATCGTGTGCCTGTGGAGTATGGGCTAACAGCGAGAGTGGGACCCATTCATATCGAGGATCGAGCCGAGAAACAGTTGTAGAACAAGACGGTCGGGATGGTTAAAGTACGATGGGACAATTACGGCCATAAGAAGCTTACAAGGGAGCGAGAGTAGACCATGCGAGCGGAGTTTCTCGAGCTATTTTTGTAGCGAATGCATAGTGAAAATTTTGTTGTAACATAAACGTTTCCTGTGATAAGTTTCTGGTTGCTGGTTGCCTTCCTGTATACGAATTTTGAGGACGAAATTTCTTGTAGGAGGGGAGGGTTGTAACAGCCCATTTTTCAGCAGGCAAAGTTTTGGAGTAACACGGCCTCGGACACGGGCGTGTCCCAGGGCGTGTCCTTCCTGGGTGAGCAGTCGACGAGTGGTCGAGAAAAATTTAGTCGACAATTGTCGAGAGCATAGGACACAGCCTATGACACGGGCGTGTCACAGGACGTGTCAGCGCGGTCGAAGAACTCACCCTGAAGAATTTGAGCCACGGCGTCTCTAGTGCCGTGTCATGGGCACACGGCCTGAGACACGGGCGTGTCACAGGCCGTGTGAGTCTCGGGTGATTTTGAGGTTGTGCAGCCTGATGAACACGACCACAGACATGGGCGTGTCTGAAGGCATGTTAGGGGACACGTCTCGTGACACGGACGTGTCACATGGGCATGTCATTGGATTGGATAAGTCGGTTGAGCACCGCTTGAGGCACACGGCCTGGGACACGGGCGTCTCACAGGCCGTGTCAGGCAAAAATTATGATTTTGTTGTAAAATCGTGGCCGTCCATTCCTTCAGCTGAGATCCAAGGGCTGAGCTGCCTCCCTGTGTCCTTAAGGCCGGGCATGGGTTGAAAGCACTCATTTGTAAGTGGCTTTCCTCTTTCTACACTTTTAAAGAGAGAGAACGGGAGAGGAAGAGGGAGGAGGAAGAAGAGGGGCTGGTCACCGGTGGTGCTGCGGAATTTCGACGAGAGATCCGAGGCCGGCGTTGCGGAGGAAAAGCTGTTGTGGTTCTTCCTATCCAGTTAAGAGCTCATGGAACCGAAGCAGTCTTCGAGGGTAACGAACTTTCTTCCTAGACATGTAAAGGATTCCTTTTTGGCATATGTATGTGATTCCCCCCACCAAAAGTTGGCTGATTTTGGGAGTCTTTGGGTTGATTCAAGGAATCCCCTTTGTTGGCATATAGATCCGGAAATGCAGTACGGAATAGACATGTTATGTGAAGCCAATCTGGATAGGTTGGTCTGGATTGGTGATGTTGTATATACGAACCAGAGAAGACTCCATGATAAACGTGTAGTTTATGAGTCGACGGGTTAGACCTGTGAAAGGAAGTAGCAGGAAGTACTGGAGTGGTAGTGCAGGAAAATACCCGTATAATGCTTGTGTTGCTTGTGCTATTGGGTTCGACCTGTGAAAGGAAGTAGCAGGAAGTCCTGGATTGGATTTACAGGAAATACCATTTGTAATGCTTAATGTTCATAGGGAGTCCACCTATGAAGAGAGTAACAGGAAGTACTGGCGTGGTAGCCAGGAAAGATCCCTGAAATTTGTGATATTTGCGGTGTCCACCTGCGAAGAGAGTAGCAGGAAGTACTGGTGTGCCCAGGAAAGACCCGCTAATGTTGTGAGATGAATGGGTGTTAGAGTAATACCAGGCTTAAATGCCAGAACAGGATCGGTGAGTCCTACCCGCACCTTTATTTAGCCGCGAGTACGCCATACTCGGTGATGACAAGGCGATTTGAGCAACGGGAGGTGGAGGATCTGACCTGCGTTATGTCCGTCCGACGTGAGACCAGAAAATGCGTTCTGTTGGAGCGCATAGCAAGTGTCTTATGCCTACGCGTCGTGATACAATGGGGGGCTACGGGCCAGTCCCGGTTCACTAAGACTATTAAACTCCGGCTGCATGATATGGAGTAAATGCTCAAGTGAGTTGTCGTTGGGCTGTGACCCTGATACTGTGGTGGCAACTGGTTTGCCAGTAGACCAAGAATGTGCCCTGTGTGCACGGACTATTGGGCCGGGTGGCTGACGGTTGTGATGATATGTGTGCGTGAAAGCACATTGTATGAGAGATATATACATACTTGTAGTATGCTATGCCTGCAAGGTAGATTACCGCTGCCTCGAGAAAGGGTAGGGTCGTTATAATTTGGTCAGTTGAATGCTGACCGTTGCCTTTGTTTGCCACCATTGGGTGGATTGTCCCTGTACAGGTGCTGGAGATCTAAGCAGGATGAAAAAGGGGTGATGCCCATGCTGCTTTAGCTGCTGCTGCTGTTGTTAGCCCTCGAAGGCTAATTTGGCTAAATGTTATATTTTCTTTTGATGTGGTCGGCCTGCGTGCCAATGTTTGGGCCACTGTTTCAAAGCTCTGTACGGACATAAGGCCACCTCTTTATGTATGTTGTAAGACATTCCTATGATGTATAAAATGTGGAGTTTTATATGTTGGACATTCAAGAGAGGAGTTCAAGTGTAGTGTTATAGGCTTCCGCTAGAATGCAATGTGTTAGGTGCGCTGCGCTACTCTGGTATCACTCTGTAGCTTCATCGTCTGTTTTGTGGTTGTGGGGCCCCGGCCGGACATTCTAGTATATATTATATGAACGGATGGAGTTGTTACACAAGAGGCACTAAATCAGGGGCAGATGGCTCAGCAAGATGATCAGCATCAGTATGATAGCCAGCACCAGTATGATCATGGTGGAGAACAAGATGTTGCACAGTATACTAGAGAATATACACAGTATGGTGAACCATCAATAGTTGTTGATAATCCTTCATTCAACCCCACTGCTGAATAGAGTTTGAGAGCCAAAGATAAGTTTGAAGCTAAAGATGAGGAAGATTTCTGATTGAGCAAGAAAAGATATAGAGAGCAGTTGGAAGCCTGGCCTGACTTTGAACAATGGAGTCCACAATCCAGGACTATCATTTTGTTAACCTGGGACCAAATCAAGTCAAAGAACACAGATAGAGGAAAGTTGTACAGCTCCATGGAATGGGCAAAGATGAAAAAAATCTGAAGAAGATAGAATGCAATTTAGAAGGGATAAGAAGGCACGCAAATGGCTTCCAGATGCTGTGAAACCTACAAAGTATATTCCAAAGCCTTATAGTTATTTCCAAAGGCAGAGAGACAAGAACTCTGAAGTTGTAGCTGAGAAGACTGCCAAGAAGCCTAGGAGAAGTGGCATAGTTATAAGAGAACCTAAAACATGAAAGTGTTTCTTGTTTATCTTAAGGGCAGAAGGATGTGTTATTTTTGTTTTATGCACATTCACAAACAACTTATCCTTCTGTTAATGAATATCATTCTAATTAAATGTGTGTTCATTATTTATGTGTTATGCAATGCCGTATATGTCATATTTATGTTGCATATATGTGTGGGTGTATATCATTATCTTAGTTTTTGACTTATTCAAATAGGGTGAGATTTTTGGGTCCATTGATCCCAATGTCCAAGATTTGAAGAAGGCCAACAGGACAATGTTTTACATATGTGTAATCTAACAGTTGACACAAGTTCTATATATTCAGGATATTCTTTGAACAATGATTAGAGAGGTTGTCTAAGTGACTATGATAGGTGGACTCAAGGCATGATATTAGAAAGAAAGAAATCTGTCTAATTCCACAGTCGTTTAGTGAAGGTGGTTCACTCAATGCCAGAAGGACAATAGCTTTGAGTAAAGCATGGACAGTTAAAGCCTAACTATTTTCAATGCAGAATTTTGGTTAAGTCCAAAAGCATTGAGTGAAGGCAGTTCACTCAACGCCAGATGACAAGAAGAATTGAGTCAAGCTTAAGCAGTTAAAGCATTTGAGAATCAGAGCAAGATTCTGGCAGAGTCCAGAAGAATTGAGTGAAGACAGTTCACTCAACGCCTAAAGAAGAAAGCATCTACAAAACAGAGTTATGTCAAATCTTAAGAATAAGTAGAAAGCAAATCCTTCTAAGTCCAGAAGCGTTGAGTGAAGGCAGTTCACTCAACGCCAGCTCAACATGAAATTCTACTAAGTACAGAAGCATTGAGTGAAAGTTGTTCACTCAATGCCTCAGCAAGATTGCAGGCTAAGAGGGGAGCATTAAATGAAGACAACTCACTCAACGCCTCCATTTAGAGAAGAGGCTAAGTCCAAATGAGTTGAGTGATGAAGGTTCACTCAACGCTTAACCAATTAAGACAACCAAAGTCAATGTTCATTGAGTACTGTCAACACATTCAACGCATGCTGCTGTAGAAATAGTCCAATGAGTCTATCTTCCTAGAGAAAATCTTTTGTTTGGTAGAGTGTGCAGGTCTACAGCATCAAGAAATTCAAAGAACACTCCTCAGGATCCTACCGCCGAGCGATATTAGATAATGTCAGTCGGTAGCCTAAATTAAAAAGACAAAGTGATTGGGAACCAACCACATTGCGCTAGTCCTACCACCCGTGCTAGCTCGATGAATTAATTTTTCAGGCTTTCGGGAGCTTACCGTGCAAAACTAGCTTTATACCGCGTCGTGCTAGCTCAGGCATCGAGAGTGTCGAGACAGACCTACCCCAAGGCGGTAGCTTGATACCGCGCTATGGTAACACACTCAATGCTCAAGGAGCTGAGAACGTTGAGACAGAGGCGTCGAGTGCGTCGAGACAGGTCTACCGTCAGGCGCTACCTAGCTACCGCGTCGCGCTAGCATTGGAAAAAGGAAAATATTTGTTTTGAATATTTTTCCAAATTTGGAGGACAGTCGTCAACATCAAGCACGCGAACCTACCACTGGGCGGTAGCCTATTTTCACAAAGACGTATATAAAGGAGCCTTGTTTTATGTGTTCATACCTAAGATGAAAAAGAGACAGAGATCTACGACTCCTAAGGTTCAGACACCTCTCTTGTATCTGTTCCATCATCTTCATCGAAGGAAAAGAAGACCGCCTCCCACCCGATTGCCAACGAAGAACTCCGGTGAGCCTAGAACTACATCGACTACGAATAGACGACCGCTTGCAAGCACACAAAGATCTTAAGCATCGGTCGTGGATCACTCGATGGAGGATTCAACAAGAAGGAGATTTTAATCTCTTTAAATCCTTTAAACTTTTGTTGTATTCTTTCTCTTTCTCTATTTGCTTGTGGTGAAGGAAATGGACTGGGGAAGGTCGTCAGAATGCGGGGAAGGATTCCGTGAGAAATCGTCCAGGGTAAGGGACGTCTAGATCAGGTGATCTAGCAGAGCTCTAAGTCTCTTCCTTGCGCAGAGGTGAAGAGCCGGCTTGAAGACCTTTCTTGGAGGGAAAGGGAGATAGCCAACCGGTTGGTGGAGCGTGTCAGTATAGAAAACAAAAAGTCTTTCTTCATTCACCGCCTCCGATCTTCGGCGTCACAGAGATCAAGTTTTTGTAATTGTTAAATACCAATTGTTGATTCATTCTTAATAAAGTTCATTTTTTTGTTTCTGTTTACTGCGTGTGGCTTTGTGATTTTTAACCTGTTATTCACTAAAGGATGCGCAGATTTCCAAGGGGAAATTTGCCCAGAAAAATGGGGTCCGTGACCTACCAACGCGTGTTAGTTACCTAATGCCCCGCGTTAGTTTCCTGAGCTAGTTCTTCTAGTTAAAAATAATTCTAACTCCTAGTAATCGTCGTTAAACCTTTTTCACCCCCCCCCTCCTCTAAGGTTGGCCATAAGATCCAACAAGTGGTATCTAAGGGAGGTTTCTTCAAAAAGGCTTAACAACCTAAAGTACGATGGCCAACACGGTTCACGCATTTCCTGAGGGATAGGGTATGAGTAGACCTCCACTGTTTGTGGGGTGTGATTACAGCCACTGGAAAGCGCGCATGAAAATTTTCTTAATGACGTAGAACATGGACGTGTGGTCCATAATCGAAACAAAATACTCTGCACCCAATATCACTGTAGGTGATCAAGTTGTGGAGAAATCATATGACAAATGGAATGATTCAGACAAGCTGAAATGTACTAACAACGCAAAGGCCATGAACTCTTTATTTTGTGTGTTAGAAAAAAATTGAATTTAATCGTATTTGTAATTGTGAAATTGCGTTTGATATATAACATTTACTATAGCTAACACATGAAGGTACTTCTCAGGTAAAAAAGTCAAAGCTATTTTGACTTGAGTCTGAATATGAATAATTCCTGATGGAGATCGACGAGGAGGTGGATAACATGTACTCACGCTTCACGAAGATCGTCAACCCCTCTAGATCTCTCAGAATGACATTCTCAAATGGAGACTTGGTGCAGAAAATCTTGCGATCTCTTCCTCTGTGGTTCAACCCAAAAGTGACCGCCATTGCTGAGTCATACAATATCAACACCTTGGAGATTGAAAGCCTCATTGGAAATCTGAAGACCCATGAATTAGAACTGAAGATACAAAGTGAAGAATATTCTAAGGAGCCAAAGAAGAAAGCTCTATCACTGAAAGCAGAAGAGTCTGATGATGAAGATGAAGAAAGCCTTTATGTTCAGGAATTTGGTAGATTTTTGAAAAATCCCAAGAGGCAAGAGAAGTACAAAAGTTTTCAAAAGAAAGGTGAAGTAAAGAAGTGTAGATGGACTAGATCGTCGAATGAATCAGAGAGCGATGAAGAAAAATCCATTCCCGAGTTCTTCCACTATCATAAGTCTAGGAATATGAAGAGAGATTGCCCAAAGCTCGAAAGAGAAGAAAAGGATAGGAGAGGCAGAGACAAAGGAAAGAGGAAAGTGCTCAAAATGTCGACATGGGATGATGATGGGTCTGAAAAGTCGAGTGCCTTCGGCTCAAGAAATGAAGATGAGGCGAATCTCTGTCTAATAGGAGACCATCACAATGACTCAGATTGCTAATCCAGTGCCCATAGAGACACCAAGGTAACTCCCCCACTTACTTAGAACTCCTTGAATTATATGAAAAGTTTTGTGAAAAATTAGATGATGTGGCTAATAAGAATTGTGTCTTGAAATATGGAAATAAATAACTGAAAAAGGAGATGAAATTTGTGAATAACAAATTAGTGAAATGTGGAAAAGATAAGGTTGTGTGCTGAGAGTTCTCTCACTCATTGAGCACAATAAAAGAATTAGAAGAGAACCTCTCCAAGACTTCCTCAAAAATTGACACTCTCACTAAGGAGAGGAAGGACTTAGAAAGGAAGCTTCAAATTTCTCATAGTCACATTGATGATGGTAAGAAGAAATTCGAAAACCGGTGTGTAATGCTGGTCACAGAAAACACTACGTTAAAGGTGAAGATCCATGACCTAAACCTTGCCATGAAAAAGTTTGGAATAGGCCAAAAATCTCTGAATATGTAATTGGGTTATCAGTGTCAAGGATCTAGAAAATTCAGGCTGGGATACAAACATGGTGAGCTACCATCTGGCAGTATCTCTACAGCTGGAAGTAGCTCGTTTCCAGCAAATCCATCCATACGGTTTATGAAACATAACGCTAATCATGTTAAATCTAAAAACTCACATCCTTCGTCTAGTGGGAGCCATAGTACCACGCAAAAGGTGATATTCACTGCCTATGTGAAGGGTGCCAGATGTCATTAGTTTGGTCACACCTTAGGCTCATGCTTGAAGAGAGGCTTAAATAAAATAACACCAGTTTGGATGCTGAAGTCGACTACCTATACTGTGGGTGGAACAACCTGGGTAACCAGATCTTTACCAGCATCCTCTTGTTGAGTGTGTTGGCAGGCTAAGGATAGGAAAATGTATGGTACTTGAAGATAAGTTCCTTAGCCTGGAGAAGAAAAAAATGATGATCTTTGGAGACAACTGTAAAGGACGAATTCTTGTTGTCGATAATATGGTTAACATACATTTTTCTATTTCAAATGTTCTATTTGAAGAAGGTTAAAATTAAAATTTAATTTGTAATAGTCAATTTTGTGTTAAGACTGATTGCGCTGTTTTGAAACCTCTACAAATACATGCAATGCTATAGACCCTAAGTCGAACAACATGTTGCTCACTACATATAAAAATCATTGTTCTATATTTGTATCCTTAGAAACAAATGCATAAGAATGTGCATGATCATTTACTCACTATGATGTGTCTCACAGTAGTGGGGGCGTAGGTTTGTGTGCACTAGGATCGCTATGTTGTAATTCACGTCTTGTCCTTAAGCAGGGAAGGCTTCCTGTAGGTCCTTGTGTGGTGCTGGGGGAAAATAGTGTTAGTTTGAGCGGGTTCTTGTGCGGGCATATGGGATTAACACCCCACCATACAACACTTGAGCAGCTCCTCATGCCCATCAGTCACTTAGTACGGGGCTATGGTGTTTACATATTCTTTGGTCATTGGTGTCTTGCGTATTCTCATATTGGTCCATATACATAGCATGAATAGTACCTCATGTCTCATTATCATGTTCGTGAATATCATGCATAATACTCTATCGCACTATCCTTTTTCTTCTTACTTTTGTTTTCATTTTGTTTTCTTGATTTGTTATTTATTTCATGTATTTATGTCAAATCTTTAAACAAAAAAGAAAACAAAAATAAAATATAAACCCAAAAATAAATAAAAAACGTGGATTGCTCATTTTTAGGGTACACATGACTTGAACTTAGAGCATAATGCTTATGTACAATGTTTGAGTTAGACTTGGTAATCACTGTGAACATTGTCTACATTTGTCATGATGTGTCGAATCTAGAGGTTTTTAGCTACTGAGTGCGAGTAGATATGTTACTGTTCGTTGAATATGCCTCTAGGTATGTGTGAGATTTTAGATAGCATAATGATGTCACAATATTCACACATCCCTAGACGGAGCACTATTGTAGAAAGTATATGCTTACATGCCATACCTCGTGATATTGTGTCTACCATGTTAAAAGTACCTTGAATAATCAATGTCACGCTACATGCGCGTTTTTATAATGGGTAGAAATTTGGGCAAAATTTATAGTGGTCAAGTCCTGTGTATACAAGTTAAAGTGTATCTATCTAGTATGTGGGCCCACCAAGGATTGGTGAGTGCTAACTCCATCAGAAAGAGACAAAACATCTTTCGGAGCTGTAGCAGCTTTCCCACAACGGCTTCCTGCAATTTTGACTTTGATGACGTCAGAAGTGATCATCAACATCTGGACTTAGAAAATTTTCCTGAATCCCATCAAGCGTTGAATGATGTCGAGACACTTAACTCCATCAGTCTTGGCTCTCAGCACTTCTGGTCTTAGAACATTTCCTGGCTTGGACTCAGTGGTTTTGTTTCAACGGTCTCAGCGGACTCAGCGGTTTTCCATTTATAGCTGAAACGAGCCTTTGTATCAGCACTTTCATCTTATTTGCTGTCTTAGCTATTTTTGCACTTTCACTGTCTCTGCGGTTTTGTCTCAGCGGTCTCAGTGATTTTTCATTTAATAGCTGAGACAATTCTTTGTTTCAGCGCTTTCATCTTCATTAGAAGCATTGAGTGAACCTGCTTCACTTAACGCTTCTAGACTTAGAAAAATTCCAGCTAATTTTGTTCTCAGCTATTTACCGCTTGAATGTCTCAATGCTTCCTGCTTTATTTAGAAGTGTTGATTGAACTTGATTTACTCACCGCTTCTGGACTTAGAAAGTTTCGAGCTAATTTTGTTTCTGCTGTATCAGCTATCTCAACTCCATCTTCTCAGCTATCTCAGCTGTCTCAACGCCATCTTCTTAGCTATCTCAGCTGACTCAACGTCATCTTATCAGTTGTCTTCAGCTGTCACAATGCTATCTTCCCAGCTATCTTAGTTGTATCAACGGTCTCAACGCCTTCTTCTCAGTAGTCTCAGCGCTTATGCCTTAGACAAATTTTCTAGCTTTAGCTTGACAAGCTTTGAGCTGAGTAAGCCGAACCGCAAACTGAGCTCGACAAACTTTGATCTTCTCAACGCTCTCAGCACTTTTTTTCCTTAGTCAATTTTCTCGTGCTTTAGCTTGACAAGCGTTGGGCTGAGCTTGACGAACTGTAACCTGAGCTCGATGAACTTCGAGCAAGTTCGACTAATTTTGTATCCTGATTTATTAAGCTTATGCTGAGTTGAGCTCAACGATCATCAAGCTGATTTTGATGAACTCTGAGCTGAGTTCGACGAAATTTAAGTTTACTGCCCAACTCATTTTTCTCTACTTGTCCAATCATGGACTACCTGCATGCATGAACTAAAGCACACATCAAATACATTATGCCCTTAGCATGATTGGTGATGTCGCTTCAAATCCTGAGGAACATTGTAGGGCACAATTCCAAATAGTTGTGCCAGTCAACTCCACAAAAATGTTGAGCAAAATTTGACTAAGTCCACAGGCGTTGAGTGTAGCTTACTCACTCAATGCCAGATAACAAAAAAATTCTGATAAATAGTTTGGCGTTGAGTGGAGCTTACTCTCTCAACGCCAAGGCAAAAGGCCTTGAATGTAGCTTACTCACTCAACGCCAGATAATAGAAAAATTCTGTTATGTAGTTTGGCGTTGAGTGGAGGTTACTCTCTCAACGCCAAGGCAAAAGACATTGAGTGTATCTTACTCTCTCATTGCCCGATAACAGAAATTTTGTTAAGTAGTTTGGCGTTGAGTGGAGCTTACTCTCTCAATGCCAAGGCACATAAATGTTTGCTAAGGCAAAAAGCTTAGAGTGGAGCTTACTCTCTTAACGCCAAGGCACAGAAATGTTTGCTAAGGCAAAAAGCGTTGAGTGAGGCAAGCTCTCTCAACGCTCTTGACGCTATTAACTCCTTGAAGCAGAATTTTGGCTAAGTCCAAATGCATGGATAGCTTGGCTTACGATGAGCTCAGCTTCGTCAAACAGAGCTCAACGTTCATCGAACTGAGCCTGAACTTCGTCAAACTGAGTTTTTTTCCTTTCGTCGATCTAAGTCTAAAGTTCGTCGAACTAATTTTATGCTCTCGTCGAACTGAGCTTGTCATTCGTCGAACGGAGCTCAAAGTTCGTCGAACTCAATAGCTAGATAGACAGAATGTTGTCTAAGTGCTGTGGAGTTGAGTGATGCCTACTCACTCAACGCATTTGGTACTAATGATTGAATTTTGGTTAAGTCAATTACCAAGGATTATTTCGTCATCAAGTGTTGGGGCCCACTCACAGCAAAGAGTCGTTGAATCAGGAATGAATGGAAAGCGTGGGATGATTGGCTAAATCTCGGCCATCAATCCTGGTGGTGGGACCCACTTCTCAATCGGCCAGAGATATAAAGAATCAGATCATCGAATCAAGAAGTGAATTCCATGCCTAGGTTTTCTGAAAACAAAAAGTGCGGCCAAACATCATCTTCTTCCTTGCCATTATTCGTCGAGCTTGAAGAAGTTGTTCTGCACAGAGAACCTTGCTGGGAAAGAGATAGTTGAAGCAATCCCTATCTACAACAGCAGTATCTGAAGCTAGCAGACCTACAGGTTCTCCAGGGAAAGAGGAAGCTATTTGAAGAAAGAAACTACTGTCCACATATTATCTTCAACAGCTATATCTTGGATCCGATAACTGCTCAGTACAAGAAGAAGGAGACACAGAGCTTGCTCTAGTGTCTAAACATCACATTCTTTATTTTTAATTTCTGTAAAGATTTTTTGTGAATCTGGGGTTTGTAAGCCTATATTATAAAGGCTGGGTCTTAGTGACCTGTGTTTGGCTTTGTGTCGGGTGCTAGGTCTTCGTGACCTGGGTTGGCTTAGTGCCTAAGTTGTTGGTCTGTGTGACCTGTGTGTGGTCCTGTGGGATCGATGTTGTAAGTTGTTAAGAAGCTGAGTTCTGGAGGGAGAGCCGAATCTAACACACTGTTAGATATACGCAGAGGGATAGTGGATGTACCCAAGATTGGGGAACCACTATAAATTTGTTGTGTCTTATGTGAATATTCTTGAAAGCTGATCTAATCTAATCAACAGACATAGTAATCTAATAAACATATTAGAAAACTTAAACAGAGACAAAAACCAATTCACCCCCCCCCGCTAGGTGTAAAGCTATCCTTCAAAACTAGACTTTCAGTAATGAGAGAACAATAAGAGCAATGATTTGACATGTCAAGTCATTGAATTTAACTGGGAAACACTGAACAAGCATACATTCGCTTAGTTAACATGTTTTCTGTATTAATGCAACTTAGCATTGATGTGTATTCCACCTTCTTCAAATAGGGAGAGATTGTTGGGAATATTGCCCTTCAATATTCCATGAATTTGAAGACGCATCACCATCAATGCTAAGTGCATAATTGTATTTGATAAATGTTCAGGTTTAGTGTATGCAGATTGTCTATCATACCATGATTAGACAGGATGTCAGGGTCAAAATACCAGTTAGACTCAAGACAAGTTGCTGACCAAGTAGAAATTTGGTTAAGTACAGAAGCGTCGAGTGAAGGCAGTTCACTCGCGCAAGAAGAGAAAAGCGTTGAGAGAACTACATACAGTCAAAACCTCAATATTAATAACTGGAAATCTGGCTAAGTCTAGAAGCGTTAAGTGAAGGCAGTTCACTCAATGCAAACTCAACTAGATATCTGGCTAAGGACAAAAGCATGAGTGAAGGCAGTTCACTTAACACCAACTCAACAAGATATGTAGGATAAAGGGCATGCACAACTTTTCCAAAAGCCCGGACTGTTGGAAATGGTGCTACTTAATTTCTTAAATAAGTAGCAGAGCGCCACGGATCAAGTGAAGGAATGCCAGACCCAACAATCCCCCCGGTGTCCAGCACAACTCGTCGGCTCAGAGGTGGAGTTACCACATAGCCCACATGGCTCAGAGGTGGGGTTAGCATATGTCCACGGTTGCCTGACCTGCCGGACCCACACAGGTAGAAGGGAAAAATCAGGATTTAGTAGCGCACCCTCCCGGTCTTGAAACTGTAACCTCCTCTGATACCAAATGTAAGATCAAGCGCATACCCAACTATTCCAAAATCCAGGACTGTTGGAAACGGTACTACTTAATTTCTTAAATAAGTAGCAGAGCGCCAGGGATCAAGTGAAGGAACGCTGGACCCAATAAGATATCTGAATAAAGACAGAAGCGTTGAGTGTCAAGGCTTCACTCAACGCCTCAGTCAAGAAGACTGGTTACTGGACAAGCAAAAAATCCACCAAGTCCAGAAGCATTGAGTGAGCTCAACTCACTCAATGCCAGAAGAGTAGAAGTATTGATAGAAGCTCAAGCAGCAAAAGCCTCAGAAGGAGCAGAAAGAAAAAATGTCTAAATCCAGAATCATTAAGTGATGGCAGTTCACTCAACGCCTACTCAACAAACAATTCAACTAAGTCTAGAAGCGTCGAGTGATGAAGTCTCACTCAATGCCTAATCAGTTAAGACTATAAAAGATAAAATACGCTGAATGATGAAGGCTCACTCAATGCACTCAATGCCTGAAGAAGTAGAATTCTACTAAGTACTTTTGTGTTGAGTGACAAGGCTTCACTCAATGCTTGAGAAGTCTGTCTTGATTTTTCTAAGTCTAGAAGTACTGACGCATGTTGACGTCATCAAAAATTCAAATGTTGTGGGATTTGCTTGCTAGAAGACAAAAGGCGACACTTACCTTTAGTACTGCATTTAATGCAAAAAGTTGTGCTGCAGTTGCCCATTCGAAGGGCCCATACTGCGTATAGAGTCGTTGGATTTATAGGAAATAAAAGCAGCGTTCCGAGATTTTACAAAGGAGTTGACTTTTAGAGGAAATTTCTCTGCTTCATCTTCATCCTGGAAGAAGAAGAGCTCTGCAACTCGTGTTCAACAGCAAGTTTGAGAACTTCAGACAAGGTTTGTTGAATGAAGAAGAAAAGAACATCAATATCATTTAGTCTTTAATAGCAAGTTCAGAAAGTTCATTTTCTGAGTTAGAATAAGTTGCAGAGCAAGCCTAAAGTTATTTCGCCTCTTCAAGGTCTCTGCTCTAAACTCTTTAACAATCAAGGCTTAAAGAAGTAGATCTCTGCAAGATACTTCTCAGCACAAGCAGAACCAACTTGAAGACCAACCATCTTGTTGCAGTTAAAGAGATAGGACAGGGATTTCTCAGTTCAGGAAAAAGAAGACTCAGTAGACTATTTCTCTGGAGTCAAAGTTGGGCCGAGTTCACTCAGTCCAGGAAGATAGACTCAGAGAATCATTTCTCTAGAGTCATATCATCATCAACAACTCACCTCTTCTATATGATCTTAACTTAACTGAGCTATTAGCCAGATTTATGAAGGATGGGTATAGGATCCTTTTGTGGATCTAAGGTACAGCATGTGTGCCTGAGCTATAGGATATTTATTCTCTAAGGTAAGATCCGGTGGTGGATTTGAGTGTAGGTCTACCCTCCTAGCATGAGTGTAGGACTTTGGTTAAAGTCTGGGGTAGGAGATCTGGTGCAGATTACTTAGTTGCAGGAGATTATAACTCTAAGTTATGGCTTTGGGCCTGAGATAGGACTTGGAGGATTTTGAGAGATCCCGAGGGATCTGTGATGTAAGCTCATTGAGCTGAGATTGGAGAAGTTGGTCTTGTTTAACACACTATTAGAGATGTGGGAGGGATAGTGGATGTACCCATACCTTCGGGAAACACTATAAATACATGTGTGATGTTGTGTGTCTTGAAAGCAAGCTAAATAACTTAATCACAACTCACCAAAGCAAGAAGATAGTCTTAATGGACAGAAAAACCTATTCCCCCCTCTAGGTGTTTAGCTACTCTTGAATCAAAGACTTTCAACTCTCCAGAACCTCTTTTAATTTCTCTGTAAAAGTCTTTTTATATCCCGCCATCCAATAACTCTTTGATATGTATGGACGGGACAAAATATAAGTTGTAAAGTCACTTTTGCTTTAACTGTTGTTTAGAAATAATATGGCGCCATTTGGCTTCTAGTGCGCAAAACCTGCTTATTTTAAATTTGGATGACGTCAGCATGACTCAGCACTTGTAGCCTTAGCAGGTTTTACAGTCAATCTACACAGGCGTTGAGTGAAGCTATGTGACTAAACAAAAAAACACTTGGTAGAAATCTACTTCTTAAGGAATTGAGTAAGCTGTCATCTCTCAACGCTTTTGTCTTAGAAAAATAAACTGAAAAGGCATTGTGTGAACCTTCATTACACAACGCATTTGTACTTGGCATAATTCTTCTGGTTGAATCTGTTGAGTGAAGCTACTTTACTCAATGCTTCTGGGCTTGACAAATATTCTGAGAGAAGGCGTTAAGTGAGCCTTCATCTCTCAACGCTTCTAGACTTGTGCCAAATTTTTGAATGAGTAGGCCTTGAGTGAACAGTCTTTACTCAATGCTTCTAGTCTTTGCTGAATTATTGATAAGGCGTTGAGTGTGCCGTCCTCACTCAATGCTTCTGTACTTAGACAGATTTCTTTTGAGTAGGCGTTGAGTGAAAAACCTTCACTCAATGCTTCTATACTTAACCAAATTTGAGTTCATCATAACTGAGGCTTTGAAAGCCTGATCTTCTGTCAATGCTTCTGGCCTTCTAGCATTTATTGAAGTGTACTTACTCAATGCTTTTGGACTTAGCCAAATTTCTGCTTTTCCAGCATCATATCTTGAGTCCAAATGACATTCTAACCCTAACAACCTGTATAATCATGGAACAGTAGACATCCTCCACGTAATACCCTCATCTGTCATATAGCATATAATATAAGGTCCGGTCGGGGCCCAACGTCATAAACTATAGACAGAACAAAGAGTTACAAAATTGAAACCATTTTCCAATATTTTGCATCCTAACACAGAGTTCATCCTAGCGGAATTAATTTAAAGGTTATAAGTGAAACCCAACAACTGCATGAATGTCCACTACCACAACTAGGAATGTAAAACAAATACACAAATAAGGTCATGGACTTAAGGCCTTACATTGTTCAACTTGAATTAAAATATGTTACATACTTCGGCACGTAGGCCGGCCACATATGACCGATAAAATAACACAAGTACTCGCTTTGGCCTTCAAGGGACAACACTGCATTTCTGGCCTCCAGCTTGCTACTGCACTCTTGGCTCAGCAGCACCTACACGTAACATTTAACCGCACGATGGCAAATAATAGCAACAGTCAGCATTAGCTAACAAAATTATAACACCCCTCACCCGGGGTGGCAGTGCTCCTTCCCTGCAGGCATTAATATAAACACAATATGGCAATAGGAACGTGCAACTTAAGCACCATTTTCCACAGACGTTGGAACAAATGCCCAATGCCCCGTACGCTCAGACACAATTTTGGTGAACAAGACCTCAAGGGTCATGCCACCATCCTTTGATGGTCATCAACGTTTGAGCGTTTAGTCTTACAAGGCCACAACCAGAGACCACATCCCAAGCCTCCGGCAAAGTCATAACGATCTACAGATCCACTATATGACTCACTCCAAGACGTGCGACAAGAACTGGGTACAGTTCAGCCTTTTCCCCTGGTCAATTTCTCAGTCGTGTCAGCCACGATGCGGGTCGACATCGCCTTTCCCATTTCCATATTATTCATAACCTGATTATGAACATAGGCTAGCACTCACGGCCACAAAAGCTTGGCAAAATAAGCTTAGGCTCAATCAAAATATAGCCCACAAGTCTCCTAGAGACAATCTTCACAAGCAGTAGTCCACAAGTCTCCCATAGACAGGCTTTGCAACCAAACATAGCATATAGGAAGCTATGGTCGGTGGTATCACTACCGCTGCATGGTAGGGGTAAAACTATCGTTTCTTCCCCTTTTTCGGGTGTTTTCTTGGAGACTTCCTCCAGTACTCTCAACACAGTCACCTGCATACCCCGCGACTCCAAAATCTACATGATAACCACATAGTTTTCACCGACATATAAATATACAAACATCACCAATCCAGACCAACCCGTCCAGATGGGCTTCATACAACATGCCTATTTCATACTTCAATTCCGGATCTAAATGAAAATTAATGGGGATATACGGATCTACCCGACGGGAGAACCACATCTGCGTGTTCGTGGAGTGTCTATCTTCTAATGAAAAATGAAAGGACTTCACATGTCCAAGGAAGAGGATCATTAGCCTTGTAGTCCTCTTTGGCATCATGGGAAAAATCTAGACGGTTGAACACGACTGCTCTGGGCTTGCCTCCATAGATCCGAGCTCGCTTTGTGAATCCGGTCTCCGAGTCTCTAATAGAGGTGAGAACCCTCCTTCTCGGTGCTGCTGCTCCTCCTTCAGAAAACCAGGCCAAACTTTCAAACTCCAGAATAATGAAGATGAAACAGCTGAACTTGGCATATATATAAAGCTACTGATGCGTGGTAACTAGCTACTATCGCCCGATACCACCTCGCTTCGCGTGTAACTACCCCGGCCCTCCAATACCAGGCCGACACGTGGCCACACTGTTAGAGATTCACTATCATTGCGCAATAAGACTCTAACACTGCATGATAGTCGGCATCGGTTATGACATGACACCCACTACTATCGTCTTGCGATAATTACTACCGCCATGCATTAGGATCCCGAGAGCCTCGCCAACTAAATTGACTTAGCTATCACCATCTGTAACCCTATCACTAGATGATAGCTTCCCGAGAGCTGTGTCAGATCAATACCCCAACTACCGCCATGCAGTAACACAACCGCCACGCATTAAGTCTAGCGTTGAGTTGACTCAATGCTGTCGACGTTATCAATGGAGCTACATCCGCGCGGTACCTATCTACCACCGGGAGATGAACTCCACAATACCATTTCCTTCCTTACGAAAATTGGGGCATTATAAATCTCCCCACACTTAAAGAATTTAGTCTCAAAATTAAGTTATGCAGGAAACTAAAGAATTTGATCAACATTAATTGTGTACCTTAATTGAATAGCTCGGGGAACTCCTACTTCATAGTTTGCTCCCGGTCCCATGAAAGCTCCTCTCGGCTATAATTGTCCCAGTGGACCTTGACCATCCTGAATTCCTTATTACGAAGTCCCTTGACATCCACATCCTCAATTCAAATGGGTTTGACCTTTGTTGTCAACCCACCATCCACCGATACTTGATCTGCAGCGATGACTACCGTAGGCTCTAGCACCATCTTCCGCAACACCCATATGTGGAATTCATCATGTAAACTACCTAATTCCGATGAAAGAATCAACCGGTAAGAGGCTTCGCCAAAGCGCTCCGACACCTTAAACGGCCCAAGGTATCTTGGGCTTAGCTTTTTCAGCCGATGGATCCTCGACACTCCCTTGAATGGTTTGATCTTCAAGTGTACCCAATTGCCCATGACAAATTCGACATTTCTGTGCTTGGCGTAATAGTACTTAGCTTGTCTATCGTGGGCAACCAGTAATCGCTCTCGAATTGTAGGCACAATTGAAGTCGCGTCTTCGACGTCCTTCGGTTTGTACAATTTGGACTCGCCAGTCTCCAACTGTGACCACGGAGTACGACACTTCCTTCCATAAAGGGACTCGATGGGCGCCATTTGTATACTCTCCTGTTAGCGGTTATTACATGCAAGCTCAATCATATATAGGTGATCCTCCCACCTTTTTCTGAAATCCAATGCACACATGCGAAGCACGTCCTCCGTCATCCCATTCACCGTCTCAGTCTGACCATCCGTCTACAGATAAAAGATCATACTTAACTTTTGTTTGGTACCCAACAACTGATGTACCAACCTCCAATCGTTAGACGCGAGCCGCCCATCCCGGTCACTCACGATGCTACGGGGCACACCGTGTAGACGAACAATATTCTCCACATACAGCTTTGCTAGCTTATCCACTGAATCGTTTTCCTTTTCGGGATGAAGTGAGAACACTTTCGTCAAACGATCTACGATCACCCAGATGGCGTCATTTCCCTTCTGCGATCTCGGCAAATAGTGCACAAAATCCATGGATATATCATTGAACTTCCATTCCGGTATATGAAAAGAGTTCAAGAATCTTCCTGTCTTCTGGCATTCAACCTTCACTATAGCTCAAGTTGGACATTTAGACACATACAACACTACATCCTTTTTCAGCCCGGGCCACAAGAACATCTTTTCATGTCTTTGTACATCTTTGTGCTCCCCGGTTGGATTGAGTAATTGGTGTAATGAGTCTCATACATCAACTCCTCCAGTATTTTACCAACTTTTGGGATGCGAAAATGACTGTCCTTCCACAACAGCCCATTATCAACCTTAAACTGGGCGTTAGACCCATCTAAAGCCTCGACCATGAGCCGTTTCATGTCATCATCCAAATTTAAAGCCTGTCGAATCCGATCGGCGAGATCATCCAACTCAAACGTGCTTCAACACTTGATCTCCTAACAACACAAGAGATTTCTAAGGCCTCCAAATCTCGAACGAGATGCTCATCGTGCATCATTAACCAATTGGCCTGCGCGGGAGCTCTGTGACTTAATGCATCCACAACCGCATTAACTTTAAAAGGAACATAATGTATCTTAATGGTGTAGTCCCCATGGAACTTCATCTACCTTTGCTGATGCATATTTAAGTCTTACTGATCCAACAGGTACTTCAAGCCCTTATGATCAGTGTAAATGTCGACCTTCACTCCGTACAAATAGTATCTCCAGAGCTTCAGCACGAATATCACGGCCGACAACTCCAAATCATGGACCGGATAGTTTCTCTCATGCACCTTCAGCTGGAGCAAATCATAAGCGATTACTCTCCCATGTTGTAATAAAACAAAGCCTAACCCATTGCCTGAAGCGTCATTATAGATCTCAAAGCCTTCTGTCCCATAAGATGGGCATAGAATAGCCGTCGTGGAAAGAGGACTTTTCAATTCTTCAAAAGCTTGTGCATACGCTGGCGACCAAATAAATTTCTGATCCTTCCTCATCAGGGTCGTGGGAGGTAACACTATTCGCGAGAAGTTCTCCACTAAGCGCCTGTAGTAGCCGACAAGCCCTAAAAAACTCCGGACTTCTGCCATAGAAGACAACACAGGCCACTCCTGGATAGCCGCAACCTTTATCGAATGCACCGCAATACCCTCACCACTGACAATATGACCAAGTAAAGCTACAGAAGATAGCCAAAACTCACACTTAGAGAACTTGACGTACAACTGATCACTTCTCAAGGTCTCTAGAATAATATGCAAGTGCTCTGCATGATTATCCTCGGATTGGGAGTACACTATGATATCATCAATGAACACAATCACGAACAGATCCAAATACTCCTTGAACCTCTAGTTTATCAACTCCAAAAACACCGATGGCATATTAGTCAGCCCAAAAGGCATGACCGTGAACTTGTAATGCCCAAAATGGGTACTGAACGCCGTCTTGGGAATTTCACTCTCCCTGATTCTTAGCTGATAGTAACCAGACTTCAAATCCAGCTTTGAATACCCCGTCGATCTAGCTAGCTGATCGAACAATTCATCGATCCTTGGAATCGGGTACTTATTCTTCTTTTTAGCTTATTGAGTTCCCGATAATCTATACACAATCGCAGACTTCCATCCTTCTTTTTCATGAAGAGGAACGGGGTGCTCTAAGGTGACGAACTTGGACACACAAACCCCTTCTTGAAGTTGCGCCTTCAATTCCTCCATATCTCTCGGTGCAAAGAGGTAAGGAGACCGCGACACCGGCTTGGTACTAGGAACCAACTGAATGGTGAACTCGATCTCTTTCTGAGGTGGGGCTCCAGGGAGATCTTCGAGGAAAATGTCGGCAAACTCCGACAACACCAAAACACCGACCAACCTAGGCTTGGGATTCTTAGTCTCTAGTAGAGTTAATAACAACTCCGTCCCCTCATGAACTGCTAACTTAGTCTCGCGTTCGGTGTTTTGCCCTAGTGTGACCCATTACGGTTGTAGCCAACCTATACATGCTCCTCCGAGAGTCAGTCCATGCCTAAGATCAAACAACCTACGATATTTAATGACAATGTTTCCATTTGATTTGCATACCCATTATCGATACAACAGGAAGCACTTGGATGACCCACAAGAAAACCTTAGATGTTAAGGAGCAAGAAGTCTAGCAATGAACAGAACTCTCCACCACCAAGAGTGGAACAAAGCCTACTTACACAAATCATAAGCCAGTAACTAATCATGTCATAGGTATAAAAGTTATAAGCTAAACCGTACCTGTCATCTTGTCGCTTTGCTCATGTCCTACTACCTTTTCCTTTATCTTCGGAAGCCCACTCCAACATTTACGGGCTATATGACCTGACTTACCACAAGTATAACATATCGTTGGGTCTCGCCCAACGGTTGCTCCAAATCCAGACTCCTTTGCCACTAGAGTACCACTCCAACATTCTCTGGCAATATGTCCGATCTTGCCATACATAAAGCAAGTAAGTAGAACTTACCCTGTTATATCTTCTGACTTAGCTTTATTTGTCTTCCGGGCATCAACAAAACAATTGCGGGCGAGGTGTCCTAACTTGCCACAAGTATGACAAGCATATGGAGCTTGACCAGTAGATGTTCTAAACCTCCTATGCCACCTCCTGCGGTATTTAGACTTTGTAGAAACTTTAGAGTTTGGTACCCTATACACTGGAGACTGGTGGACTTTTCCCACATCCACTTCCAATGATCTAGCTGACTCCACCAAGGCTCGGAATCCCAATTACTTTGGTCCTACCAATAGAAGTCATAAATCATCGCGCAGACTGTTATAAAATCTATTAACTATAGTATGCTCATCCTCCAACACAAACTCTGCATAGTGCCTTATCATGACAAACGCATGTAAATACTCATCAACTGAGTGCTATCCCTGCACTAGATGCATGTTAAATTGCTGATCTGAGGCTCATCTTATTGTAGTTTGCTCCATAGTGCCAACCGACATTGACTCCATCCTAGGGACAAGGGGACATACATGCCTCACATGATGTGTATTAATCATAGCGAGCATTGCTTCTACTACCATTAGTATGGTTTTTGCAGAAGCAGGGGTTTTTGGCGCGTCATTAGGCGCACTACTCTCCGCAGAGTGCTGTTGTTGTGACTGCCCCCACTACTCCTAGTCACCTATAGTTGTAAAAATACTCAATTAGGTGACAAATAGATTTCCAAAACACAATCATTGGAACACTCAGGTTCCTCAAACATATGTATTTTCATTCCTAAGTGGACATTCAAGGGTTCTTTTATGTTATAACTGTAAGACCCCATTTTTTGCTACGCTATCGGTTCTTACACCCAGAACTGCCATTTTGCGGTGATTCCGACACTCAGGAGGGTCGCCACTATAAAATGCCGATACTGCCGGCATTGACGATCATCGAAGAAGTAGAAGTATAATCAAGTCCACAGAAAATCACTTATATAAAAAGTGCAATAGTCCTCAATGAGTACAAAGTATGAAACAAAGTAGAAAAGAAGTATGGGCTTAAACTCGGTACATGTCTAATACAAATAATCTCTCTCTCACCACTCACAACATCTAAGCGGAAGCAAACTGAAATCAATCTTCGACCTGTCGTCGTGTAGTAGTGGTAGTGCACAACAACTGCTCCTCATGTCCTGCCTCCTTGTCCTGCCGGTGTCGATGCTCCTGCTGCTCGGTCCCCTACAATGATGTGGTCCACCGACCGTTAGTCAAAATACTAAGCCACGATCATCCTCGCGTCACCCCTGTAACTCCTAGGCAACGTGCTGGGAGGATGAAAGCGGAGGACAACAAAGCAGAGTGGAACAAGTAGGTGACAACTACCCTAGCATGTGTATATACTAAAGAACTATAAAAGGAAAAGCAAGCTAGCAGTTCTATAATAAGAAAGAAGTAATGCAAACAAGTAGAGTAGAGCAGTAAGTGTATGAAAAGTAACCTTAACTTATATGAATGTATATACAAACTTATAAGTTAAGGGGTCTTTTGCAAGGCTCCCATCGTATAAAAAGTCTCATACCCATTTATGTGATGGGGTATCTGGTTTAATGCAGGTATGAGTGTAGTGAAATGTTATTCCATGATTCATGCAAATGCAACACACGCACACAACTCTATGCATGCAAACCTTTGTTCCCCCTATTTGGAAGCTAGCATCAATCCCATGAAGGACACAGTAGGGTCTCCGCGTACTTTACTGACCCACCCCCAGTCCTTCCCTTGGCTAAGTGTCAACCACACCCGCTGAGTCAATGTATTGACATCGGTGCAAATAACCATCTAATACGGATGACCACCACCTATATGCACATGCAATTATGTGTTCCTCAACCATAGGCTCCCCGGACTATACTGTCTGTTACAACTACCTTTCGAGCCTTCGACTTACCGGGCTAACTTGCCCATATCCACAACCACCGAGCCTACCGCTCGGATTTCTAAACCAAACTAACCTCCCGAGTCACCAGGGTGAATGAAAGTGAAGCCCTACTATATTTCAAATTACTCTTGTATTCATTTTTGTCTTACGATTTAAGGTTAACCTTGGAATGCCCAGGGCATTCCCTGTGAAGGGCTCTCGTGGGCACTAGGAACTACGATGGGCTGAAGCCCAAATCTCCCTTTCGCAAGGCACGTACTATTATTGGTATCTACCCATATCCAATCCCATTTAATGTTATACTAAATCTAACCCTACTGTATTTTGACTCTCTCTCTCTCTACAGGAAAGACGACCTTTCGTCGATCCCGAGCACCACTTAACACTAGTCAAGCCAACACCCTCCCCACCATGACTCGTAATGATGAACTCATTTTCACCTTACCAAATCAGTATACTATTAACCCCAACTCCCTATGTTCATCCTACATGCAATCATAATTTTGCGTTTTTACTATGTGCAGGCCAACCTAAGCTATATGATGAGCATGAGTGGCGACCCCTTCAAACAATCATCAAAATGCCCTACAATTATTACTGGGAATATATCATGATATATTTAGACTAAATCCAGAAACTTGTAATTTTACTAATTAATTTGACATTTATTAAAGTTTTCCACAAAATTAGACCATGGGTGGTTTTGAACATGAAGTACTAGAATTCTTTAAGTTATGGCTACCCAAAAAATTATGAACACTATATGATGCCAAAATATCAGAGAATAGTAAGTTTCACATATTTCCATAAATGTAACATGCCCTAATTAATTAATTCAAGATAATTGTAGTAATTAAAGGTAAAGAAGGAAGTACCATCAAACATTATCTAAAAATCACACAAAAATTACCAGAGCTTTAATATGATCATAAAACATTACTGAATAAGTTCATACAATTCCATGTTGATTAAGCAATATAGAAAAATACTTCAAATGTATTCCTAATAGGGCACTTTGTGAACAAACATACTTGTAATCTCTTCCAAACAACATGAAATAATTTTTCAATCTTTAATATGCCCTAAAAGGTTCTTTAGCCAAGTTTTCATGAATTTAAAATGAATAAATAGCTCATAATATTTTCTTAAGTGATTAGGGCAACTATTATGTTTGTGAAGGAAGTACCAAAAATACTAACCCAAAATTTACACTAAAATTTCCAAAGTTTGTTAGCAACAATATATGATGAGAGCCTAACTTTTAAGATCATTCTTGGTCATATGATTAAGTAATAAAATCATGATCAAAAGTACACTAATTGGTCCTAAGTAATTTTCAATTGATTAAAGTTGTGTGCATGTGTCTAAATGTCACCAAATTTTTTCCTAGGGCTATTCCCCACCCTTAGATCACATGAACTAAACCCCAAGTCCATACAAGGACATATCACCTTATGTTCTTCACAAACCCCCAAAGTTCAACCTTTCGGTTTGAAACAGGGTCGTAGGGCAAATCCACCCTAATCCACCCCAAACTCTAAGTGAGGGTGTTTTAACTGACCTTGAAGATCTAGCCAAAGTCCCATCCCCTTTGGGTCAGAATTGGCCCCTCCATGCCCCAAGCACCCTTTTGCCCTAATTTACCCATAAGGGACCATACTTTGGTCATAACAATACCTATTCAAAACAAGCTCAAATGAGCTGAGATTTTTATTAGTGATATATAATGACCCTAAGGACCATCCACCAAAAGTTTGGTGAATTATGAGATCATTATGCCCTAAAATTAAATCATACATGGATTATTAAATTTCTACAAAAACTATAGAAAAATATTTTCCAAAAATTCCCATTTTTGGATATGTCAAAGGTATAGGTAAATGTGACCCCCAGTCCAAATTTAAAGTCATTTGGATAAGTTGTTTTGTGGGGGCACTCAATTAAGTTTCTGACTAGCACTATGTATAGACTGCACCGGTTTGAGTATTGTAGTCAGACCACTGACCCAAATGGGTCGAAATCAATTTTAAAATAAAGTAGACTCAACGGCCTACAACTTTTGTGATGGGCCATGTTTCCTAAAACAGACTCTAAGGGCCTCATTTAACAATATCAGAGTAAGCATGATAAAGGGGTAATTAATTACTATATTATATGTAAATATAATAATAATTTAAAATGCATTATTCATCTTCTTCTCTAACCCGCAAAAATGCAAACCGCCTGTAGCTATTCGTGTGAGCCATCACCGGCCATCCGACCACTTCCCTGTCCAGCCACCCCCACCACCACCACCGTCGAGGTGGTGGCTAATGCCCGACGGAGGTTTGGTCGCCGGAGGTGGTGGTTTCCGGCGAACTCGCCACCATGATTTTTGGAATTTATCCATTTTTCCTCACTTGGAATGGCACGTTTGAGACCGATTTCTTAGCCTAAATTGATCTAGATACTAGCATAATGGGAGAGGATGAGAATTAGACATTGTTTGGGGTTCGATGATGGTGGTGGCGGCGGTTGGCCGTAGAATTTTTCCTCTCTGGAGAGCTTGCCCGATTCCTCGATCCTCCACCAAAATCTTTGATCCAATACATTATTTTGACTGCCAAGGACGTTTTGAAGGAGATGAGATGGACAAAAGTGGGAATGGGGGTTGTATTGGGGGATTTATATTTTTCCATGCGAGGGGAGGTGAAGGGGTGGTTGGCCATGGTGGTTGGGCTCCTCCATTGACGGTGGATGATGACACACTGATGGGAATCTCTTCTGTTGGATCCCTAGCTAGATTTGGGCTAGGTTCACTAATTAGGATGACTGATCCACAATTTATAGCCAGGGTCATGTCTTTTGAGTCTTAGAGTTAATGCTGAGTCTTTATATTCAACCTTACATGGACCAGCCAGCAGAAGACCTCGGATTGACTCAAGACTTAGAAGAAATCAAGTTCAGTATATAAGTTTGACGTTCGTCGAACTCAGCTCAATGATCGTCGATCACTAATCGACGAACTTAAAGTTATTTCTTTGAGTTGAGCTCGATGATATTCGAGCTCAGGATGATGAAGTCTGGATTTCAACTTCAACACATTCTTTCCCGAATATTTTCTCTGAACTCAGCTCGATGAAGATAGATTATCAGCTCGACGAACTTGGAGCGCAGAATTGCCAAGTTATTCATAGAATGCAGTTATTTGAGCTCAGGTCGACGAACTTGGATCTCAGGTCGATGAACAAGTTTTCTCAGGTCGACGAACATGATTTCTCAGCTCGACGAATTTGGATCTCAGGTCGACAAAATCTGTTCTATGGTCGACGTTTTCTGTTACAGTTCTAGACTTAGAATTTTTCACATTTTTTGTCCTTTATTTCATATTATTTAGCAGTGATTTCCTGAAGTAATTAATGCTCATATTCTCTGAATATAGACGTTATTGGCAGCATTAATTATTGTCTTCATCAGGTTAATTACTTGCTTAATTAATTGTGACAGTTGGGGAAACTCATCAATGCAAATATTCTCCAACCAATTTTCATTCTCCAGGCAGTTAGCAATCAATGTAGACAATTCAAAATTCAAAGGAGAATTCGATAGAGATATAAAAAAAGAGATTTTCTTTTCAGTCGAAAAAAATAAGGAAGAAGAGAACATAACCAGAGAATATATAGAAAATCTCTCAGACATTCTCTGTGCAGAAAACATCATGTTTTCACCTTGATCTTTCTGAAGAAGAAGAACAACAATCACTATCAAGAGTATTCATCAACTTCAACTCCAGGAGCCTTCAAGAACAACAATCTCTGAATCAGTAAGAAGTTCCTGGATCTTCTCAACTCCAGTTTGCTGTACTGTGGTAGATTATATTAGATTAGATTATCTTTTCTTTCTTTTACTACTACTGGTATCACCTAGTTTATTTACTCTGATAAAAGTTATAAACAGCCAAAAGTTTTATTGATCTATTCACCCCCCCCCCCCTCTAGAGTAAATCAGATCTAATCCCTATCTTTCAATTGATATCAGAGGGGGTGTTCCTTTGGTTGTACAATCTAACACTTGAACCAAAAAATCTTTTGTTATATCTGATCTTAGTTTTGTTTATTTCACAGCCTGACACAGAACAAAGATTATGAAAGCACCAGACCTCCAGTCTGCAACTTGAATAAATTTGCAATCTGGAAGGTAAGAATCAGGCTGTATATGAATTTTATTGATGAGTACATATACAATTATATTTTGACAGGTCCTCCTCAACCTACAGCTGTCACATCAACCTATACTTCAAGCACTCATGATGTTCCACCACCTGAGCGGACAGATGCTCAGAAAAAGGCCAAGATTGTAGATGCAAAGGCCATGAATATATTGGCTCAGACTATGTTAGATGACATATTTCAGAAAATGGTTGAATGCACATCTGCAAAAGCCATATGGGATTAACTCAACCAGATGGTTGCTGGTTCAGCAGATGAGAGGAAAGACAGAAGATCAACTCTCATCTCCTAGTATGAGAACTTCAAGAAGGAAGAATCAGAATCTGTTAGTGACATGTACAACGGATTAAGTTCAATTATCAGTGAGGTAAATACCTTGGACAAAGACATCTCTCTCACTGAGGTTAATGATAAAATCCTAATGTGCTTCCCCAGCACTTGGGATTCTAGGATGTAGCCAATTAAGGAGGCCAAAAACGTAAATGAGATTTCCACAGATTCTCTTTTGGGCAAGCTTAAATCATATGGGCAGCTTATCAAGTCCAGGGAAGTTGCAGAACAGAAGACTCCTACAACAACAAGAAAGGAGCAGAACATAGCTTTTAAAGCTACAAAAGAAACTCAAGCTCCAACATCAAATGAAGAACTCCTGAGTCTCTTAGCAAAGAGATTCTACAAGATGGCAAGGAAGGACTTCAGGAGAAAGTCATCCATGCATGATGACAAACCCAGGTATGACAAAATGCCCACTAAAGAAATTGTTTGTTTTGGGTGCAGGAAGAAAGGTCACTTTATCTCAGAGTGTCCTGACAATTAAAAGAAGTAAAGAAGAAGAAAGAAGGACTCCAAAAAATAGCATTACAGCAGACCTTCCTCCAGCAAGCACAAGATAAAAAAGATGGGCTTTGTTGCTGAAACCTGGAGTGACACTGAAGAAGAATCTTCATCATCTAGCTCCAGTGAAGAGGAAGAAGAAGAAAAGTCAAGGGAATTTTGCATCATGGCTATCAATGCCTCTTACAGCCCATCAGATGCTGAGGAACAATCAAAAGAAACAGACAATAAAACATCTAAATCAGAAGCTGATCAGGTATTATCGTCCTTTGATTATAATTCTGATAATTTAAAACTGAATTTAAGTCCATGTGTATAGATTTAATAAATTCTGAAAAAGAAATTAAAACACTTAGGGATAAATTAACTGATCATGAAAATCTTGTCTCTGAAAATATTAAGTTAAAAGATGAATTAACTCTATCTCAAGAACAAATAATATCATTAAAATCTGAATTTGCTGAGGCTGGGAAACTTGAAGAATCCTTAAATGGGAGAAGCATCAAGGTGATGGACATCACAAGCACAGGTAATTCCAGGTTAAATGACAAGCTGGGCTTAGGTGCATCATCAAGCCAACCCCTACTAATTCAGAAAAATATTCTGACAACACCCATTAAATTTGTTTCTGAAAAAGGAAAAGAGAAAATATATAATGATAAAAATGTTAAACCAACTTAATTAAAACCAAAGTATAAGAAAAGGAAACAGAATAAGAAAAATCCTAACTACAATAATGTTCAACAGATTTTGTTGAACTCCGATCGATGAAATGTGTACAGTTCGTCGAACTCAAGTCGACGAACTCCGAACACAGATTTCTATTATAATAATTCGTCGAACTACGATCGACGAAACCAGTATGGTTCGTCGACCCTAGATCGATGATTTTGTGGCCCAGAGAATGAATACTTCCATTCTCTGAGTGGAGTTCGACGAACTCATTCCCATTTGTCTAACTCAGATCGACGAACTCACTTAAATTCGTCGAACCCAGTTCAAGTTAACAGAAATTTTAATTTTTTCTAAAACTCATAATCAACCAAGATCATCCACAAACCAATTCAATCAATGGATTATACCACCTAGAAGATATCACCTTTTAGGTTATAATTGCCGACCTGAATATTCATATATCTCTAGTTTTAGTTATGTGAAGAAAGAAGGACCCAAGGTAACCTGGGTCAAGAATAGCAAATATGTTTCTTTGCAAGTGAAAGACTATCCTACCGCAGAGCAACAGTGGTATCTAGATAGTGGTATTCTAAATACATGACTGGAAACAAGGACATGCTAATCAACTTCATGTCAAAGCTAGTACCAAAAGTAATATTTGGTGACTCCAATTGTGCCAGACTGAAGGCTATGGAAAGGTCAAGATTGGAGCTGTCACCTTCAGGAAGGTAGCTTATGTAAATGGTCTGAAGCATAACCTTATCTCCATAAGTCAATTATGTGATGAAAGGTTTCAGGTATCATTCAATAAAACTTCATGTATTATTACTTCTTTAGATAACCATGTAGTATTGACTGGCACTAGAGTAGTAAACATTTACATAGTTAATTTCCAGTCAGCTAAATCTGAAATTTGCTTATTTAATCAAAGTATCAATAATAATGACCTTTGACATAGGAGATTAGGTCATGTTAATATGAAAAACATTGTCAAACTCTCTAGGGACAACCTTGTTAGAGGATTGCCTTCTTACCCCTACAAGAAGGAAAGCCTTTGCAAGGCTTGTCAATTAGGCAAGCAAACTAAAAGTAGTTTTAAATCATTAAATAAAACTGACTCACCTAGAATATTGTACTTACTACATATGGACCTTTTTGGCCCTATTGCAGTACAAAGTCTTGGAGGGAAATCTTATACTTTAGTGATTGTAGATGACTTCTTTAGATTCACTTGGGTATTCTTTCTGAGATCGAAGTCTGATAACTTCAAGGTTCTTACGGATTTTCTCAAGAACATATCGATTTAGTACTTTACTCTTGTTGCATTGATTAGAAGTGATCATGGTACTGAGTTTGAGTCTCTTCTTATACAAGAGTTCTGTGAGAAGGAAGGTATCAGACACTTCTTCTTAGCTCCTAGAACACCTCAACAAAATGGGGTTGCTGAAAGGAAGAATAGAACCCTAATTGAATCTGCAGGCACATTACTTGCAGATGCTCATTTTCCCCTATCCTTTTAGGCAGAGTCTGTGAGCACACCAAATTATGTACTGAATAGAAGTCTTATACACAAGCTTAAGAATAAGACTCCTTATGAGCTAGTTAAAGGGAAGAAACCTAAAGTAGACTATTTTAAAATATTTAGTTGTCTGTGTTACATTTACAATAATAATAAGAAACACATTAAAAATTTTGAAGTCAATGCTGAAATGGGAACTTTTCTTGGATATTCCCAATTAAGCAAGGCTTATAGGGTCTTTAATAAATCTACCATGAAAATTGAAGAATCTGTACATATTTCATTTGATGAAACTAACATGTTTTATAAGGATAAAGAAATTTCTACCAGTGATTCTTTACAGGAACCATATTTGTGTGAGAAGTTGAATGAATTAACCCTCACCAATGAGGATGTTAGCCATACTTCTCCATAAATTGCTGAAGACAATGAAGATGAAGACAGTGAAGATGAAAACAAAAAAATTAGTGGAGAGCCAACAACAGCTACCTTAATTCCACAAGAGGAATTTGATCCCCAAGATGTTGCACAACCAACTCCACCTACTAAATTTGTCACACTTAGAAATCATCCTGTATCTCAAGTGATTGGAGGCATTTCCGTTAGTGTGCAGACCAGACATCAACTCAACCAAGACTTGATGCATGTTTGCTTCATATCTCAAATTGAGCCCCAATTCATTAAAGATGCAGAGCAAGATCCCCACTGGATTGTTGTAATGCAAGAAGAGCTCAATCAATTTGAGAGATGCAGAGTTTGATATTTAGTTCCAAGACCAAAAAACTAACAAGTCATTTTAACTAAATGGGTATTTAGGAACAAGCTTGATGCCCAAGGTGTTATCATAAGGAATAAGGCAAGGTCGGTTGCTCAAGGCTATAAGCAAGAGGAAGGGATTGACTATGACCAGACATTTGCACCTGTTGCAAGGATGGAAGCAATCAGGATCTTGCTTGCATATGCTGCCTACAAAAAGTTCAAAGTATATCAAATGAATGTCAAGCGTGCATTCTTGAATGGTGAACTTAAAGAAGAGGTTTATGTAGAACAACCTCCAGGTTTTATCTCTCCAACTCACCTTTCTTATGTCTTTAAATTGCATAAAGCTCTCTATCGTCTAAAGAAAGCTCCAAGAGCTTGGTATGAAACCGTAGCTAGCTTTCTTCTAGAGCATAAATTTTCTAGGGGCATTGTAGATAAGACATTATTCAGTAGACACCATAAGGATCAAATCTTGTTAGTACAAATCTATATAGATGACATTATTTTTGGGTCTACAGATTCCAAACTATGCAAGAGGTTCTCTGACCTCATGCATTCAAAGTTTGAAATGAGCAGCATGGGTGAGCTCTCCTACTTCCTTGGTCTCCAAGTGAAGCAGGTACCTGATGATAGCTTTATATCCCAATCTAAGTATGCTAAAGAGCTAATCAAAAAGTTTGGGATGTTAGATGCCTCAGCCAAGAAAACACCTATGGCTACAAATGCTGTAATTGACTCTAATGAACATGAAAAACCTGTTGATTAGAAATTATATAGGGCCATTGTTGGGTCCTTGCTATATCTTACAACAAGTAAACATGACATCATGTTTGCTACATGTCTTTGTGTTAGGCTCCAGGTGAACCCTAAAGAATCTCACCTTTTTTTTTCTTAAAAAGGATTTTAATATATATAAAGAGTTGTCCTAGTCTAGGACTCTGGTATCCAAATGAGTCAAAGTTTGAGTTAACTGGATACTCAGATGCTGACTTTACTGGATGTTAAGTGCACAGAAAAAGTACCTCAGGGACATGCCAGTTCCTTGGTATGAGACTAGTGTCTTGGTTTTGCAAAAAAGCAGTCATCTGTGTCCACTTCAACTGCTGAAGTAGAATACATAGTAGCTGGTAGTTGCTGTTCCCAGATGCTGTGGATTCAAAACCAACTCCTAGATTATGGCTTCAATTTAAATAATTCAACTTTACTATGTGATAACACAAGTGCAATTTCTATTGTACAAAATCCAGTGCATCAAAGTAGAACTAAGCACATAGACATTAGACATTATTTTATTTGAGAGTATGTGGACAAAAATAAAATTAATCTTGTCTACATCTACACTGAATTGCAAAGAGCAGACATCTTCACCAAACCATTGGATGAAAGGAACCATCTGTTCTTTATAAATCAGCTTGGTATGATCAATGGAGAGGCCTTAAATTAAATTTCTGTGTGCGGTCGAAGAATTTGCCTCAATTCGTCGAATGGAGATTGACGGACTGAGAACAGTTCTTGACATATTCGTCGAACGGAGATCGACGAACTCTCTGTTTGTGAAGCTATTTTCGTCGACCGAAGATCGACGATATTGCTTCAGAAAATTTTTGTCAAAATAAGATCAATGAAATGTTTTCACTTCTTCTGACTGAGATCGACGAATTCTTTTGTCAATAAAATATTTCGTTGAACCCAGATCGAAGAATTTTTATTTTCGTCGGACGGAGTCTGCCGCTTCATATTCTAAAAACCCTATATCTAGGTTTTATTCGAGCTTCATCCCACAATTTCTGTTCCCTTGCACTTAATCTCTGTTTTTCTTTTGCAGGCGAACTAATGGAGATTCCGGGGAACACTCTTGCTGCAATGAAATTCGACATGGGATTTGACATCGATTTCAAATCATTCCAACACTTTGATCAGATTTTTCTGGATATTCTGAAATTATTTGAGGAACAAAATCTGAAAAACTTCATGACTAACCGAAACAACATAGTAATGACTGAGATTAAGGAATGAGTGTTGACATCTACAACATTAGAGGCAGATAAAATGACAGGGACCATATCTAGTAACCCAATTTCTCTTTCCCCTGCCATTTTGACTGAAATGTTTGGTTTGATGAATGGACATGAAGATATAGAAATGGATAGTGATGAGTATGATAATATACTAATAAAGATGGGTCATTATAGAGAAAACCCAAACATACTACTAAATAAAAACTTATCCTCTGAGTATAAGTTCTTAGCCGATGTAGTTGGCAAAGTTCTGCTGGGAAAGTACACTGCTCACGATTACATCACCAGGCACCAATTCTTGGTGATGGGTGCTCTGATTGAAAAGAAAGGAGTAAACTGGGGAAAGTTATTGTTTGATTTGATAAAGAAAAAGAATAATAAGAAAGAGGTTTTCTTTGGAAGAATACTAGGTATATTCCTTCAGGCAAAAGCATCTGAATCAATGGTCTCCCAGAACATATTCATAAATGCTTCAAAGAGGCTGACTTCTGCCTTATTTGGAAAGTGGGAGAGGACCATCTCCAAGCCATCCAATGCTTCTTCCTCCTATAGGAATTTTGAGAGCACCAGGGATGTACTAGCCACTCCTCCCCCTCCAGAAGATGTCCTCCCTTCCACCCACATTCCTTCACCTTATCCTCACTAACAACCATCTTCTTCTCCAGTTCCTACTCCACCAACTCAACAATAACATCAACCCTCACCAGTTCCATCTCCAGAACATACCACACAACCTCTATCTCCACCTCCACATTCTTCACCTCAACTTAATATCTCTGACATACCATCTATCTCAATTCAGGAACCATCTTTCAACCTCCTGTCTCCTCAGTCATCTCCACATCATTCTCCAACTCAGGAACCTATTTCCTCCGCCCACAACCACAGTCCAAACTTCTACCACGACAACTCCTTCAACTGATACTACTTCAGTCATCCACAATAACATACCATCTACTGTTCCAGACTATACACATACAGATTTGTTTAGTGCTGTCCCTATATGTTCTAATTATGGACATCACACTCCTTACTCCACTGCTCTAGAAACTCTATATCTAATTTTTTCTGATATAACTAAAGATCTCCTTGCATTTATTTCTCCCACTCTTGAAAAACTCATAGCCACTGTTATTGCTCCTCTTTCTGCTTCCATCACTTCTCTATCTTCCAGAATTGCTGCTCTGTCCTCTGTCCCTTCTTCTGGAGGACTGGCTTCAAGACCCCCTGAAACTAGTCATTGGGAGATGTTCTATGAAGAAGCTTCAGTTCCCCCTGTACAATAGCAGAAGCAGTAGCAACAGATTTTGAAATGACTGATGACTCAGCAGAAATAGCTCCTCCTAAAGATATAATTGATTTACTTGATTCTGATACAGAGATGAATGACACAACTACAACAAAAATAAATACTGTTGCTGATTATATTATAAATCCAACCATAAATTTGAATTTTTTACTAGATTCTTTTAGTTTAGTTTATAGAGATTTTCTCCGTAGTTCTTCTCATAAGCCTTCTATGGCTCTTGTACCATATACATCACCAATAAGCCCCACAGTTGCCAAGCAACTCAAGGCAAGCTTTTCTGCTCCAGTGATTATAAAAGAACATACTACTGAGAATGTTCTTGAGTTAGTATCCTCCCCAAAACAAAAGGCTATGTCCCCTCCTACATAAAATATGGATGATAGTCCTGTTCTAGATTTAGATGAAATCATTATGGCTGACATTGAAGAAGAGAATAAGCTACTGTCTGAAGGTGTTGCTGAAGTTGCAGTTGCAGAATCTCCTGTACAACCTCAGGCTGAAAAGAAAATATCTAAAGATATTCTTAAAGCCATTGATTCCATGTATGATAATCCTCAGGGATCTTCTGGTGATGAAGATGAAGATGATGATTCTGATGATGATGATAATTCTACTGCCAAGAAGAAAGTCTCTAAGAAAAGAAAGGCTGTTCCCAAAGCTGCTCCCAAACCAAATCCCACTCATGATACTCCATACTATATGCTGCAGAATATAACTCCATATCCAGGAATGCCAGCATGGATGTGGCTTTCCAAGAATGAGCAGAAAGCCAAAAAGAAAAGAAGGAGGTACTCTCCTCCTCCTCCTCCTTCTCAAAGGAACTAGAGAGGCCCTCCTCCTCCTCCTCCTGCTGCTGGTACTTTAGGTAACATTTCTCAGAGGTCTACTCCATATGCTAGATGTAACACCCAAATCCCAAGATTGGGAAAATGTTGGGTGACACGGCCTGGGACACGGGCGTGTCCTGCTCGGGTAAGCAGCCGGCGAGTGTTCGATGAAAACTCTATTCTACGAAAAAATGAGGGAACACGCCCTCTAACACGGGCGTGTCAGAGGCCGTGTCCACCTCTGCTCGACGAACTACGTTCGACGAAGTTAAGCTGGAGGCGTGTCTGCTGTCGTGTATGGGCACATGACCTGTTACACGGGCGTGTCATAGGCCATGTTATTTGCTGGACGTGCCCATGGTATTTGAGGCCTGGTGAACACGGGCACGACACGATCGTGTCTTGGGGTACACGGCCTGTGATACGGGCGTGTCACTGGCCGTGTCCCGATCGGGTTGATTTGATTTTGTGCAGCCTGAAGTACACAGCTACAGATATGGGCATGTCTAAAGGCGTGTCAGGTGAAACGGCCCATGAAACGAGCGTTTCCCATGGCCGTGTACTGGTCTGAATGAGTCAGTTGTGCGCCGCTTAAGGTACACGGCCTGTGATACTGGCGTGTCACAGGCCGTGTCAGGAAAAATTTAGCCTTTTGTGGCAAAATCGTGGCCATCCATTTTCTCAGCTGGGATCTAATGGCTCAGGTCTCTCCCTGCTTCCTTAAGGATGAAAAATGAGATGGGAATTCTCATTTGATTTGGGCCATCCTCTTTTTACAAATCCAGAGAGAGAGGAAGAAGGAGGAGTAGGAGAGACGGCCACCGATGGAGCTTCGAAGTTCTGTTTCGAGATCCGAGGCTAGCGCTGTGGAGGCAAAGCCGCTGCGGTCCTTTCCAGCTGGCTGAAAGTCCATGGCTCCGAAGAGATCTTCAAGTGTAACAATCTTTCTTCCTAGCCATGTGAAGGCTTTCTTTTTGGCATGCGAATAGGATTCCCCCACCAGAGGTTGACTTGGTAAGGGAGTACCTTGGGTTAATTCGTGGAATCCCCAATGATTTGGCATATAGATCCGGAAATAGAATACGGAATAGGCATACTGTGTGAAGCCCATATGGAAAGGTTGGTCTGGATTAGTGATGTTGTATATACGCACCGGAGAAGACTCCGTGATTAAACGTATAGTTTTAGGAGTCGACGGGTTGACCTGTGAAGGGCAGTAGCAGGAAGTACTGGAGTGGTATTCCAGAAAAATACCCTTGTGATGCTTGTGATAATGAATGGGTGGTGTCTGTGAAGGATAGTAACAATAAGTACTGGTGTGCCCAGGAAAACACCTAGGCTTTATGCTAAACAGGTGAGGTGAAACCAACCCGCGCCTTTTTTAGGCGTGAGTACGCTGTACTCGGTGATGGTAAGGTGACTTGAGCAACGAGGGGTGGATGATCCGACCTGTGTTATGTCCGTCCGACATGAGACCTGAACGTGTGGTCTGTTGGAGCGTATAACGATAGTCTTAGGCCTGCGCGCCATGACACCATGGGGGGCTATGGGCCAATCCCGGGTCATTAAGACTAAAATCTCCGGCTGCACGCCATGGAGTAAATGCTCAACTTTTACTGTTGGGTTTCGGCCTTGATACGGTGGTGGGACCCTGGTTCACCGGTACACCAAGAATGTGCCCTAAGTGCACGAATCGTCGGGCCGCATGGCTGACGGTTGTGATGGAATGTTTGTGCATGAGCGCACAATATGTGATGAATATATATATGCATATGAATTGCTATGCCAGCAGGGAAGGAATGTCATTGCCCCGGAAAAGCGGTAAGGTCGTTATAATTTGGTCAGCTGAATGCTGACCGTTGCCTTGTTTGCCACCGTTGGGTGGACTATCCCTGTGCAGGTGCTGGAGAACCACGCGGGACACATAAAGGTTGAAGTCCCTGCTATTGCTGCTACTGCTAATGCTATCCCTTGAAGGCTAAGCTTAAAATGTTGTGTTTTGTTATATGTGGCCGGCCTGCGCGCCAATGTTTGGGTGCCACTGTTTTAAAAGGACTTGTTAGGACATAAGGCCAACTGACTTTGTATTTGGTGAATATTCCTGTTTATATCTATTAATGTGGATATTTTTGTGGTGTACATTCATGTTTGGATTTCAATTTCATGTTATAAGATTTTGCTAGAGTGTTATGAGTTAGGATGCGCAACTCTGGTATCACTCCGTGACTTCGCCGCCTATTTTGTGTTATATGGTGTGGGGCACCGACCGGACCTTCTATTATATACTATATGAACGGATGGAGTCGCTACATTTTTCGTATCAGCTGTCTCGGTCTTTCCCTTTCAAATTCGTGGTCGAATTATTTTTTGGGGTGGCGACCACATGTATGTGCGAACCGCGTTAACACTAATGAACTCTTGAATGTCCTCATTAGGAATGCAAATTCATGTGTTTGAGGAACCTGCGTGTTCATATTTTGTTGTTATTGCTTGTGTGAGGTCGCTAATGTGCGTGTCTTGTTCACCTATAGGTGACTCGAAGTGGTGCTGGGCAGTCGGAGCCCTGGCATTTAGATGAGAGTACGGTACCAGCTGAGGTGCCTACACCTCCCCCTTCTCCAGAAACTGTTCGATTAGTTGCTGAGGCTCTGTTTGCGATGATTCAAGTACAGCCTACTGGGCAGGCGCAACCGGCATTGAGGCCGGAACAGGTTGTGGCGAGGCCAGAACCTGTTGCGGCTGTGGATCCTCGAGCAGCTGAGAGATAGTTAAAGCAGTTTATAAGTTTCAATCCGCCTACATTTATGGGAATGTGATCCCCTACGCAGGTAGAGGACTAGTAGTCGCGCGTCAAGTGGATAATGATGGCAATCGGGACGGAGGAAGATCAGAAGGTCACCATAGCCACCTTCTTACTAGAAGGAGAGTCTCGTCTATGGTGGGACGAGATGGAACTACATCACTTAGTGGGCAGGCCGTTAACACAAGTGTCAATTGAGGAGTTCTCCCGATTCTTTCTGGCAAAGAACCTACCGGCGGCACAGCGCACTGCCATGGAAAATGAGTTCCAAAGGCTGACGCAAGGAGAAGGCAGTGTTGAAACTTACCTGTATGAGTTCACGAGGTTGTGACGGTATGCGGGTTCAATCTTCGCCGAGGAGCAGTGGAAAACCAATTGCTTCTATGAAGGCTTGCGGGACGAGTTGCGATTGCTACTTTCAAGTTCAGTGAACCAAGGCTTCCAGGCATTGGTTTACATTGCATGCGCGCTGGAAAAGGATATGAAAAAGGTGCAAGGGAAGCGGGCCTTGGATGTAACAAAGCCAGCGTTCAAGGCGCCCCGACCTAGGAAATCATACTATAAGAAGAAATGGGGAAAGAGGTCCAAGTCGTCAGGGCAAGCCGCTTCTTCGATTGCATCAGGTGCAACGTCGGGGGCCACGTCAAGGACAGAAACTCGTACGTGCTTTACTTGTGGATGAGTGGGCATATAGCCCGTGACAGCCGGGTTGTTCCGCCGAAGGGAGAAAAGAAGGTGGGAGCATCCTATGCTGAGAAGGGAAAGGCAGTGGTGGAGTCCTCTCCATCCCAGGAGCAGCCCTGAGTCTAAAATCTTGGCCTGCAGGAGGCCATTAAGCAGAGTGACGTCATCATATGTATAAGTTAAGTCATTGCATTTTTTTCTTCTTGCATGCTTTGTTTATTGTATGCGTTGTATGTGGCTTATGTGTGATACAATTGCCACAGACTTTGTTATGATTTGGAACATGCTGATGCGAGCACTGCTTGATACGGGTGCTTCGTAGTCATTTCTGTCGCAAGACTTTGTAGCTCGAATTGGAGTACGTAGTCATGCCAAGACAGAGATCATCAGGGTGGTGTTACCTAATGGTTGTTTGATGCTCGTGGATTGGGATTGCGATGTGGCGTTTCAAATTAGAAGTCAGGAGTTTTGTTTAACTGCATCTGTACTGCCGATATCGGAATTTGACGTGATCTTTGGTATGGACTGGCTCGCGGAGCAGCATGCCTATATTGATTATAATGCCAAAGAGATCACTTTGGGCCAGAATACCGAGCAGGAGACTATGTTCGCAGGGATGCGAGGAGTGGGCGGGACGTTGATGTCTGCACTCCAATTCGTCAAGGCTGTTTGGAAGTGCGCGGAGTTATACTTCAAGCTGATCCAGGTTGTTGAGCCAAAGGCCAGTGTGAATGATGTTCTGGTTGTCTCGGAGTTTGCAGATGTATTCCCCAAGGATCTTCCTTGGCTACCACCACAGCAGGAGGTCGACTTCATGATCGAGTTGGTGCCAGGTGAGAAACCTGTGGCCCGCTTGCCATATCACGTCGTGCCAAAGGAAATGGCTGAGTTGAAAATCCAATTGCAATAGTTGCTGGAGCAGGGATATATACGCCCAAGTATGTCACCTTGGAGCGCACCTGTTCTGTTTATGAAAAAGAAGGACGGTGGCTTGTGGTTATGTATTGACTACCGCGAACTGAATAAGCTGACCGAGAAGAATAAGTATCCACTTCCACGGATTGATGAGTTGTTTGATCAGATGTTGAGATCAACCGTCTTCTTGAAATTGGATTTGAAGTCTGGTTATTATCAGTTGAGGATACGGGAAGGAGACATTCCCAAGACCGCATTTGGAACATGTTACGGTCATTATGAGTTCACGGTAATGCCGTTTGGGCTCTGCAATGCGCCATCAGTATTCATGGATCTGATGCACCGCACGTTCCGAGAGTACCTGGACTTGTTCGTGATTGTGTTCATTGATGATATCTTAATGTACTCGAAATCTGAAGCTGATCACGTAAACCACTTGAGGTTGGTGTTGCATACTTTGCAAAGTAATAAGCTCTATGCTAAGTTCTCGAAGTGCGAGTTTTGGCTATCGTCGGTGGCTTTCCTAGGCCATATGGTAAGTGGAGAGGGCATCACAGTGGATCCGTCAAAGATAAGGGCCATACAGGAGTGGTCGGTGTTGTCTTTGATGGCCGAGGTCCGGAGGTTCCTTGGACTGGCAGGCTACTATAGACAGTTTGTAGAAAACTTCTCGCGGATTGCTTTGCCTCTGACCACACTGACGAGAAAGGATCAGAAGTTCATTTGGACGCTGGAGTGCGCGCGAGCTTTTGAAGAGCTGAAGAGTTGGTTGACCACGGCTCCTGTGTTGACATCGCCATGTGGTACTGATGGATACGAGATCTATAGAGATGCTTCAGGAAGCGGCTTAGGCTACGTTCATCTGCAAAATGGGAAAGTGATTGCTTATGGCTCACGCCAGTTGAAGGTGCATGAGCGAAATTATCCCGTCCATGACTTAGAGTTGGCGGCGGCAATCTTTGCACTAAAGTTATGGCGGCATTATATTTATGGCGTGAAAGTGGATATTTATACGAATCACAAGAGCCTAAAGTACTTGTTGGAGTAGAAGGACCTTAATATGCAACAACGAAGGTGGCTGGAGTTCCTTGGGGACTACGCCTTTGCGATTCATTATACTCCCGGGAAGGGAAATGTGGTCGCTACTTCCTTGAGTCAGAGGGCTCCGGCAAGGGCAAATTGGTTGCAGAGGCACGATGAATGTCTAATCCAGGAGTTAGAAGCGTCAGAGTTTTCTTGTGTTGACAAGAATTCCACAGCCGATGCATGTCTGAACTGGACGGAGGTGCAATATGACCTTGCAGACAGGATTCGACAAGCAACGGAGCTGGATGAAAGTCTCCAACTCTATGCAAAGGACGGGCCAGAGGGCAAATTCTCCTGGGATGACGGCCTTTTACGGAAAGGGGACCGGTTTTGCGTCCCGAGTACGGGTAAGTTGCGGGAAGAGTTGATATACGAAGCTCACTTTACGAAGTACTTAATTCAAATTTGGAGCACAAAGATGTTCAGAGATATGAAGAAGCTATTCTGGTGGCCAGGACTGAAGAACAATATCGCTCATTATGTAGCCAAATGCCAGACTTGTGCTTTGGTAAAGGCGTAATGCCAGAAGCCTGGAGGTCTCTTGAAGTCATTGTCGATTCCGAAATGGAAGTTCGGTGATATTTCAATGGATTTCGTGCACGGGTAGCCGAGAACTCAGCACGGGAATGATTCAATTTGGGTGATTGTGGACCGGTTGACAAAAGTGGCGCACTTCCTTCCGAACAAATAGGACGATTCAGTGGATAGTTTGGCAAAGCTCTATGTGGAGCAGATCGTACGACTACATGGTGTTCCTCGTAGCATTGTGAACGATCGGGATTGGCACTTTACATCGAATGATTGGATGCTAATCCACCAGCTGTTGGGCACAAAATTGACGTTCAGTACGGCCTTTCAACGCCAAATGGATGGCCAAACTGAGAGGACCAACAGGACTACGGAAGATATGCTCCTAATGTATGCCCTGGACTTTGTAAAGAGATTGGAAGATCATCTCTATCTGGTGGAGTTTGCCTACAACAACAGCTTCCAAGCGTGCATAAGTATGGCAACGTTTGAAGCTCTGTTTGGTCGGAAGTGTCGTACACCATTATCTTGGGCAGAAGCAGGCAAATCCAAAGTGTATAGGCGTAACGAAGTCGAGGAAGCTAACTCGATAATACGCACTATCCGAGAGAGGCTACTGATAGCCCAGGATCGACAAGCAAAATACTACAACACCAAGTACCGGAACGTGGAGTTCGCGGTGGGCGATTGGGTATATTTTAAGATCAAACCCTTCAAAGGCGTGTACAGGATTCTGCGACTAAAAAAGTTGAGTCTGAGGTTTCTTGGTCCATTTGAAGTGGTGGAGCGAATTGGGGAAGCTGCATATCGGCTAGCTCTTTCAGCAAACTTGGGTGGATTACATGATGTGTTTCACATCTCGGTGCTTCGGAAAGCCGTCAAAGATCCAGCTCAAGTGATCGAGACTGATTATGTGCCGGTGGAGTATGGGATAACGACGAAGGTTAGGCCCATTCGGATAGAGAATCATGCCGATAAACAGTTGCAGAACAAGACAATCGGGATGGTCAAAGTCTGGTGGGACAATTGCGGCCGTGAAGAGCTAACATGGGAGCGACAGCAGACCATGCGAGCGGAATTTCCCGAGCTCTTTGTGTAACTGTTATGCAGTGCGTGTCATGTTTTATGAATGTTTATGGAATAAAACATGTGTTTGAGTTCCTTCCTGTGTGCAAATTTCGGGGATGAAATTTTTGTAAGGAGGGGAGGGCTGTAACACCCCAAATCCCAGGATTGGGAAAAAGTTGGGTGACACGGCCTGGGACACGGGCGTGTCCTAGGGCGTGTCTTGCTTGGGTGAGCAGCTGGCGAGTGTTCGACGAAATCCCTGTTCTACGAAAAAATGAGGGAACACGCCCTATGACACGGGCGTGTCAGAGGCCGTGTCCTCCTCTGCTCGACGAACTGCGTTCGAAGAAGTTAAGATGGAGGCGTGTCTGCTACAGTGTATGGTCACACGGCCTGTGATACGGGCGTGTCATAGGCCGTGTCCTTTGCTGGACATACTCAGGGAATTTGAGGCCTGGTGAACACGGGCAGGACACGGTCGTGTCTTGGGTTACACGGCCTGTGACACGAGCATGTCACTAGCCGTGTCCCGATTCAGGTTGATTTGATTTTGTGCAGCCTGAAGTACACGGCCACAGACATCGGCGTGTCTAAAGGCGTGTCAGGTGACACGGCCCATGACATGGGCGTGTCACATGGTCGTGTACTCCTCTGGATGAGTCGTTTGTGTGCCGCTTAAGGTACACTGCTGTTGGGTACATTGAAAAATGTGTACCAGATTTGAAGAAGCCTCACCCTACTCAATGATATACATCAAGGTGTATTTTATATGTTTTGAGTTTATATGTGCAGCTTAAGTAATTGCAGGAAATGCAAAAATATTTCTAAGTCCATATGTCGACACCTAGAGAAGCAGTGTCGACACTTATGAAGGCTTGTGTCGACACTAAAGAAAAGCTGTGTCGACACTTGGAGTAAATTGTGTCGACACCAGGAAAGGCAGAGTCGACACCAGAAGAAATGTGTCGACACATACAGGTTGTGTCGACACACTGTGAAGAATTGTCGACAAAAATTGTGTCGGCACTTAGAGGCAGTGTTGACACCCAAAGAAGCTTAGTCGACATCAAATGTGTCGACACCAAGAGACAGTGTCGACACACAGAAGTATTTGTCAACATCAACTGTGTCGACACACAGGACTTGTGTCGACACACAGCAAAGTTTCAGCAAAGTAAGTAAATAAGTACTTGTGTCGACACAAAGGAGATGTGTCGACACTAAGCATGTATCAATAAAGTTAAAGAAAAAGAAGTACTTGTGTCGACACAAAGGAGATGTGTCGACATACAGCAGAATTCAACTAAGTGTTAAAGAAGAAGTATTTGTGTCGACACACAGAATCAGTGTCGACACATTCAACAGAAGGCTTGTGTCGACACACAGAATCAGTGTCGACACATTCTGAAGAAGCAGTGTCGAGAAGCTGTTACAACAACAAAAGAAGTTGTGTCGACACCACCAAGGCATGTGTCGACACTTAGTCTACTTGTGTCGACACTTAGTCTATTTGTGTCGACACGTAATGAAGATCAGTCTCGACACTTTTAGACAGAGACAATGATTTCAAGAAGTGACTGGATGACTTGACAGCTGCCATTTCAACCGGTTTACCACAACTGTCAAAGCTATCAGAAGGTTGTTAGAAACCAGATCAGCCGGTTACCAAGGAGGAAGACTATATAAAGGCTTTCTCCTTCAACAGAAAGGGATGATCAATCATTGAAGAATACAGATTCTGAGCAATACAGATTGAAGTAATTATACAGAAGATTTTCGACAGAAGATCTAGAAGAAGTTGGAGAGAGTGAGCTCCAACTAAGAAGAGCAGTTGCTGAACCAGGCTGCAAAGAAAGATTCAAATTGAGATCTGAATCTTAAGTAAGAAGCTGATTGAAGATCAACTTCACAGGAGATTCAATCCTACTGAGTTCAAATTCAAGAAGCTTTGAAGAAAGCTAAGAAAGGTTGATCTCTGCCAAGTTCTTCCAAGAACAGTTCAAGAAGCCATTCAACCCATCTCTCTCTTTCAGGGTAGTGGTCATAAACTTTATTTAATCAATTTTCTGTAAGATCTATTATAGATATGAGCTGTAAGCCTATTTTATAAAGGCTGAGTGTAAGAGATATAGATCTCTGAGTGTAGGTCTTGTTGAAGACTGAGTGGTAGGGCTTTGTGCCTGAGTTATAGGAGACTGTATTCTCTGAGTGTAGGCCTTGGTGAATGCTGAGGTAGGGCAGTTTGCCTGAGTTGTAGGAGTGGGGAAACTCTGAGTTGTAGGAACCTGTTTGGGGTCTTGAGCTGTAAGATATGAGGATCTGAGGTGAAGTGCAGAAGTTAGGCCGAATCTAGTACACTACTAGATAGGCGAAGGGGGAAAGTGGATGTACCCAGATCTTGGGGAACCACTATAAATACAGTGTGCACTCTGTGAATGTTAGTTTCTGTGATTGCTGTGCTGATAGCTGTAGTATTTGCAATTGTTGCTTAGATTACAGAACAGATTTTCTGCCTTTAAAGTAAAGGAAAAATTACACCTATTCAGCCCCCTCTAGGTGGTTAGGCACTAATTCTTTCAAGTGGTATCAGAGCCAGGTTCCTCAAAGAAGGACTTAACAGTCAGAGTGAGATCCTTAAGGTAGATTTAAGAATTAAGAAAGAATCAAGAAAATGGGTTCTGGTGAAAATCACAAGGAACTAAGTTCAATGAAACTACCCATATGCAGAAAGGAAATATTTGGTATCTGAAAAGAAAGGGTCAGGCTGTTTATGGAGGTCTCTGATCCAAGAATCTATATTACAGTCAAAGAAGGTCCTTATATCCCAATGAAGATTTCAATTCTGGATGCTAACCAAAGAATTCCCAAGGATTATTCAGAAATGACCAAGGATGAAATCATCTTGGCCACTATGGATAAGAGAGCCCAGAACATTAATGTGAGTGCCATTGATGATGCAACTTTTCAGAATTTGATTCACTGCAAGACTTCAAAGGAAATGTGGGATACTTTGATAGTCTACATGGAAGGTTCTAAAGAAGTAAGACAAGATAGAAAATCTATGCTAAACCAGGAGTATGAAAGTTTCAGACAAGGAAAGTCTGACAGTATCACAGAGTGCTATAAAAAGTTCTATAGGATTTGTGAATGAGTTGATGTCCTATGGGAGAATCTTCAGTACTTATGAACTGAATGATAAGTTCTTAAGATCCTTGACAAAGGATTGGGACACAAAGATTTGTGCCATTATAAGAAGTGGCCAAACTTGCAGATATTTCTCCTCCAACCTTGTTTGGAAAGTTGCTGTCATATGAGATGCAACTTATGGCTAGGAAAGAGGAAGAGAAGAGTGAAAAAGGTGAGCATAGAGAAAAATCTGTGGCCTTCAAGGTTGAAGGCACTAAGAAGAATAGGAGGATGTCTCCATCACCTCCTAAGATTGTTGCTGAAACTGCTTCAGAAAATTCAGATATTCAGAATTCAGACAGCAGTGACTCAGATGAGGATTTTGTAGCATTCACTAGACAGTTTCAGAGATTTCTAAAGAAGAAGCAGTGGAAGTCTAAGCCTTCCACATCTAAATCTCGGGATGATTATTATCAAAAGAGGAAGTCATCCAGGAAAGACAGGAGCAAGTCTAAGCCAAACAAGTCTACAACATCAAAGATTGTTTGCTACTGTTGTAATAGTCCTGAACATGTAGTGGCTGAATGTCCAGATAAAAGAAAGGATTCTGGTGATAAAAAGAAGACTCAACACCAGAGCAAGAAGGAAAAATCCTTTGTTGCTAAGAAGGAGAATACATTGTCAGATTAGTCATCTTCAGAGCCAGAATCTGAAGCTGAGGCTTACATTGGTCTGTTTGCTGCAGATGAAGAAGAAGAGTTTTTACAAGTGCTGAACTCTATATATGAATAGGAAGACCATCAGTGCAAGGGACTGATGGCTATATCAGAAGAAAACAAGTGCAAGGATCAGCCTGGTCCCAGTAAGGTACAATGTATTTCAGATTGCAGTACTGAGTCAGAGTCAGCAACATCTACATCAAGTGATGTAGATGGGTCTGAGTCTAAAGGTGATATTCATCAACTGATAGAAGAATATAGAGATTTATTGCAGGCACTTAAGAAGAGCAAAAACCTGGCCAAATCTCAAGCTAAGGAAATTGCAGATCTTAAGATGGCTGCAGTAGATTCAGAGAAGTTGTTAGATCAAAAACTGAATGAGATTGCCAGATTGAAAAACATAACTGTTATTCAAATGGGCACAATCACATTCAAGAATGATCAAATTAGAAATCTGGAGGGTTACACTTCAGAAAGGGAAAGAGATTGTGGCTAGCTTTTCTAAACCAAAACCTATTTTACCCTTGATAGATGAGTCTGTACCTCAAAAGGGTATGGCTGGATTAGGATTTAAGAAAACTGCCTGGACTGCTAGGTCCAAATCTAATGGCAAATCCCCAGCACAAAACAAGAAGCCTGCTGTAGATAATTCAGCTATGGTTGTACCTAAACAAAGGTACAACAAGTTTGAGTGCTGGTGTTGTGGCAAGGTAGGCCACTTTGCCTTAAATTGTTGGCACAATTCTAGTGTTAATGAGAGTAGCAATCTGCCTGCTAGAATAGCTACAGGTAGATTTATTAAAGTACAGACTAACTTGCACCAAGGACCCAAAAGTTATTTGGCTTCTAAGGTTAAGTAATCTGTATTGCAGGTGAGTCCAAGTTGCCATGCACCAATATGGTACTTGGACAGTGGATGATCCAGGCACATGACTTGAATAAGGGGGTTGCTGAAGGACTACACACCTATCATGGATGACCCTAAAGTAACCTTTGGTGGTTCAGAAAAAGGAATCATCAAAGGATTTGGTAACATTTCTAGTAATCAGATTACTATCACTCAAGTGACCTATGTGAAGGGTTTGAAACATAACCTTATAAGCATAAGTCAGCTGAGTGACTTAGGATATTACATCTCATTTGTCAAGAATGGTTGTCATATCAAAAGGTCAAGTGATCAAAAGATCATTTTGATAGGTTATAGAAAAAGGAATGTTTACTGTCTTGACTTTGTGTGTGAGAATAATGTTTCTCCTATTTGTCTTGTAGCTGATGAGAGAGTCTCTCATTGTCTCAAATGGCACAAGAGGCTAGCACATCTTAATTACAAGACTATTGGACAACTCTTTAGCAAAGAGTTAGTGATGAATGGTCCTCAGGTTAAGTGTATAAAGGATGGGATATGCTCAGCTTGTCAAAAAGGAAAGCAGACCAAATCCACCTTTCATAGCCTTGAAAACAAGGATTCAGTGAGGTGTCTATACCTCTTACATATGGATCTATTTGGTCCTATGCCAGTTCACAGTCTAGGTAGGAAGGTCTACACATTTGTGGTAGTAGATGACTATTCTAGATATTCCTGGGTGTTCTTTCTAAGACAAAAATCTGAAACCCCAAGTGTCTTATATAGTTTTGTTAAACAAATTCAGAATGAGTTGGACAAGTACAGTGGTCAAAATCAGAAGTGACCATGGTACTGAATTTCAGTCTGAAAGTATGACAAAATTGTGTGAAGAATTTGGGATATTTCAAGAATTTTCCTCTCCTACAACACCTCAGCAAAATAGTATTGCTGAAAGGAAGAATAGAACATTGATAGAGGCTGGTAGAACTTTATTGAGTGACACTTCTCTCCCAGAATATTTCTGGGTTGATGTAGTAAATACTGTATGTCATGTGATCAATAGGGCTAATATCACCAAGTGCCACAAAAAGACTCCCTATGAGATTGTGAAGGGCAGAAAACCAAATTTATCCTATTTCAGGATCTTTGGTTGCAAGTGCTATATACTTAACAATGACAAGTCTTATCTAACTAAGTTTGCTGCCAAATCCCAAGATGGGATATTTGTTGGGTACAACAACAATAGTAAGGCTTATAGGGTCTACAACTTGGTTACTCAAGTTGTAGAAGAGTCTGTACATGTAGTCTTTGATGAAACAAGACTCACTAACAGTGAATTGCCAAGTAGTGTTTGCAGTTCTACAGGTATAAATGAGAGAATGGACAAGCTTACCAGTATAGAAGATTCTACTGCAAATCAGCAAGTGGAAAATGGTGGCTGCTGTCCAGGGGGAGTACAAGACTCTCTAGATGCTGAAGAACACCAAGAGTTGTAGCTTAATGAAGAGGATGGAGGTGTACAACCTGAAGATAGCCTACCTCCAGCTAATAGACACTTAAAGGATCATCCAGCAAATCAGATAATTGGTGATCCAAGATAAGGAGTGCAAACAAGAAGCAGAAATCTGAGCACAGTTTTCTGCTCCAGTTTCCTATCACAAGTGGAACCAAAGAAATTTGAAGAAGCAGTTATAGACCCACATTGGATTGATGCCATGCAAGAGGAGCTGAATCAGTTCAGAAGATGCAAGGTCTGGAAGCTTGTTCCTAAACCAAAAGACCACAATATCATTGGAACAAAGTGGATCTTTAGGAATAAATTGGATGAGAATGAGATTATTGTAAAGAATAAAGCAAGACTTGTTGCATAAGGGTATAGGCAGGAAGAAGGTATTGACTTTGATCAAACCTTTTCTCCAGTAGCAAGACTGGAAGCAATCAGGATGTTCCTTGCTTATGGAACATATCAAGGTTTCAAGGTATTCCAAATGGATGTAAAGTCAGCTTTCCTAAATGGAAATCTAAAGGAAGAAGTCTATGTAGAGCAGCCTCTAGGTTTTGTTGATCCTCTCAAACCTGATTATGTTTATGGACTTAGGAAAGCATTGTATGGGTTGAAACAAGCCCCAAGGGCTTGGTATGAAACCCTGTCTAGTTTCCTCATTGAGAACAAATTCTCAACGGGGAAAATAGACAAGACTCTATTCCTTAGGTAATCTAAAGGAAAGATAATCCTAGTCCAAATATATTTTGATGACATAATATTTGGGTCTACTGAAAATAATCTTTGCGGAAAGTTTGCAAAACTTATGCAAGAAAAATTTGAAATGAGTAGTATGCGGGAACTTAAGTTTTTCTTGGGTCTCCAAGTAAGACAGACTGAAGATGGCTTGTCCATAACTCAGTCTAAGTTCACTCTGGAGTTAATAAAGAAGTATGGTATGGAATCATCCACTACCATGAGAACTCCTATGGGGTCAAGTGTGTCTCTTAGCAAAGATGATGCAGGGAAACCTGTAGATGAAACTTTGTATAGAGGGATAGTTGGCTCCCTATTATATCTGACTGCTAGTAGACCAAATATTATGTATGCTACATGTGTCTGTTCTACGTACCAAGCATGCCCTAAAGAATCTCATCTGACTGCAGTCAAAAGGATTTTGAGATATCTTAAGGGCACACCTCATCTAGGCCTTTGGTACCCTAGGAATGGAGATTTTCTACTGACTGGCTATTTAGATGCTGATTTTGCAGGTTGCAAGGAAGATAGAAAAAGTACTACAGACACCTGTCAATTTCTAGGTGGAAGACTAGTGTCTTGGAGCAGTAAGAAGCAGACCATCATGTCAATCTCCACAGCTGAGTCAGAATATGTTGCTGCAGGAAGCTGCTGTGCACAACTATTATGGATTCAGCACCAACTAGATGACTATGGTATTCAAGTAAGTAGAATACCTTTGTTTTGTGATTCTACAAGTGCTATTTCTATTGCAAATAATCCTGTCTCACATAGTAGGACTAAGCACGTAGAAATTAGATACCATTTTCTTAGAGAACATGTAGAGAAAGAGGACATTTCCCTAGAATATGTTAAAACAGATAATCAGATTGCTGCTATGTTTACTAAGCCTCTTGATGAAACTAAATTCAATAAATTTAAAATTAAATTAGGAATGTTGAACTTAGAATAGTTTTATAAAAATTGGCTAAGTAAAATGGTGTCGACACAAGGAGTTGTCTGTGTCGACACATAGAAGAGGTGTCGACAATTCAGAGAAATGATGTCGACACATCTAGAAAGTCTGTGTCGACACTTCAGAGAAATTGTGTCGACACATCCAGAGTAGGTGTAGACACATCCAGAAGTGGTGTCGACACTTAGGTTCTATACAGATTTCGTCGAGTAGAGTATCGACTAATCGTCGAACACAGATGTATAAGTGCTGACACATCATAATTGGTGTCGACACATAGTATTCAACACCGTTGTCGAGACATTAGAAGTAAGTGTCGACACTTTTCAATAGTGTCGACAAATTTAGAGTATTATGACACGCCTTTTCACCTTCGATTTTAGAAAGGTATAAATAGGTCTTCACCATTGTTTGTCGACACGCTCTCAATAGTTTCGAGACCAGAACTTTGTGTCGACATCTCTCTCTTCTAAATTCAAGATTTCTCAAAACCCTAATGGCGCCAAAGCACGAGGAGAACGTCAATGAAGGATATGAACTAGTACGCAACACATTTGATCATGCGGAACCAGAAATTAAGAATGTTATAACCCTAATTACTGAGAATGGGTTTGAGTAATTAGTTTCTGAGCCAACCAAGATTTGGAAGAAGGAAGTACTCTAATTCTTTGGTGCAGCTACCCTTGATGAGACTGGACTCAAGATTAAAACCATAGTCCATGGAGTAAAAGTAAATCTCACCCAGAAGAGTCTAAGAAAAGTTCTACATCTACCAAGGACTAAAGAAGAGGAAGATGTCCCTACATCTAAAACTAGGGATGCACTGCAATGGTGTGGACTAGATTCAACCATGAAGATTGGCTCCATTTTTAACAGGAAAGTCATGAACATGCAAGGAAAGTTCTTGTCTGAAGTAGTAGGAAAGGTGATTCTCAGCAAGCCAGGTGAGCATGATAGGATATCAGCTCACATGTTCATCTTAATGACAAGAATTATCTTTAAGCTAAAAACTAATTGGTCAGCAGTGATGTTTGAAAAGATTAAGGAAAGTCTGAAGAAGCCCAATCTGGGTAGAATTATGAGTCTGTACTTCGCTGGAACAATTCCAGAAGTCATGAACAAAGCTGCTGGTTCTAAAATTAACCATATGAGGAGAATGGATATCAGAATTATCTCAAGATGGGATAGGGTGTTAACTAAGGACATTCCTACTCCAGAGAAGGAAACACCTCCATAGAAGAAGAAGAAGAAGAAAGCCATAATGGCTCCTGAATCATCCAGTAGCTCAGAGGAGCAAGTTGTTTTTATTTCTGATGATGGAGAGGTTGGAAATGCTGGACAGTCACCAGCAATAAATGAAGATGCACAAAGGTAGGGGGAGCAATCATCTGCTAGCCCCATCCACCTGGATCCACTCCAGGGGGAGCCTCAACATGTGGAAGAGCCTACTCACTTAGACAGTGAAATGGCAACTCAAACAATCCTTGAGGTAATACATGAAGTTAATCAATCAATTTTCCATATTGAGAATGAAGTATTAACTGAGTCTTTAATTGATGTTGATCAGCAAACTCAGTTAAATAGTTAACCACAAGAAGTTGTCATGGAAGATACATCAGTTGCTGATAATGCTCCTGAGATAAGATAATCTCCAGTCCCCACTCAACAGGAGTTTACTCTAGAAGAGCTGTTCCCTGATTTGGTACAGACTGATTTTGAGGGAGAGAAAGCAGTTTTTGAGGGGGAGAAGGTAGATCTTGAGGGGGAGCATGTACAGTCTCAGGGGGAGACTGTAAGAAATGAGGAGGAGCAAATTAGAACAGAAACTGAGGAGCAAAGTACTCAGGGGGAGCAATCTAAGACTGCACAGGACTTTCCTCCTAGTAATAAAAATAGAGTAGACATACCTAGTACCTCAGCATCTGAGGATGAAGAAGCTTTAAGAGCTAAGAAGAGGAAGCTACAGGTCTTCAAAAGAAGAAGCCAAAGTTACAAGAAGGCACTGCAAACTGTAGCTCCACAGCCTTCCCCATCAGTTGATTACAGTTCATTATTAATATCTTTACAAGTGAAGTTGGATGAGCAAAGAATAGCAATGGAGAAGTATATGGATGAGACTCACAAAGACCTCCAATTTTCTTTGGCTCAGGATATCAAATCTATAAGATTTGAAGTGAATCAAAATAAAAAGGAAATGACTGATTGTTTTCATAAAGTGGGTAATGCAGTAGTTTTTCTTGCTACTCATCAAGAAAAGATAAAGACACAAGTTGATGATATAGCAGTGAAGTAGGGATATGTCTTAGAAAATCAGATTCGAATGAATGATAATCTGACTGCATCCCATAATGCCATTGTTACAGAATTGAAAAAAGTTGCACCAGCCCAGCTTGCTGATAATTCTAAATCCAAACCAGAGTTTGATAAGGAAAAGTTTGATAAGGATTTCCAGGAAGGCATAGCTGCTGTAAAAACTGCTATTACAGATTCTCAAAAGACTATTTCTGGACTGCTGCTGAAGTTGAGGGGTTTTTATAAGGATGGAGTTAATTATATGGATGAGCAGATCAGATTTCAGAAGGATGATCTTAGAGATCATGTGGCTAGAGAAGTCATAAAGGGGGAGAGAGTACTAGTTAAAGCTGGATCTGATCATGCTAAATGGATTTCAAATAGCATCAGAGCCACTCTTGGATATCCACCCCTTTGTGATGATGACAATGTGGCTGAATCTGGAATTCACCCTGCTATTTTTGGAGGAGAGCCAGCTGAAGTTGCTCAAGTCATTTATCCTCCAGCTGATTTTGAAATGATTCATCATGAAGTACAATCAATGTATAGCCCTCCAGAGGGAAATAAAAATATTATCATTGAGAAAGTAGATCAGCCTGTGCCGGAGGCAGTATTAAAAGAGCAAGAAACTCTTTTGTCCAAGAAGAGATTTAGAGAACAAGCTGAGTTAAGGCCAGATTTTGAGCAGTGGAGCCCTACTTCTAGAAATATCATTCTAACTGCTTGGAAAGCTGCAAAGGACAATACCCTAGAGAGGGGTAAATGGTACTCTGAACAAGAGTGGAGAAAACATGAAGCCAGGCAAGAGGCTATTGTACAGTATAGAAGGAAGGCAAAATTGGGGAAGCTAACTCCTAATGCACAGGAGCCTAGCAAATATTTCCCAAAGCCTTACCATTATTTTGAAAGATAAAAGATCAGGGCTGAAGAGCTAAAGAAGAAAGATAAAAAGGGCAAGAAGCCAGTTGATGACATAGATGTTCCTATGCAAGCAAAGATTCAATCAGGCAAGGGCATTGTCATCAAGGAGCCAGAGCAGCCTTAGATTAGATTTTCTTAAGTTTACATCTTTGTAATCTCTTGTGTTAAAAATCCATGTAAACTTTTGATTAAAGAAACTTTTGGTAGTTGAAACAAAACTATAATGAATGCTCATTGTGTAACACCCCCATCTGTCGCATGGCATATAACAGAAGGTCCAGCTGGAACCCGACGCCATATACCACAGACAGTCGGAAGTGATACTAAATGAATAATCAAACCAACCAATTAAGACTACTCGTCCTAATCACAGAGCATTCTAGCGGAAGATTTTAAAGCCGAAAGAACCCAAAATTAATTCCATCAATATGAATGTCCACAGCTACAACAACAGGAATGAAACCCCAAATACACAGAAACAGGTACATGGCCTTAAGGCTTTACAAATGTTCACTTTATAAATAGTGTTTTACATACATCGGCTCGCAGGCCGGCCACACATGAAATATATAAATAAAACTATTCTACGGCCTTCTAGGGCCAGCACAGCAACATGGGCTCCAGCCCGCTATTTGGCGCTCGGCTCCGCAGCACCTGCAAGCACATACCACCGCACGGTGGCAAATAAAGCAACGGTCAGCTAAAAGCCGACCAAATTATAACGACCCCGCCCGTTACTCGGGACGGCGGTGCTCTTTCCCTGCAAAACATTAGCCAACAATATATATATAGCGCAATTATAATTCGCCACAGGTGTAGGCTCGCACGGCCAAACACCCCGTGCACTCAGGGCACATTCATGGTGGACCCTGACCCATCAGTGCATCCACCACCACCCCCAGGATGGCAACAACATGTGAGCATTTAGCCTTTCTGACCACCGCCTAAGGCTCCAACTATGCCAACGGCCAGTCCCCGTCTTCGGGTCTCTCGCACCGAACCACATAGCCTAGGTCCAATTCCACTTGCCCGTTGCTCATGCCGCATGTCCAATTTAAGGAACTTTGCGCGGGCCAAGCTTCTCTCGGATCCCAAATTTTCCAAAACAATCTCATAACCCAGTTATGATCAAGGCCGGTTCCCAGACCGCCAAGTTAGCAGAACACGTTTCCGCTCAATTTTCCGGGTGCGCCTTGAAGCTAACCTCCAAGGATCCCTGCTGCAATCTACCGCGTAGAAACCCGAAAAATCCAAAGCACGGAGTCTTCTCCGGCAAAACCACATCAAATGCAACATCACCGATCCAGACTAAACACGTCCGGGTAGGCTTCACACACAATGCCTATGCCCGTACTTATGATTCCGGGCTCTACATGCAACACAAGGGGGACTATTCCCATCAACCCCAAGGAATACCACGCACTCACCGCATACTCGCAGGAGCGGGATTCCCTATGCAGAAAGAAAGAGCTTCAAGCGCTCGAGTTGAGAATCGTTACCCTTGTAGTCCGTTTTGGCGCCATGGAAAAACTACGCGGTTAGAACTCTTCGCAATGACCTTCCCTCCACGGATCCGCTCTCCGATTTCGAAACGGTGCTCCGATGCTCCGCCGGTGGCCGGAAACCTCCTTCCTCTTCCTCTTCTCTCTCACTTTGGAAGGGGAGAACTTTGGAGAGAAAATGAGGGAATAACTCCCTATTCCCGGCCTTAACAGAGCAGGAACTAATCTGGGCCATCGGATCCTAATTAAAGAAAATGAACGGCTCGGATCTGCACAAAATTCCCCAGAACTGGGCCGCACACGGCTTGGCACACGGCCGTGTCCATGGCCGTGTGCCTCGATCCAGGCACGATCGTCGAACTGAGAAACGCACACGGGTCAAGACACGCCCGTGTCTGACCTGACATGCCCGTGTCGGGTTCCTCGACACGCCCGTGTTCGTGGGCGTGTCACGCATAACCGCCACGGCAACGGACACGACCCATCAGGACACGGGTAGGGACACGGGTTTGCACACGCCCGTGTCGGATGACACGCCCGTGTCGGATGACACGCCCGTGTCATCCGGCCGTGTTTCTGGCCGTGTCCTTCTCGGGTTGAAAACGGCAAAAAAATCACCAGCCAGACACGGCCTTGGACACGCCCGTGTCCTAGGCCGTGTACCCCTACAGGCACCAAAAACTCTTTTTTCGCGACCGACTCGCACACAACTTTCGGGGCGTTACACATTGTGTTAGCATACTTATTCTGTGATGAAATATCTTTTATGTTTTGTTTTTAGTATTTACCATATCATATAATGCTGTTATACATCATATTGTGTATTTGTTATGTATGGTGTGTATCATTGACTAAGGGTTATGACTTCTCCAAATAGGGGGAGATTGTTGGGTACATTGGAAAATGTGTACCAAATTTGAAGAAGCCTCACCCTACTCAATGATATACATCAAGGTGTATTTGATGTGTTTTGAGTTTATATGTGCAGGTTAAGTAATTGCACGAAATGCAGAAAAATTTCTAAGTCCATATGTCGACACCTAGAGAAGCAGTGTCGACACTTATGAAGGCTTGTGTCGACACTAAAGAAAAGCTGTGTCGACACTTGGAGTAAATTGTGTCGACACCAGGAAATGCAGAGTCGACACCAAAAGAAATGTGTCGACACATACAGGCTGTGTCGACACACTGTGAAGAATTGTCGACAAAATTGTGTCGACACTTAGAGGCAGTGTTGACACCCAGAGAAGCTTAGTCGACATCAAATGTGTCGATACCAAGAGGCAGTGTCGACACACAGAAGTATTTGTCAACATCAACTGTATCGACACACAGGACTTGTGTCGACACACAACAAAGCTTCAACAAAGTAAAAGTAAAGAAGTACTTGTGTCGGCACAAAGGAGATGTGTCGACACTCAACAAGTATCAACAAAGTTAAAGAAACAGAAGTACTTGTGTCGACACAAAGGAGATGTGTCGACACACAGCAGAATTCAACTAAGTGTTAAAGAAGAAGTATTTGTGTCGACACACAGAATCAGTGTCGACATATTCAACAGAAGGCTTGTGTCGTCACACAGAATCAGTGTCGACACATTCTGAAGAAGTAGTGTCGAGAAGCTGTTACAACAACAAAAGAAGTTGTGTCGACACCACCAAGGTATGTGTCGACACTTAGTCCACTTGTGTCGACACTTAGTATATTTGTGTCGACACGTAATGAAGATCAGTCTCGACACTTTCAGAGAGAAACAATGATTTCAAGAAGTGACTGGATGACTTGACAGCTGCCATTTCAACCGGTTTACTACAACTGTCAAAGCTGTCAGAAGGTTGTTAGAAACCGGATCAGCCGGTTACCATGGAGGAAGACTATATAAAGGCTTTCTCCTTCAACAGAAAGGGATGATCAATCATTGAAGAATACAGATTCTGAGCAATACAGATAGAAGTAATTATACAGAAGATTTTCGACAGAAGATCTAGAAGAAGTTGGAGAGAGAGAGCTCCAACTAAGAAGAGCAGTTGCTGAACCAGGCTGCAAAGAAAGATTCAGATTGAGATCTGAATCTTAAGTAAGAAGCTGATTGAAGATCAACTTCATAGGAGATTCAATCCTACTGAGTTCAGATTCAAGAAGCTTTGAAGAAAGCTAAGAAAGCTTGATCTCTGCCAAGTTCTTCCAAGAACAGTTCAAGAAGCCATTCAACCCATCTCTCTCTTTCAGGGTAGTGGTCATAAACTTTGTTTAATCAAATTTATGTAAGATCTATTATAGATCTAAGCTGTAAGCCTATTTTATAAAGGCTGAGTGTAAGAGATATAGATCTCTGAGTGTAGGTCTTGTTGAAGACTGAGTGGTAGGGCTTTGTGCCTGAGTTGTAGGAGACTGTGTTCTCTGAGTGTAGGCCTTGGTGAAGGCTGAGGTAGGGCAGTTTGCCTGAGTTGTAGGAGTGGGGACACTCTGAGTTGTAGGAATCTGTTTGGGGTTCTGAGCTGTAAGATCTGAGGATCTGAGGTGAGGTGCAAAAGTTAGGCCGAATCTAGTACACTGCTAGATAGGCGAAAGGGGAAAGTGAATGTACCCAGATCTTGGGGAACCACTATAAATACTGTGTGCACTCTGTGAATGTTTGTTTCTGTGATTGCTGTGCTGATAGCTGTAGTATTTGCAATTATTGCTTAGATTACAGAACAAATTTTCTGCCTTTAAAGTAAAAGAAAAATTACACCTATTCACCCCCCCTCTAGGTGGTTAGGCACTAATTCTTTCAACTGCCTGTGACACGGGCTTGTCACAGGCCGTGTCATACAAAATTTAACCTTTTGTGACAAAATCATGGCTGTACATTTTCTCAGCTGGGATCTAATGGCTCAGGTCTCTCCCTACTTCCTTAAGGCCGAAAAATGAGATGGGAATTCTCATTTGATTTGGGCCATCCTCTTTCTACAAATCTAGAGAGAGGAAGAAGAAGGAGGAGGAGGAGGAGAGCCGACCACCGGAAGAGCTGCGGAGTTCCGTTTTGAGATCCGAGGTTAGCGTTGTGGAGGCAAAGCTGCTGCGGTCCTTTCCAGCCAGCTGAAAGTCCATGGCTCTGAAGCGATCTTCAAGGGTATTGATCTTTCTTCCTAACCATGTGAACACTTCCTTTTTGGCATGTTTATAGGATTCCACCAACAGAGGGTGGCTTGGTAAGGGATTCCCTTGGATTGATTCGTGGAATCCCTAATGATTTGGCATATAGATCCAGAAATGGAATACGGAATAGGCATGTTGTGTGAAGCCCATCTAGACAGGTTGGTCTGGATTGGTGATGCTGCATATACGCACCAGAGAAGACTCCGTGATTAAACGTGGAGTTTTAGGAGTCAATGGGTTGACATCTGAAGGGCATTAGCAGGAAGTACTGGAGTGGTAGTCCAGGAAAATACCCTTGTGATGTTTGGGATATTGAATGGGTGGTGTCTGTGAAGGGTAGTAACAGCAAGTACTGGTGTGCCCAGGAAAACACCCATGCTTTATGCCAAACAGGTAAGGTGAAACCAACCCACGCCTTTTTTAGCCGTGAGTACGCTGTACTCGGTGATGGTAAGGCGACTTGAGCAACGGGGTGTGGATGATCCGACCTGCGTTATGTCTATCCGACGTGAGACTTGAAAGTGCGGTCTATTGGAGCGCATAGCGAGAGTCTTAGGCCTGCGCGCCACGACACCATGGGGGGCTACGGTGTAACGCCCCAACTCGTCACATGGCATATAACGGTGGGTCCGGCCGGGGCCCCACGCCATAGGTCACAGACAAGTGACGGAATTACTTGTGGTGATCACATTCTATTCATGTCCGTAACCCAATTCATTCTAGCGCAACATATTTAAGGTGCATGATCTCAACTCCAGGAATGTCCACTAATACATAAATTTCACATTTATATATCCAAAACCAGGAATGTATACAACCCACACACACATGGCCTTACGGCATTATAGGTTTCTCTTTTTACACATATACAGGTTCATACATTGGCACGCAGGCCGACCACACATGAAATCCAACCACGATGCACTTGGCCTTCAAGGGCCTTAGCAGCAAGCTTTCAATCCGCTCAGTTCATTTCAAGCCGCAGCACCTGCAAGTAGACATCCACCAAAGAGAGGCAAACAAAGTAACGGTCAGCTACAGCTGACCAATTATAACGACCCTACCCCATGCCCGGGGCAGCGGTTCCTTCCCTGTATGCATTTGCACGTATTATAGCTAACAATAACAATCACACACAGCAAATCACAAACGCCGACCACAGCCAGACACTTCGTGCACTCATGGCACCTTACGGTGTACCGGAAACCCGTGGTAACACCACGAATCACACGGTAATTAACTTGTTGGCTGGCCGGTCCTAGTCACCCCAACACGCATGATGGTTGCATTCCGCCCAAAACCAAGCAGAGGTACGTACCACATGGCAAACATGAGCATTCATCCAACAGATCGACCCGCTTTTATTTCGGTGTAGCAAGTCGGTATATCGGACGCTCCCGAACACTGCCACCAATCGATCTCTCCATCATGCCCAGGTATAGGTTAGCCTTACACGTGCTCACATCGTCACTGGAGCACCGTGACGCGGGTCGGCCGTGTCACAACCCACATTTCCCCAACGAGTACATCGTATCATACTAAGAGTAACTACATGTTATGATGCTACGTCGTGCAGGGGATAACTGCACACGCTCAGGCAAACCCTTGACGCTTACTTTATTAGTTGAAATCCATCAGTTAAATGCAAGAAAAACCATTTAGTTTGATGGCCGTATCCCTCGGCCTTATGGATCAAAACGTGTGTTTGTACGCGGCGGAAAATACTTTAGTTTACTTATGATGATCTCCTATATGCATTCTAGATTTATAATAATATAAGAAATCATCCTTTTTACGTTGTTTGGAAAATATTTGTTTAGGTGACCAAATCATGTTATGAATGCTATACAATAATAGATTTTGTTTAGCGTAAAAATACCTAATGCAACCTAGCATAAAACAGTCCCAAGAGCAAGTAGAGATCATCCCAATGATTCAGAATATCATTCTAGCATTCATATGTAGCAAGTAAAGAAAGCCACCAATGGGCTCCAACAGGCTGACACGAACCCATTGGGGCGTATGTATGTCTGTACAACAAAGTAAAGAACTACCTCGCTAAGTAAGCTCGGCTAGCTCCAAAAAACTCTACCCAAGCACTAGCCGCTCAACCGGCTACAACCTGCACCTGAGGCATTCAAGAAAGAACTCCTCAACAATCATCAAAGCTACAAAATAGATCATGAAGTTCATAAAAATATGACGAAGGGGCTTACCGACCCCGTAGCAATTTGTCATATAAACGAGTGAAAAGAACAGGGTGGAAAACAAGTGTCAAACACTGCCAACCCAAAGTGTAAAACGCACCAAGTGCGTGAAATTCTCATCAAGTCCTGCTCAACCCGCAGGAGCAAAAAGGCAACACATATATACCCATTCCATCATCTTGATAACAAGAAACAATTATATGAGTGAAACATAAGCAGCAGTTAAGTTCGATTCCGCAAGTGTCTTTCGGTGGCGGCCCTAAAGTGGAACGCACCAATAAAAGTCAGCCCAAATCGGGGCCAAAACGGTGCTCTACACCACAAAACAAAACCCGGTGGCCACTAATGCTGAAACCACACCACCCCTTACCGAATCCTCACACAAACGCTGCTGTCATGGTTCACAATTCGCCTCGCAAAACTCACCATAACCCAAGTAAAACACGTTTCATTTCATCGTCCTCACTCTTGACTACAAATTGCCCACGTTATGTCAAACTTGATAGAATTTGGATCTTGGATCTCTACTTCACCATAAGCGAACCCCACAAGTAACAACATCGATTAAATCCCATAATCTTGCGAATCAGATGAACAAACTAATAGAGAAACTACAAGGTAAAACAATAGGTGAACAATAGCCAAAAGGTGAGATTCAAGACAAGATGAACAAAGCTAATAAGATTATTCATGGATGCAATTTAATCAAGAAGGGTAAAGCTAACAAACTTGAAAGGGGAAACTAGCTATACTTGTAAGAATCAAAGAACAAAAGCAAGATTAGCAAGGGTGGAGAACACCGCTTGCCTGAACCGATACAACACCGCGACGGCTGCTCCTCTCTTTCCTTCCCTTGTCTTAGCTTTGCTCCCTTGATTTCCTTTTGAAATGAGGAAGAAGATGAAGAAGAGGGTGGAGAGAGATGAAGTGAGGAGAAAATAAACTCTCTTCTCGGCTTTATTCTTCCAGGACAGAGCTGGACGGCTTGATCCAGAATCAGAAAAACGAACGGCCCAAACAAAACTGAAAAAGTCGATTTTCGGCCCTGTCACGCCCTGTGACACGCCCGTGTCACAGGTAGTGTACCTTAAGCGGCGCAGAATCCGACAATTTCAAATTTATCTACAAGGTACACGGCCGGGTACACGCCCGTGACGGGTCGGTCACGCCCATGACCTAGGGCGTGTAACCCGTGTCTCGACATCTCATCGACCAAAAGTGTCGACACATCGACAAAGCTGGACACGCCCTGTGACACGCCCGTTTCACAGGCCGTGTCCCCTCACTCGACACCTGACACTCGAGACTCGACACTCGACACTCGACACTCGACACTCGACACTCGACAAAACGGGATACGGCCCGTGACAGGCCCGTGGCACGGGGCGTGTACCCCATTCGTCGAGCTCAACTCGATGCAAGAAAATTCGTCGAGTCAAGGAGGTCACGCCCCAGGTCACGCCCTGACACGCCCGTGTCAGGGGGCGTGTTCCTCCGGCAACTTCGTCTAACGAAGTTCGACGACCACAAAGCCAAACCGCATCCCGAGCTGGACACGCCCTGGGACACACCCGTGTCCCAGGTCGTGTCACTCAAACAAATGACCATTTTTCACTGTTTTGAAAAGTGTTTCTTTCTCGTCCTAGACCATATTTTTCTTAAGGACTTTTTACCCTTTTTTCTATACAATCAACCCGTTTTTAGCAACATTACCCGGGCTCGAAAAGTGCAAACATTCCCTAAGAGGCCTCACCGAGTCCCAAAATTGGACTCTGGCTTGCTGGGGAATCATGCAACTAGACTACCAAAACAGCCACTCGAAAGCCCACGTGAAAACCACGCTCGAACAACGGTCAGAGCCAGCGTAACACCCATCAAGCGTATGCAACCACTCAACGAAAAAAATCCGGGGCGTTACAATCACTCCCCCTAACAAAAAGTTTCGCCTCGAAACTTTTCAATACTTCGTATATCACATAAAGAAGGAATCAAACAAAAACATCAAGTCACATACCAGCTTATTTACGAGAACAAATGAGGGTGAGCCGCCCTCATCGTTGACTCGAGCTCCCACGTCGCGCTTTCCACATTCTGATTTTTCCATAGCACCTTGACCATAGGAATCTTCTTTTTCCGCAACACGCGTTCTTGGGAGTCCAAAATACGTATGAGCATCTCTACATACGAAAGGTTCGGTGCCAACTGCGGCACAATATCCAAAACTTGCTTCTTATTCCGCACACACTTGCGAAGTTGGCTGACATGAAACACGTCGTGAACACCAGGAAAGTTCACGGGTAACTCGACTTTGTAAGCGGATGCACCAACCCGCGCAAGAATCTTGAAGGGACCCACAAATCTTGGGTCTAATTTGCGCTCTTTTCCAAACCATTTAATTCCAACCATTGGGGAGACTTTTAGAAAAACGAAATCCCCCACAACAAACTCTAACTCCGACCTTTGCCGGTTGGCGTACTTTTCATATCGCTCTTGGGCGATCCGGAGCTTCTCCCGAATAAGTCGTACGGCAACTTCCATGTCCTCGAGCGCCTCTGGGCCCAACAAAGGCCGCTCGCCAACCTCAGCCAAAAATAGGGGAGTCCGACATCGTCGCCCATATAAAGCTTCAAACAGAGCCATTTGCAAGCTTTCTTGATAGCTGTTATTATATGCGAATTTCATAAGTCGCAAACGTTCATCCCATGCTTCGCCATACTCAAGAATGTAGCATCGAATCATATCTTCCATGATTTGGTTTACTCGTTCCGTTTGGCCATTCGTCTGAGGGTGGTAAGCAGTGGAATACCTCAAATCAGTCCCCAAACCCTCTTGTAGACTCTTCCAGAAACGAGACGTAAATCAGGAATCCCGTTCTGAAATGATATTGACTGGCACACCATGCAGTCGGATGATCTCGTTCAAATATAGCTCCGCTATTGTCTTCATCGGGTAGTTGATCTTAAATGGTATGAAGTGAGCACACTTGGTCAACCTATCCACGATCACCCATACGGAGTCATGTCCTCGTGGAGATCTTGGTAAGCCTGTAATAAAATCCATTGAAATGCTTTCCCACTTCCATGTTGGAATCTCCAATGGCGTTAACTTGCCACCAGGCCTCCCATGATCAGCTTTCACCCGCTTGCAGGTATGACATTCAGATACAAATTGCGCTATATCTCTTTTCATTCCATACCACCAGACATTTTGTTTCAAATCACGGTACATTTTAGTTGAGCCTGGATGGTAGGCCATACTTGAGCCATGTGCTTCCCTACACACCATATCACGAATGTCTCCAACTGCGGGGATACAAAATCGACCGCGATATTTTAACGTGCATGCGCCATCAATAGCAAACTCTGGTAATTCACCTTTTTCAGTCCGAAGAAATAAATGTAAAAGATCAGGATCCTCCTTTTGATGTTGTCTTGCAAGCACCATACATGAAGGTTCTTCTACTGCCGAAAGATTAAATAATTTACCTGTCTTCCGACTCAAAGCATCGGACACAACATTAGCTCTTCCGGGATGATACTGAATCTCCACATCATAATCAGCTACATATTCAAGCCATCGCCGTTGGCGCAGATTAAGTTCCTTTTGCGTGAAGACGTACTTCAAACTTTTATGATCCGTAAAGATTTTACACTGCGCGCCGTAAAGTAAGTGTCTCCACAACTTCAATGCAAATATTACCGCTGCGAACTCCAAATCATGCGTCGGGTAGTTCTTTTCATGACTTTTCAACTGCCGAGACCCATACGGAATCACCTTTTTGTCTTGCATTAAAACACATCCAAGTCCAACGTGCGACGCATCCACAAAAACCTCATAATCTATCCCTTCTGTTTGTAATATCAACACAGGAGCGGTACATAACCTGTTCTTGAGTTCAAGGAATGATGCCTCACACTTGTCATTCGAATCAAACGCCACATTATTCTGGGTTAAGCGAGTCAAAGATGCAGCCAACGTAGCAAAACCTTCTATGAATCTGCGATAATAGCCGGTCAATCCCAAGAAGCTCCGAATCTCCTTGGGTGTCTCCGGTCTCCTCCACTCCATGACTGCATCAATCTTTTCGGAATCCACTGAAATTCCATGTTGATTAATAACATGACCCAGGAATGTAACCTGAGGCAACCAAAACTCGCATTTGCTTAAATTGTCGAACAACTTTTGGTCTGGCAAAGTGGCCAATACCAATCGCAGATGCTGTTCATGCTCCTCAGCACTGCGGGAGTAGACGAGAACGTCGTCAATAAAAACCACCACAAACCTATCCAAATAGTCCTTGAACACCCTGTTCATCATATCCATGAAGGCTGATGGTGCGTTGGTCAAACCAAACGACATCACAAGAAATTCAAAATGGCCATGTCTCGATCGAAACACAGTCCGCGGAATATCAGACTCCCGAACCTTTAGCTGATGATAGCCCGAGCGGAGATCAATCTTCGAAAATACTGAACTGCCATGCAGTTGATCAAACAAATCGTCAATTCTTGGCAGTAAGTACTTGTTCTTAATCGTCACCTTGTTCAATTCCCGGTAATCGATGCAAAGCCGCATCGACCCATCTTTCTTCTTCACAAATAACACCGGTGCACCCCAAGGTGATGCACTTGGCCTAATAAACCGCTTTGCCAATAAGTCATCCAGCTGGGTACGCAATTCTGCAAGCTCACGCGGGGCCATTCTGTATGGCGCTTTCGCAATAGGCCGCGTACCCGGCTCCAAATCAATGACAAACTCGACATCACGATCAGGTAGAAGACCAGGAAGATCAGTAGGAAAAACATCTGGAAATTCACGCACAACAGGAATCTCCTCCAAATGCGGCAAAACAACACTAGTCCCCACAACTGAGACTAGACAAGCAAAACAGTCGGAAACAAACAACGTCCGAACACATACCACCGAAATCCCTGGAGAATCCTGACATGAATCACTATAAACACTTCCCGGCTGCCCATTGTCCTTGATAAAATCCAAGCGCTTTCCTTTGAACTGGATGACGGCGTCATAGCGGGATAACCAGTCCATGCCCAAGATAACGTCAAAATCTTCCAACTCGATCACTTTGAAATCAGCCTTCGCTAAGAAATCCCCCAACAAAATGGGACAATCAAGAAGACCCCAGTCTGCAACCACAGAAGCACCGGAAGGAAACCTCACCAAAAAGGTATTCCCCACTCAATCTGGTGTCAAATGATACCGATCCAGACAGGTTCGAGCCACAAATGAATGGGTCGCGCCAGAATCGAAGAGAACACACGCCCAACGGTTCTTTACCTTAAAGTTCCCTAAGATAACCTGAGGTGACATCTGAGCTTCCTCTGAAGAGATCACATTTAATTTCCCCTTTCCTTTGTCCAAACGCGGAGGCGGAGGCAAAGCCTGGAGTGGCAGTGGTTGCAGCACGGGCTGGTTTTGTGGGCACCTTGCCTTGTCAAAGCCTCATTACTTTGTCGTAGGCTATCCATCAGTGCATTGTTTTGCGCGCCCGAAGACCCGCCCTCAGATTGGGGAGTCTGCCTTGTCACTGGACGCTTCGACATCCTATAAACCATTTCACACGAAATCAAACTCAAACCCAACAATCAACACATAACGATGTTGTACAGACAAGACATATATAAATATGAGCATCAACTGCTAACTTGCTCTGGGAGTTTGAGAATTATGTTATGCCTAGCCTAAGATGACTCACCGTCATCCCACTAACTGGTGCCTAAACTATGAATGCATGAATTTCTTTGACCCAAAACCATAAGTGTACAGGTGTCATCATGTAACTCTTTAGCTTGGCACGTTGTGCTCATGCAATGTTATGTTATGCATGTTGTGCTATGCATTCTAGAAAAGGCCTTAATGCATGCCATGTGTGGTCGTACGCATCACAATGCTATGCATCCCATACTACATGCAACGAATAAAAGAAAACGTGCTAGTCGCATCCATGTGGTGAGGTTATGCATCCCATACTACATAACTCTCACATGTTGCCCCTATGGTGGATCCATATACAACCACATATTATGCATCCCATACTACATAATATGCCCCGTATACTTCTGTTCATGCCATGAGTGTTGTGTTCGTGCTTCGGCCAAGACGTACTGATGGCACCTCGGTGTGTGTATGAGATGATGATGATTAATAATGTTTACTAAACGGAAAGTTTGCCCGACCAATTGTCAAGCAAACCTCGCCTCTGATACCAAATGTCACAACCCGCATTTCCCCAACGAGTACATCGTATCAGAGTAAGAGGAACTACGTGTTATGATGCCACGTCGTGGAGGGGATAACTGCACACGCTTAGGCAAACCCTTGACGCTTACTTTATTAGTTGAAATCCATCAGTTAAATGCAAGAAAAACCATTTAGTTTGATGGCCGTATCCCTCGGCCTTATGAATCAAAACGTGTGTTTGTACGCGGCGGAAAATACTTTAGTTTACTTATGACGATCTCCTATATGCATTCTAGATTTATAATAATATAAGAAATCATCATTTTTACGTTATTTGGAAAATACTTGTTTAGGTGACCAAATCATGTTATGAATGCTATACAATAATAGGTTTTGTTTAGCGTAAAAATACCTAATGCAACCTATCATAAAACAGTCCCAAGAGAAAGTAGAGATCATCCCAATGATTCAGAATAGCAGTATAGCATTCATATGTAGCAAGTAAAGAAAGCCACCAATGAGCGCTAACAAGCTGACACGAACCCATTTGGGCATATGTATGTCTGTATAACAAATTAAAGAACTACCTCGCTAAGTAAGCTCGGCTAGCTCCAAAGAAACTCTACCCAAGCACTAGCCGCTCAACCGGCTATAACCTGCACCTGAGGCATTCAAGAAAGAACATCTCAGCAATCATCAAAGCTACAAAATAGAGCATGAAGTTCATAAAAATATGACGAAGGGGCTTACCGACCCCTTAGCAATTTGTCATATAAACGAGTGAAAAGAACATGGTGGAAAACAAGTGTCAAACACTGCCAACCCAAAGTGTAAAACGCACCAAGTGCGTGAAATTCTCATCAAGTCCTGCTCAACCCGCAGGAGCAAAAAGGCAACACATATATACCCATTCCATCATCTTGATAACAAGAAACAATTATACGAGTGAAACATAAGCAGCAGTTAAGTTCGATTCCGCAAGGTTCTTTCGGTGGCGGCCCTAAAGTGGAACGCACCAATAAAAGCCAGCCCAAATCGGGGCAAAACGGTGCTCTACACCACAAAACAAAACCCGGTGGCCACCAAGGCTGAAACCACACCACCCCTTACCGAATCCTCACACAAATGCTGTTGCCATGGTTCACAATTCGCCTCGCAAAACTCACCATAACCCAAGCTAAATACGTTTCATTTCATCGTCCTCACTCATGACTACAAATTGCCCACGTTATGTCAAACTTGATAGAATTTGGATCTTGGATCTCTACTTCACCATAAGCGAACCCCACAAGTAACAACATCGATTAAATCCAACAAGCTTGCGAATCAGATGAACAAACTAATAAAGAAACTACAAGGTAAAACAATAGGTGAACAATAGCCAAAAGGTGAGATTCAAGACAAGATGAACAAAGCTAATAAGATTATTCATGGATGCAATTTAATCAAGAAGGGTAAAGCTAACAAACTTGAAAGGGGAAACTAGCTATACTTGCAAGAATCAAAGAACAAAAGCAAGATTAGCAAGGGTGGAGAACACCGCTTGCCTGAACCGATAAAACACCGCGACGGCTGCTCCTCTCTTTCCTTCCCTTTTCTTAGCTTTGCTCCCTTGATTTCCTTTTGAAATGAGGAAGAAGATGAAGAAGAGGGTGGAGAGAGATGAAGTGAGGAGAAAATAAACTCTCTTCTCGGCTTTATTCTTCCAGGACAGAGCTGGATGGTTTGATCCAGAATCAGAAAAAAGAACGGCCCAAAAAAACTGAAAAAGTCGATTTTCGGCCCTGTCACGCCCTGGGACACGCACGTGTCACAGGGCGTGTACCTTAAGTGGCGCGGAATCCGACAATTTCAAATTTATATACAAGGTACACGGCCAGGTACATGCCCGTGACGGGTCGGTCACGCCCGTGACCTAGGGCGTGTAACCCGTGTCTCGACATCTCGTCGACCAAAAGTGTCGACACTTCGACAAAGCTGGACATGCCCTGTGACACGCCGGTGTCACAGGCCGTGTCCCCTCACTCGACACCCGACACTCGACAATCGACACTCAACACTCGACACTCGACACTCGACATAGCAGGATACGGCCCGTGACACGCCCGTGGCACGGGGCGTGTACCCCATTCGTCGAGCTCAACTCGACTCAAGAAAATTCGTCGAGTCAAGGAGGTCACGCCCTGGGTCACGCCCCGACATGCCCGTGTCGGGCAGCGTGTTCCTCCCGCAACTTTGTCGAACGAAGTTCGACGACCACAAAGCAAAACCGCATCCCGAGCTGGACACGCCCGTGTCCCAGGCCGTGTCACTCAAACAAATGACCATTTTTCACTGTTTTGAAAAGTGTTTCTTTCTCGTCCTAGACCATATTTTCCTTAAGGACTTTTTACCCTTTTTTATATACAATCAAGCCATTTTGAGCAACATTACCCGGGCTCGAAAAGTGCAAACATTCCCTAAGAGGCCTCACCGAGTCCCAAAATTGGACTCCGGCTTGCTGGGGAATCGTGCAACTAGACTACCAAAACAGCCACTCGAAAGCCCGCGTGAAAACCACGCTCGAACAACGGTCAGAGCCAGCGTAACGCCCATCAACCGTATACAACCACTCAACGAAAAAAATCCGGGGCGTTACAGTCCGTCCCTTCCTTGGTAGCTGCAGCTTCCCGATCTCACAGAGCAAACCACAAGGAGCTTCGTAAAGCATCCAAGATCATATCCATAGCTAGCCCACGCATGAGCATACCATCCACACATAGCATTCAATCATCTAAGACACAAAGCACATAACATCTTTGCAAATCCACAGAGTCTTCTCTGGTTTACCCATGATCATCACCAATCCAGACTAACGGTCCAGATGGGCTTCACACAGCATGCCTATGTCGTACTCCATAATTCCGGCTCTAGATGCAGACTCAACAGAGGAATCACTTCCGCAAATCCACCTTTTGGTGGAGGATTCCATGCATATGCATAAAGAAAGGACTTCGATGTCCAAGAAGGAGATCGTTACCTTGAAGATCGCTTCGGCGCCATGAAGTCGCCGGATGGCAGTCACCGCCTCGGCTTAGCCTTCACGAATCCGCTCTCGGATCTTCGTTCCGCACTCCACAGCTCCTCCAACAGCTTGTTTCTCTTCCTCCTTCCTTCCCTTGCACTCCCCTCTTCTTGCTCTCTCTTGAAATGAGAAGAAGAAGAAGATAATGAAGAGGAAGGGTTAAATCCCCCTTTTTCCCCGGCCTTAACAAAACATGGACAAAGCTTATCCATTGGATCCAGAAAGAGGGAATCAAATGACTCAGAATTGTCCAGAAAAGCATGAACACGGCCTGACACGACCTGTGACACGCCCGTATCACAGGCCGTGTCACTTAAAGCGGCAGTAAACTGACTTAAAGCCAACCAGTACACGGCCGTGGGACACGCCCGTGTCACTGGCCGTGTCCCCTGACATGCCTTCAGACACGCCTGTGTCTGTGGCCGTGTTCATCAGGCTGCACAACCTCAAAATTACCCGAGACTCACACGGCCCTGGGACACGTCCGTTTTCCAAGCCGTGTGCACTTGGACATACACGTGTCCTGCAAACACGCCCTGGCTCAAAACGTCGGGCTGAGTTCATCGACCTCATTGACACGCCCTGTGACACGCCCGTGTCACAGGCTGTGTCCTCCACACTCGACACTTGACGATCGTCGAGCAAAATTCGTCGACCGCACGACCGCTGACACAACCCAAGCACGACATGCCCTGGGACACGCCCGTGTCCCAGGCCGTGCCACCCATGCCTGAACCCAAATTGACCCAAATTGATTTTAGGGTGTGACATACGGGCCAATCCCGGGTCATTAAGACCAAAATCTCTGGTTGCACGCCATGGAGTAAATGCTCAACTTTTACCGTTGGGTTTCGGCCCTAATACGGTGGTGGAACCCTGGTTCACCGGTACACCAAGAATGTGCCCTGAGTGCACGAATCGTCGGGCCGCGTGGCTGACGATTGTGATGGAATGTTTCTGCATGAGTGCAAAATATGTGATGAATATATATATATATATATATACACATATGAATTGCTATGCTTGCAAGGAAGGAATGCCACTGCCCCGAAAAAGGGGTAGGGTCGTTATAATTTGGTCAGCTGAATGCTGACCGTTGCCATGTTTGTCACCATTGGGTGGACTGTCCTTGTGCAGGGGCTGGAGAACCAAGCGGTACACATAAAGGTTGAAGTCCCTACTATTATTGCTGCTGCTGATAGCCCTTGAAGGCTAATCTTAAAATGCTGTGTTTTGTTATATGTGGCCAGCCTGCGCTCCAAGGTTTTGGAGCCACTGTTGTAAAAGGACTTGTAAGGCCATAAGGCCAAATGACTTTGTATTTGGTGAATATTCCTGTTTATATCTATTAATGTGGATATTTGTATGGTGGACATTTATGTTTAGAGTTCAATTTCGTGTTATAAGCTTCCGCTAGACTGTTATGAGTTAGGATGCGCAACTCTAGTATCACTCCGTGACTTTGCCGTCTGTTTTGTTTTATATGTTGTGGGGCCCCGACCGGACCTTCTATTATATACTATATGAACGGATGGAGTCGTTACACTAAAACATATCAAAGATACCTGATAGATCCTCAAGATCACATGGAAGCAGTCAGCACAGGTATTCCAACAGTAACAGACAGCAGCTACAACAACAACAACCAGACATTCAACAACAAGCTTCTGAAATTTAAAAAGCAGAATGTCCAAAAAGTCCTGCATCACTACCTATTCCATTTGTATATCCTGAAACAGAAAATACTGCAAGAATGGCCAGATTCCAAGAGCTTGTTGGATTATCAATGATTAATAAAGCTAAAGCTGAAGGGAAAGATCGTTCTCAATACTCAACAATGTCATCATACAAAAAGGAAGAATTGAAAAGGTATGATAAGGCTAACAAATTTTTCAATGTTGATGTTTACATGTATCTGCATCCAGAGGTTGTTGATAGTTAAAACTCCAAAAATTATTATGAAACGCGGCGCCCCGGGCGGTTTTATTTAAGTTGAGCGGAAGTGGTTTTATTATTTAGAAAACGGGGCGCACGTATTAATTTATTTGGATATAAAACGGGTTAGATCGAGTTTTAACGAAAGGAGGCAAGTGCACCTATCGTGAGTAGTACAAGATATTCCGGGTGGAATATCGAGGTCGTATTATTCTCGGGGTCGGTTCGATTATTTCTACTCTTCCCTAGAGGGGACTATTATTTTACCGATAATTATCTTGTCGGGATATTTTATATATAATAAAAAGGCAGAAAATGGCAGAAAGAAAATGAAAGCATGAAGGTGGTGCCGATGAAGAGCTTAGCTCGATGACACCGAAAAAACAATTGAACTAAAATAGACTTTAAATAGAAAGAGCTCCTAAATTTATAATTAATTAAGGCGGAGACTTGGCCGTGGAGGTTCCACTAGAATGAGCTCACCTAGCTATAGGGCTATCGCTCACCTGAACGCTAAGACTATTCGACCGAACGTTTGTCCGACGAAGGATTCCTCTTAACGCCCGCATTACGCTAAGAACCCCGCTATTGGGTGGGGAACCCAATCCGGTAGAGTTGGCGCGCCTCCTCTCTCGAGGGTTAGTGCGGAACTCTCTTTGCCAAGGGGTGATCTGTCCATACGCACGGCCTCTCGGCGAGCGTATGTAAAACGGAAATAGGGCCCACACATCGATATGTGGTCCTACGCGTCGTTAACCCCGGGCAAACCTTAAGTACTTTTAATTAATTAGAAAAATTTGACCTTTAATTATTTTAAGCTATTTTATCTGTCCCAATGCTCTTCGATACCGAGGGCTAAGAACGATTAGCCACTCATCGGAATGGGGACAACTTGCGAGGAAAGCAATAAAGAAAGCGATAAAGAAAGCAGGAGATGAAAGCAGTAAAATAAAGCAGTAAGGAAAGCAGAAAATTGCAAGTCCTACCCAAACGAGTAGGACTGAAGAAAGCTGTAAATTGCGAGTCCCGGCGCAAGCGCGTGGGCGGGAGAAAGAAAGCGAGTCCTACTCAAACGAGCAGGACAAAATAAATGCAACACACGCACACACTCGACATAAAGTAAAACACACACACACACTCTCTCGACATAAATGAAAACACACACACACAAATCCTACTCAAATGAGTAGGGAAAATTAAGACCTGCCATTTAACTCGAATGAGTAGGCGGAAATAAAGAAAATTACAAACTCACGCACTCTACAGAAAGTAAAATAAGCAAGTGTCATTTAACTCTTAACGAGTAGGCGGAAATAAATGCGCATACATAAAAATTGCAAAAAACTAAGTTACCGAAAAATTAAAACAACTGCATTTCTACCGCAAAAATGCGGTAGAAATGCATAAAAAGTGAAAATAAAAATAAACGGAGCAAAAGTTTTTGCAAATAAACGTAAAATGAAAATGCTCTAAAAATTAAAACGAATACATTTCTACCGCTAGAATGCGGTAGAAATGCATAAAAAGCGAACGAAAAAAATTAAAAGAGCAAAAGTTTAAAATGAAAAACTAAGTGCGTGAAAAATTAAAATAACTATATAATCATTCCTATAACTCCGTAAAACTGATTAAAAAGTGAAAATAAAATGAAAAGAACGAAAAAGTTTTACTTTCTAAAAAGAAAAATCTAAGTTAAAAGAAATAAAAATTACCTTGAAATCATTTTTACGGGTTTATAACAATGAAATAGAAAGCTATAAAAACCTAAGTTAACAAAACTAAGAAAAAAAATTATAATGTTATACTCATATACACACACACACGTATAAAGAAGAACGAAAAAAAACTAAGTTAAAACAAAGCATAAATAAGATTGCAAAGGGTGGGCACATAGATGAAGTCCAAAACATAGAAATGAGAAAAAAAAACTACATTTTTATTATGTCTAAAAACTATTACAAAGCTAGTACAAAAATAAAAAAGAGAGAAAGAGAAAACCCCATTCCATAGGTTGGAAATCCATCTACGCAGCACCTCCCCTTACAAAATGGTTCAAAAGAAGGAACAGGAACTCAAGCAGAACACTGGAATTTATAGACAAAAATTTACATGGGACACGCCCTTGGTCACGGGCGTGACATGGGGCGTGTCAGTACTATTTGAGAAGGCGGCCGGCGATGTGACGGGAAAGTGGACTTCGGGCTGGACACGTGTCGGTCTCGTTTTGGTCACGCCCCAGGTCACGGGCGTGACGGTAGGCGTGTCGAGGAGGTGGATCTGGGCGCGGTGCGTCAAAAAGTCGCCGCGCGGGTCTTGTCGGCAAGGCGCAGTGGTCACGCCCCAGGTCACAGGCGTGACTCTGGGCGTGTAGGCTGGTGTCGACACTCGACAAAAGTCGAGTGGAAAATGTCGAGTTGAAAACCGTCGAGTGGGAAGAGGTGTCACGCCCTAGGTCACGGGCGTGACGCTAGGCGTGTCGAGAAGGTCGACGATCGTTGAGCTGAAAACGGGACAGGGGACACGGGCTTGGGTCACGCCCCGTGTCGGGTGACACGGGCGTGACGCCGGGCATGTCAGGCTTTTCTTCTCGAAAATTGCATATTTCACGGTTTTTGAGCTGTCACGCCCTGGTCACGGGCGTGACCAATATGTCACGGGCGTGACCTGTCAATTTTTGGCAGATTTTTGATATTTTTTGAAAAATAAAATTAGTTAGTATAATATTTAGAATAAAAGGAGCAATTTATTGAATAAAAATAAGTAAAAATGACAAAAATAAATGAAAATAAGTAAATTAATGTACACAAAAATACGTATATTTATAATTCATCAAATACCCCCATACTTAAGCTTTTGTTATTCCAGAGCAAAAGTTGGAGATGAACTTATAAGGAATAAAAGAAATCCTAATTTAGCTACCGCTTGAATTAATTAAAAGGAAGATCAAAATAAACATCCGGGGTTAAAGAATTAAATCCTAATTTATGAAATGTTATGAATAGAGGAAGAGTTTCAAAAAGACTTCTAGATAAAATAAAATAGAAAGCAAAAATTTATTTTTGTTAGTTTAACAAAGATGGATTGGATTTATATAAAAAAAAACTTAAGCTTAAAAGACGTTAAAGGAAATAATGCAATTTAAAAGTTATGCTCTCAAAAAATTTTAAATTAATTCTAGAATCATTGAAATATGTTAAGTGGTTTGGTGGTTTATGAAGAAGGCTTGAATATAGAGGCGAGGTAATTTTTTCTCGAACCTCCAATTTTTTTTCTTTTTGGATAGTTAGGAAAACGAAATCTTATTTTCCTAACACATAATAAATTTTTTTTTCTTTCTTCATAAATAATAAATAACCCAATGTATATGTGTAGGAGTAATGAATTTTATCCTATTATTCCATAACATATAATCTTTTTAAATATTGGGTGCCTATGTTAACGGAATGAAATCTTATTTCCATTGACATAAGATCTTTTAAAGGATAGGGGTAAACATGTCAAGTAAGACATGAAAAAAATGGAAGTGGCTTTATTTTTTTCAAAAAGAAAACTAGATTTTAATAAAAAAGTTTTATGAGCAACCTTTTTAAAATTACGTTCCAATGTTTCTAAAAGTAAAGAGTAGAAATAATTGAAATCCATGAATGTTATTTTTTAACATAAAAAACAAGCTTCTATTTAAAAATTAGAAGTGGTGGTGAAAAAGAAGTTCCCTATTATAAGGAAAAGACATAAAAAATTCTTTAAAACTTATCCCCAGACAATTAAATCTATCGAACTTTAATTAATAAACGAATAGTAAGCAAAGAATAATTAGAATTCACATATAAATTAACTCGAAACTAGATTTTTGGAAAGCAAAAAGGGTTAAGAAATGGTATATTCGATTTATTTAAATAATTTAACAAAATATTTTTTTGGAATTTTTTAGAGTTTTTATCATTTTTTTGTGTTTTAATTATTATCTTTTTAGGATTTTTAGAGTTTATTCTCTTTTTTAGGATTTTTGGTTTTGCTATTTTTTTTTTGTTTTTAGTATTGTTTGATAAGTAATTTATAAGAATGAGAAGAGAAAAAAGTGTTATTTACAAAGAAGGTAGTGGGGAAAGAGAGATCTTTTTAAAAAAGGTACAAAGTAAAAAACTCGAATGCAGCCCGCGAACAGACTCTTATTTGAATGGTTGGTTCGATGAGTCGAACGTCGCGGGCAGGCAAGATGCGAGTTTTTATAAATAAGAAGAAGGGAGGAGATTTTTACAAAAAACTATTTACAAAGTAAAAAGATTTTGTTTTTTTTTGTGAATTTTTTGAGTTTTATGATTTTTTTTTGAAGTTTTATGAAAATAAAAACAAGGAAAAAAATTTATGTTTTATTTTTTTTGTAATGTTTTTCTATTTTTATGCATTTTTGTAAAGTGCAGAAATAAAAAAATACGAAAACACACCCATACTTAAACCCAACATTGTCCCCAATGTGGCAATCTAAGTATGCGGAACAGATAATATACAAAATAGAATAAGTACAAAAAGAAAAAGGGAGGTTAGGAGCTTCCCTTAGACGAGTGCGGGAGGCCCGGGTCGAAACCCTGCATTATTGTTAGAAGAAGAAGGAAAAATATAACGAAAAAAATAGAAAAGAGAACGTCGGCCAAAAGGTTGCGGGCGGTTGGGGGGGGGGCAAGTGCGTGAGTGACTCGGAAGGTAGCTAAGGCCTTAGCGACCATTACATGATAAAAATGTGATCCCCTAGCGCGCACAATAATGGAAGCGTGCCGAAGCAAAATGAAACGAAATAAAACAAATTAAAATAAAAGAAGTTAAATAAAACATATATACATTTATTAATATCAAATTATTATATTTTTTGGTGTTTTTAAGTAGATTGTTTATTTTTTTAGTTGATTTTTTTTAGGTAGGTTTTTAGTTTTTAGTTTTTTTTTATTATTGAAGTTTTTTTTTAGTTTTAAGTTTTTCTCGTTTCTTTTTAGGATGTTTTATGTTTTTTTGTTTTTTTTTTTCATTTTTTAAGGGCTTAGATTTTTTAGGTTTTTCGTTTTAGAGTTTTTAGATTTTTTTTTTAAAGTTTTATACTTTTTCAAGTTTTTAGAGTTTTTTGGTTTTTAAGTTAGTTTTTTTTATGTTTTGTTAGTAGAAAACGACGTCATTTCAAAAAAATATTTTATAAATAATGATAATATGATAAAAACAATATATCTTTTTTAAGATTAATAGATATAGGTAAAATTAATAGATTTCCAGGGTTCAAAATAATGACACAAAAAACTCCCCGGCAATGGCGCGAAAAACTTGATAGTTAAAACTCCAAAAATTATTATGAAGCGCGGCGCCCCGGGCGGTTTTATTTAAGTTGAGCGGAAGTGGTTTTATTATTTAGAAAACGGGGCACGCGTATTTATTTATTTGGATATCAAACGGGTTAGATTGAGTTTTAACGAAAGGAGGCAAGTGCACCTATCATGAGTAGTACAGGATATTCCGGGTGGAATATCGAGGTCGTATTATTATCGGGGTCGGTTCAATTATTTCTACTCTTCCCTAGAGGGGACTATTATTTTACCGATAATTATCTTGTCGGGATATTTTATATATAATAAAAAGGCAGAAAATGGCAGAAAGAAAATGAAAGCATGAAGGTGGTGCCGATGAAGAGCTTAGCTCGATGGCACCGAAAAAACAATTGAACTAAAATAGACTTTAAATAAAAAGAGCTCCTAAATTTCTAATTAATTAAGGCGGAGACTTGGCCGTGGAGGTTCCACTAGAATGAGCTCACCTAGCAATAGGGCTATCGCTCACCTGAATGCTAAGACTATTCGACCGAACGTTAGTCCGACGAAGGATTCCTCTTAACGCCCGCATTACGCTAAGAACCCCGCTATTGGGTGGGGAAACCAATCCGGTAGAGTTGGCGCGCCTCCTCTCTCGAGGGTTAGTGCGGAACACTCTTTGTCAAGGGGTGATCTGTCCATACGCATGGCCTCTCGGCGAGCGTATGGAAAACAGAAATAGGGCCCACACATCGATATGTGGTCCTACGCGTCGTTAACCCCATGCAAACCTTAAGTACTTTTAATTAATTAGAAAAATTAGACCTTTAATTATTTTAAGCTATTTTATCTATCCCAATGCTCTTTGATACCGAGGGCTAAGAACGATTAGCCACTCATCGGAATGGGGACGGCTTGCGAGGAAAGCAATAAAGAAAGCGATAAAGAAAGCAGGAAATGAAAGCAGTAAAATAAAGCAGTAAGGAAAGCAGAAAATTGCAAGTCCTACCCAAACGAGTAGGATTGAAGAAAGCTGTAAATTGCGAGTCCCGGCGCAAGCGCGTGGGCGGGAGAAAGAAAGCGTGTCCTACTCAAACGAGTAGGACTAAATAAATGCAACACACGCACACACTCGACATAAAGTAAAACACACACACACACTCTCTCGACATAAATGAAAACACACACACACAAATCTTACTCAAATGAGTAGGGAAAATTAAGACCTGCCATTTAACTCGAATGAGTAGGCGGAAATAAAAAAAATTACAAACTCACGCACTCTACAGAAAGTAAAATAAGCAAGCGCCATTTAACTCTTAACGAGTAGGCGGAAATAAATGCGCATACATAAAAAATTGCAAAAAACTAAGTTATCGAAAAATTAAAACAACTGCATTTCTACCGCTAAAATGCGGTAGAAATGCATAAAAAGTGAAAATAAAAATAAATGGAGCAAACGTTTTTGCAAATAAACGCAAAATGAAAATGCTCTAAAAATTAAAACGAATACATTTCTACCGCTAGAATGCGGTAAAAATGCATAAAAAGAGAACGAAAAAAAATAAAAAGAGTAAAATTTTAAAATGAAAAACTAAGTGCGTGAAAAATTAAAACAACTATATAATCATTTCAATAACTCCGTAAAACTGATTAAAAATGAAAATAAAATGAAAAGAACGAAAAAGTTTTACATCCTAAAAAGAAAAATCTAAGTTAAAAGAAATAAAAATTACCTTGAAATCATTTTTACGGGTTTATAACAATGAAATAGAAAGATATAAAAACCTAAGTTAACAAAACTAAGAACATAAAATTATAAAATTATACTCATACACACACACACACGTATAAAGAAGAACAAAAAAAACTAAGTTAAAACAAAGCATAAATAAGATTGCAAAGGGTAGGCACATAGATGAAGTCCAAATCATAGAAATGAGAAAAAAACTACATTTTTATTATGTCTAAAAACTATTACAAAGCTAGTACAAAAATAAAAGAGAGAGAGAAAGAGAAAACCCCATTCCATAGGTTGGAAATCCATCTACGCAGCACCTCCCCTTACAAAATGGTTCAAAAGAAGGAACAGGAACTCAAGCAGAACACTGGAATTTATCGACAAAAATTTACATGGGACATGCCCTTGGTCACGGGCGTGACATGGGGCGTGTCAGCACTATTTGAGAAGGCGGACGGCAATGTGATGGGAAAGTGGACTTCGGGCTGGACACGTGTCGGTCTCGTGTTGGTCACGCCCCAGGTCACGGGCGTGACGGTGGGCGTGTCGAGGAGGTGGATCTGGGCGCGGTGCGTCAAAAAGTTGGCGCGCGGGTCTTGTCGGCCAGGCGCAGTGGTCACGCCCCAGGTCACGGGAGTGACTCTGGGCGTGTCGGCTGGTGTCGACACTCGACAAACGTCGAGTGAAAAATGTCGAGTTGAAAACCGTCGAGAAGGTCGATGATCGTTGAGCTGAAAACGGGACAGGGGACACGGGCTTGGGTCACGCCCCGTGTCGGGTGACACGGGCGTGATGCCGGGCGTGTTAGGCTTTTCTTCTCGAAAATTGCATATTTCACGGTTTTTGAGCTGTCACGCCCTGGTCACGGGCGTGACCAATATGTCACGGGCGTGACCTGTCAATTTTTGGCAGATTTTTGATATTTTCTGAAAAATAAAATAAAATAAGTTAGTATAATATTTACAATAAAAGGAGCAATTTATTGAATAAAAATAAGTAAAAACGACAAAAATAAATGAAAATAAGTAAATTAATGTACACAAAAATACGTATATTTACAATTCATCAAATACCCCCATACTTAAGCTTTTGCTATTTCCGAGCAAAAGTTGGAGATGAACTTATAAGGAATAAAAGAAATCCTAAGTTTAGCTACCGCTTGAATTAGTTAAAAGGAAGATCAAAATAAACATCCGGGGTTAAAGAATTAAATCCTAATTTATGAAATGTTATGAATTGAGGAAGAGTTTCAAAAAGACTTCTAGATAAAATAAAATAGAAAGCAAAAATTTATTTTTGTTAGTTTAACAAAGATGCATTGGATTTATATAAAAAAACTTAAGCTTAAAAGAAGTTAAAGGAAATAATGCAATTTAAAAGTTATGCTCTCAAAAAATTTTAAATTAATTCTAGAATCATTGAAATATGTTAAGTGGTTTGGTGGTTTATGAAGAAGGCTTGAATATAGAGGCGAGGTAATTTTTTCTCGAACCTCCAATTTTTTTTTCTTTTTGGATAGTTAGGAAAACGAAATCTTATTTTTCTAACACATAATAATTTTTTTTTCTTTCTTCATAAATAATAAATAATCCAATGTATATGTGTAGGAGTAATGAATTTTATCCTCTTATTCCATAACATATAATCTTTTTAAATATTGGGTGCCTATGTTAACGGAATGAAATCTTATTCCCATTGACATAAGATCTTTTAAAGGATAGGGGTAAACATGTCAAGTAAGACATGAAAAAATGGAAGTGGCTTTATTTTTTTTCAAAAAGAAAACTAGATTTTAATAAAAAAGTTTTGAGAGCAACCTTTTTAAAATAAATGTTCCAATGTTTTTAAAAACAAAGAGTAGAAATAATTGAAATCCATGGATGTTATTTTCTAACATAAAAAACAAGCTTCTATTTAAAAATTAGAAGTGGTGGTGAAAACAAGTTCCCTATTATATGAAAAAGACATAAAAAATTCTTTAAAACTTAACCCCAGACAATTAAATCTATCGAACTTTAATTAATAAACGAATAGTAAGCAAAGAATAATTAGAATTCGCATATAAATTAACTCGAAACTAGATTTTTGAAAAGCAAAAAGGGTTAAGAAATGGTATATTCGATTTATTTAAATAATTTAACAAAATATTTTTTTGGAATTTTTTACAGTTTTTATCATTTTTTGTGTTTTAATTATTATCTTTTTAGGATTTTTAGAGTTTATTCTCTTTTTTAGGATTTTTGGTTTTGCTAATTTTTTTTTGTTTTTAGTATTGTTTGATAAGTAATTTACAAGAATGAGAAGAGAAAGAAGTGTTATTTACAAAGAAGGTAGTGGGGAAAGAGAGATCTTTTTAAAAAAGGTACAAAGTAAAAAACTCGAATGCAGCCCGCGAACAGACTCTTATTTGAATGGTTGGTTCGATGAGTCGAACGTCGCGGACAGGCAAGATGCGAGTTTTTATAAATAAGAAGAAGGGAGGAGATTTTTACAAAAACTATTTACAAAGTAAAAAGATTTTGTTTTTTTTGTGAATTGTTTGAGTTTTATGATTATTTTGAAGTTTTAAGAAAATAAAAACAAGGAAAAAATTTTTATGTTTTATTTTTTTGTAATGTTTTTGTATTTTTATGCGTTTTTGTAAAGTGCAGAAATAAAGAAATACGAAAACACCCACATACTAAAACCCAACATTGTCCCCAATGTGGCAATCTAAGTATGCGGAACAGATAATATACAAAATAGAATAAGTACAAAAAGAAAAAGGGAGGGTAGGAGCTTCCCTTAGACGAGTGCGGGAGGCCCGGGTCGAAATCCTGCATTATTGTTAGAAGAAGAAGGAAAAATATAACGAAAAAAATAGAAAAGAGAACGTCAGCCAAAAGGTTGCGGGCGGTTGGGGGGGGGGGCAAGTGCGTGGGTAACTCGGAAGGTAGCTAAGGCCTTAGCGACCATTGCGTGATAAAAATGTGATCCCCTAGCGCGCACAATAATGGAAGCGTGCCGAAGAAAAATGAAACGAAATAAAACAAATTAAAATAAAAGAAGTTAAATAAAATATATATACATTTATTAATATCAAATTATTATATTTTTTTGGTGTTTTTAAGTAGATTGTTTATTTTTTTAGTTGATTTTTTTAGGTAGGTTTTTAGTTTTTAGTTTTTTTTTATAATTGAAGTTTTTTTTAGTTTTAAGTTTTTCTCGTTTTTTTTAGGATGTTTTATGTTTTTTTGTTTTTTTTTTGTTTTTTTTTTCATTTTTTAAGCGCTTAGATTTTTTAGGTTTTTCGTTTTAGAGTTTTTAGATTTTTTTTTAAGTTTTATACTTTTTCAAGTTTTTAGAGTTTTTTGGTTTTTAAGTTAGTTTTTTTTATGTTTTGTTAGTAGAAAACGACGTCATTTCAAAAAAATATTTTATAAATAATGATAATATGATAAAAACAATATATCTTTTTTAAGATTAATAGATATAGGTAAAATTAATAGATTTCCAGGGTTCAAAATAACGACACAAAAAACTCCCCGGCAACGGCGCCAAAAACTTGATAGTTAAAACTCCAAAAATTATTATGAAGCGCGGCGCCCCGGGCGGTTTTATTTAAGTTGAGCGGAAGTGGTTTTTTTATTTAGAAAACGGGGCGCGCGTATTTATTTATTTGGATATAAAACGGGTTAGATCGAGTTTTAACGAAAGGAGGCAAGTGCACCTATCGTGAGTAGTACAGGATATTCCGGGTGGAATTTCGAGGTCGTATTGTTCTCGGGGTCGGTTCGATTATTTCTACTCTTCCCTGGAGGGGACTATTATTTTACCGATAATTATCTTGTTGGGATATTTTATATATAATAAAAAGGCAGAAAATGGCAGAAACAAAATGAAAGCATGAAGGTGGTGCCGATGAAGAGCTTAGCTCGATGGCACCGAAAAAACAATTGAACTAAAATAGACTTTAAATAAAAAGAGCTCCTAAATTTCTAATTAATTAAGGCGGAGACTTGGCCGTGGAGGTTCCACTAGAATGAGCTCACCTAGCTATAGGGCTATCGCTCACCTGAACGCTAAGACTATTCGACCGAACATTAGTCCGACGAAGGATTCCTCTTAACGCCCGCATTACGCTTAGAAACCTGCTATTGGGTGGGGAACCCAATCCGGTAGAGTTGGCGCGCCTCCTCTCTCGAGGGTTAGTGCGGAACTCTCTTTGCCAAGGGGTGATCTGTCCATACGCACGGCCTCTCGGCGAGCGTATGGAAAACGGAAATAGGGCCCACACATCGATATGTGGTCCTACGCGTCGTTAACCCCGGGCAAACCTTAAGTACTTTTAATTAATTAGAAAAATTAGACCTTTAATTATATTAAGCTATTTTATCTGTCTCAATGCTCTTCGATACCGAGGGCTAAGAACGATTAGCCACTCTTCGGAATGGGGACGGCTTGCGAGGAAAGCAATAAAGAAAGCGATAAAGAAAGCAGGAAATGAAAGCAGTAAAATAAAGTAGTAAGGAAAGCAGAAAATTGCAAGTCCTACCCAAACGAGTAGGACTGAAGAAAGGTGTAAATTGCGAGTCCCGGCGCAAGCGCGTGGGCGGGAGAAAGAAAGCGTGTCCTACTCAAACGAGTAGGACTAAATAAATGCAACACACGCACACACTCGACATAAAGTAAAACACACACACACACTCTCTCGACATAAATGAAAACACACACACACAAATCTTACTCAAATGAGTAGGGAAAATTAAGACCTGCCATTTAACTCAAATGAGTAGGCGGAAATAAAGAAAATTACAAACTCACGCACTCTATAGAAAGTAAAATAAGCAAGCGCCATTTAACTCTTAACGAGTAGGCGGAAATAAATGCGCATACATAAAAAATTGCAAAAAACTAAGTTATCAAAAAATTAAAACAACTGCATTTCTACCGCTAAAATGCGGTAGAAATGCATAAAAAGTGAAAATAAAAATAAACGGAGCAAAAGGTTTTGCAAATAAACGCAAAATGAAAATGCTCTAAAAATTAAAACGAATACATTTCTACCGCTAGAATGCGGTAGAAATGCATAAAAAGAGAATGAAAAAAATAAAAAGAGCAAAAGTTTAAAATGAAAAACTAAGTGCGTGAAAAATTAAAACAACTATATAATCATTCCTATAACTCCGTAAAACTGATTAAAAAGTGAAAATAAAACGAAAAAAACGAAAAAGTTTTACATCCTAAAAAGAAAAATCTAAGTTAAAAGAAATAAAAATTACCTTGAAATCATTTTTACGGGTTTATAACAATGAAATAGAAAGCTATAAAAACCTAAGTTAACAAAACTAAGAACATAAAATTATAAAGTTATACTCATAAACACACACACACACGTATAAAAAAGAACGAAAAAAAACTAAGTTAAAACAAAGTATAAATAAGATTGCAAAGGGTGGGCACATAGATGAAGTCCAAAACATAGAAATGAGAAAAAAAAAACTACATTTTTATTATGTCTAAAAACTATTACAAAGCTAGTACAAAAATAAAAGAGAGAGAGAAAGAGAAAACCCCATTCCATAGGTTGGAAATTCATCTACGCAACACCTCCCCTTACAAAATGGTTCAAAAGAAGGAACAGGAACTCAAGCAGAACACTGGAATTTATAGACAAAAATTTACATGGGACACGCCCTTGGTCACGGGCGTGACATGGGGCGTGTCAGTACTATTTGAGAAGGCGGCCGGCGATGTGACGGGAAAGTGCATTTCGGGCTGGACACGTGTCGGTCTCATGTTGGTCACGCCCTAGGTCACGGGCGTGACGGTGGGCGTGTCGAGGAGGTGGATCTGGGCGCGGTGCGTCAAAAAGTCACCGTATGGGTCTTGTTGGCCAGGCGCAGTGGTCACGCCCCAGGTCACGGGCGTGACTCTGGGCGTGTCGGCTGGTGTTGACACTCAACAAACGTCGAGTGGAAAATGTCGAGTTGAAAACCGTCGAGCAGGAAGAGGTGTCACGCCCTAGGTCACAGGAGTGACGTTAGGCGTGTCGAGAAGGTCGACGATCGTTGAGCTGAAAACGGGACAGGGGACACGGGCTTGGGTCACGCCCCGTGTTGGGTGACACAGGCGTGACGCCGGGCGTGTCAGGCTTTTCTTCTCGAAAATTGCATATTTCACGGTTTTTGAGCTGTCACGCCCTGGTCACGGGCGTGACCAATATGTCACGGGCGTGACCTGTCAATTTTTGGCAGATTTTTGATATTTTTTGAAAAATAAAATAAAATAAGTTAGTATAATATTTACAATAAAAGGAGCAATTTATTCAATAAAAATAAGTAAAAATGACAAAAATAAATGAAAATAAGTAAATTAATGTACACAAAAATACGTATATTTACAATTCATCAGTTGTTATACCTAGAGCAACCTCTCTCAACATTATTGGAGCTCCTTATATAACCATGTCCAAAAGAGAAGCAGTTGATAATAATAGAGAAATCAAGTTCACACAACCTTCTGTGTAAGGCAAAGCTAACAAGAAAAAGCAGCAGCAGAAGAAATGAATATTTTGTTTAGTTTTTATTATCTGAACTTTATTTGTTTTCTATCACAAAGCTACTATTTATGTACATATCTACTGAATGTTTCAATTTTCTGTCAGATATATTTATTCTGCTTTGTGAATGCTTTTCTTTCATTTGTATTAGTGACCTTACCCAAATACGGGGAGATTGTTGGATCCCTAGTTGGATTTGGGCTAGGTTCACTAATTAGGATGACTGACCCACAATGTATAGCCAGGGTCATGAGTTTTGAGACTTAGAGTTTATGCTAAGTCTTTAGGTTCAACCTTACATGGACCAGCCAGCAGAAGACCTCAGATTGACTCAAGACTTAAAAGAAATCAAGTTCAGTATATAAGTTCGACGTTCGTGGAACTCAGCTCAACGATCGTCGATTGCTGATTGACGAACTCAGAGTTAATTCTCTGAGTTGAGCTCGATGATATTCGAGCTCAGGTTGACGAAGTCTGGATTTCAACTTCAACACATTCTTTCCACAATATTTTCTCTGAACTCAGCTCGACGAAGATAGATTATCAGCTCAACGAACTTGGAGCGCATAATTGGCAAGTTATTCACAGAATGCAGTTAGCTGAGCTCAGGTCGACGAACTTGGATCTCAGGTCAATGAACAAGTTTTCTCAGGTCGACGAATAGGATTTCTCAGCTCGACGAACTTGGATCTCAGGTCGACGAAATCTGTTCTATGGTCGACATTTTCTGTTGTAGTCCAGACTTAAAATTTTCCTCATTTTCTGTCTTTATTACATATTATTTAGCAGTGATTTCCTGAAGTAATTAATGATCATATTCTCTTAATATAGCCATGATTGGCAGCATTAATTATGGCCTTCATCAGGTTAATTACTTGCTTAATTAATTGGTACAGTTGGGGAAACTCATCAATGCAAATATTCTCCAGCCGATTTTCATTCTCCAGGCAGTTAGCAATCAATGCAGGCAATTCAAAATTCAAAGGAGAATTCGGCAGAGATATTAAAAAAAGAGATTTTCTTTTCACTCGAAAAAAAATAAGGAAGAAGAGAACAGAACCAGAGAATATATAGAAAATCTCTCAGACATTCTCTGTGCAGAAAACATCATGTTTTCACCTTGATCTTTCTGAAGAAGAAGAACAACAATCACTATCAAGAGTCTTCTTCAACTTCAACTCTAGGAGCCTTCAAGGACAACAATCTCTGAATCAGTCAGAAGTTCCTGGATCTTCTCAAGTCAAAGCTGAAGACCTACACCCTATGCAAGGATCAAGTGATTTCTGAAGCAGCCTTGACAACAGCAATCAACATATCTTCTCTGTTGGATAGAGAAAGAGAAGAAACCATCAAATCTCTCCCCCTCCTGTATAAAGGGTTTATTAACTCCCTTCAAAAGTTTATTTTGGTTTTTGGGCACCTAATCAAAAGCTCAAAGGTGGTAGTCACCTGATCAAAAACCTGCTAGTGGATTTCTACTAGGGTGGTAGAAGAGTGGATGTACAAAAGTTGTGGAACCACTATAAAGTTTCTTGTGTTGTTTGGTTTCCCTTTTTCTTGTTGTTCTTGTTGTGGCAGTGATAGACTAGTTTGCTGTGCCGTGGTAGATTAGATTAGATTATATTATCTTTTCTTTCTTTTACTACTACTGGTATCACCTAGTTTATTTACTCTGATAAAAGTTAGAAACAACAAAAAGTTTTATTACTCTATTCACCCCCCCATCTAGAGTAAATAAGATATAACCCCTATCTTTCATCTCCCCAAGGGTCAGGAGGAATGAATGGAGACTTGGGAGGTGAATATGGTGGCTCATGGTCTCCCTCCATAACTCTTCTCTCTTTCTTCTTTCTCTATCCTACATTAAAGGGGAACTTTAGATTTCTCTCTCCTAGTCACCATTTCCAAAAATGAATCGCATTCCATATAAATATCAGCCACCTAAAGTTAATGGGCCACTCAAGTTGGGCTTAGCCCAAGTGGATTGAGCTTGGTTAGGTCATTTAGGCTACTTTGACCTATTTTTGGGTTGAGTTGAATTTGGTCAATTTAAACTTTTGTGTTTACCGCAATGGGTCCTTGGTGATCCATTGGCCTCTCCTATGGTCTAGGGACAATTGGGTAGGGTCGGTTTGATAACTTGGTTGTCACTTGACCCATAATTAAGGCACTTTGATCACTTTGGGGCTAGGGTTGATTTTGGTCAACTTGACCTTTTTAGTTGACCACAATGGGTCCTTAGTGACCCAATGAGCCCCTTTTATGGCTAGGGAGGTTTAGGTGGGGTCAAATTAGCTAAGAGAAGGTCCTCTGGCCTTAGAAAGGTCACTTTGACCATTTTAGGTTTAGAGTTGACTTTTGGTCAACTTGACCTTTTTGGTTGACCCCAATGGATCATTTGTGACCCAATGAACCTTTTAAAGGTATAGCGATGTTATGGTGGGGTCAAAGAGCCAATATGAGGCCATAAAGTCAAACCCTATGTTACATAATTGGAAAGTGTTATTTGCAGACCATGGTGATCTCACCTTCATTCCTAGGTTTACATGGTCTTCTTGGAATTCCTAGGGTTTTGTCATTACCTAGTCATGACAAAATCACTCTTAGGGGTCTAGTTGTTTGAGGGATGTTACAAATCCCAATAAACAAAAATAATAATTTCGTCCCCGAAAATCAGGTTGTGCCTACGAGGTTTCTTCTGAGAGTAACTGAATGTAACATCCCTCAGAAATTGAAGTTATACCTGATGCAAAGAGCACCAGGCACTTCTGCAACATCTGATCTAGTGGCTCCCATGTATGCTCCTCCTGACAATGATTTGACCACATGATCTTGACCACTAGAACCTTCTCGCACTGCAAGACTGGCCCTACCGTATAATCTATCCCGACCGGCTCTAAGAGGACTGATCGATTAGAAGCAGCTAGGACATATATACTAGGAACCTGTTATTTCATCCATAGTAGAGCCTTCCTAAGAGAGGAGATATGGAAGACATCCTGCAAACCCACTAACTCCTGTGGTAGCTCCGGTTTGTAAACCAATGGGCGGATCCGCTGCAGGATCCAGTTGGGCCCCTATATCTTGGACTGAGCTTCTTTCGTTCGCATACCTGAGAGACTCCATGCATCAGAAATATCTTTAGGAACCCCCTGTCTCCAACCTGGAACTTTACTTGACAATGTCGCGCATCTTAATGCTTGGCTGGTCTACTTTGGACCTCCAACATCCTATCTCGAATCTGTCACACCTAGTTATCTGTGTCCTCCATAAATTCCGAGCCGAGTGCCTTTGGATCCTCATCCTAGGTCCAATACTGTGGAGTCCTGTACCTTCATCCGTATAATGTCTTATGAGGGTCATTCCTATACCGGATGAAAGATTGTGGTTATAAGATAGCTTGATCAGCGGCAAAAGTCTCTCTCATGGCTCTCCATGGTCCTGAATGTATAAGCGTAAAAGATCCTTCGGTGACAGGGTGGTACACTACGTCTGCCCGTCTGTCTAAGGGTGGATAGTTGTGTTGCATGTCGACTGAGAGCCCATATAAGCCTAGACTGATCTTCTTTCCTTATACATAAACCGCCTCCCGATTCGACACAATCTTCTTGAGCACTTGACCTCCTCCAGCTGATAAACCTCACCATTCATCACAGAATCCATGAAACCTTTCTTATTCCGGGGAAATACACGTTATGATAAACAGAATTTTTTCCGGTAATTTGAGTTCTCGTTTTTGAGTGTAGACAAGGACTCTATAAATTTCCTTTACACGATCAGGTTCTTATTCCTTCGATTACGCCCAAGTAACGTTGAATAAGACCAACGTTAAAATCACTATGTTTGGGACACCATATCTCCTAAACTAGGTATGCGGAAACCCAAGTCAATAACTATTTTTCCCAATAAACAAAAGATAAGCCCCTACCTACCTTGTGATAAGTATCCTCGATATTATCATGTTATATTCGGGCTATATATGCACACCATCCTTAGGGCATGACACCTTGACTTGGGGTTCCATCACAAAACTTGTTGGTATACTCCATACTTTAGACTCTTCAAGTTACCATTTACGACAACTTTCTCAAAGTCAACATGTGACTCTATGTAATGTCTCCATCCGTTACATGACATATAATAGAAGGTTTGTCTTGGGTCCCACACTATAGATCATAAACAGACGGTAGGGTTACAAGTTAATATCAAAGACTAGTACATACATCCTAACTCAAAGTATTCTAGCGGAAGCATTTGGGATTAATATTGAACTCAATAAACATGAATGTCCACTATATATAAACAACACATTTATATATCTCCAAGGAATGTATACAACATACACCAAATATTTGGGCTTAAGGCCTTACAGTAATCCTTTACAAGTGTGGATTACATACATCGGCATGCCGGCCGGCCACATATGAAAACAAGTAAAAAATTTATCTATTTGGCCTTCGAGGGCCAGCACAATAGTAGTAGCAAGGACTTCATCCCATTATTCTCTACTCTGTTCTCCAACACCTGCATGGGGACAATCCACCGCAACGGTGACAAACAAAGCAACGATCGGCATTCAACTGACCAATTTATAACGACCCTACCCCTTTCCCGGGTTATGGTATTCCTTTCCCTGCAGGCATAGCATTTTCACAAGCAAATATATCACAAGATGTGCACGTATGCACAATCAATATATCACAAACGTCGACCAAACGGCCTGACGCTCCGTGCACTCAGGGAACATTCTCGGTGTACTGCAAAACAAAGGTCCCACCACCGTTCTCAGGTCTCAAACCCAACAGTAAAACTTGAGCATTTATGCTTCACGGCCTACAGTCAGAGACTTTAGTCTTGATGGCTAACAGCCCAAGACTCTTGTTATGTTATCTTAACGAAGCCAATAACTTAGGAACTCAAGTTATACAACCTAAACGTGGATACAGTTCAGCCCTTGCTCGTTGCTCAAATTGCTAGTTCAATGTCTAGACTGACGCAGGTCGGCATCCCCTCGTCCGTTCGGCTCACCAGCATTTAAGAGCGCATAGCTCACAATAGACACAATGTCCTAGAAGGACTGGCTTCACAATCACAGGTTAACTAGGAGCCATCGCCAGCGAAAACCACCGTCGCCTGACATTAGCGACAGAACCCCTTTCTGTACCCAGCCTCAACCATATATCGACCAACTATCCAGAAAACCATGTAGCCACATACAATGCCAGAAAAATTGGACTTTCATAGCATACAACACATGCACTTCCAGGGTATTTTCCTGGAATTCCACTCTATTACTTCCTGCTACTCCACTTCACAGGCACAACCCACCGACTCCACAAAATACTCATTTATACGCGGAGTCTTCTCCGGTGCACAAAATAAAACATCACCAATCCATACCAACCTGTCTAGATGGGCTTCACACAGTATGTCTCTTCCATACTACAAATTTTCAGATCTATATGCAACACTGCTTGGGGATTTCATGAATCAACCCAATGGAAATCCCTCAACATTCGACCTTTTGGTGGGGGAAATCCGTGCACATGCTAAATTAAGGACTTCATATGTCCAAGAAGGAAAATCATTGCCCTTGGAATTTTCTTCGGATCCATGACAAAGCTTTTCTCCGTGGATGGAAATGATCGCCTCACTTTACCCTTCGCGACTCTAGCTTCGGCTCTTGATTTCAACAACAAAATCTGCTCCAGTAACTTCAATGAGATCCACCCCAAACCCTAGTTCCAGCCAAGAGTTTTCTACTACAGAACTGGAAAGTGAGAGAATAGAAAAGGAAATAATAATTTCCTCCTTCCTATCCCTCGGCATAAGTGGCCTCGGGTTACAGCCCAGCCAAACGATAAACTTATCAAAACCAAGCAACGGTTAGGGTTGAAGCTACAAAAGTCAAGCAACGCTAAGTGGCCGCACACCAGCCACCTGACACGAATCATCACTTCAGCGACATCTTTTTTCGACAATTCGTCGAACGAGATCACATTCGTAAACCACAAATAGTCGAACATGAGAGAATTCTTCGAACTGGCCATAACACATACCTGCCCTTTTGTTGAGCTCGCTTAACATTTTTCGTCGAGCTCCGCTCGACGTTTTTCGTCGAGCTCCGAGCTCGATGATTTTTGTCGATCTCAGGTCAATTTTTAGCCTATTACAACCAGCTAAACTTTTGGGGTGTTACAACCCTCCCGTCCTTACAGTAATGTCATCCAGAAATTTAATACATCATGCAGGAACCAACAACTAATATGTTACAACATAGAGTTTCTTCACCAAAACAAAAGTGACAACATTTTAGCTAAGCAACTCGAGAAATTCAGCACGCATGGTTTGCTCCCGCTCCCATGTTAGCTCTTCACAGCCACAATTGTCCGATCGGACCTTGACCACCCCATTTATCTTGCTCTGCAGCTTCTTAACCGCTTTATCCTCGATCTGAATGGGCCTAACCTTCATCGTTAGACCGGATTCGACCGGTACGCGATCATTCACAATCATTTGAGCTGGATCCTTCACGGCTTTTCGAAGCACTGATATGTGGAACACATCATGCAATCCACTCAAGTCTGCCGAAATAGCTAGCTGATATGCAGCTTCTCCAACTCACTCCACCACTTCAAACGGGCCAAGATACCTTGGACTCAGCTTTTTCGAGTGTTGAATCCTATATACGCCTTTAAATGGCTTGATCTTCAAGTATACCCAATCGCCCACCGCAAACTCCATGTTTCGGTGTTTGGCATTATAATATTTCACATGGCTATCTTGGTCCATCACTAGCCGCTCGTGAATAGAGCGTCTCGTCGAATTAGCCTCTTAGACTTCTTTATGCTTGTACAACTTAGATTCGCCTGTTTCCGCCCAAGCTAACGGTGTACGACACTTCCTACCACACAAAGCTTCAAAAGGTGTCATATTGATACTAGCTTGATAGCTATTATTGTAGGCGAATTCTACCATATAGAGATGATCTTCTCATCTCCTCACGAAATCCAAGGCGCATATTCGGAGCATGTCCTCTATCGTTCTGTTGGTCTTCTCAGTCTGGCCATCCGTTTGTGGTTGAAAGGCCGTACTGAATGTTAATTTTGTCCCCAACAATTGATGGATTAGCCTCCAATCATTCGACGTGAAGAGCCCATCTCGATCACTGACGATGCTACGGGGAACACCATGCAATCATACTATTTGCTCAACATAAAACTTAGCCAAGACTTCCACTGAATCGTCCCTCTTGTTCGGAATGAAGTGAGGCACTTCAGCAACCGGTCTACTATCACCCAAACCGAATCGTTACCGCGTTGATATCTTGACAAATCATGCACGAAATCCATTGAAATATCATCAAACCTCCATTTCTTAATAGGTTGGGACTTCAAGAAACCTTCAAGCTTCTGGCATTCAGCTTTCACTAAGGCACAGGTCTGACATTTAGCCACGTAAAGGGCTATGTCTTTCTTCATGCCCGGCCACCAGAACAGTGTCTTCGTGTCTTTTTACATTTTTGTGCTCCTTGGGTGAATTGAATTCTTCGTGAAGTGAGCTTCATACATCAATTCATCTCTTAGCATGTCCATTTTTGGGACGTATAAACGACAATCTTTTCACAAAAGTCCGTAATCCCAGGAGAATTGGCCATTTGACCCATCCACTGCATAGCGTTGTAAAATTTCATGAAGTTCCATTGCTTGCCAAACCATATCCACGAGGTCATATTGTACCTCCGTCCAGTGCAAGCACGCATTTGCTGTGGAATTTATGTCAACACAAGAAATCTCTAAAGATTCCAACTCATGCATTAGACGCTCATCATGAATCTGTAACCAAGTTGCCCTTGTTGGAGTCCTACGACTCAAGGCATCTGCAATGACATTTCCCTTCCCTGGAGTGTAATTAATCTAAAAGGTGTAGTCCCCGAGGAATTCCATCCATCTACGTTATCGCATGTTGAGATCCTTCTGATCCAATAAATACTTTAGGCTCTTATGGTCTATGAATATATCCACTTTCACGCCATATAAATAATGACGCCACAGTTTAAGTGCAAAAATCAACGCCGCCAGCTCCAAGTCATGGACGAGATAGTTCCGTTCATGCACTTTCGACTAGCGTGAGCCATAAGCGATCACCTTTCCAAACTGAAGAAGAATGCAGCCTAAGCCGCTCCCTTATGCATCACTATAGAATTTAAAGCCGTCCGAACCACATGACGGCGTCAAGACTGGCTTCGTGGTCAAGAGAATCTTCAGCTCTTCAAAAGCTCGTGCGCACTCCTGCGTCCAAACAAACTTCTGATCCTTCCTCGTTAGTTTGGTAAGAGGCATTGTTATTCGTGAGAAGTTTTTTACAAAACATCTGTAGTAGCCCGGCAGTCCAAGGAAACTCCTGACTTCGACAACAAAAGACAACACCGGCCACTCCCGTATGGCTCTTATCTTTGACGGATCCACTGCAATGCCCTCTCCACTCACCACATGGCCAAAAAAAGCCACTGACGATAGCCAAAACTCACATTTTCAGAAATTCGCGTAGAGCCTATTCCTCCTCAAGGTATGCAACACCATCCGTAAATGATCTTCTTTTGACTGAGAGTATACTAGAATATCATCAATGAAGACGATTACAAATAAGTTCAAGTACTCTCTAAATGTTCGATACATTAGGTCCACGAACACTGATGGCGCATTTGTTAGACCAAACGACATTATAGTGAACTCATAATGACCGTAGCGTGTTCCAAACACTGTCTTGGGAATGTCACCTTCCCGAATCCTCAACTGGTAGTAACTAGATTTTAAGTTCAATTTAGAATAGACTATTGATCCCACTAGTTGATCAAACAAGTCATCAATTCGAGGTATTGGATACTTGTTCTTCTCCATCAGCTTATTCAATTCGTGATAGTCGATGCACAACTGCAGAGTACTATCCCTCTTTTTCACAAAGAGAACGGGTGCGCTCCATGGTGACATACTTGTGTGTATATCCCTATTCCAGCAACTATTGTAGTTGAACTTTCAGTTTCACCATTTTCTTTGGCGTTACACGATATGGCGAGCGGGCCACAGGTTTTACACCTGACACCAACTCAATAGATAAGTCAATCTCCTGCTAGGGTAGTAACCCCGGAAGCTCCTTCGGAAACACATCAATAAACTCCGAAACAATCAGAACATAATTCACCCTAGCTTTTGGCTCAACAGCCGTAATAAGCGTGAAGAATAACTCCGCGCCCTTCTGAACAGGTTCGACGACTTGGAGAGCAGACATCAATAATTTGCTCGATCCTCACATACTAGCGAACTTCGTCTCTAGCTCTGTATTCTGTCCCAGTGTGATCTCCTTTGAATTGCAATCAATAACGACACGCTGCTCCGTGTGTCAGTCCATACCAAAGATCACATCAAATTCCGATATCGGCAACATAGATCTGTCCAATCCGAAATCCCGACTTCCTATCCGTACCTCCAAAAAGCAAGTCCTATCTGCATGAATCACACATATGTTCTGTAATAATACCTTTACACTATCTCATGTCATACAAATCAGCACTCTGATCCGTGCCACGAAGTCCTCATATAGAAATGAATGTGAATCACCAGTATCAAACCGTGCTCTCGACGAATAGTCCCGAATCAGGACAAAGCCTAATATAAACACATCATACACAATCTACACACAAAGTATCAAAAGCAACAACAAAGTATCTTACCTCGTGCCTGTGATGATGTCACTATGCTGTATGGCCTCTTGTTGGCCAAGATTATATACTCAGGGCTATGCCCGGGATGTAGAGGACTCCACCACTGCCTTTCCCTTTTTTGCATTTGACGCTCCTATCTTCTTCTCATCCTTTGGCAGATGAACCTGACAATCACGGGCTAGATGACCCACCTTACCACATATATAACAAGCCCGAGGGTCTTTCCTAGAAGTTGCTCCTGATGCAATATTAGAGGGAGCCTATGTAGAAGACTTGGATCTCTTACCCCATTTCCTTCGGTAGTTTGTTTTTCCCGGGTGCGGCGCTTTGAACTCAGGCTTTGCCACCGCCAAGTCCCTCTTGCCCTGTACCCGCTTCATATCCTTCTCTAACGCACGAGTCGTATGAACCAATTCTTGAAATCCCTGGTTCACCGAACTCGAGAGCAGGAATCTCAGCTCATCCTGTAACCCTTCATAGAAGCTATTGGTTTTATGCTCTTCGTCAGCAAAGATATATCCCGCATAGCATCCCAACCTTGTAAACTCATGTAAGTAGGTATCAACACTACTTTCTCCCTGATTTAGATATTGGAATTCATTTTCTATGACAATGCGCTGTGCTGATGGCAATTGCTTTGCCAAAAATAGTTTCGAAAACTCCTTTATCGAGACTTCTGTCAGTCGTCTGCCTGCCAAGTGGTGCAACTCCATTTCATCCCAGCAAAGCCAAGCCTCTCCTTCCAACAGGAAAGTGGCCAAGGTAACTTTCTGTTCCTCCTCAGTTCTTATTGCCGTCAAAATCCTCTTGATGCGCGCAAGCAAATCCTCTGCCTGCGTTGGGGATCAAGGCCCTGTAAACTTAGGAGGATTGGAGCTCATAAATTGCTTCAGTTGTCGCTCCACTACTCGTGGATCTACAACAGCTGCAACAGGTACGGGCCTCACACCAACCTGTCCTGGCATCACCGCAGGCTCTGCCTGCTCAGTAGACTGTGCCTGAATCATTCTGCAGTCTCCATAGATGGAGGAGGTGTAGACATCTCAACTGGTGTCGTACTCTCATCAGAAAGCAGGGGCTCAAACTGCCGTGCACCTATTCGAGTCACCTATATGTGTAAAAGACACACTTTAGCGACTATGCAATCGCAACAATAATAATGTAGGAATGCGCAGGTTCCACAAACAACTATATTTACATTCCTTAGTGGACATTCTTAAGTTCATTTATGTTGTTGGGTACATTGGTTTAAATGTACCTGATTTGAAGAAGCCTCACCCAACTCAATGATATACATCAAAATGTATTTGATATATTTTGAGTTACTTGTGCAGGTTAAGTATTTGCAGGAATGATGCAAAAAGTTTCTAAGTCCATGTGTCGACACCTAGAGGGAAAGTGTCGACACTTAAGAAGACTTATGTCGACACCCAGACAAGCAGTATCGACACTTGGAGTCATTGTGTCGACACCAGGGATGCTGAGTCGACACCAGACACAAAGTGTCGACACAAGGAGCTGTGTCGACACTCAGTGAAGAAAAGTGCAGTAAAGCTGTGTTGACACTTAGCAGCAGTGTCGACACCTAGAAGAACTGTGTCTTCACCAGAAAGTGTCGACACAAGGAGCTGTGTCGATACTCAGCAAAAGTCAGCAGAGACTAAGTATAAGTATCGACACCAAGAACAATGTGTCGACACTCAACAGAAGAGTCAACATTTGAAGTAAGTGTCGACACCCAGAACAATGTGTCGACACTCAGCTGAAGACTCTACACTTGAAGAACGTGTCGACACATGGAGCTGTGTCGACACTTAGCAAAGAACAGCAAGATCAATAAATTATTCTAAGTACAAGTGTCGACACTATGGGAATGTGTCGACACTCAGCTGAAGTCTCAACAGAAGAATCAAGTGTCGATACAAGGAGCTGTGTCGACACTCAGTAAGTTTCAACACTGAAGACATGTGTCGACAGCAAGAAGCAGTGTCAACACTTAACAGATTCAACACATGAAGATGTGTCGACGCAAAGGACATGTGTCGACACTTAGAAGAATTCAGCAAAATACAGAAGATCAAGTACTTGTGTCGACACTCAATATCAGTGTCGACACATGAAGAAGAAACTGTGTCGAGACATAGTATCTACAACACAAGGAGTTGTGTCGACACCTTGTAGACTTGTGTCGACACTTACACAACTTGTGTCGACACTTGTTCTATAAGTGTCGACACTTAAAGACAGAAAGTCTCGACACTTTCAGACAGTTAGAGAACTTTCAAGAACTGACTGGATGACTTGACAGCTGCCGTTCCAGCCGGTCTACAGCACCTGTCAGAGATGTCAGAATTCAGTTATGAACCAGACCAGCCGGTTACCATGAAGAAGGCCTATAAATAGGCTCATACAGACTACAGAAACTGTGGTTGATATAGTTGAATATTGAGTTGTTCAAGTTATTGATCAAGTATCAAAACAAGAAGATCTAGCTGTCCAAGTGCAGATCTAAGAAGTTGGAGAGAGAGGGCTCCATCCAAGAAATCAGCCGTTGGAACTAGGCTGAGAAGAAGGGTTCAGATTTATTCTGAATTCTAAGTGGCAGAGATCAAGGATCAACTGTAGAAGGAGTCAATCTTATTGAGTTCTACTTTCAAGAAGCTTTGAAGAAAGCTAAGTCAGATTGATTTCAGCTGGGTTCTTCCAAGAACTCATCAAGAAACTCTCAACTCCCCTCTCTTGTCTTTGGGTTGCTGAGTTAACAATTGTGTAAACATTTTTATCTTGTAGGATCCTTTGGATCTGAGTTTTTGTAAGCCTGTAATTATAAAGGCTGAGTGTAGGGCTTGAGAGCCTGAGTGTAGGAGAGTGAAATCTCTGAGTGTAGGCCTTGGTGGCTGAGTGTATGCCTTGTTGGCTGAGTGTAGGCCTTTGTGGCTGAGTGTAGGCTTTGGGGGAAAAGCTGAGTTGTAGGGCCTTGGGCCTGAGGTGTAGGAACCAGTTTGGGTTCTGAGATAGTGGAGAAGTTTGGCTAAATCTAGTACACTGCTAGATAGGCGAAGGGGGAAAGTGGATGTACCCAAAGCTTGGGGAACCACTATAAAACTCTGTGTCTGCTGTGATTGTGATTTGCTGTGAATGCTGTGTGATTGCTGTGCAAAAGTAGATTAGATTCTGTGTTATAAACTGATTGCTGCCATAAAAAGTCAAAAAGAATTTGGTCACCTATTCACCCCCCCCCCCCTCTAGGTGTTTAGGTACTATATCTTTCAAGTGGTATCAGAGCCAGGTTCCTCAAAAAGGACTAACAGTCTGAGAAGATCCTGATTGACAGATTCAGTCCAAGTCAAATTACAGATTCAAGAAAATCAAGAACCATGGGTTCCTCTGAGAATCACAAGGAATTGGGATCCATGAAATTACCTATATGTAGGAAAGAGATATTTGGGATCTGGAAGGAAAGGGTAAGGCTGTTTATGGAAGCCTCAGACCCTAGGATTTACATCACAGTAAAAGAGGGGCCTTATGTGCCCATGAAGATATCAGTTCTAGATGCAAATCAGAGAACACCAAAGGATTTCTCTGAAATGACAAAGGATGAGATTGTCCTAGCCACCTTGGACAAAAGGGCACAAAACATTATAGTGAGTGCCATAGATGGTGCAACTTTTCAGAATCTAATACACTGTAAGACAGCCAAAGAGATGTGGGATACTCTTATTGTGTATATGGAGGGTTCTGAAGAAGTAAGGCAAGACAGAAAGTCCTTGCTTAATCAAGAGTATGAAAGTTTTAGACAAGGAAAAGGTGATAGCATAACTGAGTGCTATAAGAAGTTCTTTAGGATAGTGAATGAACTCATGTCTTATGGAAGAGAGTTCAGTAATTATGAACTAAATGACAAGTTTCTAAGGTCCCTAACTAAAGATTGGGACACCAAGATCTGTGCCATTAGAGAAATGGCTAAGTTGGGAGAAATTCCTCCACCTACACTGTTTGGCAAATTGTTGTCTTATGAAATGCAATTGATAGTGAGGAAAGAGGAGGAGAAATCAACAAGAACTGAACACAAGGAAAGATCAGTAGCCTTCAAGACAGAAGCCCCCAAAAAGTACAGAGGTAAGTCACCAACTCCACCTCCAAAGGTTGCTGAATCAGAGTCAGATGAGTCAGTCAGCACAAAGTCTGAAAGCAGTGAAAGTGATGAAGACTTTGCTTCCTTCACTAGACATTTTCAGAAGTTCTTGAAGAAGAAACAGTGGAGGTCAAGGCCTTCTACTTCACAGGGAAAAGAAGACTTATATCAGAATAAAAAGGCTTCAAAGAAGGACAGGAAGAGGACTAAGTCTAGCAAGGCAACTGTTTCAAAAATAGTGTGCTATTGCTGCAACAGACAAGGCCATGTTGTTGCAGATTGTCCAGAAAAGAGAAAGGAGTCTAGTGACAGGAAGAAGACTCATTTTAAAGGCAAGAAAGAAAAGTCATTTGTTGCCAAAAAGGAGAAGACTCTGTCAGATATTTCTTCTTCAGAAACTGAGTCAGATGCTGAGGCATACATAGGGCTGTTTGCTAAAGAAGAAGAAGAAGAATTCATGCAAATTATGGATTCTATATATGAGCAAGAAGACTGTCAGTGCCAAGGACTGATGTCATTGACTGACAATGACAAAATCCTGGAGCAGCCAGGACCCAGTAAGGTACAAAGTTCAACTTTAAGTTCAGTTTCTTGTGCCAGTACAAAATCAGATTCATCATCATCTAGTGATGAGAGTGTATCTGAGTCTGAGGAAGATATTCATCAGCTGATAGATGAATATAAAGTGCTGTTGCAAGCTTATAAGAAGAGCAAGTCCCTAGCCAAAAGTCAGGCAAAGGAAATTGCTGATCTCAAAGCTGCTGCAACAGATTCTGAGAAGTTATTTGATCAAAAGCTTAATGAGATAGCCAGGCTAAAGCACATAACAGTGATTCAGATGGGTACTATATCATTTAAAAATGATCAAATCAAGAGTCTGGAGATTAATCTTCAGAAGGAGAGAGAGCTTGTTGCTAGGTTTTCTAAACCTAAGTCAGTGCTACCTTTAATTGATGAATTTGTTCATCACAAAGGCAAGGCTGGACTGGGTTTTATTAAACCTGCAAGGACTGAGCAGTCCAAGTCCAAGGGCAAAGCCCCAACACTCAACAAGTCAGCTGTAGATAAGACAACAAAGACAGTACCTAAGCAAAGGTACAATAAGTTTGAATGTTGGTGCTGTGGCAAGGTTGGCCATTTTGCAATGGACTGTTGGCACAATGCTAGTGCCAAAATGAGTAGCAAACTACCTGTTGGAAAGCCTGCAGGTAGCTTCGTCAGATTGCAAACTAACAAGTACCAAGGACCCAAGAATTCTTTGGGTTCTAAGGTTCATTAATCTGTTTTGCAGGTGAGTCCAAGTGGCCATGCCCCAATATGGTACTTGGACAGTGGATGTTTCAGACATATGACTGGAACTAGGGGACTACTAACGGACTACATTCCAATCAAAGATGGTCCAAAAGTAACCTTTGGTGGTTCTGAAAAAGGAATCATCAAAGGATTTGGTAACATTTCTAGTAACTTGGTTACCATTACTCAAGTGGCTTATGTTAAAGGGTTGAAACACAACCTAATAAGTATAAGTCAATTGAGTGATGTAGGGTATGACATCTCATTTGTTAAAAATGGTTGTCATATCAAGAAGTCAACTGATCAAGAGATCATTTTGACTTTTTATAGGAAAAGGAATGTCTATTGCTTAGACATTATGGTTGAGAACAATGGTTCTCCAGTGTGTCTTGTAGCTGATGAGACAGTCTCTCATTATGTCAAATGGCACAAGAGGCTTGTCCATCTTAACTACAAGACTATTAGCAAACTCTTTAGCAAAGAGTTAGTGAGGAATGGTCCTCAAGTTAAGTGTGCTAAAGATGGTATTTGCTCAGCTTGTCAAAAGGGCAAGCAGACTAGATCCACCTTTAGAAGCATAGAAAATAAAGATGCTGTGAGGTGTTTATACCTCTTGCATATGGATCTCTTTGATCCAATGCCAGTTCACAGCCTAGGTAGGAAGGTCTATACCTTTGTAGTTGTAGATGACTACTCAAGGTTTTCCTGGGTGTTCTTCTTAAGACAGAAATCTGAAACACCTAGTGTCTTCCATAGCTTTGTCAAGCAAATTCAGAATGAACTAGACAGTACAGTGGTCAAAAATAGAAGTGACCATGGTACTGAATTTCAGTCTGATAGCATGACAAAATTATGTGAAGATTTTGGGATATTTCAAGAATTCTCTTCACCTAGAACACCTCAGCAAAATGGCATTGCTGAGAGGAAGAATAGGACCTTGATAGAGGCTGGTAGGACCCTATTAAGTGATACATCACTGCCAGAATATTTCTGGGCTGAAGCAGTTAACACTGCATGCCATGTTATAAATAGGGCTACCATCACTAAAGGCCTCAACAAGACCTCCTATGAAGTTGTGAAAGGCAGGAAACCAAACCTATCCTACTTCAGGATCTTTGGTTGCAAATGCTTCATACTTAATAATGGGAAGTCTTACTTGACTAAGTTTGCTGCCAAGTCCCAAGAGGGAATTTTTGTTGGGTACAGCAACAACAGTAAGGCTTATAGAGTCTACAACTTGTCTACTCAAGTTGTAGAAGAGACTGTACATGTATTATTTGATGAGACTAAACTTATTAATAATGAGTTGTCTAGTAGTGTATGCAACCCCACAGGTTTAACAAAGAAGATGGACAAGCTTACTATAGAAGAAGTACCTACTGCAAGACAGCAAGTAAAAGACAGTGGCTGTTGTCCATGGGGAGAACTACATGCACCAATTGATGATGAAGTTCAAGGAGTACAGCATGATGGAGATGTTGAAGAGGTTCAACCAGAAGTTAGGATGCCTCCAGCCAACAGGCATCTTAGAGATCATCCAGTAGAGCAGATTATTGGAGATCCAAGACAAGGGGTACAAACAAGGAGCAGAAATCAGAATGCAGCAATCTACTCCAGTTTTCTATCTCAAGTTGAACCAAAGAAGTTTGAAGAAGTCATACTAGATCCACAATGGACTGAAGCAATGCAAGAAGAGCTTAATCAGTTCAAGAGGTGCAAGGTCTGGGAACTTGTTCCTAAACCTAAAGACCATAATATAATAGGAACCAAGTGGATCTACAAGAATAAGTTGGATGAACAAGGTGTCATCATTAAGAATAAAGCAAGACTGGTTGCTAAAGGATATAGGCAGGAAGAATGTATTGACTTTGATCAAACCTTTGCTCCAGTAGCCAGACTGGAAGCCATAAGGATGTTTCTTGCCTATGCAACCTTTTAAGGATTCAAAGTTTACCAAATGGATGTCAAGTCAGCATTTCTGATGGTAATCTTAAAGAGGAAGTCTATGTGGAACAGCCTTCAGGTTTTGTTGATTCAACTCTACCTAATCATGTCTATAGACTTAGGAAAGCTTTATATGGGTTAAAGCAAGCCCCTAGCGCTTCGTATGAAACCCTATCTAGTTTCCTCATTGAGAACAAGTTCTCAAGGGGGAAAATAGATAAGACTCTATTCCTTAGGGAATCTAGAGGCAAAGTTATACTTGTCCAAATATATGTAGATGACATTATATTTGGGTCTACTGAAAGTAGCCTTTGCAAAAGGTTTGCAAAACTTATGCAAGGTCAATTTGAGATGAGTAGTATGTGAGAGCTGAAGTTTTTCTTGGGTCTCCAAGTTAAACAAACTGCGAGTGGTTTATCCATATGTCAGTCCAAGTTCACCCTAGAACTCATAAGGAAGTATGGTATGGATTCATCCAGCACCATGAAGACTCCTATGGGGTCAAGTATGTCTCTTAGCAAGGATGATGCAGGGAAACCTGTAGATGAAATCTTGTATAGAGGGATAGTTGGCTCCCTAATATACTTGACTGTAAGTAGACCAGATATCATTTATGCTACATGTGTTTGTGCAAGGTATCAAGCCTGCCCTAAAGTGTCTCATTTGACAGCAGTCAAAAGAATACTGACATATCTAAAGGGCACTCCCTATCTAGGCCTCTGGTACCCTAGGAATGAGGATTTTTAACTAATAGGTTATTGATGCAGGTTAAAACTCCAAAATTATTTACGGTCACGCGGCGACCCGGCGGTTTTATTTGAGAAAAAGGCGGAAGTGATTTTATTTAAGAAAACGGGGCGCGCGTATTTATTTATTTATTTTGGATATATAAAAACAGTTTAGAAATCGAGTTTTAACGAAAGAAGGCAAGTGCACCTATCGTGAGTAGTACAGGATATTCCTGGTGGAATATCGAGGTCGTATTGTTCTCGGGTCCGGTTCGATTATTTCTACTCTTCCCTGGAGGGGACTATTATTTTACCGATAATTATCTTGTCGGGATATTTATATATAATAAAATGCAGAAAATGACAGAAAGAAAATGAAAGCAATAAAAAGAAAGCTTGAAGGTGGTGCCGATGAAGAGCTTAGCTCGATGGCACCGAAAAAATAATTGAACTAAAATAGACCTTAAATAAAAAGAGCTCCTAAATTTCTAATTAATTAAGGCGGAGACTTGGCCGTGGAGGTTCCACTAAAATGAGCTCACCTAGCTATAGGGCTATCGCTCACCTGAACGCTAAGACTATTCGACCGGGCTCTCGTCCGACGAAGGATTCCTCTTAACGCCCGCATTACGCTAAGAACCCCGCTATTGGGTGGGGAACCCAATCCGGTAGAGTTGGCGCGCCTCCTCTCTCGAGGGTTAGTGCGGAACTCTCTTTGCCAAGGGGTGATCTGTCCATACGCACGGCCTCTCGGCGAGCGTATGGAAAACGGAAATAGGGCCCACACATCGATATGTGGTCCTACGCGTCGTTAACCCCGGGCAAACCTTAAGTACTTTTAATTAATTAGAAAGATTAGACCTTTAGTTATTTTAAGCTATTTTATCTGTCCCAATGCTCTTCGATGCCGAGGGCTAAGAACGATTAGCCACTCATCGGAATGGGGACGGCTTGCGAGGAAAGCAATAAAGAAAGCAGGAAAGAAAGCAGTAAATGAAAGCAGGAAAATAAAGCTGTAAATTGCAAGTCCTACCCAAACGAGTAGGACTGAAGAAAGCAGTAAATTGCGAGTCCCGGCGCAAATGCGTGGGCGGGAGAAATGAAAGCAGTAAAACGCACACACGCAAGTCCTACTCAAATGAGTAGGAGAAAATAAATGCGGGTCCTACTCAACCGAGTAGGACAAAATAAATGCAACGCACACACACGCTCTCTCGACATAAATGAAAACACACCCACTCTACGGGAAAGTAAAACACACGCACACACTCGACAAAATTGAAATAAAGCAAAGCGCCATTTAACTCTTAACGAGTAGGCGGAAATAAATGCGCACACACAAACGAGCGAAAAAATTAAGAAAAACTAAGTTGACGAAAAATGAAAACAACTGCATTTCTACCGCTAAAATGCGGTAGAAATGCATAAAAAGCTGAAATAAAAAATAACCGGAAAGAAAGGTTTGCAAATAAACGCAAAAATGCAAGTGATCGAAAAATAAAAACGAATACATTTCTACCGCTAGAATGCGGTAGAAATGCATAAAAAGAGAACGAAAAAAATAAACGGACAAAAGTTTTAAATGAAAATCAAAGTGCGCGAAAAATTAAAACGACTATATTATCATTCCTATAACTCCGTAAAAATGCTAAAAAAGTGCGAATAAAGGGAAAAGAACGAAAAAGTTTTACGAAATAAAAAGCTAAGTTAAAAAAAGGAAAAACACTTTGAAAACGTTTTTACTGATCTATAGGAATGAAATAAAAGCTATAAAAATCTAAGTTAACCAAAACAAGTAAAAATAACTAAACATAAAAACAAGAAAACTAATCTCATACACACACACACACATATAAAGAAGAATAAAAACTAAGTTAAAACAAAAGAAAAGATAAGATTGCAAAGGGAAGATTTGCATTCATCCATTCCAAAGCCATATTAAGAGAAGAAAAAGAACACATTTTATTAAATAAAAGGACGAGTTACAAAGACACGAAAATAAAACTAAGGAGAGGGGGAGAAATTATCCCTTACATAAGCCTTGGAAGCATTCCTGCAGCACAACACCTAAGAAAAATGGTTCAAAAAGTGGAACAGAAATCCAGAGCAGAACCTCTGAATTTATAGAAAAAATTTAAATGTGTCACGCCCTTGGTCACGGGCGTGACAGGGGGCGTGACAGTACTATTAGAGAAGGCGGTCGGCGATTTGACGGGAAAGTGGACTTCGGGCTGGACACGTGTCGGTCTCGCAGTGGTCACGCCCTTGGTCACGGGCGTGACAGGGGGCGTGACAGGCAGGTGGATCTGGGCGCGGTGCGCGCCGAAAGTCTTCGGGCAGGTCTTGTCGGCCAGGCGCAGTGGTCACGCCCCAGGTCACGGGCGTGACTCTGGGCGTGTCAGCTGGTGTCGACACTCGACGAATGTCGAGCTGAAAGTGTCGAGTTGAAAATCGTCGAGCGGAAAGAGGTGTCACGCCCTAGGTCACGGGCGTGACTCTAGGCGTGACTGCTAGTGTCGACACTCGACGAACGTCGAGATGAAATCGTCGAGTGGAGTGAACACGGGCTTGGGTCACGCCCCGTGTCGGGTGACACGGGCGTGACCCCGGGCGTGTCAGGCTATTCTTCCCGAAAATTGCAGATTTCTTGGTTTTTGACGTGTCACGCCCAGGTCACGGGCGTGACCAACATGTCACGGGCATGACCAACATGTCACGGGCGTGACAGGTCAATTTTTGGCAGATTTTGATTTTTTCCTGAAAAATAAAATAAAACAAGTTAGTATAATATTTACAAAAATAGGAGCATTTTATTGAATAAAAATAAGTAAAAACGACAAAAATAAATGAAAACAACTAAATTAATGTACACAAAAATAGGTATATTTACAACTTATCAAATACCCCCATACTTAAGCTTTTGCTATTCCAGAGCAAAAGTTGGAGATGAACTTATAAGGAATAAAAGAAATCTTAAGTTTAGCTACCGCTTGACTTAATTAAAAGGAAGATCAAAATAAACATCCGGGGTTAAAGAATTAAATCCTAATTTATGAAATGTTATGAATAGAGGAAGTGTTTCAAAAAGACTTCTAGAAAAAATAAAATAGAAAGCAAAAATTTATTTTTGTTAGTTTAACAAAGATGGATTGAATTTATATAAAAAACTTTAGCTTAAAAGAAGTTAAAGAAAATAATGCAATTTAAAAATTATGCTCTCAAAAAAATTTTTAAATTAAGTCTAGAATCATTGAAATAGGCTAAGTGGTTTGGTGGTTTATGAAGAAGGCTTGAATATTGAGGCGAGGTAATTTTTTCTCGAACCTCCAATTTTTTTCTTTTTGGATAGTTAGGAAAACGAAATCTTATTTTCCTAACACATAATAAATTTTTTTTTTCTTTCTTCATAAGGATAAAATTAACCCAATGTATATTTGTAGGAGTAATGAATTTTATCCTCTTACTCCATATATAATCTTTTTAAATTATTGGGTGCCTATGTTTACGGAACGAAATCTTATTCCCATTGACATAGGATTTTTAAGGGATAGGGGGGGAATCATGTCAATTAAGACACGAAAAAAAATGGAAGTGGGTTTAGTTTTTCAAAAATAAAACTAGCTTTTAATCAAAAAGTTTTGAGAGCAACCTTTTTAAAATGAACGTTCCAATGTTTCTAAAAGCATGAAGTAGAAATAATTGAAATCCATGGATGTTATTTTATAACATAAAAAACGAGCTTCTATTTATAAAATTAGAAGTGGTGGTGAAAAACAAGTTCCCTATTATAAGGAAAAGACATAAAAAATTCTTTAAATCTTAACCCCAGACACTTAAATCTATCGAACTTTAATTAATAAACGAATAGTAAGCAAAGAATAACTAAAATTCGCATATAAATTAACTCGAAACTAGATTTTTGGAAAGCAAAAAGAGTTAAGATATGGTGTATTCGAATTATTTACATAATTAACAAAACATTTTTTTTTGGAATTTTTTAGAGTTTTATCATTTTTTGTGTTTTAATTATTATCTTTTTAGGATTTTTTAGATTTTTTATCTTTTTAGGGTTTTTGGTTTTTCTAATTTTTTTTTATTTTTAGTGTATTTTGATAGGTAATTTACAAGAACGAGGAGAGAAAAAAAGAGTTATTTACAAGGAAGATAGGGGGGAAAGAGAGATTTTTACAAAAAAGGCAAAGAAAAAACTCGATTGCGGCCCCGCGAACAGACTCTTATTTGAATGGTTGGTTCGATGAGTCGACCGTCGCGGGCAAGCAAGACGCAAGTTTTTACAAAAAAGAAGATGAGGGGGAAAGAGAATTTTTTTTTTTTTGAGTTTTATGAATTTTTTTGAAGTTTTATGATAATAAAAACAAGAAAAATTTTTAGATTTTAAGTTTTGCAAATTTTTTTTTTTGTAGTTTTGATGAGTACAGAAAAAAAATTGCAGTATAGGAAAACACCCCCATACTTAAACCCAACATTGTCCCCAATGTTGCAGTCTAAGTATGCGGAACGATTAATATACAAAATATAATAAGTACAAAAAGAAAAAGAGAGGGTAGGAGCTTACCTTAGACGAGTCCGGGAAGGCGCAGGTTGAAACGCTGCATTAATATTAGAAGAGGAAAGAAGAGCAAAACAATAATAGAAAAAACAAAAAACGAAAAATTCGGCTAAAGGGTTGCAGGCGGTAGGGGGGGGGCAAGTGCGTGGGGGAGTCGAAGGTAGCTAAGGCCTTAGCTACGTGAGTGTGATGGAAATGCGCACCCCTAACGTGCACAAGAATGGAAGCGCGCCGAAGCGAAATAAAACAAAATAAAACAAGTTAAAAAAAATAAAGACAAAATATATACACTTGTATTTTTTGTGTTTTGAAGGACGTTTTTTATTTTTTAGTTGTTTTTCCATTTTTTTTTTCGAATGTTTTTTTTAGTTTTGTTTGTTGTATAGTTTTTTTTTTGTGTCTTTTTATTAAAAGAATGAAAAATAAAAATTTTTTGTGTTAAGTTTTTTTTTGTTTTTTCATTTTTTGGGGTTTTAGTTGTTTTTTATTTAGTTTTTTTTTAGTTTTATAGTTTTTTTCAAATTTTTAATTTTTAAGGTTTTTCAAAAATTTTTTGGTTTTGTAAGTTTTTCAACATTTTTTTTTATAAATTTGTATATATATATTTTTTATTATTTATTATTATTATTATGATTATTATTATTATATTATTTTTGTTGGCCATTTTTAATTTTTGTTATATATAGATATAGGTAAAATTAATAGATTTCCAGGGTTTAAAATAACGAACCGAAAACTCCCCGGCAACGGCGCCAAAAACTTGATGCAGGTTAAAACTCCAAAATTATTTACGGTCACGCGGCGACCCGGCGGTTTTATTTGAGAAAAAGGCGGAAGTGATTTTATTTAAGAAAACGGGGCGCGCGTATTTATTTATTTATTTTGGATATATAAAAACAGTTTAGAAATCGAGTTTTAACGAAAGGAGGCTAGTGCACCTATCGTGAGTAGTACAGGATATTCCTGGTGGAATATCGAGGTCGTATTGTTCTCGGGTCCGGTTCGATTATTTCTACTCTTCCCTGGAGGGGACTATTATTTTACCGATAATTATCTTGTCGGGATATTTATATATAATAAAATGCAGAAAATGACAGAAAGTAAATGAAAGCAATAAAAAGAAAGCTTGAAGGTGGTGCCGATGAAGAGCTTAGCTCGATGGCACCGAAAAAATAATTGAACTAAAATAGACCTTAAATAAAAAGAGCTCCTAAATTTCTAATTAATTAAGGCGGAGACTTGGCCGTGGAGGTTCCACTAAAATGAGCTCACCTAGCTATAGGGCTATCGCTCACCTGAACGCTAAGACTATTCGACCGGGCTCTCGTCCGACGAAGGATTCCTCTTAACGCCCGCATTACGCTAAGAACCCCGCTATTGGGTGGGGAACCCAATCCGGTAGAGTTGGCGCGCCTCCTCTCTCGAGGGTTAGTGCGGAACTCTCTTTGCCAAGGGGTGATCTGTCCATACGCACGGCCTCTCGGCGAGCGTATGGAAAACGGAAATAGGGCCCACACATCGATATGTGGTCCTACGCGTCGTTAACCCCGGGCAAACCTTAAGTACTTTTAATTAATTAGAAAGATTAGACCTTTAGTTATTTTAAGCTATTTTATCTGTCCCAATGCTCTTCGATGCCGAGGGCTAAGAACGATTAGCCACTCATCGGAATGGGGACGGCTTGCGAGGAAAGCAATAAAGAAAGCAGGAAAGAAAGCAGTAAATGAAAGCAGGAAAATAAAGCTGTAAATTGCAAGTCCTACCCAAACGAGTAGGACTGAAGAAAGCAGTAAATTGCGAGTCCCGGCGCAAATGCGTGGGCGGGAGAAATGAAAGCAGTAAAACGCACACACGCAAGTCCTACTCAAATAAGTAGGAGAAAATAAATGCGGGTCCTACTCAACCGAGTAGGACAAAATAAATGCAACGCACACACACGCTCTCTCGACATAAATGAAAACACACCCACTCTACGGGAAAGTAAAACACACGCACACACTCGACAAAATTGAAATAAAGCAAAGCGCCATTTAACTCTTAATGAGTAGGCGGAAATAAATGCGCACACACAAACGAGCGAAAAAATTAAGAAAAACTAAGTTGACGAAAAATGAAAACAACTGCATTTCTACCGCTAAAATGCGGTAGAAATGCATAAAAAGCTGAAATAAAAAATAACCGGAAAGAAAGGTTTGCAAATAAACGCAAAAATGCAAGTGATCGAAAAATAAAAACGAATACATTTCTACCGCTAGAATGCGGTAGAAATGCATAAAAAGAGAACGAAAAAAATAAACGGACAAAAGTTTTAAATGAAAATCAAAGTGCGCGAAAAATTAAAACGACTATATTATCATTCCTATAACTCCGTAAAAATGCTAAAAAAGTGCGAATAAAGGGAAAAGAACAAAAAAGTTTTACGAAATAAAAAGCTAAGTTAAAAAAAGGAAAAACACTTTGAAAACGTTTTTACTGATCTATAGGAATGAAATAAAAGCTATAAAAATCTAAGTTAACCAAAACAAGTAAAAATAACTAAACATAAAAACAAGAAAACTAATCTCATACACACACACACACATATAAAGAAGAATAAAAACTAAGTTAAAACAAAAGAAAAGATAAGATTGCAAAGGGAAGATTTGCATTCATCCATTCCAAAGCCATATTAAGAGAAGAAAAAGAACACATTTTATTAAATAAAAGGACGAGTTACAAAGACACGAAAATAAAACTAAGGAGAGGGGGAGAAATTATCCCTTATATAAGCCTTGGAAGCATTCCTGCAGCACAACACCTAAGCAAAATGGTTCAAAAAGTGGAACAGAAATCCAGAGCAGAACCTCTGAATTTATAGAAAAAATTTACATGTGTCACGCCCTTGGTCACGGGCGTGACAGGGGGCGTGACAGTACTATTAGAGAAGGCGGCCGGCGATTTGACGGGAAAGTGGACTTCGGGCTGGACACATGTCGGTCTCGCAGTGGTCACGCCCTTGGTCACGGGCGTGACAGGGGGCGTGACAGGCAGGTGGATCTGGGCGCGGTGCGCGCCGAAAGTCTTCGGGCAGGTCTTGTCGGCCAGGCGCAGTGGTCACGCCCCAGGTCACGGGCGTGACTCTGGGCGTGTCAGCTGGTGTCGACACTCGACGAATGTCGAGCTGAAAGTGTCGAGTTGAAAATCGTCGAGCGGAAAGAGGTGTCACGCCCTAGGTCACGGGCGTGACTCTAGGCGTGACTGCTAGTATCGACACTCGACGAACGTCGAGATGAAATCGTCGAGTGGAGTGAACACGGGCTTGGGTCACGCCCCGTGTCGGGTGACACGGGCGTGACCCCGGGCGTGTCAGGCTATTCTTCCCGAAAATTGCAGATTTCTTGGTTTTTGACGTGTCACGCCCAGGTCACGGGCGTGACCAACATGTCACGGGCGTGACCAACATGTCACGGGCGTGACAAGTCAATTTTTGGCAGATTTTGATTTTTTCCTGAAAAATAAAATAAAACAAGTTAGTATAATATTTACAAAAATAGGAGCATTTTATTGAATAAAAATAAGTAAAAACGACAAAAATAAATGAAAACAACTAAATTAATGTACACAAAATAGGTATATTTACAACTTATCAGTTATTCAGATGCAGACTTTGCAGGATGCAAAGAAGATAGAAAAAGCACTACTGGAACCTGTCAATTCCTAGGTGGGAGACTAATTTCATGGAGTAGCAAAAACCAAACAAGTGTGGCTATCTCCACTGCAGAGTCAGAGTATATGGATGCAGGAAGTTGCTGTGCTCAACTTCTGTAGATACAACATCAGCTTGAGGACTATGGATTTCAGGTAAGTAGAACTCCACTCGTTTGTGATTCTACTAGTGCTATTTCAATAGCTAATAATCCTGTATCTCATAGTAGAACAAAACATATTGAAATTAAATATCATTTTCTTAGGGAGCATGTAGAAAGAGAAGATATTTTACTTGAATATGTTAAAACTGATAATCAATTAGCTGATATGTATACTAAGCCCCTAGAAGAAGCTAAGTTCAATAGATTTAAAATTGAACTAGGAATGATAAAGTTAGAGTAAGTTTACAGTATTGAAATTGGCTAAGTAAAAAGGTGTCGACACACAGAAGTCTATGTGTCGACACAGAATAGTGGTGTCGACACTTCAGGAAAAAGGTGTCGACACATCTAGGAAGTTGGTGTCGACACTTCAGAATATTAGTGTCGACACATGTCTAGTAGGTGTCGACACATCCAATGTGGTGTCGACACTTAAGTTTTACTCAGAATTTTCTAAGTAAAGTCTCGACTATGTGTCGAGTTGAGTGGTGTCGACACATAAACAAGTGTCGACACATACAATCTGTTGACTAAACTTGTGTCGACACATATGTGTCGAGACATTATAAGTCAGTGTCGACACTTATAGCCTGTGTCGACACAATTTAAAGTTAGCTGTCCCGCCTGTTCATCTTCAAAATTAGAAAGGTATAAATAGGGTTTTGTCTTAGTTTGTCGACACGCTTTCAAAGTTTCGAGACCAAACTTCTGTGTCGACACCTCTCTTCTCTCAAGACAAATTCTACAAACCCTAATGGTGCCTAAGCTAGAGGAGAACGTCAACGAAGGATACGAACTGGTGCGGAATGCTTTTGAGGATGCCGATCAAGAAATCAAGCACGTGATAACCCTAGTAGCAGAATCCGGGTTAGAATATCTAGTTTCTGAACCTTCTAAGATATGGAAGAAAGAGGTACTTGAATTCCTCAATGGAGCTGAAGTGGACGAATCTGGATACAAAATCAAATCCAGAGTTCATGGAGCAAAGGTTAAGGTATCTCCTAAAAGTCTAAGAAAGGTCCTTCAGCTGCCAAGAACTAAAGAGGAAGATGAGGTTACTGCTTCCAAGACCAGGGAAGCTCTAACCTGGTGTGGACTGGATCCTAAGATGAAGCTTGGATCAGTGTTTCTAAGAAAAGACATGAACAATCAAGGAAAATTCCTTTCAGAGATTGTTGGCAAAGTCATACTCAGCAAGCCAGGAGGGCATGACAGAGTGTCTGCCCATATGTTTAGTATAATGACAAGGATAATCTTCACTCTAAAAACTGACTGGTCTATGGTAGTTTATGAGAAGATTAAAGAAAGCTTGAAGAAGCCCAATCTGGGCAGAATTTTAAGTCTATACCTAGCTGGTACCATACCAGAGGTTATGCAACAGGCTGCTGGAAGTAAAATAAATCACATGAGAAAAATGGACATGAGGTTGTTTTCTAGATGGGACAGGGTGTTGTCTAAAGAGATGCCAACCCCTGAGAAGATAGTTCCTGAGAAAGAAATTCCTCCCAAGAAGAAAAGGAAGACTGCTCCAGTGGCACAAGAGTCCACTGGTAGCTCTGATAGTGAAGAACAAGTTGTCTTCACTCCAGATGAGAATGAGGAAGGGACTGTTGAGAAGACTCCTGCTCCTCAAGATGATGCTGAGATCCAGGGGGAGCTACCTCAAGCTAGTCCCATCCACCAGGATCAAAGCCAGGGGGAGCTTCCAGTTGTAGATGAACCCACTACACTGGAAAGTGAACAAGCAACCACCATCATACTAGAGGTAATCACAGAACTAAACACTTTTGATTTTCTTATGGAAGATACTGATTTGACTGATGTTGATCAGCAAACTCAGCTGGATAATCAAGTGCCAGATGCTGTCTTGGAAGACACATCTGTTGCAGCCCCAATAGTTACTGATCCAGTAGTTGAAGAGCCAAGAATTTCTCCTGCCAATTCTCCCCAAGAGTATACTATGGAAGATTTATTTTTAAATCTGGATCAACAAGATTTTGAAAAAGAAACTACTGCTGCTGAAGGAGATAATGCTGCTGCTGAGGGGGAGCAAGTGCACATTCATGAAGTACCTGCCAGGCAAGAAACTGAGAAGGCACCTGATGTTCAGCCTGAGAGGCCTCCAAGCCCTAAGGAGAGGGTGGATATAGCCAGCACTTCTGCCTGTGAAGATGAGGAGATTGCTAGGGCAAAGAAGAAGCAATTTCAGGTCTTCAGGAGAAGAAGCCAAAGTTACAAGAAGGCTTTGCAAACTGTTGCTCAACAACCTATAGTTCAGCCAGCACCATCCATAGACTATAGTGATCTGATGGTTGCCATGCAGCTCAAGTTGGATGAACACATAAAAGCACTAGAAACTTATGTGGATGTAGGGCAGAAATCATTGCAATTTGATCTGGCCCAGGACATTAAATCTATAAGGTTTGAAATGAACCAAAATAAGAAGGAGATGACAGAATGTTTCCATAAGGGTGGAAATGCAGTGGTGTACTTGGCTACACACCAAGAGAAGATAAAAGCACAAGTGGATGATATAGCTGTGAAGCAAGGTTATGTTCTTGAAAATCAGATAAGAATGAATGACAACCTTACTGCATCTCACAATGCAATAGTCACAGAACTGAAGAATCTGGCTGCAGGGCAGACTCCAGCTATAACAAAGGCAAATTTTGACAAAGTATTTCTACAAGAAATCACTGCTCTTAAGACTACCATCCAAGACTCACAGAAGCTTATAACTGACAAACTCCAAAGGTTAAAACCTTTCTTTAAGGATGGAGTCAATTATTTGGACAGTCAAGTGAGATTTCAAAAAGATGATGTGAGAGATCACATAGAAAGAGAAGTCATAAAGGGGGAGAGAGTGTTAGTCAAGGCAAGCTCTGATCATGCCAAATGGATATCTAATTCCATCAGAGCTACACTAGGTTATCCTCCTCTTTGTGATGATGACAATGTTGGTGAATCTGGAATTCATCCTGCCTATCTAGGAGGAGAGCAACCTGAAGTGGCTCAAGTCATTTATCCTCCTCCAGATTTTGATATGATTCATGCTGATGTACAGTCTATGTATAGCCCACCTGGGGGCAAGGACAATATTATTATTGAGAAAGTTGTTCAGCCTATTTCTGAAGCCATGCAAGAGGCACTGCAGAAAGAAGAAGAGACAAGATTGTCTAAGAAGAGGTTTAGGGAACAAGCTGAACAAAGGCCAGACTTTGAGCAGTGGAGCCCCACCTCAAGGAACATTATATTGACTGTCTGGAAAGCTGCCAAAGATAACATTCAAGACAGGAACAAGTGGTTATCTGAGGCTGAATGGAGAAAACATGAAACTAGACAGGAGGCAATAGTCCAATATAGAAGGAAGGCCAAGATGGGAAAGCTTCCTCCTACTGCTCAGGAGCCTAGCAAGTACTTTCCAAAGCCATACCATTACTTTGAAAGACAAAAGATCAAAGCAGAAGAGCTTAAGAAGAAAGACTTGAAAGGCAAGAAGCCTGCTGATGCTGAAGTTGCTGATGCTCCTGTTCAAGCTAAAGTTCAAGTTGGCAAAGGAATAGTGATTAAGGAGCCAGAACTGAAATAGAATTAGAATTTTCTTGAAGTTTACTTTGTAATCTTTTTGATGTAAAATATTTTGAGAATTTCTGAAAATGAATATAACAGATATTAGAACAATGTGTTATATGTTAAATCTATTTCATATTTGTTCTGTGATGATATATTTGTATACATGTGTGATTAATACATGTTTATGTTTTCACTGCTGTATTAATCCTGCTTTACATCATTTTGTAATTTAATTATGAATGGTGTATATCATTGACTAAGGGTTATGACTTCTCCAAATAGGGGGAGATTGTTGGGTACATTGGTTTAAATATACCTGATTTGAAGAATCCTCACCCAACTCAATGATATACATCAAAATGTATTTGATATATTTTGAGTTACTTGTGCAGGTTAAGTATTTGCAGGAATGAATCAAAAAGTTTCTAAGTCCATGTGTCGACACCAAGAGGGAAAGTGTCGACACTTAAGAAGACTTGTGTCGACACCCAGACAAGCAGTGTCGACACTTGGAGTCATTATGTCGACACCAGGGATGCTGAGTCGACACCAGACACAAAGTGTCGACCCAAGGAGCTGTGTCGACACTCAGTGAAGAAAAGTGCAGTAAAGCTGTGTCGACACTTAACAGCAGTGTCGACACCTAGAAGAACTGTGTCTTCACCAGAAAGTGTCGACACAAGGAGCTGTGTCGACACTCAGCAAAAGTCAGCAGAGACTAAGTATAAGTATCGACACCAAGAACAATGTGTCGACACTCAACAGAAGAGTCAACATTTGAAGTAAGTGTCGACACCCAGAACAATGTGTCGACACTCAGCTGAAGACTCTACACTTGAAGAACGTGTCGACACATGGAGCTGTGTCGACACTTAGCAAAGAACAGCAAGATCAACAAATTATTCTAAGTACAAGTGTCGACACTATGGGAATGTGTCGACACTCAGCTGAAGTCTCAACAGAAGAATCAAGTTTCGATACAAGGAGCTGTGTCGACACTCAGTAAGTTTCAACACTGAAGACATGTGTCGACAGCAAGAAGCAGTGTCAACACTTAACAGATTCAACACATGAAGATGTGTCGACGCAAAGGACATGTGTCGACACTTAGAAGAATTCAGCAAAATACAGAAGATCAAGTACTTGTGTCGACACTCAATATCAGTGTCGACACATGAAGAAGAAACTGTGTCGAGACATAGTATCTACAACACAAGGAGTTGTGTCGACACCTTGTAGACTTGTGTCGACACTTACACAACTTGTCTCGACACTTGGTCTATAAGTGTCGACACTTAAAGACAAAAAGTCTCGACACTTTCAGACAGTTAGAGAACTTTCAAGAACTGACTGGATGACTTGACAGCTGCCATTCCAGCCGGTCTACAGCACCTGTCAGAGATGTCAGAATTCAGTTATGAACTGGACCAGCCGGTTACCATGAAGAAGGCCTATAAATAGGCTCATACAGACTACAGAAACTGTGGTTGATATAGTTGAATATTGAGTTGTTCAAGTTATTGATCAAGTATCAAAACAAGAAGATCTAGCTGTCCAAGTGCAGATCTAAGAAGTTGGCGAGAGAGGGCTCCATCCATGAAATAAGCCGTTGGAACTAGGCTGAGAAGAAGGGTTCAGATTTATTCTGAATTCTAAGTGGCAGAGATCAAGGATCAACTGCAGAAGGAGTCAATCTTATTGAGTTCTACTTTCAAGAAGCTTTGAAGAAAGCTAAGTCAGATTGATTTCAGCTGGGTTCTTCCAAGAACTCATCAAGAAACTCTCAACTCCCCTCTCTTGTCTTTGGGTTGCTGAGTTAACAATTGTGTAAACATTTTTATCTTGTAGGATCCTTTGGATCTGAGTTTTTGTAAGCCTGTAATTATAAAGGATGAGTGTAGGGCTTGAGAGCCTGAGTGTAGGAGAGTGAAATCTCTGAGTGTAGGCCTTGGTGGCTGAGTGTAGGCCTTGTTGGCTGAGTGTAGGCCTTTTGTGGCTGAGTGTAGGCTTTGGGGAAAAGCTGAGTTGTAGGGCCTTGGGCCTGAGGTGTAGGAACCAGTTTGGGTTCTGAGATAGTGGAGAAGTTTGGCCGAATCTAGTACACTGCTAGATAGGCGAAGGGGGAAAGTGGATGTACCCAAAGCTTGAGGAACCACTATAAAACTCTGTGTCTGCTGTGATTGTGATTTGCTATGAATGCTGTGTGATTGCTGTGCAAAAGTAGATTAGATTCTGTGTTATAAACTGATTGCTGCCATAAAAAGTCAAAAAGAATTTGGTCACCTATTCACCCCCCCCCCCCTCTAGGTGTTTAGGTACTATGTCTTTCAAGATATGTTCTAACCAGTAGCACGTACACGTGCTCGACACCCCTAAAAAGAATTCGACCGTGAATTCGAAGGAGGAAGACCGAGTCAGGCTGATACCAAATTGTAACGCCTCCATCCCTTACATGACATATAATAGAAGGTCCGGCCGGGGCCCCACACTATAGATCACAAACAGACAACGGAGTTACATGTTAATATCAAATACTAGTACACACATCCTAAATCAAAGCATTCTAACGGAAGCATTAGGGGTTAATATTGGAATCAATAAACATGAATGACCACTATATATAAACAACACATTTATATATCTCTAAGGAATGTATACAACATACACCAAATGTGAAAATGTTTTAGTTGTCTTACATAAATCACCTAGAGGGGGTTGAATAGGTGAGTTGTGCGTTTTTTTGCGGATTAAAATATTTAACGAACTATTCACAGAAAATTAACCAAGCAATCACATACGACACTAAGAATTATAGTGGTTCCCCAACCTTGGGTACATCCACATTCCACTCACTAATCTAGCAATGCACTAGACTCGGCTACTCCACTAATCTCGGATTGAAAACAATCCTACAGCTCGGAACAACGTTCCTACAACTCGAACCCAAAAACTGGATCTAGACTCGGAAGATAAAACTTCCTACAAGAACTCGGAGTATACAACTCCTACAACTCGGAGAAAGATCTCCTATAAGAATAGAATGAAATAACAAATACAAAGAGTGATTTGATCTCAGATCTGAAATGCTTCTGTCTGTTCTTCTTTCTTTGAACTTTGCCGCTTTATCAGAAATGGTTGAAGAAGAATCTGCAAGATCTCTAATCTGAAATTCTCTGGACTCACACGATCAAGTAGAAGATCTGTCATTTGAAAAGAATCTTGATCTATGAATCAACTTCTCTGAATCGATCTGGATCGAAAGCGCTTTGGCAATGAAGATGATGATCGGCGGCTCTCGATTTAGAAAGAAATGTCGGATTCATAATTCTTAGAATTACTGCTTGCGGCGGCTTGTAATTCTTCTTATTTCTTCTTAGGGTTGGTCGAAAATAACAAGACCTTATATAGTACTTGCCTAATAGTCATAATCATCATTAATGACATCCACGTGGACCAATCACGCACTAATTATATTTGAAATACACGTCTGTCTGGGTTTAGAAGTTTTCAGAAAAAATAGTACTGGTTTTCTCGACAAGAAGTAGTGTACTCGAGAAAAAACATACTGGTTCTTGAGAAGAGCTAAGAGGATCTCAAGAAAACACATAGAAAAATATGTGGAGGTGAAAATCAACAATCTCGTGAATTACAGAAGTTCTCGAGAAAAATGACATTTTGTTCTCGAGAAGAATCATTATGTTACTTGAGAACAAATAATCATCCCGAGAACAAATGTTTGGCTCTCGAGAAAAATACTCTAGGTCTTGAGAAATAACTTCTGCATCTCGAGAACAAAAGATAGTCTTCTCGAGAAAAAGACATGGAAAAAATATTGACTGGAAAAGAAATAACTCGAGAAGAAATGTTATATAGTACTCGAGTACATAAGCCCTTCTCGAGAACAGCAAGAAGCTTTCTTGAGAACAACTTCTGCCACTCGAAATTAAGACAAGTCTAACGAGAGAAATTTCTTAAGTCCCTCTCAAGTACAAATATAGTACTCGAGAAAAAGACTTATACTTTTTCTGAAAAACTGAAAATCTTAATTCTTCATTAAAATCAGCATCCATCTTTTCTCTTTCCCTTAGTAATTGAAAAAGAAGTTTGTCTTAATAGAGAGGCTACACATGAGTCAACACCATGGATCACACAATGAGGGATTACATTGTATGGTCCTATGTTTGGAGACTCAATGTAGACTGACATTGGTCTATACTTAGCAATTAAGTCCTGCAAATACTTAACTAAAAATAACATCAAATACAAACTTAATTCATCTTAGTTCAAGGGTGACTTCATACAAATCTGGGCTATTGTGGATGCAATACCCAACAATCTCCCCCTATTTGTAGAAGTTAGAACCTTCTACACTAAGGTGAATTACATCAAGAGAAAAATACATAAGGAAACTAATAACATGATAATTAGGAGAAATGCAGTAATATATTAAAATCAGATCAGAATTAAAAGTTCATATAAACATAAATTTGTCCAAGAGAATTAAATTCTACAATTTCAAAAATGAACTATAGAAATATCCCAGATTGCTCTCCAATTCTCCAATTCTACAATAGAAGACATGTGATCCAACAATATTACTAGAATTGTACCATATTACTAGAATTGTAGAATTGTAATCCAACAATTGCTAGAATTGTTGGGTATTACGAGAAGACATGTGATTTCTTTGTACTCGAGAAATAATTTTGTTGTTCTCGAGTACAAGTGATGTACTCGAGAAATGATGCCCAAATTCGGAAATTTTTTGATTTTTGAAGCAAAACTAGATCTTGACCTTGCTTGTTACCTTTGTCTTCATTCTCCTTCATCCTTATTGAGCATGCCAAGTTCTGTTTTGAAGAATGAGAACATGGCCTCGTCCAGCGGCTTCGTGAAAATATCTGCAATTTTCCTATCAGTTGGGACATATTGTAGATCTTTGTCCCCATGCTCTACATTCTCCTGGATGAAATGGTATCGCAGCTCTATGTGCTTTGTCAGACTGTGACAGACTGGATTGTTGGCTATTACAATCACACTCGATGAGTCACAGAACAAAGGGATGTATTGGACTTGGATGTTGTAATCTTGAAGTTGGTTATTTATCCACAACAATTGTGCACAACAACTGCCGATAGAAATGTATTCTGACTCGGCCTTTGAAATTGTGACACAATTTTACTTTTTGCTCCTCCAAGAAATGAGCCTCCTTCCAAGGAATTGGCAAGTCCCGGAAGTGCTCTTGCTGTCATCTATACTTCCTGCAAAGTCTGCATTTGAAAAAACCAATTAGTTCGCTGTCATTACTTCTTGGGTACCATAAGACAAGATTTGTTGTACCTTTAAGGTATCTCAAAATCCGCTTTACAGCAGCGTATTGAGATTCTTTAGAGTTCACTTGAAATCTGGCACACACACATGTTGAAAATATTATATCCGGTCTACTAATAGTAAGATAGAGTAAGGATCCAATTATACTTCTGTACTTAGTTTCATTAAAAAGTTTCCCTTTCTCATACTTGTCCAGAGACATAGTTTAAGCCATTGGAGTCCTCATAGAGGTTGCAGTCTCCATTCCGAATTTCTTAATCTACTACTTGGTGAATTTCGTCTGAGAGATGAAAATTACATCTTCAGATTGTTTCACTTGAAGTCCTAAGAAATTCTTCAGCTCTCTCATACTGCTGATTTCGAACTTCCCTTACATAAGTTTGGAAAAATTCATACAGAGGTTGTCGTCAGTAGAGCCGAAAATGATGTCTTCGATATAGATTTGCACTAGCAAAATCTTGCCTTTTATTTCCCTAAGAAATAATGTCTTATCTATCTTTCCTCTTGTGAACTTGTTCTCAAGAAGAAAGTTAGATAGCATCTCATACCAAGCTCGAAGAGCTTGTTTCAAACCATATAATGCTTTAAATAAATGATAGACATGATCAGGAAAGTTAGAATCAACGAAACCTGGAGGTTGTTCCATATACATTTCTTCCTTATGTCATTATTAAGGAAAGCAGACTTCACGTTCATCTGATAGACAGTGAAGCTCTTAAGTGCAGCATATGCTAGGAATAACCTAATTGCCTCCAGCCTTGCCACTGGAGCATATGTCTGGTCGAAGTCGATTCCTTATTCTTGTTGGTATCCTTTGGAGACGAGTCTGTCCTTGATCATTATGATTATTGCATCCTCGTCCATCTTCTTCCTGTAGACCCATTTTGTCTCGATGACATTTTTACCTTTGGGTCTTGCAACAAGCTTCCAGACTTTGCAATGCTTGAATTGATTCAATTCTTCTTCCATTACCATTATCCATGATGCGTCTGAGTTTGCACCCTCAAACTTCTTCGGTTCAACCTGTGATAGAAAACTCAAACATAAATTCTCATTAGCTGTACTTCTACGAGTTCTGACACCATCATGGGGATCTCCTATGATTTGGTCCATTGGGTGATCCTTCAAATGTCTGATCTCTAAGGTCCTTATATCTGGAGCTTCTTCAACCACATGAGTGACTTCATCAACTTGATTGGTTTCTTCATCTTGATCATCAACCTCTCCAATTGGGGTTGGAGTGGTGATCTTGATGAACTTTTCACCTTTTTCTTCAATTGGCTCATCCAAGTTTAATTCTTTTAACTATGAACATGCATCTTCAATAAATATACTAGAAGAGCTGCCTTGCAGCAAGCTCGTCTCATGAAATACAACATGCATAGATTCTTATACAACCAGGGTTTTCTTATTAAATATCCTATATGCCTTACTATGGCTACAATACCCTACAAAAATACCTTCAAAACTCTTTTCGCTAAATTTGGTAGTGTGATACTTGCCATTGTTAAAGGCGAAGAAATTATAGCCAAAGATTCTAAAATATTAGATAGTCGGCTTCCTGCCCTTTAGTAGTACGTAAGGTGTCTTATTATGTTTTTTTGTTTATGAGTGCTTTATTTTACACGTGGCATACAGTGTTGACGACTTCAGCCCAAATATATTCTGGTAGTGAGGCATCACTCAACATGGTCCTGTAGGCCTCTATGAATGTTATATTCCTTCTCTCAGCTACTCCGTTCTGTTGAGGAGTACAAGGAGAGGAAAACTCATGAAAGATACCTAAGCTTTCAAAAAATTCTATAATGGCCCCAGACTTGAACTCTGTTCCATTGTCACTTCTGATTTTGACTATGGAACAGTTGTATTCATTCTGGATCTGTCTGACAAAATTAGTAAGGATGTCAAAGGTATCTGACTTGTGTTTTACACACATGTCAGATAATCCTTACCTCCCAAAATTCTAACTTGAAGTGGACCAAACAAGTTAATATGAAGTAGGTTTAAACATCTATTAGAATCTTTGCCAATAATGCCTTTAAAGGTAGCCCTTGTTTGCTTGCCTTTTACACATGTGTGACAAGGTCTATCTTTAGTGCACTTGATATTTGGGGCATCACGTACTAAATTAAGTGAAAATGATTTATCAATAGTTTTGAAATTAATATGTGCTAGTCTGTTGTGCCATTGGTCACCAAGAGACGCACTATCTTTAGCCAAAAAGCACACTGGTGTAGAAGAGTTTATGCAAATGAAATTTAAACAAAATATTTTTCTACTATGAGTGCCTGATAGAATCATTTTCATATTGTCAACTGATTTAATCAAGTACTTATCTGCATGAAATTCAACTATGTAACCTTTATCGCAGAGCTGGCTTATGCTTATAAGATTGTGTTCCAATCCTTCAACATAAGACACATCTGATAAGGATACACTAGAGTTAGTAATCATACCGTAGCCTTTAGTAATTCCTCTATCGGAACCTCCAAAGATGACCTTTAGCCCGTTCATTACTGGAGATTAATTCTGGAGAAGGCTTCTTGTCCTGATCATATGCTGAGAGCATCCACTGTCCAAATACCATATAAGAGTTTTGGTGGCCTTTATACATACCTGCAATCACAAATCAATTTTCCTTAGGGATCCAAACTCGTTTAGGTCCTTGCTCTCTAGTTAGAACACTCCCCTATGTATATTAACATTATGAGTGGTCTTTCTCAAATTGTTAACTTGAGGAGTTGCATAATTTTTGGAATTAAACCAGCAATCAATGACAAAGTGACCAATTTTGCCGCAACACGAATAGTCAAACCTGTTGTATCTTTGCCTGAAATTCTCCTGCTTGACCTTTTGAGAGTGTGGTCTAGCAGGAGCAGCAGTCTTGGAGGTAGAAGCTTCATGGTGATGGCAATCACATGTCTTCTGCTCCTTAAGTAGCATTTCCACAGTAGGCTTAACTTTTGGTGCCTTCTTGATGTTATGATCATGACTATAAGGGCCATAGCTCTGAAGAGTAATTTCTTCATAAGGTGACTTAAAGGCACTTTCACCAAATTTCCGGGCATGGGTCCATCCTTGTTAACGAGACTTGATCTCTACATAAGTATGCCTAGAAAAGTGACCGTAGGACGAATCAAGATCAAACTCGTTCGTTGGAAATATCACCTTCTTAAAAGAAGTCTGATCTTGAGGAGCTTTCCCCTTCTCCTTGGCCAAAGCCTTCTTGGATGCCTTATTCTTTCTTTGAGCCTTATTTCTCCTACAAGATTTACTAGGAGCATCAACATGGCCTAGGCCAGCACCATTGTCCTGAGCTAAGAATTCAGCAACAAAAGGAAGGCCAGTCTTGGGATTTGAGAAACTTTCAACAAGTTTCTTTTTCGCTGCATGTTGTTCTTCCAATTCTTTGATGATCTTCTCCTTCAGATCTAGGTCCTCAAGAGCCTTATTGTATTCTTCAATGACATCATTGAAGTTCTCTCTGAGTGAGTCTGTCTTGGCGACTTCCTCTCTCAGAGTGCTCTCTTTAGCCTTGAGAGATTTTATCTCCTTGGCTTGAATTTTCACGAATCTTTGACATTTGTCGTAAGCCTTGATTAACTCCATATACTGGGCCATGAGTTCAGACTCATCGTCAGAAGAGCTGTCCTCATGATCATGATCAGAAGCATCTGATTCAGAAAGAGGCGTGTGAGAATTTAACTTCCCAGTGAACTGGGGTTGTTGTTCATCATTAGTTTGCGCCATTATCCCAAAGTAGGCTTCCTCTTCTTCACTTGACTCGGATGAGTCAGAGTCGCTAAGAGTCCTGCCCTGCTTAGCTACTAGGCTACTTTCAGTTCTCTTCTTATTATATGAAGATTTCTTCTCCTCTCTCTTTCCACCCTACTTCTTCTTGTGAGGGAAATCAGCGATGACGTGACCTTTCTTATTACAACAATAGCAAACGATGTCAGAAGAAATATGTTTACTCTGTTTAGTATTATACCTATCTTGGCTACTTGATCCTTTCTTGTATCGATCACCATCATACCGTGATCTTCTGTGCGAGGCATCTTTGCCTCTCCATTGTTTCTTCTTGTTCAAGAATTTCTTGAACTCCCATGAGATTAGAGAAAACTCTCCTTCAGATAATTCTATTCCTCAGGTGCTTTGCTCTGAAGTTTCTTCTTCACTATCTACCTGTGTAGGAGTAGGTGATGCAGCTTTGACCTTTCTTGAGCTGTCTGCCTTCAGTGTGACAGACTTCTCCTTGGATGACCACCGACTCGTCTCTTCTTCAGCTTTTCTAGAATTGATCTGCAGCTCATATGACATTATCTTTCTGAAGAGATTTTGAGGGTTAGTCTCTGCCAAATTGCCAAACTCTCTGATAGCACAGACTTTATTGTCCCATTTTTTAGTCAGGGACCTTAGAAACTTATCATTTAGTTCTCCATTTGTAAATACCCTGTCATATACTCTTAGGTCGTTAACAATTTTGAAGAAACTTTCAAAGGTATCTGTAATTGAATTCTTTGGTCCTTGTCAAAATGCTTCATACTTTTGATTCAATAGGGATCTTTTGTCTTCCCTAACTTCTTCAGTGCCTTCCATCAAGGTGATAAGAGACTGCCACATTTCCTTAGTAGATTGGCAGTGAATCAGATTCTACAGCATAGAATCATCGACTGCACTTGCTATGATATTTTTAGCTTTCTTGTCCAGCGAGACAAGTGCAATCTCATCTTTATCAAGATCCATTAATTTCTTAGGATCCTTTTTGGTAGGATCAATAGTGGAGATGATCATTAGAACATAAGACTCTTCTTCAACAATCATGAAGATCCTTGGATCCACAGCTTCCATAGAGACTTAATCCTTTATTTCCACATGGGAAAGTTAGTCTTTGTACACAGAGGAAGCTTTGCAAAATCCTTGGCCTTGTCCATGCTTGGATAACTCAACAGAGAACTTGGGCAGATATGTTCAAGGTGTTAACCTTTTTATGAACAACCTCCCTCTGATACCAATTGAAAATGTTTTAGTTGTCTTACCTAAATCACCTAGAGGGGGGGGTGAATGGTGAGTTGTGCATCTTTTTGCAGAATAAAAAAATTAATGAAATATGCACAAAAAATTAACCAAGCAATCACAGACGACACCAAGAATTATAGTGGTTCCCTAACCTTAGGTACATCGACTTTCCACTCACCGATCTAGCGATGCACTAGACTCAACTACTCCACTAATCTCGGAATGAAAATAATCCTACACCTCGGAACAATGTTCCTACAACTCGATCCCAAAAAATGGATCTACACTCGGAAGATAAAACATCCTACAAGAACTCGGAGAATACAACTCCTAGAACTCGGAGAAAGATCTACTACAAGAATAGAATGGAATAACAAATACAAACAGTGATTTGATCTCAGATCTGAAATGCTTCTACCTATTCTTCTTTCTTTGAACTTTGCGGCTTTATCAGAAATGGTTGAAGAAGAATCGGCAAGATCTCTGATCTGAAATTCTCTGGACTCACACGATCAAGTAGAAGATCTGTCGTTTGAAAAGAATCTTGATTTGTGAATCAACTTCTCTGAATCGATCTGGATCAAAAGCACTTTGGCGATGAAGATGATGATCGGCGGCTCTCGATTTAGAAAAAAATGTCGGATTCAGAATTCTTAGAATTACTTCTTGCAACGGCTTGTAATTCTTCTTATTTCTTCTTAGGGTTGGTTGAAAATGACAAGACCTTATATCGGACTTTCCTAATGGTCATAATCATCATTAATGACATCTACGTAGACCAATCATGCACTATTGATATTTGAAATACACGTCTGTCTGGACTTAGAAGTTTTGAGAAAAAACAGTACTTGTGTTCTCGAGAACAAGTATTGTACTTGAGAAAAAACATACTGGTTCTCGAGAAGAGCTAAGAGGATCTCGAGAAAAACACTTAGAAGAATATGTGGAGGTGGAAATCAGCAGTCTTGAGAATGACAGAAGAACTTGAGAAAAATGACATTTTGTACTCAAGAAGAATCATTCTGTTACTCAAGAACAAATAATCATCCCGAGAACAAATGTCTTCTGCATATCGAGAAAAATACTTTGGGTCTCGAGAAATAACTTCTGCATCTCGAGAAAAAAAGATAGTCTTCTCGAGAATAATTATATTCTTTTCGAGAAAATGTCTTGGAAAAAATATTGACTGGAAAAGAAACAACTCGAGAAGAAATGTTATATAGTACTCGAGTACATAAGCCCTTCTTGAGAACAGCAAGAAGCTTTCTAGAGAACAACTTCTGCCACTCAAAATTAAGACAAGTCTAACTCGAGAAATTTCTTATGTCCTTCTCGAGTACAAATATAGTACTCGAGAAAAAGACTTATACTTTTTCTAAAAAAATGAAAATCTTAATTCTTCATTAAAATCAGCATCCATCTTTTCTCTTGCCCTTAGTGCTTGAAAATTAAGTATATCCCAATAGAGAGGCTACACATGAGTCAACACCATGGATCACACAATGTGGGATTACATTGTATGGCCCTATGTTTGGAGACTCATTGTAGACTGATATTGGTCTACACTTAGTAATTAAGTCCTGCAAACACTTAACTAAAAATAGCATCAAATACAAACTTAATTCATCTTAGTTCAAGGGTGACTTCATACAAATCTGGGTTATTGTGGATGCAATACCCAACAAAATGTTTGACATTAAGGCCTTACAATTATCCTTTATAATTGTGGATTACATACATCGGCACGCAGGCCGGCCACACATGAAAAGAAGTAAAACTTTTATTTATTTGGTCTTCGAGGGCCAGCACAGCAGCAGCAGTAAGGGCTTCATCCCATTATTTTACGCTCGGTTCTCCATCACCTGCATGTGGACAATCCACCGCAACGGTGGAAAATAAAGCAAAAGTCATCATTCAGCTGACCAATTTAAAATGACCCTACCCCTTTCCTGGGGCAGTGGTATTCCTTCCCTGTAGGCATAACATTTTCACAGGCAGATATATCACAAGATGTGCACTAACGCACAATCAATATATCACAAATGTCGACCACACGGCCCGATGCTCCTTGGACTCAGGGTACATTCTCGATGTACCGAAAAACTAGGGTCCCACCACCGTTCACAGCTCTCAAATCCAACGGTAAAACTTGAGCATTTATGCTCCACATCCCATGGCCGGAGACTTTAGACTTGATGGAGAACAACCCAAGACTCTCGTTATGTGATCCTAACGATGCCAATAACTTAGGCACTCAAGTTAGACAACCATAATGCGGATACAGTTCAGCCCTTGCCCGTTGCTCGAATCGCCAGTTCAATGTCTAGACTGACTCGGGTAGGCATCCCCTTGTCCGTTCAGCTTGAAAGTGATAGATCTTAACATAATACTAATTAGAGTTATAAATATCACAGCACAAATATAAAATAAGAAATGCAGAAAGAAATCAAGCAACACAGAAGACACAAGGATTTTTATAGTGGTTCCCCAAATCTGGGTAGTCCACTCTTCTACCACCCTGGTAGGAATCCACTCAGGTTTTTGATCAGGTGCCTGACACCAATGGGTTTTGACCAAGTCCCCAAAAACCAAAACCTCAAGTCTTTTGAAAGGAGACTTGCAACCAGGAATCACTTTTGAAGGGAGATGACAACCCTTTATACAGGAGGGGGAAAAGAGTGATGGTGTCTTCTCTGTCAACAATCAGAGAGAAGACTATATGGATATTGATGTCAGCAGAAAGATCCCCCTGAGTTATTGAATGGTTTAGGGAAATCTGGAGCACTGCTTCAGGGTGATAGGCCTTCAATCTTCAGGCCTGGACCAGAGTATCCTTGAGGAACTTCTGACAGATAGAGATTTGTTGTCCTTGAAGTTGTCCTGCAGTGATAGGGAAGAAGAAGACTCTTGATAGAGATAGGTTGTTCTTATTCTTCTTGATGAAGTTGTTCTCTAGACTGGGCTTCTAGTTACTGTAGTGATATTGCCCTTTTTGTGTCTTTCTTTCTTCTGTCTGTATGTTATTCTCTACAGTGATTTTTCTTTTTATGTCTGTTGTTCTATCTTTCGTCTCTGTCTACTTCCCTATATTTGAATTCCTTAATCTTGATGGTGGAAGAAACATTCCCGAGAGTGAAGATGCTTTGGAAATTGATCCTCACTTAATTCCTCTATAACTGTCCGTTTGAACGACTATTTTCACTGGGAATGTTGACTGTAATTAATCCCCAATTAATTCTGCCAACTATTACTGATTCCATAGAAATCATCGACCTGAACTTTCGTCGAGTTCATCAATCGTCGACCTGAGTTTGACATTCGTCGAACTCAGCTAGATTCGTCGAGCTGAATATCTTGCCTGCGTTCATCGACCTGAGCTTGCAGTTCGTCGAGCTCAGTTTCTGTGTTCGTAGAGCTGAGAGAGCTATTGAGTGTCGATACAGTTGATGTGATGGTGTCAACACAGCCTTGCTTGAGTCTTGAGATCGTCGACCTGAGTTCAAAGAAGCAACTCAGAATTCGTCGACTGGAGATCGCCGTTCGTCGAACTGCATTCGACGATCGTCGATCTGATTCTCTGACTTTTTCTTAACTACATTTCTTGGACTTCTTTCAGCAATTCTGGAGAAACCTTCTGAATGACCTGTCCTAGAAATAATCTTATGACCCATGACTATACATGTTGGGTCAATCTCATATTCCTAATAGTGTTCCTTACCCAAATCAGAACTAGGGTTCCAACAATCTCCCCCTATTTGGGTAAGGACACTATGAAAGAAATTGTACCTAATCACCTAGAGGGGGGGGAGGGTGAATAGGTGACTAAATCTTTTTAACTTTTTATGCAGAATTCAGATTATTTGCACAGAGTTATATCTACTTTTGCACAGCAATCAATCAGCAATCACATAATAACACATGCATACAGTGGACACACAGATTTATAGTGGTTCCCCAGGTTTGGGTACATCCACTTTCCCCTTTCGCCTATCTAGTAGTGTACTTGATTCGGCCAAACTCCTCCACTATCTCAGATCCTCAGATCTTACACTCAGAACCTCAACCAGGTTCCTACAGCTCAGGCCCAAGGCCCTACAACTCAGTCTTCTCCAAAGACCTACACTCAGCTTCTTCACAAAGCCTACACTCAGCCACAAGGCCTACACTCAGAGATTTAGATCTCCTACACTTAGGCACACAAGCCCTACAATCATCCTTTATAATTACAGGCTTACAAGAAAATATGAATACAAAGTTATACCTACAACTCAGAGAAAAGAGAGATGAGTTGATAGGTTCTTGATGAGTTCTTGGAAGAACTCGGTTAAGATCAATCTGACTTGGCTTTCTTCAAAGCTTCTTGAATGTAGAACATAATAGGATTGATCTTCTCTGCAGCTGATCTTTGATCTCTGCAACTTAAGATTCAGAACAAAGTCTGAACTCTTCTTCTCAGCCTGGTTCCAACAGCTGTCTTCTTGGATGGAGCTCTCTCTCTCCAACTACTTAGAACTTCACTTGAAAGTCTTCAATGAATTGCTTTTCAACAACTCTTGATCTTGTGTGTAACACTTGATGTGTTGATCATCTCTATCTGTTGATAGTATAAGCCTATATATAGGCCTTCTTCATGGTAACCGGCTGGTCCAGTCCCTAAATGATTTCTGACAACTCTGACAGGTGCAGTAGACCGGCTGGAATGGCAGCTGTCAAGTCATCCAGTCAGTTCTTGAAATAACAGTAACTGTCTGAAAGTGTCGAGACAATCTGTCTTTAAGTGTCAACACTTATAGACTAAGTGTCGACACAAGTAGACCAAGTGTCGACACTAGCCTTCAAGGTGTCGACACAACTCCTTGTGTTGTAGAATCCACTTCTCGACACTGCTTCTTCATCATGTGTCGTCATTGATATTTTGTGTCGACACAAGTCCTTGTTCTTCAGTACATTGCTGAATTCTTATTTGTGTCGACACAACACCTTTGTGTCGACACATCTTCATGTGTTGAACTTGTTCAGTGTCGACACATCTTCTTGGTGTCGACACATGCCTTCTGTGTTGATACTTGCTGAGTGTCGACACTTCTCCTTGTGTCAACACATTCTTCTTCTGTTGAGACTTTTGCTGAGTGTCGACACATCTCCTTTGTGTCGACACTTGTACTTAGAATTTTGTTGAACTTTGCTAAGTGTCGACACTTTCTTCATGTGCTGAGTCTTCTGCTGAGTGTCGACACATTCTTTCTAGTGTCGACACATTCTTCAAGTGCTGAGTCTTCTGCTGAGTGTCGACACATTCCTCATTATGTCGACACTTGTACTTAGACTCTGCAAACTTTTGCTGAGTGTCGACACAGCCTCCAAGTGTCGACACTTTCTGATGTAGACACAATTCCTCTGGGTGTCGACACAACTGCTAAGTGTCGACACAGCTTTACTGCACTTTTCTTCATTGAGTGTCGACACAGCTCCTTGTGTCGACACTTTCTGTCTGGTGTCGACTCTGCATCACTGGTGTCGACACAACTACTCCAAGTGTCGACTCTGCTTGTCTGGGTGTCGACACAAGTCTTTTTAAGTGTCGACACTTTCCTTCTGGGTGTCGACACATGGACTTAGAAACTTTTTCATCTTTCCTGCAAAAACTTAACCTGCACAAGTAAACTCAAAATACATCAAATACATTTTGATGTATATCATTGAGTAAGGTGAGCCTTCTTCAAATCAGGTACATTAGAACCAATGTACCCAACAATCTCCCCCTATTTGGAGAAGTCATAACCCTTAGTCAATGATATACACCATACAGAATAAAATCATAGCATGATGTAAAGCAGGATTATATAATAGGGCAAACATAAACATGTATTAATCAAAACATGTAAACACAGATATCACAGAACAATTATGTAATAGATTTATCATATTGTTCTAAGAACTTCATTATTTTTATTATCCAAAAGTTTACAAAGTGTTTTAATACAAGTGATTACATAGTAAACTAAAGATAATGCAATTCTATTTCTGATCAGCCTCCTTAATCACAATTCCTTTTCCTGATTGTACTTTGGCTTGTACAGGGGCTTCAGCAACTTCAGTATCAGCATTCTTTTTCCCTTTTAGCTCCTTCTTCTTCAGCTCTTCAGCTTTAATCTCTTGCCTCTCAAAGTAGTGATAAGGCTTGGGAAAGTACTTGCTAGGCTCCTGGGAAGTAGGAGGTAGCTTTCCCATCTTGGCCTTCCTTCTATATTGCACTATGGCTTCTTGCCTTGTCTCATGCTTTCTCCATTCCAGTTCAGAAAACCATTTGTTCCTGTCTTGAATATTATCTTTGGCAGCCTTCCATGCAGTCAAAATAATATTTCTTGAAGTGGGGCTCCACTGCTCAAAGTCAGGCCTTTGTTCAGCTTGCTCTCTGAACCTCTTCTTAGACAATCTAGCTTCTTGTTCAGCTTGTTCTTTCAATATAGCTTCCTGTAAAGCCTCAGATACTCGCTGAACCACCTTTTCTAGGATAACCTTCTGATTTCCATCAAGTGGACTATACATGGACTGTATATCAGCTTGCACCATATTAAAATCTGGTGGAGGATAGATCACCTGAGCTACTTCTGCTTGCTCACCTCCAAGATAGGCAGGATTAATCCCAGATTCTGCAACATTATCATCATCACATAAAGGAGGATAACCAAGAGTAGCTCTGATAGAATTAGAAATCCACTTAGCATGATCAGAGCTGGCTTTGACTAACACCCTCTCCCCTTTTATGACTTCTCTTTCCATGTGATCTCTTAGATCATCCTTTTGAAATCTGATTTGGGCATCCAAATAGTTGACTCCATCTTTAAAGAAAGGTTTTAACCTTTGGAGTTTTTCTGTGATCAGCTTCTGAGAGTCTTTTATAGCAGATGTAACAGCAGTTAGACTTTCTTGCAATTCTTTGTCAAACTCCTCTTTGGCAGAAGTCAGGGCAGCATTCTGTGCAGTTGCTATATTCTTAAGCTCAGTGACAATAGCATTGTGAGAAGCTGTCAAGTTATCATTCATTCTGATTTGGTTCTCAAGAATATACCCTTGCTTCAGTGCAATGTCATCTACTTGAGCTTTTATTTTCTCTTGATGTTTAGCCAAGTAAACTACTGCATTCCCTCCCTTGTGGAAGCAGTCATTCATCTCCTTCTTATTGAGATTCATCTCAAATCTTATGGACTTTATGTCCTGGCCAGATCAAATTGTAGTGATTTTTGTCCTTTATCTACATACTTTTCCAGTGCTTGTCTTATGCTCATCAAGCTTGATTTGCATAGCTACCATCAGAGCATTGTAATCTACTGATGGTGCTGGCTGCAATGTAGGCTGAGGTACTATAGTTTGTAGAGCTTTCTTATAAGTCTGGCTCCTTCTCTTGAAAACTTGAAATTTCCTTTTCTTTGCTCTGGCAGCTTCCTCATCTTCAGATGCTGATGTACTTGCAATTTCTACCCTCTCCTTAGGGCTTGGAGGTAACTCCTTCTGCACTTCTGGTGCCTTCCTTGTTGTTTCCTCAACATGAACTCCTTGCTCCACCTCAATAGGAGAAGTCTCCCCCTTAGCAGCAGTACTGACCTTCTCAAATAGAGTAAGGAGCCAACTATCCCTCTATACAAATTCTCATCTACAGGTTTCCCTGCATCATCTTTGCTAAGAGACATACATGACCCCATAGGAGTCTTCATGGTACTGGATGAATCCATACCATACTTCCTGATTAGTTCTAGGGTGAACTTAGACTGGCATATGGATAAACCATTCTCAGTTTGTCTAACTTGGAGACTCAAGAAGAACTTAAGTTCCCCCATACTACTCATCTCAAATTGTCCTTGCATTAGTTTTGCAAACTATTTGCAAAGACTACTTTCAGTAGACCCAAATATGATGTCATCTACATATATTTGGACTAGTATTATCTTGCCTCTAGATTCCCTAAGGAATAGAGTCTTGTCTATTTTCCCCCTTGTGAATATATTCTCAATGAGGAAACTAGACAGGGTTTCATACCAAGCCCTAGGGGCTTGTTTTAACCCATACAAAGCTTTCCTAAGTCTATAGACATAATTAGGTTGAGTTGAATCAACAAAACCTGATGGCTATTCCACATAGACTTCTTCCTTTAGATTACCATTCAGAAAGGCTGGCTTTACATCCATTTGGTAAACTTTAAATCCTTGAAAGGTTGCATAGGCCAGGAACATTCTTATGGCTTCCAGTCTGGCTACTAGAGCAAAGGTTTGATCAAAGTCAATACCTTCTTCCTGCCTATATCCCTTAGCAACCAGTCTTGATTTGTTCTTGACAATCACTCCATGTTCATCCATCTTGTTCCTAAAGATCCACTTGGTACCAATTATGTTGTTGTCTTTTGGTTTAGGAACAAGTTCCCAGACTTTGCATCTCTTGAACTGATTAAGTTCCTCTTGCATTGCCTCAATCCAATGAGGGTCTAGGATGGCTTCTTCAAACTTCTTTGGCTCTACTTGGGATAGAAAACTGGTGTAGAGTGCTGCATTCAGATTTCTGCTCCTTGTTTGTACCCCTTGTCTTAGATCACCAATGATTTGCTCTGCTGGATGATCTCTTAGATGCCTGTTAGCTGGAGGCATCCTGGCTGCAGGTTGAATTTCTTCAACATCTTCATCTTGCTGCACTCCTTGATTTTCTTCTGTATTAGGTACATGTAGTACTCCCCTTGGACAATAAACACTATCTTCTACTTGCTGTCTTGCAGTAGATCCTTCTTCTATAGTGAGCTTGTCCATCTTCTCAGTCACACCTGTGGAGCTGCAAATACTACTAGACAACTCATTGTTAATAAGTCTAGTTTCATCAAATACTACATGTACAGATTCTTCTACAACTTGAGTAGATATGTTGTAGACCCTATAAGCCTTACTGTTGTTGTTGTACCCAACAAAAATTCCCTCTTGGGACTTGGCAGCAAACTTAGTCAAGTAAGACTTTCCATTGTTAACTATAAAGCATTTACAACCAAAGATCCTGAAATAGGATAGGTTTGGTTTTTTGTCTTTCACAATCTCATAGGGGGTCTTGTTGTGGCTTTTAGTAATAGTAGCCCTATTAATTACATAGCATGCAGTATTAACTGACTCAGCCCAGAAATATTCTGGTAGAGATGTGTCACTTAATAGGGTTCTACCAACCTCAATCAAGGTTTTATTTTTCCTCTCAGCAATGCCATTTTGCTGAGGTGTCCTTGGTGAAGAAAACTCCTGAAATATCCCAAATTCTTCACATAGTTTTGTCATACTATCAGACTGAAATTCAGTACCATGGTCACTTCTTATCTTGACCACTGTACTATCTAGTTCATTCTGAATTTGTTTAACAAATCTATAGAAGACACTAGGTATTTCAGATTTCTGTCTAAGGAAGAACACCCAGGAAAACCTTGAGTAGTCATCTACAACCACAAAGGTATAGACCTTCCTACCTATGCTGTGAACTGGCATAGGACCAAAGAGATCCATATGCAAGAGGTATAAACACCTCACAGCATCTTTGTTTTCAATGCTACAAAAGGTGGATCTAGTCTGCTTGCCCTTTTGACAGGCTGAGCATATTCCATCTTTAATACACTTAACTTGAGGACCATTCCTCACTAACTCTTTGCTAAAGAGTTGTCCAATTGTCTTGTAGTTGAGATGAGCTAGCCTCTTGTGCCATTTGACACAATGGGAGACTTTCTCATCAGCTACAAGACACACTGGAGAACCATTGTTCTCACACATAATGTCTAGGCAATAGACATTTCTTTTTCTATAACCAGTCAAAATGATCTCTTGATCATTTGATCTCCTGATATGACAACCATTTTTGACAAATGAGATATCATATCCTAGATCACTCAATTGACTTATACTAATAAGGTTATGTTTCAAACCTTCAACATAAGCCACTTGAGTAATAGTAATATGGGTGCTAGAAATGTTACCAAAACCCTTAATGATTCCTTTTTCAGAACCACCAAAGGTGACTTTAGGACCATCCTTGATTGGTGTGAAATCCTTTAGCAATCCCCTAGTTCCAGTCATATGTCTGGAACAACCACTGTCCAAGTACCATATTGGGGCATTGTCACTTGGACTTACCTGCAAAACAGATTAGTGATCCTTAGAACCCAAAGAATTCTTGGGTCCTTGGTACTGGTTAGTTTGCTTCCTAACAAAGCTACCTGCAGGTTTTCCAACAGGTAGTTTGCTACTCACTTTGGCACTAGCATTGTGCCAACAGTCCATGGCAAAGTGGCCTACCTTGCCACAGCACCAACACTCAAACCTATTGTACCTTTGCTTAGGTACATCTCTAGCTGTTTTAACTACAGCTGGCTTGTTGAGAGCTGGGGCTTTGCCCTTAGATCTGGACTGAACAGTCCTAGCTGGTTTAGTAAATCCTAATCCATTTTTACCTTTTTGATGAACAAAATCATCAATTAAGGGTAGAACAGACTTAGGTTTAGAAAACCTAGCAACTAAATCTCTCTCCTTCTGAAGACTAATCTCCAGACTTTTGATTTGATCATTCTTAAATGATATAGTCCCCATCTGAATCACAGTTATGTGCTTCAGTATGGCTATTTCATTTAGCTTTTGATCAAAAATCTTCTCAAAATTAGTTGCAGCAACTTTGAGACTAGCAATTTCCTTTGCGTGACTCTTGGCTAGGGACTTGCTCTTCTTATAAGCTTGCAACAGAACTTTATATTCATCTATCAATTGATGAATATCCCCTTCAGACTCAGATGCACTCTCATCACTTGATGATGATGAATCTGATTCTGAACTAGCACAAGAAATTGAACTAAAAGAACAATTTTGTACCTTACTAGATCCAGGCTACTCCTGGATTTTGTCACTTTCTGTCAATGCCATCAGTCCTAGGCACTGACTGTCCTCTTGTTCATATATGGAATTCATGATCTGGATGAACTCTTCTTCCTCTTCCTCAGCAAACAGACCTATGTATGCTTCAGCATCTGACACAGTTTCTGATGAAGATATGTCTGACATGCTCTTATCCTTTTTGGCAACAAAGGACCTTTCCTTCTTACCCTTGAATTGAGTCTTTTTCTTATCATTAGACTCTTTCCTTTTCTCAGGACAGTCAACAATGACATGTCCTTGTCTATTACAGCAATAGCAAACAATTTTAGATAAGGTTGCTTTTCTAGACTTGGTCTTTTTCCTGTCTTTCTTTGATGACTTCTTGTTCTGATAATAGTCATCTTTTCCTTGTGAAGTAGATGGCTTTGTCCTCCACTGTTTCTTCTTTAAGAACTTCTGAAAGTGTCTTGTGAAAGCTGCAAAGTCCTCATCACTTTCACTGCTCTCAGAATTTCTACTTGCTGACTCATCTGACTCAGTCTCAGCTACTTTAGGAGGTGGAGTTGGTGACTTACTTCTGTATTTTCTGGTGGCTTCTATCTTGAATGCCACTGTCCTTTCTTTATGTTCACTTCTTGTAGATTTCTCCTCTTCTTTTCTCACCATCAACTGCATCTCATAGGATAGCAGTTTTCCAAACAGTGTTGGTGGAGGAATATCTGCTAACTTTGCCATATCCCTTATGGCACAGATCTTGGTGTCCCAATCCTTTGTTGGGGACCTTAGAAACTTATCATTTAACTCAAAATTACTGAATTCTCTGTCATAGGACATTAGCTCATTCACAATCCTATAGAACTTCTTATAGCATTCTGTTATGCTATCAGCCCTACCTTGCCTAAAACTTTCTTATTCCTGGTTTAACAAAGATTTTCTATCCTGTCTCACCTCTTCTGAACCCTCCATGTACACTATAAGAGTATCCCACATCTCCTTAGATGTCTTGCAGTGAATCAAGTTTTGAAAGGTAGCATCATCTATGGCACTCACAATGATATTCTGAGCCCTCTTGTCCATTGTGGCTAGAATTATCTCATCCTTTGTCATTTCAGAGAAATCCTTAGGTGTTCTCTGATTTGCATCAAGGACTGAAACCTTCATTGGCACATATGGCCCTTCTTTAACTGTGATGTATATCCTAGGGTCTGAGGCTTCCATAAATAGTCTCACCCTTTCCTTCCAGATGCCAAATATTTCTTTTTTGCAAATGGGTAGCTTCATGGATCCCAATTTCTTATGATTCTCAATAAAACCCATGTTTCTTGATTTTCTTGATTCTGCAATTTACTTAGACTGATTCTGCCAACAGGATCTACTCAGACAGTTATGTCCCTTTTTGAGGAACCTGGCTCTGATACCACTTGAAAGAAATTGTACCTAATCACCTAGAGGGGGGGGGGGGTGAATAGCTGACTAAATCTTTTTAACTTTTTAGGCAGAATTCAGATTATTTGCATAGAGTTATATCTACTTTTGCACAGCAATCAATCAGCAATCACAGAATAACACATGCACACAGTGACACACAGATTTATAGTGGTTCCCCAGGTTTGGGTACATACACTTTCCCCCTTCGCCTATCTAGTAGTGTACTAGATTCGGCCAAACTCCTCCACTATCTCAGATCCTCAGATCTTACACTCAGAACCTCAACCAGGTTCCTACAGCTCAGGCCCAAGGCCCTACAACTCAGTCTTCTCCAAACACCTACACTCAGCTTCTTCACAAAGCCTACACTCAGCCACAAGGCCTACACTTAGCCACAACAGGCCTACACTCAGAGATTTAGATCTCCTACACTCAGGCACACAAGCCCTACACTCAGACTTTATAATTACAGGCTTACAAGAAAATATGAATACAAAGTTATACCTACAACTCAGAGAAAAGAGAGATGCGTTGATAGGTTCTTGATGAGTTCTTGGAAGAACTCGGTTAAGATCAATCTGACTTGGCTTTCTTCAAAGCTTCTTGAATGTAGAACATAATAGGATTGATCTTCTCTGCAGCTGATCTTTGATCTCTACAACTTAAGATTCAGAACAAAGTCTGAACCCTTCTTCTCAGCCTGGTTCCAACGACTGTCTTCTTGGATGGAGCTCTCTCTCTCTCCAACTACTTAGAACTTCACTTGAAAGTCTTCAATGAATTGCTTTTCAATAACTCTTGATCTTGTGTGTAACACTTGATGTGTTGATCATCTCTATCTGTTGATAGTATAAGCCTATATATAGGCCTTCTTCATGGTAACCGGCTGGTCCGGTCCCTAACTGATTTCTGACAACTCTGACAGGTGTAGTAGACCGGCTGGAATGGCAGCTATCAAGTCATCCAGTCAGTTCTTGAAATAACTGTAACTGTCTGAAAGTGTCGAGACAATCTGTCTTTAAGTGTCGACACCTATAGACTAAGTATCGACACAAGTAGACTAAGTGTCGACAATAGCCTTCAAGGTGTCGACACAACTCCTTGTGTTGTAGAATCCACTTCTCGACAATGCTTCTTCATCATGTGTCGTCACTGATATTTTGTGTCGACACAAGTCCTTTTCTTCATTACATTGCTGAATTCTTGTAAGTGTCGACACAACACCTTTGTGTCGACACATCTTCATGTGTTGAACTTGTTCAGTGTCGACACATCTTCTTGGTATCGACACATGCCTTCTGTGTTGATACTTGCTGAGTGTCGACACTTCTGCTTGTGTCGACACATTCTTCTTCTGTTGAGACTTTTGCTGAGTGTCGACACATCTCCTTTGTGTCGACACTTGAACTTAGAATTTTGTTGAACTTTGCTAAGTGTCGACACTGCTCCTTGTGTCGACACTTCCTTCATGTGCTGAGTCTTCTACTGAGTGTCGACATATTCTTTCTAGTGTCGACACATTCTTCAAGTGCTGTGTCTTCTGCTGAGTGTCGACACATTCCTCATTATGTCGACACTTGTATTTAGACTCTGCAAACTTTTGCTGAGTGTCGACACAGCCTCCAAGTGTCAACACTTTTTGATGTAGACACAATTCCTCTGGGTGTCGACACAACTGCTAAGTGTCGACACAATTTTACTGCACTTTTCTTCATTGAGTGTCGACACAGCTCCTTGTGTCGACACTTTCTGTCTGGTGTCGACTCTGCATCACTGGTGTCGACACAAGTTCTCCAAGTGTCGACTCTGCTTGTCTAGGTGTCGACACAAGTCTTCTTAAGTGTCGACACTTTCCTTCTGGGTGTCGACAAATGGACTTAGAAACTTTTTCATCTTTCCTGCAAATACTTAATCTGCACAAGTAAACTCAAAATACATCAAATACATTTTGATGTATATCATTGAGTAGGGTGAGGCTTCTTCAAATCAGGTACATTAGAACCAATGTACCCAACACACTATTTACATCAAAAGCAAAAAAATGCAAAGCAAAAACAATCTGCCTGATTTATAAGATATCATCAGATTTACATAAAAGCTTTGAAAATAAAATAAATAATACAAAAAACTAATCTACTGCAACTAGCCAAACTCCCCCTATATGCACATCCTTGCACAAATTATTCAGCCACTGATAATTTGTTGGACTGAATAATTTTCCTGCAAGGAGATGTTAGGAGTTCTGGACCCAGATAACCTTGGGTCCTGGTTCTCTTTTATAATTATTAGAAATAAAAGAATAAAAATTTCTGTTTTGAAATTCTGAGTTCGACGAAAAATCTTTTCGTCGATCTGAGTTCGACGAATGATATTGAGATCGTTGATCTCTATTCACAGAATGATAATAATTGTTTTCTGTGATCCATTTTCGTCGATCTCTGTTCGACGAATTAAGTTTGTTTCGTCGAGCACAGAGTCCTGAATAGTTCAAAACAAAATCTTTGTTCATAGTTCGTCGATCTGAGTTCGACGAATAGTATTGATGTCGTCGATCTCCGTTCGACGAAATATTTTGAACTAAGATTTTCTGATGATTTTCATGTGATAATCGGAAATCAGAGTTAAGTTTAGCTGAAGAAGAGTCAAGGGAAGAAATGACCTGATACTCTTCATTTGATTCACACTCTGATTCTTCATATTCTGCAGTATAGCTGCTGCGAGAAGCATCTATTGCCATTAGGCAAAATTTTTTTGCTCTTGCTTCTTCTTCATCACTCCAGGATTCAGCTTCAATTATTCTCCCATTTGCTGATACAGCAGCCATTGCTGTGATGGAGTCCCACATCTCTTTTGCAGATGAACATTCAGCTAGTTCTTCAAAAATGTCATCAGACATTGATTGTGCCAGAATGTTCATTGCTTGTGCATCAGCAATCTTCATCTTTTGCTGGGTATCTGTCCATTGGGATGATGGAACAACATCTGAACTTGTTGTTTGCTGAGGTGGAGCTGGACCTGACAAAATAGATTTAAAGATGTTTTCATCAATGGAGTCCATATAAAATCTAATCCTTGTCTTCCATAGTGCAAGCATATCTAGATTGCATATGGGCAGTCTGGTGCTTGAAAAATCTGCAATTTGTGTCATGATAGAACTCAAAAGATTATTAAGATCTATCAAAGGATCTTTGTGGTTCAGTTGTTAGCCTGTATAACCAATTAAGGTATGGTATTTTAACCAACCTCACTTTGATACCAATTGAAAGTGATAGATCTTAACTTAATACTAATTAGAGTTATAAATATCACAGCACAAATATAAAATAAGAAATGCAGAAAGAAATCAAGCAACACAGAAGACACAAGGATTTTTATAGTGGTTCCCCAAATCTGGGTAGTCCACTCTTCTACCACCCTGGTAGGAATCCACTCAGGTTTTTGATCAGGTGCCTAACACCAATGGGTTTTGATCAGGTCCCCAAAAACCAAAACCTCAAGTCTTTTGGAAGGAGACTTGCAACCAGGAATCACTTTTGAAGGGAGATGACAACCCTTTATATAAGAGGGGGAAAAGAGTGATGACGTCTTCTCTGTAAACAATCAGAGAGAAGACTATGTGGATATTGATGTTAGCAGAAAGCTCCCCCTGAGATATTGAATGGTTCAGGGAAATCTGGAGCACTGCTTTAGGGTGATAGGCCTTCAATCTTCAGGCCTGGACCCGAGTATCCTTAACTTCTGACAGATAGAGATTTATTGTCCTTGAAGTTGTCCTGCAGTGATAGGGAAGAAGAAGACTCTTGATAGTGATAGGTTGTTCTTCTTCTTCTTGACGAAGTTGTTCTCTGGCCTGGGCTTCTAGTTACTGTATTGATATTACCCTTTTTGTGTCTTTCTTTCTTCTGTCTGTATGTTATTCTCTTTATTTTTCTGTCTGTTGTTCTATCTTTCGTCTCTGTCTGCTTCCCTGTATTTGAATTCCTTAATCTTGATGGTGGAAGAAACATTCCCGAGAGTGAAGATGCTTTGGAAATTGATCCTCACTTAATTCCTCTGTAACTGTCCGTTTGAACGACTATTTTCACTGGGAATGTCGACTGTAATTAATCCCCAATTAATTATGCCAACTGTTACTGATTCCACAGAAATCATCGACCTGAACTTTCGTAGAGTTCATCAATCGTCGACCTGAGTTCGGCATTCGTCGAACTCCGCTAAATTCGTCGAGCTGAATATCTTGCCTGCGTTCGCCGACCGGAGCTTGCAGTTCGTCGAGCTCAGTTTCTGTGTTCGTCGAGCTGAGAGAGCTGTTGAGTGTCGACACAATTGTTGTGATGGTGTCGACACAACCTTGCTTGAGTCTTGAGATCGTCGACCTGAGTTCAGAGAAGCAACTCAGAATTCGTCGACCGGAGATCGCCGTCCGTCGAACTGCGTTCGACGATCGTCGATCTGATTCTCTGACTTTGTCTTAACTGCATTTCTTGGACTTCTTTCAGCAATTCTGGAGAAACCTTCTGAATGACCTGCCCTAGAAATAATCTTATGACCCATGACTATACATGTTAGGTCAATCTCATATTCCTAATAGTGTTCCTTACCCAAATCAGAACTAGGGTTCCAACAATCTCCCCCTATTTGGGTAAGGACACTATTTACATCAAAAGCAAAAAAAAATGCAAAGCAAAAACAATCTGCCTGATTTATAAGATATCAGCAGATTTACATAGAAGCTTTGAAAATAAAATAAATAATACAAAAAACTAATCTACTGCAACTAGCCAAACTCCCCATATATGCACAGCCTTGCACAAATTATTCAGCCACTGATAATTTGCTGGACTGAATTCTTTTCCTGCAAGGAGATGTTAGGAGTTCTGAACCTAGATAACCTTGGGTCCTGGTTCTCTTTTATAATTGTTAGAAATAAAAGAATAAAAATTTCTGTTTTGAAATTCTGAGTTCGACGAAAAATCTTTTCATCGATCTGAGTTCGACGAATGATATTGAGATCGTTGATCTCTATTCACAGAATGATAATAATTGTTTTCTGTGATCCATTTTCGTCGATCTCTGTTCGATGAATTAAGTTTGTTTCGTCGAGCACAGAGTCCTGAATAGTTCAAAACAAAATCTTTGTTCATAGTTCGTCGATCTGAGTTCGACGAATAGTATTGATGTCGTCGATCTCCGTTCGACGAAATATTTTTAACTAAGATTTTCTGATGATTTTCATGTGATAATCGGAAATCAGTGTTAAGTTTAGCTGAAGAAGAGTCAAGGGAAGAAATGACCTGATCCTCTTCATTTGATTCACACTCTGATTCTTCAGATTCTGCAGTATAACTGCTGCGGGAAGCCTCTATTGCCATTAGGCAAAATTCTTTTGCTCTTGCTTCTTCTTCATCACTCTAGGATTCAGCTTCAATTATTCTCCCTTTTGCTGATACAGCAGCCATTGCTGTGATGGAGTCCCACATCTCTTTTACAGATGAACATTCAGCTAGTTCTTCAAAAATGTCATCAGACATTGATTGTGCCAGAATGTTCATTGCTTGTGCATCAGCAATCTTCATCTTTTGCTGGGTATCTGTCCATTGGGATGATGGAACAGCATCTGAACTTGTTGTTTGCTGAGGTGGAGCTGGACCTGACAAAATAGATTTAAAGATGTTTTCATCAATGTAGACCATATAAAATCTAATCCTTGTCTTCCATAGTGCAAGCATATCTAGATTGCACATGGGCAGTCTGGTGCTTGAAAAATCTGCAATTTGTGCCATGATAGAACTCAAAAATTATTAAGATCTATCAAAGGATCTTTGTGGTTCAGTTGTTAGCCTGTACAACCAATTAAGGTATGGTATTTTAACCAACCTCGCTTTGATAACAATTGAAAGTGATAGATCTTAACTTAATACTAATTAGAGTTATAAATATCACAACACAAATATAAAATAAGAAATGCAGAAAGAAATCAAGCAACACATAAGACACAAGGATTTTTATAGTGGTTCCCCAAATCTGGGTAGTCCACTGTTCTACCACCCTGGTAGGAATCCACTCAGGTTTTTGATCAGGTGCCTGACACCAATGGGTTTTGATCAGGTCCCCAAAAACCAAAACGTCAAGTCTTTTGGAAGGAGACTTGCAATCAGGAATCACTTTTGAAGGGAGATGACAACCCTTTATACAGGAGGGGGAAAAGAGTGATGGTGTCTTCTCTATCAACAATCAGAGAGAAGACTATGTGGATATTGATGTTAGCAGAAAGCTCCCCCTGAGATATTGAATGGTTCAGGGAAATCTGGAGCACTGCTTCAGGGTGATAGGCCTTCAATCTTCAGGCCTGGACCAGAGTATCCTTAACTTCTGACATATAGAGATTTGTTGTTCTTGAAGTTGTCCTGCATTGATAGGGAAGAAGAAGACTCTTGATAGTGATAGGTTGTTCTTCTTCTTCTTGATGAAGTTGTTCTCTGACCTGGGCTTCTAGTTACTGTAGTGATATTGCCCTTTTTGTGTCTTTCTTTCTTCTGTCTGTATGTTATTCTCTACAGTGATTTTTCTTTTTCTGTCTGTTGTTCTATCTTTCGTCTCTATATACTTCCCTGTATTTGAATTCCTTAATCTTGATGGTGGAAGAAACATTCCCGAGAGTGAAGATGCTTTGGATTTTGATCCTCACTTAATTCCTCTATAACTGTCCGTTTGAATGGCTATTTTCACTGGGAATGTCGACTGTAATTAATCCCCAATTAATTATGCCAACTGTTACTGATTCCACAGAAATCGTCGACCTAAACTTTCGTCGAGTTCATCAATCATCGACCTTAGTTCGACATTCGTCGAACTCAGCTAGATTCATCGAGTTGAATATCTTCCCTGCGTTCGTCGATCGGAGCTTGCAGTTCGTCGAGCTCAGTTTCTATGTTCGTCGAGCTGAGAGAGCTGTTGAGTGTCGACACAGTTACTGTGATGGTGTCGACATAGCCTTGCTTGAGTCTTGAGATCGTCGACCTGAGTTCAGAGAAGCAACTCAGAATTCGTCGACCGGAGATCGCCGTTCGTCGAACTGCGTTCGACGATCGTCGATCTGATTCTATGACTTTGTCTTAACTGCATTTCTTGGACTTCTTTCAGCAATTCTGGAGAAACCTTCTGAATGACCTGTCCTAGAAATAATCTTATGACCCATGACTATACATGTTGGGTCAATCTCATACTCCTAATAGTGTTCCTTACCCAAATCAGAACTAGGGTTCCAACAATCTCCCCCTATTTGGGTAAGGACACTATTTACATCAAAAGCAAAAAAAAATGCAAAGCAAAAACAATCTGCCTGATTTATAAGATATCAGCAGATTTACATAGAAGCTTTGAAAATAAAATAAATAATACAAAAAACTAATCTACTGCAACTAGCCAAACTCACCCTATATGCACAGCCTTGCACAAATTATCAGCCATTGATAATTTACTGGACTGAATTCTTTTCCTGCAAGGAGATGTTAGGAGTTCTGGACCCAGATAACCTTGGGTCCTGGTTCTCTTTTATAATTGTTAGAAATAAAAGAATAAAAATTTCTGTTTTGAAATTCTGAGTTCGACAAAAAATCTTTTCGTCGATCTGAGTTCGACGAATGATATTGAGATCGTTAATCTCTATTCACAAAATGATAATAATTGTTTTCTGTGATCCATTTTCGTCGATCTCTGTTCGGCGAATTAAGTTTGTTTCGTCGAGCACAGAGTCCTGAATAGTTCAAAACAAAATCTTTGTTCATAGTTCGTCGATCTGAGTTCGACGAATAGTATTGATGTCGTCAATCTCCGTTCGACAAAATATTTTGAACTAAGATTTTCTGATGATTTTCATGTGATAATCGGAAATCAGTGTTAAGTTTAGCTGAAGAAGAGTCAAGGGAAGAAATGACCTGATCCTCTTCATTTGATTCACACTCTGATTCTTCAGATTCTGCAGTATAGCTGTGCGAGAAGCATCTATTGCCATTAGGCAAAATTCTTTTGCTATTGCTTCTTCTTCATCACTCCAGGATTCAGCTTCAATTATTCTCCCTTTTGCTGATACAACAACCATTGTTGTGATGGAGTCCCACATCTCTTTTGCAGATGAACATTCAGCAAGTTCTTCAAAAATGTCATCAGACATTGATTGTGCCAGAATGTTCATTGCTTGTGCATAAGCAATCTTCATCTTTTGTTGGGTATCTGTCCATTGGGATGATGGAACAGCATCTGAACTTGTTGTTTGCTGAGGTGGAGCTGGACCTGACAAAATAGATTTAAAGATGTTTTCATCAATGGAGTCCATATAAAATCTAATCCTTGTCTTCCATAGTGCAAGCATATCTAGATTGCACATGGGAAGTCTGGTGCTTGAAAAATCTGCAATTTGTGCCATGATAGAACTCAAAAGATTATTAAGATCTATCAAAAGATCTTTGTGGTTCAGTTGTTAGCATGTACAACCAATTAAGGTATGGTATTTTAACCAACCTCGCTTTGATACCAATTGAAAGTGATAGATCTTAACTTAATACTAATTAGAGTTATAAATATCACAACACAAATATAAAATAAGAAATGCAGAAAGAAATCAAGCAACACAGAAGACACAAGGATTTTTATAGTGGTTTCCCAAATCTGGGTAGTCCACTCTTCTACCACCCTGGTAGGAATCCACTCAGGTTTTTGATCAGGTGCCTGACACCAATGGGTGTTGATCAGGTCCCCAAAAACCAAAACCTCAAGTCTTTTGTAAGGAGACTTGCAACCAGGAATCACTTTTGAAGGGAGATGACAACCCTTTATACAGGAGGGGGAAAAGAGTGATGGTGTCTTCTATGTCAACAATCAGAGAGAAGACTATGTGGATATTGATGTTAGCAGAAAGCTCCCCCTGAGATATTGAATGGTTCAGGGAAATCTGGAGCACTGCTTCAGGGTGATAGGCCTTCAATCTTCAGGCCTGGACCAGAGTATCCTTAACTTCTGACATATAGAGATTTGTTGTCCTTGAAGTTGTCCTGCATTGATAGGGAAGAAGAAGACTCTTGATAGTGATAGGTTGTTCTTATTCTTCTTGATGAAGTTGTTCTCTGGCCTGGGCTTCTAGTTACTGTAGTGATATTGCCCTTTTTGTGTCTTTCTTTCTTCTGTCTGTATGTTATTCTCTACAGTGATTTTTCTTTTTCTGTCTGTTGTTCTATCTTTCGTCTCTGTCTAGTTCCCTGTATTTGAATTCCTTAATCTTGATGGTGGAAGAAACATTCCCGAGAGTGAAGATGCTTTGGAAATTGATCCTCACTTAATTCCTCTGTAACTGTCCATTTGAACGGCTATTTTCACTGGTAATGTCGACTATAATTAATCCCCAATTAATTATGCCAACAGTTACTGATTCCACAGAAATCGTCGACCTGAACTTTCGTCGAGTTCATCAATCGTCAACCTGAGTTCGACATTCGTCGAACTCAGCTAGATTCGTCGAGCTGAATATCTTGCCTGCGTTCGTCGACCGGAGCTTGCAGTTCGTCGAGCTCAATTTCTGTGTTTGTCGAGCTCAGAGAGCTGTTGAGTGTCGACACAGTTACTGTGATGGTGTCGACATAGCCTTGCTTGAGTCTTGAGATCGCCGACCTGAGTTCAGAGAAGCAACTCAGAATTCGTCGACCGGAGATCGCCGTTTGTCGAACTGTGTTCGACGATTGTCGATCTGATTCTCTGACTTTGTCTTAACTGCATTTCTTGGACTTCTTTCAGCAATTTTGGAGAAACCTTCTGAATGACCTGTCCTAGAAATAATCTTATGACCCATGACTATACATGTTGGGTCAATCTCATATTCCTAATAGTGTTCCTTACCCAAATCAGAACTAGGGTTCCAACACAGCTCACCGGCCTTTAAGAGCACATAGCTCATAATAGCCACAATGTCCGCGAAGGACTGGCTTCACAATCACAGGTTAGCTAGGAGCTATCGCGAACGACAACCACTATCGCCTGGAGTTAGCGACAGAACACCTTTCTGTACCCAGCATCGACCATATTTGGACCAACTATCTAGAAAACCCTGCAGCCACCTTCAGTGTCAGAAACACTGGACTTTCATAGCATACAACACATGCACTTCGAGTGTATTTTCCTGGAATTCCACTCCAATACTTCCTGTTACTCCATTTCACAGGTACAACCCGCTAACTCCACAAAATGCTCGTCTTTATCCGGAGTCTTCTCCAGTGCGCAAAATAAAACATTAGCAATCTAAAACAACCTATCCAGATGGCTTCACACAGTATGTCTATTCTGTACAATACATTTCTGCATCTATATACAAGACTTCTTGGGGATTTCAAGAATTAACCGAATGGAAATCCCTCAACATTCCTTCTTTTGGTCGGGGAAATCCATGCACATGCCAAATTAAGTACTTCAGATGTCCAAGGAGGAAGATCGTTACCCTTGGAATTTTCTTCGGAACCATGACAAAGCTTTTCTCCGCGGATGGAAATGACCGCCTCACTTTCCCCTTCATGGCTTTAGCTTCGGCTCTTGATTTTAACCACAAAATTTACTCCAGTAACTTCAGCAAGATCCACACCAAACCCTAGCTCCAGCCGAGAGTTTTCTGCTCCCGAACTAGAAAGGGAGAATAAAAAAGGAAATAATAATTTCCTCCTTCCTATCCCTCGGCATAAGTGGCCTCGAGTTACAGCCCAACCATACGATAAACTCATCAAAACCAAGCAACAGATCCTGTTGAAGCTCTTAAAGTCAAGCACCGCTTAGTAGCCACACACCAGCCATCTCACACGAGTCGCAATTTGAGCGACATCGTCTTTCGACGATTCGTCGAACGGGATCACATTCGTCGACCGCAAATCATCGAACATGAGAGAATTCGTCGAACTGGCCATAACACCAACCAACCCTTTCGTCGAGCTCCGCTCGACGTTTAGCCTGTTACGACCAACTAAATTTTTGGGGTGTTACACTCTGTCCCAAATGGGTCTCTTCTGAAACTAAATTCTTATTCAACCCTTGGTATTTAGTATGATGGTTGTCACATTCTAATCATGTCATCGATACAAGCGTTTAGTCTATGAGTCCCCTACAATTCCTTTATTGGATTGTAGGCATCAATTCTCCTTAAGGAGGTCCTGTCAGTTAGGTAACAAGTGTTAGTACCACTTAATAAGTAATGTAGGAACATCAGAGTTTAAGCATCAAGTACCTTCTTTTGGGTTAGACTTTTCCACTAGCCATTTCGGCTATCCTCATACCTTAACTGAATTATACCTAAAGTCAATTTTGACCAGAATACAGTAAGAATCATCTTGGTGAATCAAGTTTCCTAGTTGGGTTGGACTAACTCATTAATTTATGGACTATATTTTGTGATTTTTACACATGGGCACACAACAACTTCCGTTGCTTAGTTTTTCCCCAAACTAATGCTCACGCGGGATGACTCGGTGTTTTGTGGACTTCTTCTCTTTATGATCGAGGTCTCCTATGATACTAGTTTGTAAGACACCATTTTTTCCGGAAACCCATCCAAATATTTTTAATAATTAAATCAAAATACTGCAGAAGCGTGGTTGGCCCATAACCCATAGGTCGGAGGATCGAAACCTCCCTTTGATACTAGTTTGTAAGACTCATTATTTTTCTATGCTACCGGGTCTTGCACCCAAAATTCTGAGTCTACCGGCATCGACGATCATCGAAGAAGTAGAAATATAATCATGTCCACAGAAAAACACATATATATAAAAGAGCAATAGCCCTCAATGAGTGCAAAGAATGAAACAGAGTAGAAAAGAAATATGGGCTTAAGCCTGGTACATGTTTAATATAAATAATCTCTCTCTCACCACTCACAACATCTAAGCGGAAGCAAACTGAAATCCATCTTTGACCTGTCGAAGTGTAGTAGTGGTAGTGTGCAACAACTGCTCCTCATGTCCTGCCTCCTTGTCCTTCCGGTGTCGACGCTCCTGCTGCTTAATCCCCTAAAATGATGTGGTCCACCGACCGTTAGTCAAAAGACTAAGCCACTATCATCCACGTGTCACCCCTGCGACTCCTAGGCACCGTGAGGGGAGGATGAAAGCGGAGGATAACAAAGCAGATTGGAACAAGCAGGTGATAACTACCCTACCAGGTGTATATACTAAAGAACTATAAATGGAAAAGCAAGCTATCAGATCTATAATAAGGAAGCATCAATGTAAACAAGTAGATTAGAGCAGTAAGTGTATAAAAAATAAACTATGAAATAAGAAACTTTAACTTATATAAATGCACATACAAACTTATAAGTTAAGGGGTTTTTTGCAAGGCTTCCATCGTATAAAAAGTCTCATTCCAATTTATACTACGAGGTGTCAGGTTTAATACAGGTATGAGTGTAGTGATATGTTATGTCATGATTCATGCAAATACAACAACGCGCACGACTCTATGCGCACAGACCTTTAGTTCCCCCTATTTGGAAGCTAACATCACTCCCAGGAGCCTCTGCCATGGCAAACAGAGATAGTGGGTCGGGCCACCCCACACCTAGGCAATTATCAGCACTACCAGGCCAAGCCCTTACGTACGCCCATGAAGGACACACCACTATCTCAGTGCACTTTGCTTACCCACCGCCAGTCTTTCCCATGGATAAGTGTCCACCACACCCACCGAGTCAACGTATCAACATCAGTGCGAACGACCGTCTAATTCTGAAGTCCCACCACATTTATGCACATGAAATTATGAGTTCCTAATCCATCGGCTCCCTGGACTAACCTGTCCATTACAACTACCTTCCGAGCCTTCGGCTCACCTGGCTAACTTGCCCATATCCACAACCACCGAGCCTACCGCTCGGATGTCTTAACCAATCTAACCTCCCGAGTCACCGGGGTGAGTGAAAGTGAAGCCCTAGGATATTGCTAATTACTCTTGTATTCTTTTTTGTCTTACGGTTTAAGGATAACCTTGGACTGCCTAGGGTATTCCCTCTGAAGGGCTCTCGAGGGCACTAGGGAATATGATGGGCTGAAGTCCAAAGCTTCACTTCGCAAGGTACTTACTATTGTTGCTATCTACCCATAGCTAATCCCATTTAATGTGATATTAAATCTAAACCGAGTGTATTTTGACTCTCTCTCTACAGGAAAGACGACCTTTTGTCGATACCGAGCACCACATAACACTAGTCAAACCAACACCCTCCCCATCATGACTTCTAATGATGAACTCATTTTCACCTTACCAAATTAGTTTACTATTAACCCCAACTCCCAATGTCCATCCTACCTGCTATCACAATTCTGTGGTTTTATTATGTGCATACCACCTTAAGCTATATGATGAGCATGAGTGGTGACCCCTTCAAATATTCATCCAAATGCCATAGAATTATTACTGGGGGTCTATCATGATATATTCATACTAAATCCAGAAACTTATAATTTCCTAATTAATTTGGCATTTATTAAATTTTTCCCCAATTTTCGACCATGGGTGGTTTTGAACATGAAGTGCTAGATTTTATTAATTTATGTTCACCCAAAAAATTATGAACAGTATATGATGCCAAATATCATAGAATACCAAGTTTCACAAATGTCCATAAATGTAACATCCCCTAATTAATTAATTCAAGATAATTGCAGTAATTAAATGTAAAGAAGGAAGTACCACCAAACATTATCCAAAAATCACACAAAAATTACCAGAGCTTTAATATGATCATAAAACATTACCGACTAAGTTTCATACAATTCCAAATTCAGTAAGCGATATAGAAAAATACTTCAAATGTATTCCTAATTGGGTATTTTGTGAATAAACATACTTGTAATCTCTTCCAAACAACATGAAATAATTTTCAAAGCTTTAATATGCCCTAAAAGGTTCTCTGGACAAGTTTTCATGAATTTAAAATGAAGAAATAGCTCATAATATTTTCTTAAGTAATTAGGACAACTATTAGGTTTGTGAAGGAAGTACCATAAATACTAACCCAAAATTTACACTAAAATTTCCAAAGCTTGTTAACAACAATATATGATCTGAGCCTAACTTTCAAGATCATTCATGGTCATATGATTAGGTAATAAAATCATGATCAAAAGTACACTAATTGGCCCTAAGTAATTTCCAATATATTAAAGTTGTGTGCATGTGTCTAAATGTCGCCAAATTTCTTCCTAGGGCTATTCCACACCCTAAGATCACATGGACTAAACCCCAAGTCCATACAAGGACATATCACCCTATCTCCTTCACAAACCCCCAAAGTTCAATCTTTGGATTTGAACTAGGCTCTGGCCAAAGTCTCATCCACTTTGGATGAGAATTGGCCCCTCCATGCCACAAGCACCCTTTTGCCCTAATTTACCCTTAAGGGACCAAACTTTGGTCACACCAATACCTATTCAAAACAACCCCAATTTGGATGAGATTTTTATCAGTGATATATAATGACCCTAAGGACTATCCACCAAAAGTTTGGTGAATTATGAGATCATTAGACCCTAAAATTAAATTATACATGGATTATTAAATTTCTTCAAAAACTATAGATCAATTTTTTTCAAAAAATACCTTTTTTTGATATGTCAAAAGTATAGGTAAAGAGTGACACCCATTCCAAATTTCAAGTCATTTGGATAAGAGGTTTAGTGGGGGCACTCAATTAAGTCTCTGACTAGCCCTATGCATAGACGACACCATTCTGAGGGTTGTGGTCAGACAACTGACCCAAATGGGTGAAAATAAATTTTAAAATAAAGTAGACTCAAAGGCCTACAACTTTTGTCACTGGATATTTTTCCTAAAGTGGTTTCTAAGGGCCTCAGTGAACAACATCAAAGTGAGCATGATAAAGGGGTATTTAATTACTATATTATTTATAAATATAATAATACTTTAAAACGCATTGTCCATCTTCTTCTCTAACCCGCAAAAATGCAAACCGATTGTAGCTTTTTGCGTGAGCCACCGCCGGCAATCTGACCACTTCCCTGGCCAGCCACCGCTACCACCTCCTCCGTCGAGGTGGTCTCTAACGCCCGACGGTGGTTTGGCCCCCGGAGGTTGTGGTTTCCGGCGAACACTCCACCATGATTTTTGGAATTTCTCCATTTTTTCCTCACTTGGATCGGCTTGTTTGAGCCAGATTTCTCAGCCTAATTTGATCTAGATAGGGGAGAGGAGGAGAAGTGGACCTTTTTTGGGGTTCTGCTACGGCGGCGGCGGCGGTTGACCGTGGCATTTTTCCTCTCCGGCGAGCTTGCCCGATTCCTCGATCCTGCACCAATATCTTTGATCCAATACATTATTTTGACTGCCAAGGAACTTTTGAAGGTGATGGGATGGACAAAAGTGGGAATGGTGTTGTATAGGGGGATTTATATTTTTTCATGGGAGGGGAGGTGAAGGGGTGGTTGGCCATGGTGGTTGGGCTCCTCCATTGATGGTGGATGATGAGAAACAGATGGGAATCTCTTCCCAAGGGTCAAGAAGAATGAATGGAGGCTTGGGAAGGTGAATGGGGTAGCTCATGGTCTCCCTCCATATCTCCTCAATCTTTCTTCTTTCTCTCTCCTCCATTAAAGGGGAACTTGAGGTTTCTCTCTCCTAGTCACCATTTCCAGAAAATGAATTGCATTCCATGTAAATATCAGCCCCCTAAAGTTAATTGGCCACTCAATTTTGGCTTAGCCCAAGTGGCTTGGGCTTGGTTAGGTCATTTGGATTAGTTTGACATATTTTTGGGTTGAGTTGACTTTGGTCAATTTGACCTTTTGGGTTGACCCCAATGGGTCCTTGGTGACCCGATTGTCCTCTCCTAAGGTCTAGGGAGACATGGGTAAGGTTGGTTCGACACCTTGGTGGTCACCTGCCACTTAATTAAGACATTTTGACCACTTTGGGGCTAGTGTTGACTTTGGTCAACTTGACGTCTTTAGTTGACCCCAGCGGGTCCTTAGTGACCCAATGAGCCCATTTTATGGCTATGGAGGTTTAGGTGGCGTCAAATTGGCTAAGGGAAGGTCCTCTGGCCTTATATAGGGCACTTTGACCATTTTAGGGTTAGGGTTGAGTTTTGGTCAACTTGACCTTTTTGGTTGACCCCAATGGATCCTTTGTGACCCAATGAACCTTATAAAGGGCTAGAGATGTTATGGTGTGGTGAAAGAGCCAAGGTGAGGCCCTAAAGTCAAACCCTAGGTTTGATAATTGGAAAGTGTTATTTGCAGACCATGGTTATCTCACCTTCATTCCTAGGTTCACTTGGTCTTCTTGGGCTTCCTAGGGTTTTGTCATGACCTAATCATGACAAAATCCTTCTTAGGGGTCTAGTTGTTTGAGGGATGTTACAATAATAGCAACACATATACCAATGCTCACCACGGCTTAAAAGAATTCACCCATAAATTCGAATAAGAAAGACTAACCCCAGAGTCTGATACGAACTTGTAACAACCCCATCTGTCATGTAGCATATAACAGAAGGTCTGGTCGGGACCCAACGCCATATACTATGGACAGACCAATGAGTTACTAAATTGAAACCATCATTCAATATTTTGCATCCTAATATAGAGTGCATTCTAGCGGAAGTAATATAAAGGTTATAAGTATAACCAAACAACTGCATGAATGTCCACTACCATAACTAGGAATGAAAAACAAATACACAAATAAGGTCTTTCCCTTAAGGCCTTACATTGTTAAACTTGAATTAAAATGTGTTACATACTTCGGTACACAGGCCGACCACACATGAACGATAAAATAACACAAGTATTCGCTTTGGCATTCAAGGGCCATCCCAGCATTTCTGGGTTTCAGCCTTCTACTTCCCGCTTGGCTCAGCAGCACCTACACGCAAACTTCAATCGCATGGTGGAAAATAATAACAACGGTCAACATTAGCTGACCAAATTATAACGACCCGACCCCTCACCCAGGGTGGAAGTGCTCCTTCCCTCCAGGAATTAGTTTAAACACAACCTGACAATAGGAACGTGCAACTTAAGCACCATTTGCCATAGACGTTGAAGCAAATGCCCAACGCCCCATGATCTCATGCGCATGTTTAGTGCACAAGACCTCAAGGGTCACACCACCATCCTTTGACGATCATCAACATTTGCGCTTTTAGTCTCACAAATCCACAACCAGAGACCACATCCCAAGTCTTCGGCAAAGTCATAACGGTGTGCATATCCATTGTATGACTCACTCCAAGACAAATGACAATCATTGGGTACAGTTTAGCCTTCTCCCATGCTCAATTCGTCTGGCATGTCGGCCACAATGGGGGTCGGTATCCCCTTTCCCATTTCCGTATTATTCATAACCCGGTTATGAACATAGGCTAGCACTCACGACCACCAAAGCTGAGAAAATTAAGCTCACGCTCAATCAAAATATAGCCCACAAGTCTCCCAGAGATAGGATTCACAAGCAATAGCCCACAGGTCTCCCAGAGACAGGCTTTGCAACTAAAGATAACTTACAGGAAGCTATCGTCGGCGGTAGCACTACCATCGCACGGTAGGGGTAAGACTATCATTTCTTCCCCTTTTTGGGTGTTTTCTTGGAGACTTCCTCCAGTACTATCAATGCAGTCACTTGCATACCCCACGACTCCGAAATCTACACGATAACCACGCAGTTTTCTCCATCATGTAAACATACAAACATCACCAATCTAGACCAACCCGTCCAGACGGGCTTCACACATCATGCATATTCCGTACTTCGATTCCGGATCTAAATGCAAATTTACGGGGATACACGGATCTACCTGACAGGAGAACCACATCCACATATTCGTGGAGTGTCTACCCTTTAATGACAAAAGAAAGGACTTCACATGTCCATGGAAGAGGATCGTTACGTTTATAGTCCTCTTTGGCGCCATGGGAGAAATCTAGACGGTTGAACATGACCGTTATGGGCTTGCCTCCATATATCCAAGCTTGCTTTGTGAATCTAGACTCCGAATCTCTAATGGCGGTGAGAACCCTCCTCCCCGACGATGCTGCTCCTCCTCTAGAAAACCAGGTCAAACTCTCCAACTCCAAAATAATGAAGAGGAAACTGCCAAACCAGGCATATATATAAAGATACCACCACACGGTAACTAGCTACCGTCGCACGGTACCGCCTCGCTTCGTGTGTAATCACCTAGGCCCACCATTCCCATGCCGACACATGGCCACGCCGTTATAGATTCACTATCACCGTGCGATAAGACTCTTTTGAAGATTGGAGAGACCGGCCAGACTGGTGTCTTAACCGCTGTGGTCTGATTGGTCCAGCGGGCTTGCGGTCTTATACGACGGTCTGGTGATAAACCTCGTCTTGTGGTCTGGTGGAGAGCAGCAGTGGAGGTCTGGTGGTTAGTCGCAATGGTCAGATTGGAGCAGCAGTGGTCTGACCGATAGCCGTAGTGGCTGGCTGTTGGTTAGCCGCAGCTGGCTGAATAAAGCCGCAGTAGTTTGACAGAGAGTAATGGCAGCAATAAATCTCAGAGCCACATCATCAGTCTGGATAAAGCTGCAGCGGTCTGGTTGAGGTCGTGGTTGCAGTCCGATAGCTTGCAACAGATGCGGTCTGGTGGATAGCCGCAACTGCGGTCTGGTGTCAACTCGCAGTTGTGGTCAGGCGGTCTATTTGAGCGGCTTACTCTGTGGAATTATGGCTTTGTATCCAGCTATTTTATTATTTGTATAGTTATCGGTTTGACCATGCCAAACCGCATAGACCGCCCAGTTTGTATTTTGTCCCACATCAATTGTTGTATTCTCCCACCTCCCCTGATTTCTATAAATAAGTGGCATACCGATGTTATCTTTATTGTTTTGGAGCAATAAAATTTGCAGTTTATTTAGCTCTTTGTCTATTTTTCACATAGTATCAGAGCGCACTAATCCTTTGCTTCAAACAGATCGCGGTTTGTTGTTTAAACTGCGCGGCCTCTTCGTCCGGTTTGTCCAGTTTCTTTCGCTTCCCTTCCCTTCCCTCCCTTGCTTCTCACTGTGCTTGCGACTTGCTTCTTACCGGGCTTTTCTGTTCGCCTGGCTTTCTCTGCTAACCGCTCTTCTTTTGTGAGTTTCGCCTTTTGTTCATGGCTTCTTACTGGACACTGGTGTGTTGTCACCTTGACCGAGAAGGCTCGTGCTCTTCTCTTTCTTGTTGGCAGATTGCTATGTGGCATCTTTTGCTCCTACCGCCTTTGTTAGTCTCTCTTTGTTGCGGCTTGTTCTGTTCGTGTGACTTCTTCGCGGTTTGCTCTTTCTTCTCTTCTTTATTCCTGCAGGTTGTCTTCCTGCGGCTTGTTTCTTATTTACTGCGAGTCCCGTATTTTGGTCGCGACTTGTTCATTGCCACCAGTGTGTTGACGTCGTGACCATGCGGTCTCTGCTTCTTTCTACGACCTGATTTTCGGTCGGTTTGTTCCAGTGGTTTGTTCGCGAGATTTTTGGTCCGCGTGGTTTCTTCGCTACATTGTTGTTTTCGACTTCTCCTCAACACATGCTGCTTCCTTTTTCTACCGGTCTCTTTGTTCTGGTTGGTTTCTTTTTCCGACCTGTTTGCCTTCTTGTTCTTGACCGGTTTGTTTATAACAATGCGGTTAGTTTTTTTTTGCTTTCCAGTTTCTTCTTGGGGATGGATTCCCTTCTCTCTTTTACTACTCGTGCACTTGTGGCCTCCTCTGATCGGTGGCTTGTTGACTCTGGTGCCACTGTTACATGACTTGTTTTCATCTTTGCTTGAACAACACATAATGTTCCCTGTTGTTAATGTTGATGGGACTTCTGCTCCCATGCATGGTATTGGCATTGTGTGTCTTTGTTCGTCTATGATGCACGAAGATACTCTCTATATCCCTGCTTTCTCGTATAATTTACTCTCTGCTCATGCTCTTTGACTAAGTTAAATTGCAAGGTTACTTTTAAGGGTACCACTTGCTCCTTGGATTCTGTTTCCAATGCTACGATTGCTACTGGGACTGCTAGTGGTGGCCTCTTCTTTCCTGACCATATAGCTGCTCTTTCTGCTTCATCATCTCTTTAGCAGTGGCATCATCATCTTGGCCACCCACCTTCTCGTCTTATCCATTAGCTTATTCCCGATCTTTCTCAGGAGGATTCTCCCTTGAATTGCAAATCCTGTTAGTTTGGTAAACATCATCGCTTTTCTTCTCCAGCACGAATGGGACGTAGTTCTTTACGTCCTTTTGAACTTGTTCATTCTGACATCTGGGGTCCTGCTCCTACGGCTACTGTTGGTAGGGGTACTTAATATTTTGTCACTTTCATTGATGATTTCTCCAGGTGTACTTGGTTATGTCTCCTGAAAGATCGTTTTAAACTATACACTATGTTTACCACCTTTTATCATGAGATATCAACAAAGTTTTAGGTACCTATTTAAGTTCTTCGTACTGATAATGCGAAGCTGTATGTCAGCTGACAATTTTCTAATTTATGTGTGAACCATGGTTTGATTCATCAAACCTATTGCCCTTATACCTCTAAATAGAATGGCATTGCTGAATGCAAGAATCCTCATCTCTTGGATGTTGCTCGTAGCCATCTGTTACAAATGAACGTCTCTCGGTCCAATTGGGGTCATGCCATTCTTCTCTCCTGCTATCTCATTAATCAGATACCCTCATCTGTTCTTCACGGCAAGACTCCATTTTCCATTTTGTATCCCACGGCCGAGCCATTTCCTTTACCTCTTTAGGTTTTGGGGTGTATATGGTTCGTTCACATACTTTCTCCTGGCAGTGACAAACTTTATCCCCGTTTTGTTAAAAGCATATTCCTCGGTTATTGTCCTACTCAGAAGGGCTATCGCTATTATGATCCTCTTCTATGCAAACAATATGTTTCTGTGGATGTTACCTTTTTCGATGATACACCGTATTTTTCTCCTGATTCTTCTCTCTTTCCTTCTGATGCTTATTCTTTCATGCCTGTTGACTTGGCACCTGTGTCGGAACCCATTCTTTCTTGTCCTATTGAGCCATCTCTTTCTCTCGACAATGATTCTTTGCCCTTGGAGCCTGCTCTGCTTTCTTCCTCTCCTATCTCTGATTCTTCATCTCCTATGTCGTTGTAACCATCCCCCTACCGAGTCCTCTCTTCTCGGGATGCGACTGATCTAATGGAGAGATCCGATCTGGATCTTCTGACTACTCTTCAGAAAGGTGTTCGCTCCTGCACCAAGCATCCTCTTTAGGTTGTGGTAGCTTATGCTAAGCTCTCCCCTTCCTCTCAGAGCTTTGCTCTGGCTCCCTCGACACATGGTGTTCATGCCTCATATCAGGATACTCTTGTTATCCCTCATTGGAAGACTGTTATGGATGAAGAGATGCATACTCTTACTGAATGAGGAACTTGCACTCTTGTTCGTCCTCCTCTAGGTGCTGATGTGGTTGGCTGTCGTTGTGTCTTTGTTATTAAATTTCTCCCTGGTCGCTCAATTGATCGATACAAGGCCTGGCTTGTTGCCAAAGATTTTATGCAAACTTATGGGGTGGATTTCTTTAATAAATTCTCTCCTATGGAAAGGATTACTACCATTCGTGTGCTCTTTTCAGTTGTCATCAAACCGAGACTGGGAAATGTCTCAGCTGGATATAAAGAATGCCTTTATTTATGGAGATTTACAAGAAACTGTCTATATGGAGAAACCTCTGGGTATGTTGCTCAGGGGGATTCTCAGGTCTATAAGCTGCGAAAGGCAATCTATGGTCTTAAGTAAAGTCCCAGAGCCTGGTTTGACAAGTTCAATGAGTTTATTTCGTTGGTTGGGTTTGTTTGAACTGCAGCGGATCACTCATTATTTGTTCGCAAAACTTCAGCTGGTCTTCTTGTTCTTGCTGTTTATGTTGATGATATTCCTCTCACAGGAGATGATAAAAAAAGTATGGATATGAAAAAGAAGCATCTTCTTAAGCATTTTGTCACTAAAGATATGGGGTCTCCAAAATATTTCTTGGGAATTTAAATATCTAGAAAGTAGGATCTGTTATTCTTTCACAAAGGAAATATGCCTTGGATCTCTTAAAAGAGACAAGTCTCCTTGGGGCTAAACCTGCTCATTCTCCGATGTCGGTTGGAGATGACAAGTGTTGGAGTAAGGACTCACCTCTTCTTGAAGATGTCACCAGGTACAGACGGCTTGTGGGGAAACTAAATTTTCTCACAGTCACAAGACCGAATATTTGCTATACAGTGGGAAACGTATGTCATTTTATGGAAGCTCCTAAGGAGTGTCATCTGCAATCAACTATAAAGATTATGGAGTACTTGAGTGGTTCTCCAAGAAAAGGACTTCTTTTTCAGAAGCGGGGTCACTTGAAGGTTGAGGCATATTCGGATGCGATCTATGCAGATGATAAGGAAGTTAGGAAGTCCACATCTAGGTTCACTACTATTGTTGGTGGAAATTTAGTAAGCTGGAAGAGCAAGAAATAAGCTGTGGTTTCCAGATCAAGCGTAGAAGCTGAGTATAGGAGCATGACTCTAAGTACTTGTGAGCTAAATTGGTTACAGACACTTATGCTTGATTTTGGAAAGCATTATGATCATCCTCCGCCAATGTTCTGCAATAACAAGACAACCATATATATTTAAAGGAATCCTATCTTTCATGAGAGGACGAAGCATATTGAGGTTGATTGACATTTCATTAGAGAGGAGATTTTGGAGAAGCAAGTTTGCACTCCATTTGATACCTCAGAGAGAGAACTATCTGATTTCTTCACCAAGACGATTCCTCCTTCTAAGGAGGTCTGTAGCAAGCTGGACATGGTCGATATATATGCTCCAGCTTGAGGGGAAGTGTTAAAGATTGGAGAGACCTGGAGGACTGGTATCTAACTGCAGCGGTCTGATTGTTCTAGCGGGCTTGTAGTATGGTACGACAGTCTGGTGATAAACCTCAGCGTGTGGTCTTGTGGATAACAGCAATGGTGGTCTGGACGTTAGTCACAACGATCAGATTGTAGCACCAGTGGTTTGGCAGGAAGATGCGGTGGCGAGTGTTGATTAGCCGATGCAGGCTGAATGAAGCTGCAGCGGCCTGACAGAGAGTAGCGACAGCAGTCAATCTGAGAGACACAACAACAGTCTGGATAAAGCCACAACGGTCTGGTTGAGGCCGCGGTTACAATCTGATAGCTTGCAGTCGATGCTGTCTGGTGGATAGCCGCAACTGCGGTCTGGGTCAACCCGCAATTGCGGTCAGACGGTATGTTCTGGCATCTTACTCCGGGTAATTGTGGCTTTGGAGCAAGTTATTTTATTATTTGTATAGTTAGCGGTTTGACCATATCAAACCGCGTAAACCACCCAGTTTGTATTTAGTCCCACATCATGCATTGTATCCTCTCACCTCCCCCGATTTCTATAAATAAGGGGACATACCTATGCAATCTTTTTCTTTTTGGAGCAATAAAATTTGTTGTTTATTTAGCTCTTTGTCCATTTTTCACAAACTCTAACGTCGTGCGATTCCCGACATCGGTTACGACACGACACCCGCAGCTATCGCCACACGATAACTGCGATCGCCGTACGGTAGGATCCCGATAGCCTAGCCAACTAAATTAACATAGGTATCGCCATCGGTAACCATATCGCTAGACGATAGCTTCCCGAGAGCACTGCCAGATTAATACCCCAACTACTGTCATGCGGTAACACTACCACCATGCGGTAAGTCCAGTATTAAGTTGACTCATCGCTCTCAATGTTATCGACGTTATCAATGGAGCTACCGCTGTGCAGTACCTAGCTGCCACCGCGCAGTTCCAAGCTACTGTCAGCCGATAACCTCCAGAACACCATTTCCTGCCTTACTAAAATTTTGGCATTACAAATCTCCCCCACTTAAAAAATTTCATCCCGAAATGAAGTCATGCAGGAAACTAAAGAATTTATCAACATTAACTGTGTACCTCAATTGAATAGCTCGGGAAACTCTGACTTCATGATTTGCTCCCGCTCCCATGAAACTTCCTCTCATCCATAGTTGTCCCAACGGACCTTGACCATCCTGAATTCCTTATTACGAAGTCGCTTGACATCCACAACCTCAATGTGAATATGTTTTACCTTCATTGTAAACCCACCATCCACTGGTACTTGATTTGCGGCTATTACTGACGTAGGCTCTTGCACTGCCTTCCGTAATACCGATATATGGAATATGTCATGTAGACCACCCAATTTCGTTGAAAGCTTCAATCGGTAAGCCGCTCCACCAAATCCCTCCAACACCTCAAACGGCCCAAGGTATCTTGGACTTAGCTTTTTCTGCTGACGGATCCTCAACACACCCTTGAATGGTTTGATCTTCAAGTATACCCAATCGTCCACGGTGAATTTGATGTTTCTGCGCTTGGCGTTATAGTACTTAGCTTGTATATCGTGTGCAACCAGCAATCGCTCCTGAATTGTACACAAAATCGAAGTCGCGTCTTCGACATCTTTCCTCTTGTACAACTTCGACTCGCCAGATGTAACACCCCTGATTTTTGATATTTGGTTTAATTGATTATCTGACATGTTTATGACATCAAGGCGTTACATTGACGTGTTTTTGGAATTTGTCGTTGTTAGAGCGTGGCTTAAGCTCTTAGGTTTTCTTTGTGTGTGACTGGGTTTAGCCTGTTTGCAAGATTTTCTAGTGAGCCGGCTCTATTTTGGTGACTCGGTGGAGCGTCTTTGAGAATGCTTGTGTTTTGGATTCGTGAGGTGTTTACACGAGTTTGGTTCATCGAATCTTAATTTTGACTGCGTCGTTGGGTTCGTAGAATCGGTATTTAGCTACGGTACGATTTTCGTAAAATTTTGGGTAAGTTTGGTTTTCGGGTCGTTTTGATGTTTTATTTCATTAATTATGTTATCCTATAATAAAATAAACTGAAAAAAGCAGTATAAATAGAACCCATCACTTCAAACCCTATTCATTTGTCTCCATCGTGAAACCGTCAGCTTGTTACGGAAGAACGAGAGAGGCGGACTTTCCAAAGCCTTCGCCCGCCGATTTCTGGAGTTTTGATGCTCGATTTCTTCTTTGGAGTGTGGATCCAGGTAGATCTAGCCTAGATCTGTGTTTCTACGGTAAGTTGTTACAGTTTCTTGGATTTTTAGAGGTCTAGGTAGGCGGTTTTGACCCTCTTTCATTCTCAAAAGTTTCAGGAATTGTTGCTCAGGAAGTTTTAGAATCGTTTACGTGGCTGGTTTGGAGATTTGAGGCAAGTGGTGACTTATTCCCCTTGCCAAGCTTGTCTTTTCCTATATATATTCCATACTGTTCTTCCTTTTGTAGTAGTTTTTGGGAATAGGGTTGGATCCATCCCTTGCCGATCAGTTTTATGGTTTTATTTTTCCGGCCAAGTTCAACAATCATATCATTCAATGTATTAGTTTCTTGGAGTAGTTGTCTGTTTGGAGTGGTCAGCATTCATCGAACTGAAGCTAATTCGTCGAATGGAGTTCGATGAACAGAGGAAAATCGTCGAACGAAGTTCGACGAATAAATCGTCGAACAGAGTTAGTCGAGTAGAGCCAATTCGTCGAACGGAGTAAGATTCGTTGAGTGTAGCCTTAGCACTGAATCCAATTTCAAGCATAAGTCCAAAAGTGTTGAGTGCGTTGAGTGCACTCAATACGGCGTTGAGTGTGTTGATTACACTCAACGCCTTGCTGAGATGTCTGCGGCACTACATGTAAAAGCTTTGAGTTTGTTGAGTGCACTCAACGCGGCGTTGAGCGTGCTGCTTACACTCAACGCCATCAAAATTTGAAGCTAAGTCAAAAGGCGTTGAGTGTGCTACCTACACTCAACGCGGCGATGAGTGTGCTGCATACATTCAACGCCATCAGAATTTGATGCTAAGTCAAAAGGCGTTGAGTGTGCTACCTGCACTCACCGCGACCGTTGAGTGTGCTGTATACACTCGAATCCATCATGAAATCTTGGAGTCTAAGTGTAAAAGCGTTGACAGCATCGAGTGAGCTTAACTCACTCAACGCCTTCACTCTTTTTTTCGGCAAGTTAAGTATAAAGCATCGACAGCGTTGAGTGAGCTGAACTCACTCAACGCCGTCGCTTTGTCTCTGCAAATCTAAGTGTTATAGCATGGACATCATTGAGTGAGTTGAACTCACTCATCGTCGTCATCTGTTTTTGGCAGCTAAGTTTTTAAGCATTGAGTGAGCTGAACTCACTCAACACCATCATTTGATTCTTGCTGCTCTTTTTAAGCGTTGATTGTGTTGAGTTGTGGAGTCGAGTGCATTGACTGCACTCGACGCAGCGTCGAGTGTACTCGACGCTTTTTTCTTAGCTTTGTGTCCTTTCACCGATTTGACGTGTATCACTAAGGCTTAGTCTTGCCAAGCTAGACTCGTCGGTTTTCTGCTGAATTTGTTGAGTTTAAGTTTATGGGTATTTGGATATATGGGGTTGTTTTGGTTGGCATAGTTTCGTGAATCATTACAACCAAGCATATTTGTGTCTCATTTTTGGGCTGTTGGGTTATGTTGGATCAGATGGCCACCACCGCATTCCCGTTTTTGAGATGTTTAAGTCTGTTTGTTTGGGTTTGACCGGGTTGGTCCCGACTCAGATCCGATTGCGTTATGGTGTTAATGATTCACGTTTTTATTGAGCCTTTGCCTCGTTATTGTTCCCTATGGATAAATCTTATGTTGTTTCTGCCTTTCCTCGCTGATTGTTTTCGGAGTATAACTCCGTTTGCACTTGGTCCAAATTTCAATACCTTTTAACACTTTGTTCTAAATCTCTAGTTATTTTGTTGTGTTTTCTTTTGATAGCTATTCATGTATGGGAATAGTAATCTTGCTACTCCTTGTTTTCTGGCAGTTTTGTTTGTCACTTATATTTTTCTTGCTGAGGTGTTCTTTCTTTGAATGCCTCAGGTTCTGAGCAGTAGCAGGATGAGCCGCTAGGTTTGGTGTTTGCTTGTGGACTGCAGTGTTGCAGAGGTTTCAACTACCTTGAGAGGTAGTTCCTTGTTTTCTTTTTAGTACAAATACTCATACTGACCAGTGGGTTCGTGTCAGTTTATTGGCGCCCACTGGTGGTTTCCTTTTGAATTACTGAATACTTTGCTAAGCTGCTAGTTTTGCCTTTTGTGGTTGTTTTTTTCCTCTCTGGGAATGTTTTATGCTTGGTTGCATGTTAGGTATTTTCACCTATAAAAGCATTACTACTTGTACTTCATACATCTCAAATTTCCAAAATTAAAATACTATTTTCTAGCTAACATAAAAACTATTTCTATACTTATAATAAATCTACGGTCTTACATGCCACGAGTTATCCTTTGGGGATGTTTATACTCATGTAGGGTGTTAATCAACATAAACCAAAGTATTTTTTGCAGCGTGTAACTATACTTTTACTCGTGGACTAGTTGATCCACTATGCTGAGGGATACAGCCATCCAATTTAAACTGGTTTTTACTTAATAACATATGGTCTTCATATAAACTATAGAGTTTGGGGTTTTGCCTGAGTATCTGCAGTTATCCCCTGCACGGTGTTGCATCACGACCCATATTTTCTCTTACTCTGATATAACTTATATGTTGAGAAAATACGAGTTGTGACGGTATCAGAGCGAGGATACTTTGACAATTGGTTGAGCAACCTTCTTTTGTTTGTGTTAGTTGTCTAGTGTCATTTCATACACACACTGATGTGTCATCAGTACGTCTTGGCCAAAGAATGAACACTACACTCATAATATGATAAGAAGTATACGGGCATATTATGTAGTATGAGATGCATAATATGTGTTTGTATATGGATCCACAATAGGTGGAAACATGTGATGGTTATGTAGTATGAGATGCATAACCATCATCACATGGGTGCCCATTAGCACGTTTTACTTTTTCGTTACATGAGATATGAAACGGAGGGTTAGACCTGATATACTCTAGAGGCGGGCGGGGGGGGGGGGGGGGGGGGGGGGGGGGGTTGAATAGAGTATCTTGAAAACTTTTTGCTATTAATAAAATTATCAGATTAGAGCAACTAATATCAACAGTAAGCAAAAGAGCAACCTAAGATAATTTAATCTAACACAACCACAGTAAGACTAAACTAACACAACAACAACAAGAACAAAAAGAAAGAGGGCAACCAGCAATACAAGAACTTTTATAGTGCTTCCCCAACCTGGGTACATCCACTCTTCTACCACCCTGGTAGGGATCCACTAGCAGGTTTTGATCAGGTGACTGCCACCAATGAGCTTTTGATCAAGTGCTCAAAAACCAACTCAAGACTTTTGATCAGGAGACTTGCAACCATGGAATAACTTTTGAAGGTGTTAAAGAACCCATTGTGCAGTGAGTGGGTGAGAGATTTATGGTGTCTTCTCTTTCTCAAAACAACTGATAAGACAAGTGGATCTTGATGTTGTCAAAGCTCCCCCTGAGATATTGAATTGTTTAGGAAGATTTGAGCTTTGCTTCAGGGTGTAGGTCTTTTATCTTCAGCCTTGATTTGAGAAGATCCAGGAACTTCTTGACTGATAGAAGTTTGTTGTCCTTGAAGAATACTGGAGTGAAGGTTGAAGAAGACTCTTGATTTGAAATGGATGTTCTTCTTCTACTTCAGCAATTTCAAGGTGAAAACAAGATTTTTTTCAGTATAGAGAACGATTAGAATGTGATTGCTGTTGATCTTCTCTTTGTGTCTTGTATTCTCTTTCTGGTCTGGACTATCTTGTTTACTTGTGTATCTATTGTTCTTGGAGAAGAAAAGAAAAATCTCTTTTTTTATGATCAGTCAAATTTCTCCTTTGAATTTTTGAATTCCTTCTTCATTAATTGTTGACGGCCTGAAGAATGAAATACGGCTCGATAGAATATCTTCATTAATGGATTTCCCAACTATCCTATTGAAAAGCGGCAAGTAATAATCCTGATGAATACCATAATCAATGCTCCTTCTAACGGTTATATTTAGAGAATATTAAGCATTGATTATTCAGGAATTATTGCAATAGAATAAGGACAAAAGAAGGAGAAATCCAAATCTGGATCTGCACAGAATTCGTTGAGCAAAAAATAGATTTCGTCGACCTGATTCCATAGATCGTCGACTAGATAAATCATGTCCATCGACCAGATAATTCTTGTTCATCGACATGATCACCAAGTTCGTCGACCTAAGAACAACTAACTGCTTTCTGATAAAACTAACCAATTCTGTGCTCTAAGTTCGTCGAGCTGATAACATAACTTCATCGACTGGAGTTCAGAGAAAGGATTTTGGACTTAGAATGTTGAAGTTGAACTACCAGAAATCGTCGACCTGAGCTCGAATATTATCGAGCTCAACTCAGAGAATTGTCTCTGAGTTCGTCGAGCTGAGCACGACTTTCGTTGAGCTGAGTTCGACGAACGTCGAACTCACTTTCCTGAATCTTGATTTTTCACTAAGCCTGGAGTCTTCTACAGTCTTTTATTTGCTAGTCCATTCAATGTTGAATCTAAGGACATAGCCTAAACGCTAGGACACAGACATGACCCTGGCTATACAAGACTGGGCCTAAACTGAATCTTGATTTTTCACTAAGCCTGGAGTCTTCTGCAGTCTTTTATTTGTTAGTGATCCTAGCCCAAATCGAACTAGGGATCCAACAATCTCCCCCTATTTGGGTGAGGTCACTAATACAAACACAAACAAAAACAATCCAAAGCAGGAAAATATATCTGACAGAAAAATTGAAAACATGCAGCAGATATTTATCAAGTGTAGCTTTATGACAGGATATAAACAATTTAAGACATACAACAAAACAGAACAGTTTATACTCATTTCTTCCTCTTTATCTCCTTTTTCTTATCATCCTTTGCTTTATCACAAGGCTGAGTGAATTTGATTTCCCTGTTTGGATTAGCTGCTTGACTCTTTGTCATAGTCATATCAGCAGCTCCAATGATGTTGAGAGATGTAGCACTTGGCACAATAGCCTCTGGATGAAATTTCATATAATCATCTACATTAAAGAACTTATTAGCTTTTACAAACTTGTTTAATTCTTCTTTCCTGTATTTTGACATTGTTAAGTACTGTGAGGGACCCTTTCCTTCAACTTTAGCCTTATTTATCATGGATAATCCAACTAATTCTTGAAATCTGGCCATTCTAACAGTAGTAGCTGTTTCAGGATCCTCAAATGGAACAAGAGGAGATTCAGGCTTCTTTGGACTGTCAGCTTTCTGAGATTTTGAAGCTTGTTGTAGATGTTTCTGAGGTTGTTTATGTTGATGTTGTTGATGTTGCTTGCTTGAGGAGTACCTGTGTTGGCTACTTCCAGAATGAGTAGAGGATCTACCCTGTTGTCTCTGATAAGTTTGATATTGGGTAGATCTCTGAGAAGAAGTGCCTGAAGCACCAGTAGCAGGTGGAGGAGGAGGAGGATCTTTCCTGTTTCTTTGAGAAGGTGGAGGAGGAGAGTATCTCCTACTTTTCTTCTTGGCTTTCTACTCATTCTTTGACAGCCACATCCAAGATGGCATGCACTTATAAGGAGTGATATTCTGAAGAATATAATATGGGGTATCATGAGTTGGGTTTGGTTTTGGAGCAGCAGCTGGAGGGGTTTCCTTTTCTTAGAGATTTTCTTCTTCTTTGCAGAAGGACTGTCATCAGAATCATCTTCATCTTCATCATCATCATCATATGAAGATCCTTGGGGATTATCATATAAGGCATTTATTTCTTTTAAAGCTTCTGTAGATATCAACAATTTTTCAGCTTGAGGAGGAGCTGGAGGTAGAACAACTGTTTCTGTAGCTTGTTCAACAAGTAATAGATTTTCTTGTTCTATATCTGCCATTATTAACTCATCTAGATCTGGAATGGGGCTATCATCCATCTTGAATGTTGGAGGAGAGATGGCTTTGGTAGGGGATGAAACAATGAAAAAATCTTCTCTTGGTGGAGATGGAATAACTGGAGCCTCTATATTTGCAAAACTGGCCTTGAGTTGCATGACAACTTTGGGGCTTATTGGAGAAGTATAAGGAACTATAGCCATAGAAGGCTTAGGGCTGTCTTCTGGAAGAAAGTTTAAATAAACTATATCAAAAGTATTTAACAGACTTAAAATATTTACATTGGGATTTATAATGTAATCACCAACAGTTTTTATTTCATCTATAACTGTCTCATCCATATCCATATCTGATTTAATAAAATAAATCAAATCAACAGGAATAGATGAGTATGCTTCTTCTGCTGTGGCTGATACTGCTGCTACTACTGCTACTTCTGCTGCTTCTTCTTGGGCTGGAGCTACTTCTTCATGGAGTATCTCCCCTTGCCTGGTTTCAGTAGGCACTGGAACCAGGCCCCTGACTAAAGAAGGAGGGACAGAGAGGGCAGAAATTTGAGCAGCAAGGGATGAGATTGAAGAAGCAAGAGGTGAAATAGCCTCTGGTATGAGGTTTTTGATGAGGGGAGTGAGAATTACCAGAAGAGGTGGAGTGAAGGAGGTGTCTAGTTGCATGAACTCAGAAGGTGTCTGAGTGGATACAGAAGGGTGGATGGAAGATGGTGGTGGAGGGGAAGGTAGATAATCTGGCATTGGCTCATCTGGGAAGATGGGGTATGAATGGGGGATGAAAGCAGATTGAATGATGGTAGGGATGACAGATTGGAAAGAGGGATGTTAGCTAGATGTTGTGGTAGAGGAGATGAGGGTGGTGATGGAGTTGGTGTATGAGAGTGAATATGAGTTTGTGATGGAGTGGTATACCATGGAGTGATGGAGTTGGTGTACCATATTGTGATGGAGTTCGTGTATAAGAGTGAATATGAGTTTGTGGATGATGCACTGGAGAAGATGGAGGTGTAAGAGTATGGACTGTGGTATGAACTAGTGAAGAGAGATGATTTGGGGAGGCTGGAGGAGGTGGAGGTGGAACATCTTCAGCAGGGTGGGGAGTGGCTGGAATAGCCCTTGTACTCGCAGAAGGCCTGGAGGTGGAGAAATCCTGGGATGGCTTAGTTATCCTCCTCTCCCATATGCCAAAGAGGGCAGAGATAAGCCTCTTGAAGGCATTGATGAACACTGGTGTAGTAACTAGATGTCCTTGTGCTTTCTCTTGCAGAAATATCCCCAGAATTCTGCCAAAACAGACCTCTTTCTTGTTGTTTTTCTTTTTAATCAAATCAAACAGTAGCTTTCCCCAATTTGCTACTTTCTTCTCTACCAGAGCACTCATTACCATGAACTGGTGCCTGGTTATATAGTCATGGGCGGTGTCTTTGCCCAGCAGCACCTTGATGACTACATCATCCAAAAACTTGTACTCAGGAGACAAGTTCTTCTTCAGCAGTTTGTTAGGGTTATCGCCAGAGTAACCCATCTTTGCCAGCATATTAGCATACTCCTCAGAGTCCATTTCAATTTCGTCTTCACCATTTAACAGACCGAAAATGTCGGTTACTATGGAAGGGGAGAGGGTAACTGGATTACCAGAAATTAATCCAGTCATATTATCTTCTTCTGGAGTTGTAGATGTATACACACAATCTTTGACGACCGTCATCGCTATCTTGAATCCTCATTCTCATGAACTGTTTCAGATGCAGTTCTTCAAACAGCTTCAGGAATTTGACGAAGATGGCATCAGAGAACTGGAAGGAGTCGAAATCGATGTCAAAGCCCATACCAAATTTCATGGAAGAGAGAGCGCTTGCTGGAATCGCCATGAATGCACCTGCAAGAGAAAAACAAAGATCAAGTACAAAGGGAACTGAAAGCGCGGGACGAAGGTTGAAGAAAAACATAGATATATGGTTTATTTTTCAGTATATGAATCGACAAACTCCGTTCGGCGAGAAATAAAAAATTCTTCGAGCTGAGGTGGAAGACATATTTGATGGTCAAAAGAATTCGTCGATCTCTGTAAGAAGATGTGAAAGCATTTCGTCGAGCTCCGTTCGACGAAAGTTTTCAGAAGCACATTCAGCGATTTCCGTTCGAAAAAAATAACTTCACTCACAGTGAGTTCGTCAAACTCCATTCGACGATTTCTCTATAACCTTTCTCTGTTCGTCGATCTCCATTCGACGAACTTTTAAAAATTCGTCGAGCATAGACAGAAATCAAATTATGTCTTCTCCATTTATCACACCAAGCTGATTTATGAAAAACAGATGATTCCTCTCATCCAAAGATTTGGTGAAGATATCTGGCCTTTGTAAATCAATGTAGATATAGACAAGATTAATTTATTTTTGTCTACACACTCTCTTACGAAATGATGCATAATGTCTATAAGCTTGGTCCTACTGTGATGGACTGGATTTTGTGCTATGGATATGAAAGTGCAGATTAGATCTGAAATACTCTAGAGGGGGGGGGGGTGAATAGAGTATAGTGCTCACTAAAAACTTTTTACAACTTTTGTTGTATTCCTAAGTGAGCAAGTCAGTAAGTAAATAAATCTAAGCACAGCAAAATAAGCAATCACAGAGCACGGCCAAAACACAAAGAAAAGGGCAACCAGACGACACAAGAATTTTTATTGTGGTTCCCCAACCTGGGTACATCCACTCTTCTACCACCCTTGTAGGAATCCACTCAGGTTTTTGATCAGGTGCCTGACACCAATGAGCTTTTGTTCAAGTGCTCAAAAACCAAACCTCAAGTCTTTTGGAAGGAGACTTGCAACCAGAATAATTTTGAAGGGAATTAAAACCCTGTACAGGAATTGGAAATAAGGTGATGTGGTCTTCTCTTTCTCAATATCAACTGAGAAGACTTGTGGATTGATTGTAGCAGATTTTGCTCCCCCTGAGATCTTGAATTAATCAGGAATGTTGGAGCACTGCTTCAGGGTAATAGGTCTTCAAAGACCAAGAATGCTAGGACCAGAAATTGTTTCAGGAACTCCTTTGACAGATTGAATAATTGTTGTCCTTTGAAGTTATCCTGTGAATTGGAAGAAGAAGACTCTTGATAGTGATTGGTTGTTCTTCTTCTTCTTCTTGAATATCTTCTCTGGTCAGGCTGATTGCAGTAGAACTTTTTGATTTTGAGTAGCTTGCTCTTCTGTGCAATCTGAGTGTCTGTCTGATTGTCTGTATTGCTTGCTGTCTGTGTGACTATATGACTGAGTGTATTGTCCTTTCTTTTCTTGTCTATCTCTTTTTGACTGACTGAGAACATTCAAAATTCGAATGTTTGAGCAGTAATTGCAGTCGGCCTTGGAAGGAAGCGGAAATCTATAATTTCCCCAACTATCCCATGGAGAAACGACATGTAATCGTCCATAGTCAATGCGCGTTCTAACGGTAACATTCCGAGAAGATCTGGCATTAATAACTCCGGAATCATCGCCAAGAAACGGGACGGGAAACCTGAAGATGACCTAGTCTGGATTCGTCGAACGAAGAATGCAATTCGTCGAGCTGAGCTTGAGTTCATCGAGCTGAGCTGGAGTTCATCGAGCTGAGCTTGAGATAGTTCGTCGACCAGACAATCTTCATTAATCAAACGGACAATCTTCATTCGTTGAGCAGATAATTCTCACTGTAAGACAGTATTCGTCGAGCTGAGATCCAAATTCATCGAGCGAAGAACGATTGTGGACTTAGCCAAATGTTCTGCATCTGCTGATATTCAGTGTCGACATAAGCTGGTGTCGACTGATTGATCTTGGTGTCGACTCAAATCTTCTGGTGTCGACATAAATTGGTGTTGACTGAAATCCTGGTGTCGACACAAATCCTCTGGTGCCGACACATGCCCTAAGTGTCGACAAAAATACTTTGAGTTCAGAAATTGTCGAGTAGAGTACTGCATTCGTCGACCTGAGAAGCTGACTTCGTCGACCTGAAAAGTTGAGAACTTGAGGTCCAAGTTCGTCGAGCTCAAAATCTAATTCGTCGACCAAAGTTTGAAGCTGGACTTAGAAAAATTCTGAAGTTGTCCTGACTTTAGCTTGAAGTAGAAACTGAGAGTTCGTCGAAGAGAGAACTAAGATCGTCGAGCTCAGCACAAAGAATTGTCTCACGATCGTCGAGCGCAGAACACCTTTCGTCGAGCTGAGTTTGACGAACGTTGAACTCACTTAACTTAGTCTTGAAATCCTCTAAGTCTGGACTCTCTGATGATCTTGTTGTAAGTTGGTCCATCTGATGTTGAACCTAAGGACTTGGCCTAGACTCTAAGACACAAACTTGACCCTGGCTATACATGATGGGTCACATCCTAAGTCAGTGAACCTAGCCCAAATCAACTAGGGATCCAACAATCTCCCCCTATTTGGGTGAGGTCACTAACAGAGACTCAACAAAAAAAATAGAAACAAACAGAGAAAACAAAGCAAGAAAAGAGATATATCTGGCAGAGAATTACCAACACATGCAGCAGATATATATATACAAAGATTTGTTTAAACAGATAGCACAGTTTGAAAAACAAAAACAGACAGAAAAAGAAATAATAGGAAGATTACTTCTTTTGCTTCTTCTGCTTGGATCTGTCTTCAGATGTCTGCTCTCCTGGCTTCTTAAAGATGATTTCTCTCTTTGTATCTTGAGCTTAAGCATTTGTCATAGTCATATCAGCTGCCCTAATAATGTTCAATGATGTAGCTCTATGGACAATTGCTTCTGTATGAAGTTTCATATAATCATCAACATTAAACAATTTATTGCCTTTGTCAAACCTTTTCAGCTCTTCTTTTCTATACTTTGACATAGTTGTAAGACCTGATGTATCTTTTCCTTCAGCCTTGGCTTTATTAATCAGAGATAGTCCAATTAACTCCGGATATCTGGCCATTATTGCAGTATTTGCAGTTTCAGGATATTCAAATGGGATTAGAGGAGAGAGAGGCCTTTTTGGACTTTCAACTTTTTGAACTTCAGAGGTTTGTTACTGTTGCTGATGCTGTTGATGTTGATGTCCTGAAGAGGATGGCTGCCTCTGCTGGCTGCTTCCAGAGGATCTCCCTGACTGTCTCTGATATGTTTGCATGGGGGCAAATCTCTGGGAGATAGAGGAGCCAGAGGCACCAGTTGCTGGAGGAGGAGGAGGAGGATCCTTCCTGTATCTGTGCAATGGAGGAGGGGAATATCTCCTTCTTCTCTTTCTATCCTTCTGTTGGTTCTTGGATAGCCACACCCATCCAGGCATTCCCTTGTATGGAGTTACATTATGCAGAATGTAATAGGGAGTGTCAGCATTGGGATTAAGCTTAGGAGTTGGAGGAGGAGGAGCCTTCCTTTTCTTTGCTAGCATCTTCTTTTTCTTACTGGCAGCATCTTCATCTGATTCATCATCATCATCTTCTTCTGAATCAGAACCCTAAGGGATGTCATAAAGTGCATCCAAAGCTTTCAAAGCTTTATCAGAAAGTGTAGCTTTTTCTGGTGGAGGGGCAGAAGGTTCAGGAACTGGAATATCAGCAACAGAAGAGGAGGAGACTGTAAAGGAATCAGAAATAATCGGGACAGAGCTTTTAACTGCTGTCTTATCTCCTCTTCAATATCAGCTAAGATTAGCTCATCCAAGTCAGGCACAGGAGAGTCATCCATGACAAAACTTGGGGCTGAAATAACTTCTGGAATAACTGAAGATGATGGAGTAACAACTGGAGGAGCAAAACTGTCATAGAGATGCTTAGCAACTGCTGGACTAACTGGGGAGGTATATGGTACAATAGCCAAATGTGGCTTAGAGGAGGGTAGTTGTACAAAAATAGTATCAAAACTTTTCAACAAAGCAGACAAATTAACTGTGGGATTTAACTGGAAATCACCAACAGGTTTTATTTCCTCAACTGACTCATCTAGATCATTGGCAGTATCCATAAAATGAATTAATTCAATCATTTCAGAATCAAAGTCTGTCAAAATTTCTATATTTGTATCTGAATCTGCATCTGCTGTGGAGGGGACTACTGCTGTGACTGCTGCTGCTGCTGTATCTGAATCTGCTGCAACTTCATCACTGAGCATCTCCCCCTACCTGGGTTCAGGAGAACCTGGAGCCAGGCCCCTAGATGAAGAGGGGACAGCGGATATGGCAGAAATCTGGGCAGATAAAGAGTTAATGGAGGTCACAAGATGTGTAATGGCCTCTTAGATGAGAGATTTGATGAGGGGAGTGAGCAAGGATATGATGGTAGATACAGTGGGGGTTTCCAATGATGGAGAGATGGTTGTGTAAGGTAGAGAAGTAGATGATGGAGGAAGAATAGATGGAGGGGATAGAGGAGGAAAGATATTTGGTGGAGCAAAGTTTGTGGGTATGGTGTAGGAGGGAATGGATGACAAATGAGGGGGAAGAGGAGACTGAGGAGGTGTAGGGACAGATGTCTCATGAGGTGAAGCTGGAGGTGTCGGAATGTTGGTAAGGTCCAGTGGTGGAGATGGAGGAGTAGTAGGCACATGAGTATGTGGTGGAGATTTAGGTATGGTAGTAGGAATGGAAGAGGAGGGGAGTTATTTGGCTGGAAGTGCAGTAAGAGATGATGGAGATGGAAGGACCTCTTCTGTAGGGTGGGGAGCGGCCTTTACAGCCCTGGTGCTCTCAAAAGCTTGGATAGAAGAGGAAGAAGCCTTTGAGGGCTTGGAGATAGTCCTCTCCCACCTGCCAAATAGAGCGCATGTGAGGCGCTTGCTGGCATTTATGAAGATGGTCGGGGAGACCATACATTCAGCAGCCTTCTCCTGGAGGAAAATTCCCAAAATTCTGCCGAAGCAGACTTCCTTCTTGCTGTTCTTTTTCCTTATCAATTCAAAGAAGATTGTGCCCCAGTTGACACGTCTCTTGTTCACCACAGCACACATAACCAGGAATTGGTAGCGGGTTATGTAATCATGTGCTGAGTGCTTTCCCATTAGCACTTTTCCTACAATGTCTGCCAGAAATTGGTACGCGGCAGACAGTTGCTTCTTCAGCAGTTTATTAGGGTTGCTTCCTGAAAAACCCATTAGCTTCAGCATATCACCAAACTCTTCAGAATCCATTTCTATATTGTCTTCTCCATTGACTAATCCAAAAATCTCAGATAGAGTTGCGGGAGATAGGGAAACAGCAGTACTCCCGATAGTTCCTGTCAAGGTATCATCCTCAGAAGCAGTAGATGTATATACCCATTCTCTTATTTCAGTCGCATGTAGTTTAATTCTCCGGGTTATAAAGTCCTTTAGATTCAGTTCCTCCAGCAGTTTCAAGATGTAGATGAAAATGGGATCAGAATGCTAAAAAGAGTCAAAATCCATATCGAATCCAGTATCAAACTTCATCGCTGCTAACGCTCCTGCGGGAATCGCCATTGATGACCTGTAAGAAAGACACAGAGAAAAATGGCGATCAAGAGCAAAAGAACTGAAAGCGCAGGATGGAGGTCGAAGAAAACATAGATATAAGATTTTCAGAATATGAATCGACAAACTCCGTTCCACGAAAAAGAAAAATTCTTCGAACTGAGCTCGAGAAATAAATTATAGACAGATAATTCGTCGATCTCATCCAGAAGAATTGAAAACAGTTCGTCGAACTCCATTCGACGAAATGTCTTCTGAAGCAAAGTTCGTCGATCTCCGGTCGACGAAAGTTGTTTCCACACACAGAGAATTCGTCGATCTCTGTTCGACGAGAATCTCTCAAACATTCCCTAATTCGTCGAAATCCGTTCGATGAACTCTGGAAAATTCGTTGAATGCAGACAGAAGTTAGGTTAACTCTTCTCCATTAATCATTCCCAGTTGATTTATAAAGAACAAATTGGTTTTCTCATCCAATGGCTTGGTGAAAATGTCTGCTCTCTGTAAATAAGTAGGAATATGGATTAAGTAAATTTTCTTTTTGTCTACATTATCTCTAATGAAATGATGTCTTATTTCAATATGTTTAGTCCTAGAATGATGAACTGGATTCTGTGCTATAGCAATAACACTAGTATTATCACAAAATAATGTTGAATTATTTAAGTTGACACCATAGTCTAGGAGTTGGTTTTGTATCCATAGCATTTGTGAGCAGCAGCTGCCAGCAGCCATGTATTCTGCTTCTGCAGTTGATGTAGACACAGATGTCTGCTTTTTACAAAACCATGAGACAAGTCTCATACCAAGGAACTGGCAAGTTCTAGAGGTACGTTTCCCATCCACTCTACATCCAACATAGTTAGCATCTGAGTATCCAGTTAACTCAAATTCTAACTCTACAGGATACCAGAGTCCTAGATTAGGGCAACTCTTTATATATCTCAAAATTCTTTTTAGGAAAATAAGGTGAGATTCTTTAGGGTTCACTTGGAACCTAGCACAAAGGCATGTGGCAAACATTATGTCAGGTCTGCTAGCTGTTAGGTATAATTGGGATCCAACAATTGCCCTATAATTTTTCTTATATACAGGTTTCCCTGCTACATCAGAATCCACAACAGCATTTGTAGCTATAGGGGTTTTCATTCCTGAAGCATCACCCATCCCAAACTTCTTAATAAGCTCTTTAGCATACTTAGCTTGGGAGAGGAAGATAACATCAGGGACTTGCTTCACTTGGAGACCAAGGAAGTAGGAAAGCTCACCCATGCTGCTCATCTCAAATTTAGAATGCATGAGGTCAGCAAACCTCTTGCACAATTTGGGATCAGTAGACCCAAAAATAATGTCATCCACATATATTTACAGTAACAATATTTGGTCCTTATGATGTCTAGTGAAAAGTGTTTTATCTATGGTTCCTCTTGTAAACTTATGCTCTAAAAGAAAGCTTGCTAAGGTCTCATACCAAGCTCTTGGAGCTTACTTTAAACCATAGAGAGCTTTATGCAATTTAAAAACAAAAGAGGGATAAGTTGGAGAGATAAAACCTGGAGGTTGTTCTACATAAACCTCTTCTTGAAGTACTCCATTCAAGAATGCACTCTTGACATCCATTTGGTAGACCTTGAATCTCTTGTGAGCTGCATAGGCAAGGAATATTCTTATGGCCTCTAACCTTGCAACAGGGGAAAAGGTTTGGTCATAGTCAATTCCTTCTTCTTGCTTGGAGCCTTGAGCAACAAGCCTAGCCTTGTTCCTCACTTTGTTGCCTTGAGCATCCAACTTATTCCTGTAGACCCATTTGGTTCCAATAACTAGGTGGTTATGGGGTCTTGGAACCAAATCCCAAACTCTACATCTCTCAAACTGATTTAGTTCCTCTTGCATTGCAATGATCCAGTGGGGATCTTGCTCTGCCTCATGGATGGTGAGAGGTTCAATTTGAGAGAGAAAACAATCATGCATCAAGTCTTGGTTAAGTTGATGCCTTGTCTGTACACCTGCTGAAATATCTCCAATCACTTGAGATCTGGGGTGATCTCTAAGTGTGACAAGATTAGTTGGTGGAGTTGGTTGAGCAACAGCTTCTGTATTTAATTCCTCTTGAGGAATGGTACTAGCTGTTGAGGGAAGTTCAGCCACTTCCTCTTGAATTTCTTCTTCACTTTCTTCACCAACCTGTGAAGTAGGATGGGTTGATACCTCTTGGGTAAGGTTTAGTCCATCCATAGACTCACACAGTTGTGGAACCTCCAAAAAGCTATTGGTAGAAATCTCTTTCTCCTTATAAGACATGTTAGCTTCATCAAAAGATACATGATTAGATTCCTCAATTTTAAGGGTGGATTTATTAAAAACCTTATAGGCCTTGCTTACTTGGAAATATCCTAGAAAAATCACTTCTTCAGCCTTAGCCTCAAACTTTCTAATGTATCTCTTGTTATTTGTGTGAATGTAACAAATACAACCAAAAACTTTAAAGTATGTGATTTTAGGTTTCTTCCCTTTAAGTAATTCATAGGGGGTCTTATTTTTCAGTTTATGTATAAGGCTTCTATTCAGGACATAGTTGGCAGTATTTACAGCTTCTGCCCAAAAGGAAAGAGGCATGTAAGCATCTGCCAATAATATACCTGCAGATTCAATGAGTGTCCTTTTTTCCTTTCAGCAACCCCATTTTGTTGGGTAGTTCTAGGAGCTGAGAAGCACTGCATGATACCTTCTTTCTCACAGAACTCATGCATAAGAAGAGACTCAAACTCTGTGCCATGATCACTTCTGATCAATGCAACATGAGTAGAGAACTCAATCGGTATGGTCCTGAGAAAATCTGTAAGAACCTTGAATGTATCTGACTTAGCTCTCAGAAAGGCTACCCAACTGAATCTAGATAAGTCATCAACAATCACTAAAGTATAAGACTTCCCTCCTAGGCTTTGTACTACAATGGGTCCAAATAGATCCACATGAAGTAAATACAATATCCTAGGTGAATCACTTTTACTAATGGATTTAAAACTAGTTTTGGTTTGCTTGCCTAACTGACAAGCCCTGCATAGGCTTTCCTTCTTGTAGGGGCCAGAAGGTAAACCTCTAACAAGGTTATCTTTAGATAACCTAGATATATTCTTAAGGTTTACATATCCTAGTCTTTTATGCCATAACTCATTTTGATTACTAGTAACATTCAGTAAGCAGATATCAGTTTTGGCAAAGATAAAATCTACTAAATATATGTTGTCTTGCCTAAGTCCAATTAAAACAGTTTTGTTTTTATTATCAATAATAGAACAGGAAGTAGAGTTAAAATGTACCAGATAACCTTCATCACATAACTGACTTATGGATATAAGGTTATGTTTAAGTCCTCTTACATATGTCACTTTCTTGAAAGTCACTGATCCAATCTTCACTGTCCCATATCCTTCTGATTGACCACTGTTGGAATCTCCAAAAATCACCTTTGGTCCTAGCTTGGGCTTCTAATTGGATAGATTGCCCTTGCTGCCTGTCATGTGTTTGGAGCAACCACTGTCCAAGTACCAAGTTTGACTCACCCTTGGACAGCTCTTCACCTGTACATGCAAAGAAAAACAAAATTCAATTGTTCTTGACCTAGGTTACCTTGGGTCCTTTATTTTGTTGAAAAGTAAAGCCGGAAATAACTGATAAAGCAGGTTGAGACTTATAACCTAAGGGGTGATATCTCCTAGGTGGAATTACCCAATCAGCTACTAGATTAAATGTCTTATTAGTTGGTTTAAAATTTTTGTAAGAGAAATGATTTAGGTTTGGTATTTCTGGGTTCGACGAATTGTTGTACGTTCGTCGACCAGAGTTCGACGAATAGGGTTGAGATCGTCGATCTCTGCTCAGAGAATGACAGTAGTCATTTTATGTGCCCCAAGTTCGTCGACCTCTGCTCGACGAACCATACACAGTTCGTCGATCGCAGTTAGACGAATTGTTATATCTGAAGTTTGCGTTTAGCGTTCGTCGATCTGGGTTCGACGAACTGGCTACATTTCGTCGACCAGCGTTCGACGGATGCTGCTGAACTTTGTTTTGACATGTTGTTTTCAGATTTCTGTTTCTCTTGTCTATGGGTCTTGGATTGCTTTCTGACATTGGTTTGTCTATTAATTTTTCCTTTCCCTTTGCAGAAATATACTTGATGGGGGTTGAAAGAATATTTTTCTTAATTATGGGGGGTAAACTTGATGAAGCACCCAAGCCCATCTTGCCATTTAATCTGGCATTCACTGTGCTTGTAATGTCCATCAGCTTGAGGCTTCACCCATTGAGAGATTGCTCTAGTTGCTTGGCCTCACATAATTCAGATTTTAGTTTAATTTTTTGTTCATTATCTAAGGTTAATTGGTCTGTTAGCTTTAGGTTTTCTGAATTTACAGATTCAAGACTTCCTAGTCTTTCTCTAAGAGTTTTTATTTCCTTTTCTGAATTGATTAAGTCTAAGCACATAGATTTGAATTCAGCTTTAAATAAATCAGAACTAAAGTCAAAGCTAGAGATAACCTGATCTGCCTCTAAGTCTGAGGCAGCTTCATCTTCAGATTCTTCTTCTGATCCATAGTTGCTCCTGGAGGCATCAATTACCATTAGGCAGACCTCCTTGGATCTTGCTTCTTCCTCTTCTTCACTTGAACTAGAGGAAGATGTTTCTTCTTCAGTGTCACTCCAAGTCTCAGCAACAAATCCCTTGTATTTCTTTTTATATTTGCTGGAGTAGGGTCTGCTGCTGTGCTTTCTCCTGGAATCCTTCTCTCTGCTCTTATCCTTCTTTTGGTTTTCTGGACATTCTGAAATGTAATGTCCAGGCTTTCTGCAACCAAAGCACACAACCTCCTTGGTTGGAGTTTTGTCATACTTAGGCTTGTCATCCTGTCTGGATGATTTCCTTCTGAAATCATTCCTTGCCATCTTGTAGAATCTTTTGGCAAAGAGGCTCATGAGTTCTTCATTGGAAGTTGATGTCTCACTTTCTTCAGATGCTTTGAAGTCTATGCTGCTCCTTTTTAACTGGAGTTGTTACCTTCTGTTCTGCTGCCTCTCTTGATTTTATCAGCTGCTCATAGGATTTCAATTTGCCTAGCAGAGACTCAGTAGAGATCTCATTGAGGCTTCTGGCTTCTTTGATTGGCCAGATTCTGGAGTCCCATGAGCTAGGGAAGCACATCAATATCTTGTCATTCACCTTAGTCAAGGTGATGTCCTTATCCAGGGTTTTGAGCTCATTGATGATTGTGCTCAACCTGTTGTACATTTCTGCCACTGATTCTGTCTCATCCTTTTTGAAGTTTTCATATAGGGAAATGAGACTAGATCTCCTGTCATTTCTTTCATCTGCAGAGTCAGCTACCATTTGGTTGAGGGAATCCCAAATGGCCTTGGCTGAGGTGCACTCAGCCACCTTCTGGAATATGTCATCTGACATATTCTGGGCTAAGATATTCATTGCCTTAGCATCTGCCATCTTGGATTTCTTGTATGCTTCATTTTTTTCAGGAGGGGGCACTGCAGTCATGTTGGTTGAAGTGCTGGTAGAGGCTGCAGGTGCTGGAGGTACACCTGACAAAATAACAGAAAAGATATCCTCATCAATAGAATTCATGTATAATCTGATTCTTGCCTTCCAGATGGCAAACTTGTTAAGATTGCACACTGGAGGTCTGATGCTTGCATAGTCTTTGTTTTGGGCCATTTCTGTGAAGAAATAAATCTAATAATACAAACAAACAGACAGATCTAACAAGAGGGATCTTTGTGGTTCAGGTGTTAGCCTGTACAACCAATAAGATATGGTATTGTTAACCAACCTCGCTTTGATACCAATTGAAAGTGCAGGTTAGATCTGAAATACTCTAGAGGGGGGGTGAATGGAGTATAGTACTCACTAAAAACTTTTTACAACTTTTGTTGTATTCCTAAGTGAGCAAGTCAGTAAGTAAATAAAACTAAGCATAGCAAACTAAGCAATCACAGAGCACATCCAAAACACAAAGAAAAGGGAAACCAGACGACACAAGGATTTTTATAGTGGTTCCCCAACCTGGGTACATCCACTCTTCTACCACCCTGGTAGGAATCCACTCAGGTTTTTGATCAGGTGCCTGTCACAAATGAGCTTTTGTTCAGGTGCTCAAAAACCAAACCTCAAGTCTTTTGGAAGGAGACTTGCAACCAGAATAATTTTGAAGGGAATTAAAACCCTATACAGGAATTGGAAATAAGGTGATGGGGTCTTCTCTTTCTCAATATCAACTGAGAAGATTTGTGGATTGATTGTAGCAGATTTTGCTCCCCCTGAGATCTTGAATTAATCAGGAATGTTGGAGCACTGCTTCAGGGTGATAGGTCTTCAAAACCTAGAATGCCAGGACCAGAAATTATTTCAGGAACTCCTTTGACAGATTGAATAATTATTGTCCTTTGAAGTTATCCTGTGAATTGGAAGAAGAAGACTCTTGATAGTGATTGGTTGTTTTTCTTCTTCTTGAATATCTTCTCTGGTCAGGCCGATTGTAGTAGAACTTTTTGATTTTTAGTAGCTTGTTCTTCTGTGCAATCTGAGTGTCTGTCTTATTGTCTGTATTGCTTGCTGTCTGTGTGACTGTATGACTGACTGTGTTGTCCTTTCTTTTCTTGTCTATCTCTTTTTGACTGACTGAGAACATTCACAATTCGAATGTTAGAGCAGTAATTGCAATCGACCTTGGAAGGAAGCGACAATCAATAATTTCCCCAACTGTCTCATGGAGAAACGGCATGTAATTGTCTATAGTCAATGCGCGTTCTAACGGTAACATTCCGAGAAGATCTGGCATTAATAACTCCAGAATCATCGCCAAGAAACGGGACGGGAAACCTGAAGATGACCTAGTCTGGATTCGTCGAACGAAGAATGTAATTCGTCGAGCTGAGCTTGAGTTCGTCGAGCTGAGCTTGAGAGAGTTCGTCGACCAGACAATCTTCATTAGTCGAACAGACAATCTTCATTCGTTGAACAGATAATTCTCACTGTAAGACAGTATTCATCGAGCTGAGATCCAAATTCGTCGAGCGAAGAACGATTGTGGACTTAGCCAAATGTTCTGCATCTGCTGATATTCAGTGTCGACATAAGCTGGTGTCGACTGATTGATCTTGGTGTCGACTCATTGATCTTGGTGTCGACTCAAATCTTCTGGTGTCGACATAAATTGGTGTTGACTGAAATCCTGGTGTCGACACAAATCCTCTGGTGTCGACATAAGTTGTCTAGTGTCGACACGTGCCCTAAGTGTCGACACAAATACTCTGAGTTCAGAAATCATCGAGTAGAGTACTGCATTCGTCGACCTGAGAAGCTGACTTCGTCGACCTGAGAAGTTGAGAACTTGAGGTCCAAGTTCGTCGAGCTCAGAATCTAATTCGTCGACCAAAGTTTGAAGCTGGACTTAGAAAAATTCTGAAGTTGTCCTGACTTTAGCTTGAAGTACAAACTGAGAGTTCGTCGAACAGAGAACTAAGATCGTCGAGCTCAGCACAAAGAATTGTCTTACGATCGTCGAGCGCAGAACACCTTTCGTCGAGCTGAGTTCGACAAATGTCGAACTCACTTAACTTAGTCTTGAAATCCTCTAAGTCTGGAGTCTCTGATGATCTTGTTGCAAGCTGGTCCATCTGATGTTGAACCTAAGGACTTGGCCTAGACTCTAAGACACAAACTTGACCCTGGCTATACATGATGGGTCACATCCTAAGTCAGTGAACCTATCCCAAATCAACTAGGTATCCAACAGGATATAAGACTTTTGTTGTCATATAATAGAGTTGAATTATTTAAGTTGAACCCATAGTGCAGGAGTTGGTTCTGAATCCACAGCATCTGGGAACAACAACTGTCAGCAGCTATATATTCTGCTTTAGCAGTTGATGTAGACATATATGACTGCTTCTTGCCAAACCATGAGACTAATCTCATGTCAAGGAACTGGCATGTTCCTGAGGTACTTTTTCTGTCTACTATGCATCCAGCAAAGTCAGCATCTGAGTATCCAGTTAACTTAAACTCTGACTCAGTAGGATACCAGAGTCCTAGACTAGGAGAACTCTTTATATACCTCAAAATTCTTATTAAGAAAACTAGATGAGATTATTTAGGGTTCACTTGGAACCTAGCACAAAGACATGTAGCAAATATTATGTCAGGTCTGCTTGCTGTAAGGTATAATAGGGATCCAATAATACCCCTATATAATTTCTTATCAAAAGGTTTCCCATGTTCATCAGAGTCTATTACAGCATTAGTGACCATGGGTGTTTTCTTTGCTGAGGCATCAGCCATCCCAAACTTTTTAAGAAGCTCCTTAGCATACTTAGCCTGGGATATTAAGATGCCATCAGGTAGCTGCTTCACTTCGAGACCAAGGAAGTAGGAGAGCTCAACCATGCTACTCATTTCAAAATTTGAATGCATGAGGTCAGAGAACCTTTTGCATAGTTTTGAATTTGTAGAACCAAATATAATGTCATCTACATAAATTTATTCTAACAATATTTAATCCTTATGGTGCCTAGTGAATAATGTCTAATCTACAATGCCTCTAGTAAATTTATGCTCTATCAAGAAGCTAGCTAAGCTCTCATACCAAGCTCTTGGAGCTTGCTTTAAATCATAAAAAGCTTTATGCAATCTAAAGACATATGAAGGATAAGTTGGAGAGATGAAACATGGAGGTTATTCAACATAAACCTCTTCTTTAAGTTCTCCATTCAGAAAGGCACTCTTGACATCCATTTGATAAAGTTTAAACTTCTTGTAGGCAAAATATGCAAGAAAAATCCTGATTGCTTCTAGCCTTGCAAAAGGAGCAAAGATTTGATGATAGTCAATGCCTTCTTCTTGTCTATAGCCTTGAGCAACAAGCCTAACCTTGTTTCTCACAATTACACCATGGGCATCAAGTTTTTTTCTGAATACCCACTTGGTTCCAATTACTGAATAGCCTTTGGGCCTTGGAACCAAGTCCCAAACTCTGCATCTCTCAAATTGATTGAGCTCCTCTTACACTGCAATAATCCAGTGGGGATCTTGCTCTGCATCATTTATGGATTGAGGCTCAACTTGAGAGATGAAACAGGCATGCATCACATTTTGGTTGAGTTGATGCCTTGTCTGTACACCTACTGACATGTCTCCAATCACTTGAGATCTAGGGTGATCCCTTAGTATGATAAGGTTAGTGCGTTGAGTTGGTTCAGCAACAACATTTAGAGTTGATTCCTCTTGTGGAATAATGTCTGCTGTTGAAGGAAGTTCCACTTCCAAAAATTCTTCTTCACTGTCTTCATCAGCTTGTGGAGGAGGAGGTGATATAACCTCTTGTGTAAGGTTCAACTCACCCAATTTCTCACACAAGTGAGGTACCTGCAAAATATCTGAGGTAGAAGAGTCCTTCTCCTTATAATACATGTTAGCTTCATTAAAAGAAATATGTACAGATTCTTCCATTTTTAGGGATGATTTATTGAAAACTCTATAAGCCTTCTAACTTAGGAATATCCAAGAAAAATTCCCTCTATAGCTTTAGCTTGAAATTTTCTAATGTGTTTCTTGTTATTGTTATGAATGAAACATCTACACCCAATAATTCTAAAGTAATCAATTTTAGGTTTCTTCCTTTGAGTAATTCATAGGGGGTCTTGCCCTTAATTTGGTGTATCAAACTTCTATTCAGCATATAGTTTGTTGTGATCAAAGCCTCTGCCCAAAACGATAGCGGCATATGTGCATCTACAAGCAATGCTCCTGCAAATTCAATGAGGGTTCTGTTTTTCCTTTCTGCTACCCCATTTTGTTGAAGAGTTCTATAAGCAGAGAAATAATGCCTGATACCTTCCTCCTCACAGAATCTTTGCATGGGAAGAGATTCAAACTCGGTACCATGATCACTTCTGATCAATACAACTGGAGTAGAATACTCAATCCTTATGCTCTTAAGAAATTCTGTAAGGACTTTTAAGTTATCTGACTTGTTTCTCAAGAAGAACACCCAAGAGAATTTAGAGAAGTCATCTACAATAACTCGAGTGTAAGACTTCCCATCTAAGCTTTGTACAACAATGGGTCCAAAGAGATCCATATGTAGCAAGTACAGAATCTTAGGTGAGTCACTCTTATTAATTGACTTAAAAGCTATTTTTAGTTTGCTTGCCTTCTTGACAAGCTTAACATAGGTTTTCCTTCTTGTAGGGGCCAGAAGGCAATCATTTGACAAGGTTGTCCCTAGATAGCTTAGAGATGTTCTTAAGGTTAAGATGACCTAGTCTCTTATGCCAAAGAATATTGTTATTACTAACTTGATTGAATAAGAATAGTTCTGAATTAGCAGAGTTAAAGTTTACTATGTATATGTTCCCTTGTCTACAACTTGTTAAAATAGTTTGGTTATTTGAAAAAATGATACATTTGGAATTAGTAAAGAAAACCTCATAACCTGCATCACATAATTGACTTATGGATATTAGGTTATGTTTGAGACCATTTACATATGCCAGTTTTATGAAAGTGACAGCTCCACTGTTGAAGTCTCCATAGCCTTCAGTTTGTCCAAAGCTGAAATCTCCAAAGATCACTCTTGGACCCAACTTTGTCTTGAAATTAATTAGGCTATACTTGCAACCAGTCATGTGCTTTGAGCACCCACTATCCAGATACCACTTATTTTGAGTGATAGGATAGTTCTTCACATGCAAGGAAACAATTTAGATGTTCTTGACCCAGGTCACCTTGGGTCCTTGTTTCTTTTTATAAGAAAAACTTGAAATGTAAGAATATTCACGATGGCTTTTATACCCTAAGGGGTTAAATCTTCTGGGAGTAATTATCCATTAGGCGAATGGGTTGATATTTGCCCTAGGTTGATTGAGGTGATTATAATATTTCTATGAGAGTTGAAGTTTCTGTAAAATTGATTTGGGATCGACGAACTCTTGTACATTCGTCGACCTGAGTTCGATGAATTTGGATAAGATCTTCGATCTCTGCTCGAAGAATGAAGGTATTCATTCTCAAGGCACCAATATCGTCGATCTCTCATCGATGAACTAGACTAGTTTCATCGATCGTGGATCGAAGAATAACTATTATTATAGTTGGCGTTTGAAGTTCGTCGTTCGGAGTTCAACGAATTGTACATATTTCGTCGATTGGAGTTCGACGAAAACTGCTGAACATTATTCTGGTTATTATTTTTCTTACTCTTTCTTCTTTTCTTATTCTTGTGTGTAATTTCAGTTTGATTAAGATTGTTATCTTCTACTTGATCCTTACCCTTTTCAGAAACAAATTTTATTGGGGTGGTCAACATGTTTTTCTGAATGAGTGGGGGTAGGCTTGATGAAGCACCGAAGCCCAGCTTATCATTAAGTCTGACATTCACTGTGCTAGTGATGTCCATCAACTTGATGCTTTTCCTATTCAGGGATTCTTCAAGTTTCCTTGCCTCAGTCAGTTCAGATTTTAAAGATATAATTTGTTCACTTGCTAGGGTTAGTTCATCTTTTAACTTAGTATTTTTAGAAATCAAATTCTCTTGATTAGACAGTCTTTCCCTAAGCATTTTGATTTCTTTTTCAGAGTTAATTATGTCTATACACATGGTTTTAAATTCAATTTTAAAACTATCATAATTATAATCAAATGATGATAGTACCTGATCAGCTTCTAATTCTGAAGCTTCTTCATTATCAGATTCTTCATCATCATCTGATAGGCTGCTAGAGGCATTGATGGCCATGAGGCAGACTTCCCTAGCCTTTGCCTTTTCTTCCTCTTCACTAGAACTGGAAGACGTGGATTCATCTTCTGTGTCACTCCAGGTATCAGTAACAAAGCTCTTCTTCTTTCTTTTCTATTTGCTGGAGGAAGGCCTGCTGTATTTTTGTCTTCTGGAGTCCATCTCTTTTCTTCGTTCTTTCTTCTGATTATCTGGACATTCTGAGATAAAGTGTCCAGGTTTCCTGCACCCAAAACACATTATTTCTTTAGTGGGAGTTTTATCATACCTGGGCTTATCATCCTTCCTGGATGATTTTCTCCTGAAGTCTTTTCTTGCCATTTTGTAGAATCTCTTGGAAAAGAGGCTCATTAGTTCCTCATTAACTATTGAAGCTTCTGTCTCTTCAGCAACCTTGAATGATATATTTTGCTCCTTTTTAGCTGGTGGAGGAGTCTTTTGCTCTGCAGCTTCTCTAGACTTTATTAGCTGCTCATAATATTTGAGCTTTCCCAATAGATATTCTGTGGAAATCTCATTTAACCTCTTGGCCTCCTTGATTGGCCAGATCCTGGAATCCCATGAGCTTGGGAAGCACATGAGGATCTTATCATTCACTTTAGTAAGAGTGATGTCCTTGTCTAAAGTCCTTAGCTCATTGATTATTGAGCTCAATCTGTTGTACATGTCAACAACAAATTCTGACTCATCCTTCTTGAAGTTCTCATATTGGGAGATGAGAGTTGATCTTCTATCTTTCCTCTCATCAGCAGAACAAGCTACCATCTGGTTAAGAGAGTCCCAAATAGCCTTGGCTGATGTGCATTCAACCACCTTCTAGAAGATGTCATCAGACATAGTCGGAGCCAGAATATTTATGGCCTTTGCATCAGCAATCTTGGCCTTCTTCTGAGCATCTGTCCACTCAGGTGGTGGAACAACATGTGTGCTTAATGTTGAAGTAGATACAGTTGGTTTAGGAGGACCTGTCAAAATAGAATTGTAGATGTCCTCATCAATGGAATTCATATAAAATAGAATTGTAGATGCCTTCCACATGACAAACTTATTTAAGTTGCACACTGAAGGTATGGTGCTTGCATAATCCTTGTTCTATGCCATGCAGTGACAATAATCATAAGAAAAATAAAATATTAGATCTAACACAGGATCTTTTGGCTCAAGGTTTAGCTTGTACAACCAAGGGAACACTACTCTGATACCAACTGAAAGGGAGGGTTAGACCTGATATACTCTAGAGGGGGGGGGGGGGTGAATAGAGTATCTTGAAAACTTTTAGCTATTAATAAAATTATCAGAGTAGAGCAACTAATATCAATAGTAAGCAAAAGGGCAACCTAAGATAATTTAATCTAACACAACCACAACAAGACTAAACTAACACACCAATAACAAGAACAAAAAGAAAGAGGGCAACCAGACAACACAAGAACTTTTATAGTGATTCCCCAACCTGGTTACATCCACTCTTCTACCACCCTGGTAGGAATCCACTAGCAGGTTTTGATCAGTTGACTGCCATCAATGAGCTTTTGATCAGGTGCTCAAAAACCAACTCAAGCCTTTTGATCAGGAGACTTGCAACCAAGGAATAACTTTTAAGGGAGTTAAAGAACCCTTTGTATAGTGAGGTGGTGAGAGATTTATGGTTTCTTCTCTTTCTCAAAACAACTGAGAAGACAAGTGGATCTTGATGTTGTCAAAGCTCCCCCTGAGATATTGAATTGTTCAGGAAGATTTGAGCTTTGCTTCAGGGTATAGGTCTTCTATCTTCAGCCTTGATTTGAGAAGATCCAGGAACTTCTTGACTGATAGAAGTTTGTTATCCTTGAAGAATCCTAGAGTGAAGGTTGAAGAAGGCTCTTGATTTGGAATGGATGTTCTTCTTCTTCTTCAGCAATGTCAAGGTGAAAACAAGATTGTTTTCTGTATAGAGAAGGATTAGAATGTGATTGTTGTTGATCTTCCCTGTGTGCCTTGTATTCTCTTTCTGGTCTGGACTATCTTGTTTACTTGTGTATCTGTTGTTCTTGGAGAAGAAAAGAAAAATCTCTTTTTATATGATCAATCGAATTTCTCCTTTGAATTTTTGAATTCCTTCTTCATTAATTGCTCACGGCCTAAGAATGAAATATGGCTCGATAGAATATCTGCATTAATGGATTTCCCAACTGTCCTATTGAAAAGCGACAAGTAATAATCCTAATGAATACCATAATCAAAGCTCCTTCTAATGGTTATATTCAGAGAATATTAAGCATTGATTATTCAGGAATTATTGCAATAGAATAAGGACAAAAGAAGGAGAAATTCAAATATGGATCTGCACAGAAATCGTCTAGCAAAGAATAGATTTTGTCGACTTGACTCCAAAGATCGTCGACCAGAGAAATCTTGTTCGTCGACCAGATAATTCTTGTTCATCAACCTGAGCACTGACTTCATTTACCTGAGAACAGCTAACTGCTTTCTGATAAAACTTGCCAATTCTGTGCTCTAAGTTTGTCGAGCTAATAACATAACTTCGTCGTCTGGAGTTCAGAGAAAGGATTCTGGACTTAGAATGTTGAAGTTGAACTACCATAAATAGTTGACCTGAGCTCGAATATCATCGAGCTAAACTCAGAGAATTGTCTCCGAGTTCGTCGAGCTGAGCACGACTTTCGTCGAGCTGAGTTTGACGAACGTCGAACTCACTTTCCTGAATCTTGATTTTTCTCTAAGTCTGGAGTCTTATGCAGTCTTTTGTTGGGTGGTCCATGCAATGTTTAATCTAAGTACATAGCCTAAACTTTAGGACACATACATGACCCTGGCTATACATGTTGGGTCAATAATCCTAGTTAGTGAACCTAGCCCAAATCAAACTAGGGATGCAACATAATATTATCTAGTATGGGATGCATAATATTTCATGTGTACGCCACTCATAACATGCATTAAGGCCTTTTTAGAATGCATAGCATAACAAGCATTTGCACACGTGCCAAGCTAAAGATTTATATGATGATATATGTACACACGCTATTTTGAGTCAAAAGATTACAAATTCATGCATTCATGGACTTTGCAAAAGAATTAATAGGATGATGGTATATCATCATAGGTTTGAGCATTTCATCATTTATAAAATTCCCAGAGCAAGTTAATAGTAAGAGCAAGTATTTATGTATGTTTGGTCTGTATAAGGTTGTTTGGTTCTAGCTGTTATGCTTGGTTTTGACTAGTTCCTTGTTGAAATTATTAGAATGTAAAGACGTCCTACGACGAGGTCAACTCCCCAGTTAGAGGGTGAGTCGTCTGGTGCTCAGAACGAGGTCGTGATTGAAGGATTGCGATAGAGCAACAAAGCTTTGTCTAGGAAAATGTTGGAGATGCAGTCGCCGATCCAAACCTTGTTGACTGTCATTGCAGGATAGCCGCTTAGAGGTTAGGACCCGGCCGTGGGTCAAGGTGTTCCAGTTCCTCCTGCTCCTCTAGTGCCCCTAGTTGTGCTGCCACCAGAGATGAACTTTATTTCGCACTTCCAGTGATTAGGACTCCCTACCTATGATGGTAGGGCAGACTTCATGATTTTGGATGACTGGATTATAGCCATCGAGGAGATGTTCTCTTACTCCAGAGTTTCAACGGACCAGAGAGTAATGGTCGCTGCCTACCATCTCAAAGGTTTGGCAAAGAGTTGCTGGCTAAGGGAGAAGGAAAACTTGAAGGATGGATGTTCTGGGAAGTCTTCAAGAAGCTTATGCTGAAGAAGTTTCTGCCATCGGTCGAGAGATACCGTATGTTAAATGATTTCCTGTACTTAAAGTAGAGGCAGCTTATGGTCAGTGAGTATGAGGTGGAGTTTAGCAAGATGAGCCAGTTCGCCCCAGATTTAGTAGTTTCTGAAGACAACAGAGTCAAGCATTTTCTGGGTGGTCTGAAGAGTGACATCCAGCAGTTGGCAAGTGCTTATAGATATGAGAGTTATGTTGAAGCAGTCGAAGCAGATCTTGACAATGCCAAGAATCGAGGACAACAAATGAGAAAGGATAAGAGGAAGACTGGTGAGAGTAAGAGTTCCCAGAAATCCGGTGCTGCCTCGAGGAAGAGGAGCAAAGAAATATGTAGTTTATGTGGCCGGCGAGGCTACCCGTTCGAGAAAAGTTTCAAGAGGATAAGAGCTCAGAAATAGGAGCAGGTCCATGCAATCCAGGGTGCTCCTAAAGGAGATTTATTTGTACCTCATGCAAATGGAAGGGGCATGGTGTTGCCCACTGTTGGGATATGGTTAGAATTTGCTTTCAGTGCAGACAGAAAGGTCACGTCAATTCAAAGTCCCCGCAGTTTCATCCTGCGCTGCAGCTAGTTCCGCTTCAGGCCTTGCCACTACCGCAACCTATAGACAAAGGGAAGGGAAAGCTGAACGTGATGTCTCTGAAGGAAGCCTATACTTCTACCCAAGTGATTTCAGATTAGTTTTTAATCTGGTTTTGTTTTTGTTTAGCTTTTAGCTATTGTTTCAAGGTAGTTCGATTAGTTATATAAGTGTTTTTATAGGGAAATTTAAAGTAAAGAACCATAGGGCATGTGTTCTCTTTGATTCCGGTGCTACCCACTTTTTTGTGGCTAGGGCCTTTGTTGAGTGTCATCATTTGACTCTCGATCAAGTCGGCGATCCATTTCAAGTCAAGTTTCCTTTCGGTGATTCGATGGTGTCGTACCAGGGTATCCAGAGTTGTCCGATTTTGTTAGGCAATTTTCTAGCAGTTGCTGATTTAAAGATGATAAACCTGGAAGATTTTGATGTGATCTTGAGCATGGACTAGTTGTCCAAATATGATGCGGTTATCTAGTAAAAGGTTAGGCACTTGGACTTCAAGATCGATAACGTTCAACTCGGGAGTGTTTATGATTTTTCGCACCAAGTTTCTCTGATTATATATGTGGTACGTGGTCGGAAGCTCGTAAATTCCGGGTGTTTTTCTTGTTTGCTTTCAGTTTTGGAAATCGTTGTTAGCTTGCCGCGTGTAGAGGAGATTTTGGTGGTGCGTGAGTTTCCGGAGTTTTTTTCAACGAATCTTCCAGGTCTTCCGCCTGAGAGGGACGTGGAGTTTGTCATAGATTTGGAGTCGGGTACCCGTCCTATTGCTAAGGTTCCATACCGGATGGCCCCGCGTGAGTTGGAGGAGTTGCGTACTCAGTTGGATGAGTTGCTCCTGAATGGTTTTATTAGGCCAAGTTTTTCTCCTTTTGGTGCTCCCGTCTTGTTTGTAAAGAAAAAGGATGGATTAATGAGGTTGTGTATTGACTATAGAGAGCTGAATAAAGTCACCATGAAGAATAGATATCCCCTGCCTAGGATTGCTGACCTCTTTGATCAGTTGCATGGTAGCTCCGTGTTTTCAAAGATCGATCTTCATTCAGGCTACCACTAGTTGAGGATCCGTGAGGCAGATATTCCACGGACTGCTTTTCGTTCGTGGCATGGGAATTTTGAGTTTTTGGTAATGTCCTTTGGTTTGACCAATGCTCCCTCTGCCTTTATGGATATGATGAACCGTGTGTTCAAGAATTTTTTGGACCATTTCATGGCCGTGTTTATTGATGACATTTTGGTGTATTCCCGCAGTGCTGTTGAGCATGCCCAACACTTCCGTTTAGTTTTGTCTACCTTGAGGGAGCATAAGTTGTATGCCAAGCTAAGTAAGTGTGAGTTTTGGTTGCCTCAGGTTTCTTTCTTCAGGCATGTGGTAACTGCTGTTATGGATTGGAATAGGCTCGCCGCCCCCAAGGAGATAAGAAGCTTCCTAGGGTTGGCTGGCTATTATTGAAGGTTTGTAGAGGGTTTCTCTACGTTATCTGCACCTTTGACTAAACTGATGCATAAAAACACAGCTTTCATTTGGAGTGATAAGTGCGAGGAGGATTTCTAGGAAATAAAGATGAGATTGTGCACTGCTCCAGTTTTGTCTCTGCCTACTGAAGGGTTGGAATATGCGATGTATGTAGACGCATCGCATGTTGGTCTGGGTTGTGTGTTGATGCAGGAAGGTAAGGTAATTGCATATGGGTCGAGACAGCTAAAGGTACATGAAAAGAACTACTCTACGCATGATCTGGAGTTCGTAGTAGTGATTTATGCCATAAAGTTGTGGATGCACTTGCTATAGGACACAATATGCAAGATTTATACCGATCATAAAAGTTTAAAGTACATTTTCACTCAAAGGGAGTTGAATGTGCGCTAGCGAAGGAGGTTAGAGTATGTTGCTGATTATGATGTTGAGATCCAGTACCATCTGGGCAAAGCTAATGTGGTAGCTGATGCTCTGAGTAGAAAGACGGGGAAAGTTTTTAATCTTTCTGTGGAGTCAATGGTAGAAGAATTTCTCTTGATGGGTATTTCTGTTGGGAGTTGTAACTCGTCTAGAAGTTTGGAGGTAGCTGAGCCTTCATGGATTGCACTCACAAGATTACATCAGATGGAAGACCCCGAGTTGTTGCACCTTTACAAGAGGACTGAGAAAGGAGAGTAGCCAGATTTTTCGATCGATGATGCGAGTACCTTGAAGTACCGCGGTAGATTTTGCATCCATAATGTTGAAGATATTCGCATTAAGTTGTGCAGTGAGGCTCAGGGTTCCAGTGTTGCCTACCACCGAGGTTCAACTAAGATGTACCAAGATTTGAAGCAGATTGCATGGTGGTTCAGAATGAAAGATGATATAGCGAAGTTCGTTTCATAATATTTTATGTGCAAGCGAGTAAAGGCCGATCATGGTAGACCTGGTGGCACGCTAACGCCCTTGGAAATTCTGAGTTGGAAGTGGGAGAGTATCTCAATGGATTTCATTACTGGATTACCAAGATCTCCCCAAGGACATGATTCAGTCTGGGTTATTGTTCATAGACTAATGAAGTGTGCTCACTTCGTGCCTTTTAAGATTGATTACCCCATGAAGAAGATAGCTGAGCTATATTTAGATGAATTCATTAGATTACATGGAGTGCCAACAAGTATTGTATCAGATCGAGACTCCAAGTTTACGTCTCGCTTTTGGAAAAGTTTACAGGAGGGTTTGGGTACCGATCTGCAGTGTTCCACAGCCTATCATCCGCAGACAAACGGTCTAACGAAAAGAGTGAATCAGATCGTGGAGGATATGATCAGATGTTACATTTTGGACCACAGAGGAGTGTGGGATGAGCGGCTTAGATTGATGGTGTTTGCATACAATAATAGTTATCAAGAAAGTTTGCAGATGTCCCCATTTGAGGCCTTGTATGGGAGGCGATGCAGAAATCCTTTGTTTTGGGCCGAGGTCGGTGAGAAACCATTGCTAGGTACTGAAGCTTTAGAAGAAATGGATGTTTTTATGAATATTATTCTGGAAAAGCTTCGGATAGCGCAGGAACGGTATGAGAAGTACGTTAATCGGCGTAGGTCTGATTTGGAGTTTATTGTAGGGGACTTGGTGTTTCTCAAAGTTTCCCCGATGTCTGGACTTAAAAGGTTTGGTAAGAATCATAAGTTGGACACGAGGTATGTGGGACCTTTTAAGGTTGTTGAGCGTATTGGTGTATCTGCTTATAGGCTGGATTTGCCTGCAAATTTTCCTGGTGTGCATGACGTGTTTCATGTGAGCTAGTTGCAGAAATATGTGCTCAGCAACCGTCAGATTCTTGATGTTGTGCCCTAGTTGGAGCGCAATCTTTCCTATGTTGAGATGCCTATCGGCATTCTGGATACTCAAGATCGAGTGTTGTGGGGGAAAACTATACCAATGGTTAAAGTTTTGCGGTGAAAACAGGACGTGGAAAGCGCTACTTGGGAGTTGGAGTTAGCGATGAGGGAGGCTCATCCTCATCTGTTCGCCTAGTTTCTTACGATATGTATTTACCCTTCTATAATCTTTGATTATATTCTCTTTGTGGAATCTTTTGGGGCATAAAGCTTTGGGACTAAGCTTCTTTTTAGGGGGAGTGTCTGTAACGCCCTGATTTTTTGATATTTGGTTTAATTCATTATCTGGCGTGTTAATGACATTAGGGCGCCTAGATCTACATTTCTACAGTAAGCTTTTCCAGTTTCTTGGATTTTTAGAGGTCTAGGTAGGCGGTTTTGACCATCTTTCATCCTCAGAAGTTTCAGGAAGTGTTGCTCAGGATGTTTTAGGAGCGTTTACGTGGCTGTATTGGCGATTTGAGGCAAGTGGTGACTTCTTCCCCTTGCCAAGCTTATCTTTTCATGTATATATTCCATATTGTTCTTCCTTTTGTAGTAGTTATTGTGAATAGGGTTAGATCCGGCCCTTGATGATCAGCTTTATGGTTTTATTTTTCTGGCCAAGTTCAACAATCATATCATTCAATGTATTAGTTTCTTGGAGTAGTTGTCGGTTTGGAGTGGTCAGCGTTCGTCGAACTGAAGGTAATTCGTCGAACGGAGTTCGACGAATAGAGTTAAATCATCAAACGGAGTTCGATGAATAAATTGCAAATCGTCGAATGGAGTTCGTTGAGCTGAGCCAATTCGTCGAACGGAGCAAGATTCGTTGAGTGTAGCCTTAGTACTAAATCCAATTTCAAGCTAGAGTCCAAAAGCGTTGAGTGCATTTAGTGCACTCAATGCAGCGTTGAGTGTGTTGATTATACTCAATGCCTACCTGAGAGGTCTGCGGCGCTAAGTGTAAAAGTGTTGAATGTGTTGAGTGCACTCAACACCGCGTTGAGTGTGGTGCATACACTCAATGCCATCAGAATTTGACGCTAAGTCAAAAGGCATTGAGTGTGCTACCTACACTCAACGCAGCGTTGAGTGTGCTACATACACTCAACGCCATCAGAATTTGACGCTAATTCAAAAGGCATTAGGCGTGCTACCTACACTCAATGCGTCGTTGAGTGTGCTGTATACACTTGAACACCATCAGGAAATCTTGGAGTATAAGTGTAAAAGCATTGACAGCGTTGAGTGAGCTTAACTCACTCAATGTCGTCACTCTTTTTTCAACAAGTTAAGTATAAAGCATCGACAGCTTTGAGTGAGCTGAACTCACTCAACTTCATCGCTTTGTCTCTGCAAATCTAAGTGTTATAGTGTTGACAGTATTGAGTGAGCTAAACTCACTCAACGCTGTCATATGTTTTTGATAGCTAAGTGTTTAAGAATTGAGTGAGCTGAAATCACTCAACATCATCGTCTGACTCTTACTGCTGTGTTTTAGCGTTGAGTGTACTGCGTTGTGGCGTCGAGTGCATTGACTGCACTCGACGTGGTGTCGAGTGTACTCGACGATTTTTCCTTACCTTTGTGTCCTTTCACCGATTTGACATGTATCACTAAGGCTTACTCTTGCCAGGCTAAACTCATCGGTATTCTGCTGAATTTGTTGAGTTTGGGTTTATTTCTATTTGGATATATGGGGTTGGTTTGGTTGGCTTAGTTTCGTGAATAATTACACTTCGGCATGTTTGGGTCTCATTTTTGAGTTGTTGGGTTGTGTTGGATCAGGTGACCAACACCACAGTCCCGTCTTTGAGTTGTTTGGGTCTGTTAATTCGGGTTTGATTGGTTTGGTCCCGACTCAGATCCGGCTGCATTATGGTGTTAATGATTCACGTGTTTATTGAGCCTTTGCCCCATTTTTTTTCTGATGGATTAATCTTATGTTGTTTCTGCCTTTCCTCACAGATTGTTTCCGCAGTATAACTCCATTCGCACTTGGTGCAAATTTCATTACCTTTTAACTTTATAAGTTAACACTTCTTTCTAGATCTCTAGTTAGATTGTTGTGTTTTCTTTTGACAGGTATTCAAGTTTGTGAATAGTAATCTTGCTACTCCTTGTTTTCTGACAGTTTTTTTTGTGACTTGTATTTTTCTTACTGAGGTGTTCTTTCTTTGAATTCCTTAGGTTCTGAGCAGTAGCCGGTTGAGCGGTTAGGTTTGGTGTTTTCTTGTGGACTGCAGTGTTGCAGAGGTTTTCACTACCTTGAGAGGTAGTTCCTTGTTTTCTTTTTAGTACAGAAAGTCATACTGACCAGTGAGTTTGTGTTAGTTTGTTGATGCCCACTAGTGGTTTCCTTTTGAATTGCTGAATATTTTGCTAAGCTGCTAGTTTTGCCTTTTGTGGTTATTTTTTTGCTCTCTGGGAATGTTTTATGCTAGGTTGCATGTTAGGTATTTTCACATATAAAAGCATTACTACTTGTACTTCATAATCTCATATTTCCAATATTAAAATACTATATTCTAGCTAACGTAAAGACTATTTCTATACTTATAATAAATCTAGGGTCTTGCATGTCATGAGTTGTCCTTTGAGGATGTTTATACTCATGCAGGGTGTTAATCAACATAACCAAAGTATTTTCTGCAGCGTATAACTATACTTTTACTCATGGACTAGTTGATCCACTGTGCTGAGTGATGCAACCATCCAATTTAAACTGGTTTTTACTTAATAACTTATGGATTTCATATAAATTATAGAGTTTGGGGTCTTGCCTGAGCGCCTGCAGTTATCCCCTGCACCGCATGACATAACGACACGTATTTTCTCTTACTCTTATATAACTTAAATGTTGAGAAAATTCAGGTTGTGACACCAGTATCCAACCTTGACAACAAAGTACGACACTTCCTACCATAAAGGGCCTCGAAGGGCGCCATTTGAATACTCGCCCGGTAGCTGTTGTTGCATGCAAACTCAATCATATATTAGTGATCCTCACACCTTTTTCTAAAATCCGAGGCACACATGCAAAGCATGTCCTCCATCGTCATGTTCACACTCTCGGTATGACCATCCGTCTGCGGATGAAAGGTCGTACTAAACATTAGTTTGGTACCTAACAGCTGATGTACCAACCTCCAATCATTAGACATGAACCGCCCATCCCGGTCACTCACGATACTACAGGGCACACCGTGTAGACGAACAATATTCTTCGCATACAGCTTTGCTAGCTTATCTACTGAATCGTCTTTCCTATTCGGGATGAAGTGCGACACTTTCGTAAAACGATCTACGATCACCCAGAAGGTGTCGTTTCCCTTCTGCGATCTCGGCAAACCGTGCACAAAATCCATGGATATATCATCGAACTTCCAATCCGGAATAGACAAAGACTTCAAGAATCTTCCGGTGTTCTGGCATTCAACCTTCACTAAAGCTCAAGTTGGATACTTAGACACATACAACACTGCATCCTTTTTATGCCCGGTCCACCAGAACAGCTTTTTCATGTCTTTGCACATCTTTATGCTCCCCAGGTGGATTTAGTACTTGGTGTAATGAGCCTCATACATCAACTCCTCCCATATTTTACCTACTTTTGGGATGCACAGACAACTGTCCTTCCACAACAACCCATTATCAACCATAAACTGGGTGTTAGACCCATCCAAAGCCTCAGCCATGAGCCTCTTCATATGGTCATCGAAATCCAAACCCTGTCGAATTCGATCGACGAGGTCATACTATACCTCAATCCAACTCAAACATGCTTCAGCACTCGATATCCTATCAACACAAGAGATCTCTAAGGCCTCCAAATCTCGAACGAGACGTTCATCATGCATCATTAACCAATTAGCATGTGCGGGAGCTCTGCGACTTAACACATCCGCAACCGCATTACCTTTCCCAGGAATATAATGTATCTGGAAGGTGTAGTCCCCAAGGAACTCCATCCACCTTCGCTGACATATATTTAAGCCCTTCTATTCCAACAGGTACTTCAAGCTCTTATGATTTGTGTAAATGTCAACCTTCACGTCATACAAATAGTGCCTCCAGAGCTTCAGCGTGAATATCTTGGCCGCCAACTCCATATCATGGACTAGATAGTTTCTCTCATGTACCTACAACTAGCGTGAAGCATAAGCTATTACTCTCCCATGTTGTAACAAAACACAGCCTTAGTCGTTGCCTTAAGTGTCTATGTAGATTTCAAAGCCTTCTGTCCCACATGGCGAGCATAAAATAGTTTTCGCGGTCAGAGGAGTTTTCAATTCTTCGAAAGCTTGAGAACACGTTGGTGACCAAACAAATTCCTGATCCTTCCTCGTTAGGGTCATGAAAGTTAACACTATCCACGAGAAGTTCTCCACGAAGTGCCTGTATTAGCCGGTAAGCCCCAGAATACTCCGAACTTCCACCACAGAAGACAACACAACTCACTCCTGAATAGCCGCATACTTTGTCGGATCCACCATGATACCCTCACCACTGACAATATAACCAAGGAACGCTATAGAAGATAGCGAAAACTCACACTTAGAGGACTTGGCGTACAACTGATTACTTCTCAAGGTCTCCAGAAAAATATGTATGTGCTCCAAAAGATCATCCTCGGATTAGAAGTACACCGGGATATCATTGACGAACACAATCACAAACCGATCCAAATACTCCTTGAATGTCTGCTTCATTAAGTCCATAAACACATATGGCACATTCTTCATCCTAAAATGCATGACCGTGAGCTCATAATGACCATAATGGGTACTGAACACCGTCGTGGGAATGTCACTCTCCCTGATTCTTAGCTGATAGTAACCAGACTTCAAATCCAGCTTCAAATACTCCGTCGATCCAGATAGCTGATCAAACAAATCATCGATCCTTGGAATCGAGTACTTATTCTTCTCTGTTAGCTTATTGAGTTCCCGATAATCAATACACAATCGCAGACTTCCATCCCTATTTTTCACAAAGAGGACCGTGGCGCTCCAAGGTGACGAACTTGGATGCACAAACCCCTGCTATATCAGTTCTTGAAGTTGTTCCTTAAATTCTGCCATCTCTCCCGGTTCTAAGCAGTAAGGAGACCGCGACACTGGCTTGGCACCAGGAGCCAACACAATGATGAACTCGATCTCTCTTTGAGGTGGGGCTCCAGGGAGATCTTCGGGGAAAACGTTGGCAAACTCCAACACCACTGAAACACCGACCAACCCAGACTTGGTATTCTTAGTCTCTAATAGAGTTTATAACAGCTCCGCCCCCTCATGAACTGCTAACTTAGTCTCACATTCGGTGTTTTTCCCTAGTGTGACCCCTTAGGGTTGTAGCCAACCTATGCATACTGCTCCGAGAGTGAGTTCATGCCTAAGATCAAACCACCTATGATCTTTAATGACAATATTTCTATTTGGTTTGTATACCCATTATCGATACAACGAGAAGAACTAAGACGAACCACACTAAAACCTTAGATGCTAAGGAGCGATAAGCCATGCAACGAACAGTACTTTCCACCACGAAGAGCGGAACAAAGCCTACTTACACAAATCATAAGCCAGTAACTAATCATGTCATAGATATAAAAGTTATAAGCAAAACTGTACCTATCATCTCGTCTCTTTGCTAATGGCCTCCTGCCTTTTCCTTTATCTTCACAAGCCCACTCCAATAATTACATGCTATATTACAAGGCTTACCATAAGTATAACATATCGTTGGGTCTCACCCAACGGTTGCTCCAGATCGAGTCTCCTTTGCCACTAGAGTACCACTCTGACATTCTCTAGAAATATGTCCTATCTTGCCACACGTAAAGCAAGTGGAACTTGCCCTGTAACAGCTTCTGACTTAGCTTTCTTTGTCTTTGGGACATCAACACGATAATTGTGGGAGAGGTATCTTGACTTGACACAAGTATAACCAGCATATGGAGCTTGATATGTAGATGTTCTAGAACTCTTATGCTGCCTCTTGCGGTATTCAGACTTTGTAGAAACCCTGCACACTAGCGACTGGTGGACTTTTCCCAAATTTACTTCCAACGATCTAGCAGACTCAACCAATGCTCGGAATCCCAATAACTTCGGTCCTACCAATAAAAGTCGTAAATCATCGCACAGGCCGTTATAAAATCTATTAACTATAGTCAGATCATCCTCCAACACAAACTCTGCATAGCCCCTTATCATGACAAGCACATGTAAATACTCATCAACTGAGTGTGCTCCCTGTACCAGATGCATGTTCAATTGCAGATCTGAGGCACTTCTTATTGTAGTTTGCACCACAGTGCCAACCGGAATTGATGCCATCCCAGGGGCAAGGGGACATCATGCCTCACATGATGGGTATTAATCATAGTGAACACTGCTTCCGCTACCATTCGTATGGTTTCTACAGAAGGAGGGGTAGCAGGCGCATCGTTATGCACACTACTCTCCGCGGAGTTCTGTTATTGCGACTGCTCCGCACCACTCCTAGTCGCCTATAGTTGTAAAAACACTAGATTAGGCGATAAATAGATTGCCAAAATGCAATCATTGCAACACCCAGATTCCTCAAACATGTGTATTTTCATTCCTAAGTGGACATTCATGGGTTCTTTTATGTTATAACGACAACGCACGTACCAGTGCTCGCCACCCCTTAAAAGAATTCTCCCATGAGTTCGAATAAGAAAGACTGACACCAGAGTTTGAAACCAACTTGTAACACCCCCATCTATCACATAGTATATAATAGAAGGTCCGACCAGGGCCCAATTCTGTATACTACGAACAAACCAAAGAGTTACTAAATTGATACCATCATCAAATATCTCACATCTTAACACAGAGTGCATTCTAGCGGAAGTAATTTCAAGGTTATAACTAGAACCCAAAACCTGCATGAATGTCCACTACCACAACTAGAAATGTAAACCAAATACACAAATAAGGTCTTGGCCTTAAGTCCTTACATTGTTTAACTTGAATAAAAATGTGTTACATACTTCGGCAGGCAAGCCGGCAACACGTGAACCATAAAATAACACTAGGATTCGCTTTGGCCTTCAAGGGCCAGCACATCATTTCTGGGCTCTAGCCTACTACTTCCCACTTGGCTCAGCAGTACCTGCATGCAATATTACATCGCAGGGTGGCAAACAATAGCAACAGTCAGCATTAGTTGACCAAATTATAATGACCCTACCCCTCACCCGGGGTGGCGGTGTTCCTTCACTGCAGGCATTAGTATAAACACAACATGGCAATAGGAACGTGCAATTTAAGCAACATTCGCCACAGATGTTTTCGCAAACGCCCAACTCCCCGTGCTCTCAAGAACACTTTAGTGCATAAGACCTCAAGGGTCACACCACCATCCTTTGACGGACATCAACGTTTGAGCTTTTAGTCTCACAAGGCCACAGCAAGAGACTACATCCCAAGCCTCAGGTAAAGTCATAATGATCTACAGATCCACTCTATTACTCACTCCAAGATAGATTATAAGGGTTGGGAACTGTTCAGCCTTTTCCCGTGCTCAATTCGTCAAGCACGTCAGCCATGATGCGGGTCGGCATCCCCTTTCCTATTTTCATATTATTCATAACCTGGTTATGAACTTGGGCTAGCACTTACAGCCACGAAAGCTGGGCAAATTAAGTTCACTCTCCATCAAAATATAGCCTACAAGTCTCCCAAAGGCAAGCTTCACAAGCAATAGCCCACAGATCTCCCAGAGACAGGCTTTGCAACCAAACATACCTTATAGGAAGGTATCACCGGCGATAGCACTACCGCCGCGCAGTAGTGGTAAGACTATCATTTCTTCCCCTTTTTCAGGTGTTTTCTTGGAGACTTCCTCCAGTACTCTCAACACAGTCACCTGCACACCCCACGACTCCGAAATCTACATGATAACTACGGAGTTTTCTCCGACATATAAACTTACAAACATCACCAATACAAACCAAACCATCAGGATGGGCTTCACACATCATGCATATTCCATACTTCGATTCTGTTTCTAAATGCAAATTAATAGGGATACACAGATCTACCGGATGGGATAACCACATCCACATGTTCGTGGAGTGTCTACCCTCTAATGCCAAAAGAAAGGACTTCACATGTCCAGGGAAGAGGATCGTTACCCTTGTAGTCCTCTTTGGCATCATGGGATAAATATAGACGGTTGAACATGACTGCTCCGGGGAAACCTCCGTAGTTCCAAGCTAGCTTCGTGAATCCAGACTTCGAATCTCTAACAATGGTGAGAACCTTCCTTCCTAGTGCTGCTGCTCCTCCTCCAGAAATACTGGACAAACTCTCCAACTCCAGAATAATGAAGAGGAAACGGTCGAACCAAGCATAAATATAAAGCTACCTCTATGCGGTATCTAGCTACCGCCATGCAGGAATACCTCTCTTTTCATGTAACTACCCAAGCCATCCAATCCCAAGCCGATATATGGCCAAGCTGTTATAGATTGTCTATCGCCGCGCGATAAGACTCTAATGCCGCGCGATAGCTGACGTCGATTACGATACGACACCTACTGTTATCGCTGTGCGATAGCTGCTACCGCCGTGCGGTAAGATTCTGAGAGCCTCGCCAACTAAATTGACCTAGCAATCGCCAGCGGTAACCATATTGCTAGACGATAGCTTCCAGAGAACTTTGTCGAATTAATTCCCCAACTACCGCCACGCAGTAACACTACTGCCATGCGGTAAGTCTAGCGTTAAGTTGACTCAATGCTCTCAACACTTTCGACATTATCAATGGTGCTACCGCCGCTTGGTACCTAGCTACAATCGGGCGATAACCTCCAGAACACCATTTCCTGCAATACAAAAATTAGGGTGTTACACTGCATATATTGAACTTGAGCATATATCAAATATAATCATGTGTATACTATTGACTTGTGGGCCTTCTTCAAATCTGGGACATTGTGATCAATGGACACAACACCGTAAGTTGGGGTGTTATTCTTATATGCACACAAAAGGAGATGCTAAACCCAACACTTTTTCCCCCAGTGCCTCGCAAGGCCCAACTAGAATAATCCCTGGTTAAGGACAAGACATGACTTAGAGGTTAGATCACTAATGCACATAATCCTATGCCCTCGCTAATATGAGACAAAAACTATGTGAAAATAATTATCGATATACTAAGCATTTAAGTCCAAGGAAGTATTCATAAACTATGTGCTTATTTGGTGTTTGGAACTCAATGTTATGCCATAAAATTAATAAGTGATAATGTTGCATGTAATCAAAAATAGAGTTTCAATATAAAGACCTAGAATGAAGTGATAATTCTATTTAATTTATTCTAAGATCTTCAAAAGAATGCGATACAGGCCATCATAAAAACACATTGCATTCACAAAATGATATTTTAAATCAATAATATTTATTTCAATTAAATTTATAGATCATTGATTTTTCAATATAATACTATATGAACTTTTTGAAAATATAACTATAATTTAAATAAATAATCTCTTGCATCATCACAAACATACAAATACCATAATATGATAAGTTTTAATAAATATAATTTGTTTTGCATGTATTCAGCATAGAGTTTTGATTTTTTATAGACCTAGAAATAAATGATTAGACTTTTTGAAAAAAATTTAATATGATTGATTTTAAGGTTTAGATAAAAATGAGATGCATACAAACAATAGTGAAGCATATCCATACACCAAATATAATATCAATATTCAATCATATTACATGGTAGAATTTGGATTTTAGCTTTTAGTTTAAAATGATTATTTATAAGCATAAGATTTCAAAGATGATTGTGCAATAATTGTTAGCTTTTACAATGAATTAAATGTTTAATATATAAATCTTTTAGCTCAATTAAATCCATTTTTTAAATTATTTCATTAATCTTGATAATATCACTTAAGAGATTCAATGTTCAATTTATAATGATATTATAAGATAATTATTGGTAATAAATTTAATAAGTATAGATGTTATAAAATAAGATAGATAAGCCACTTGATGTTTTAAAATAATATGACTTGCTATTTAATTTCATTCGATTTATTTATTAGAGAGTTTTGGCTTAATGTGTGTAAATCACATCACAAAATATATAAAGTGACTATAATACTTGTTGGCTTACAAAAAAATCAAAAATAAATAAAAACAAAAAATAACAATAACAAAATAGATATTAAGTACATCGTAAAGTAGAATTTTGTTTATTTAATTTTGATTTATTTTTACTTCACACATTTGATTGGATACTAATAAATAAGTTATTTAGGAATCCAAAGGGGACCAAGTGTGACAGTTCCTTTGGGTACCCAAATAGAGCGTGTTCGCTTATGGGGAGACGAGTATGAATTTGCCCTTTCAAGTGTAGTTGTTGCGACATTTTTAATTTTGGGCTTTCATTCATACTTTAGTTAGTTTTTTTTATGTTTCAAATTTCTGTATTGATTATTTAAATTCTTCATGTGATGATGTTTGTTTGAAAAATAATGCGTTGATAATTTAAAAATATTGACTATGTTTTCTAAATTTAAAATTATGTTGTTTAACATAAAGAATCTTGGAAAAGTGATTTTTTAGAAACTTGTGTTCATTTAATTTTATATTGAAAGTGGATTGATTTTGTAAATGCATATGATAAATAAGTTTTGGAATTATATTTACAAGTATTTGTTGTATTTCACTTCTATTATCAGAACGTAACATGTTTTTATGATTAAGTATACTACTATGTGCATGTTTTATGAAATTTGAAATACTAGTAGATGACTTATATAAATTTGGAGATAAACTAGATATAAGAAACTTAAAAATTATTTAAAAATTCTTGCACAAGTAATTTCTAGATTCCAGTTTATAAGATATAACATTATTTTCAATTAAAAAATTTTCATTATGTTCTTTTGAAATTAAAATCTCTTTTTGATAAGCCTTGAGTTTTTTTAAAAGAATTACAATCAAAACAAAATGAAGCATTTTCAAATAAAGATCAAGAAGAAGAACAAGACACATCAATATGAGATTCTACTTCAGTGTTTGCTTTTAAAATTTTATCTTCTAAATGTAATTTGGAATTAGTATTTTTCATTTTTTTAATTCTACGTTTAGAAATGTCATACATGTAATATGTAGAAACAGAATTTGTAACAAAAGGAGAAGAATTAGATTTTCTTGCAACACCTTTGGATGAGGCATGATTTGAACATATAGTTCCTTTGACATCTTCATCATCCTCTTCCAAAAATGAATTTTCATCTTCTCTTTCGCATAATGTGTTATTTTCTTCCAATCCATTTGATGTGCACTCTATGGATTCAAAAAAGGAGGAACTTTCTTGAATATATATGCAAGCATGCATAGTTTCTATGTCTTGTACTTATTCTGTTTCTATAGATGGAGAATCATTAGTTCCTTCAAGAGATTTCCAAACTTCATAACTAGTAGGAAACATATATATTTGTTTAGAAATATTTTGGTCTAGTGCACAAAAAAATTTATTTATGGATTTAGTATTTAAAACCATTTTATTTATATTTAACATATTTGGGGGCTCTTTAATGGTAATATTTTGAACTTCAATATTTAAGGATTTAAGAAATTTTTCCATTAAAATTTTCCCCCCTTTATAATTTTCACCCATAAATAAAGGTGGTGATAAAGATTTTTCATTAAACTGAAAATTATTCCTCTATTGGTTGTGAGATCATGAAGCGTCATTATTCCCGGTTGTGAAGCTATTTTGGAATAACCTGACTCTGATACCATGTGTTGGATCTTACGGCGCCCATAGAAGAAGGTGAATAAGTTCTTTATGGAATTTAATTCTTAAATACAAATATCAGAGTTAATTATTGGAGTTTTGAAATATTTTATAGCAAATTATATTTTAATATATCATAAAAAATTATATTGATGATTACTATTAGAAAAAAGCATAATTCAATATTTCTTCACTACCGCATGCATTAAGTGTTACCGTTAGGCGCTAGTTCATGAATATTTAATTCAAGTGTTTATATCTAACAAAAATGGACCTTGTAATATATTTTGCGTTAAAACTTTTGAACGATATATTTCAAAACATTTTATAGCATGAAAATAAAATCTATATAATGAGACAAAAATGATTTTATTCCACTAGAAATTGAATACAAAATGTTTGATTTCTATAACACTGGAAATTGAGACGAATAGAAAAATCCCTTTTTTATGATTCACCGGTCCTTCTCCCAAGGACCGGCTAGTTATAGCCTATCTTACATCAGATACAGCTTTTAGCTTCCCCCTAAATATAACCTCGACCTAGTTGCTGCACACTATGTGGAAAATTCTCCCTAAACTGCACAAGAGCTTAGTCGCCACAAATAAGGAAAATTTCCAACGGGAATCCTTCCTCGGAATCTGATGTTCTCCCTTAATGATTTTTTCACTCCCATTACAAAGGATAAAACAAAAATGATTACAAGATAATGAAAAATGCAAGAGAAAACACTCCTAGGATTTTGGAAGGTGAAGGCGAAGGTGACGTAGAGGTTGACATTCTTGATGCATTTAGCCTTCGTGTAGAATGTGTGTTGTAGCCTTTTTATTCTTCAAAATAAATCTTTCAATATTTGTGTTTTCACAAGAGTGTTCTCTCACATTCGAAGATAAAGGCTCTAAGAAGATGTAGAAATTAAGGTTCTAGAAGGTATCATTTGAATGCATGAAGTTTCCGCCTTTTATAGAAAAAGCACTATCATCGGGTGATATCTAGCCATCATACGCGATATCTTCTCAAGTTGTCACGTGTGTCATGCTACGATGATCGTTTCAGTTGAAAACAGAAATGTTTGGGTAGTAGGGCTATCGCAGGGCGATCTCCACTATCACCTGGCAATAGTGCCGAGTAGTGTACGTCATGACGATCGGGCATGACATGGTCGTTGTCATGCTGATGTCATTTTACTATCGTCGAGCGATAGTTGTTATCGCCAGCGATTACACCTCTTCACTTTTTCCATCCAAATCTTTTCCAAATTGTAGATGACTTCGTTCACATTCTGGAATGGTGTGGCATGTTCTGTAACTCTTCTCAAATTTAAAGTTATGGTTGTTTGAAGTTTATCACACAAACTCATCCTTTTGTTTTTTATAATGTGTACACACATTTGGATCATGCCCATGACTGAGGACTTGTCTCCTCATTCAACATGTACAACCTACACACTAAAAACACACAAAATAGTAGATAAAATACATCACGATATTTGTTATTCTCAAACCAAGTGATGTGAAACGCATGCTCCAACAGGGACCCCCTTTACGAGTTGATTCTCTCGGCTCCAGTGTCGGATGGCTTTAGAGATCCAGTTATGTCTTTCTACTCCATTAAGGAGGATCCATTCCAACACATATAATTTTTCGAGGATAGACGCATTCAAATGCAAGTTGTTTTCCATCTCTCTCAAAGACAAGATGAGGGATTGGTTTCATCAACTTCCCTCAGGAAACATATACAACTTTGAAGATCTGTGACGTGATTTCTTGTTCCACTTCAACATCAAAGAAGAGGAAGAAGGGAGCTAAATTCTTGTTCAAGATTAAGAATGGACCAGAAGAAACTCTGGCAAGTTATGTAAATAGATTCCAAGAGGAGATAGTTCAAGATCAAGAAGCACCAGGGTACACCCTGATGATGGCCTTCACACTAGGGCTTTTCCAAGAATTCTTCAGAATATTGTTGAAGAGGGTACAACCTCTTTCCTTCGAAAAGTTGATGGAAAGAGCAGCAAAAGTGATTGAAGGGGAAGCCACAAACCCCGAGTTTGCAGAGAAGCTAGCAAGATTGGGAGAGATAGAAGCAAAAAATAAGGTGCATCTAGGCACTAGGAAGGGAGAAGAAGGGATGAGTCGAGGGAGCATGGATTTTAGTCACCGCAGAGGGGGCATGAGCACGGATGTGGAGTGTAAGAGCAGGGTAATCGACAAACATGGAAACCAGTGGGAAGAATTGTTGAAAATGGTGAAGTGAAAGTGGGTGATTGGGTGACCTGGGTGACCTGTCCGCACGATCTATGAGGACAGGACTGGCGATTAGCCAGGTCGGCAGAGTTGCTGCAGTCAGCTTGTTCCTTGGAGGCCTGGGCGGTCTATTCGCGCGGTCTGTATGGAAAAAGGTGGCGGCCAGCCAGGCCGGCTAATGTTAAGCATGCAGCTTATTCCCAGAAGTTAATCGGGAGGATAGCTTTACTATCCGCAGAGTCCAGCAAGATGCGGACTGGACTGGAGCTCGACAGACCGGCATGGGAGATGCATTGGTGTTGATCTGGTGGTGCAGCTTGCGGAAGCCGTGGAGTTCGCCGGATAGAGCAGATTGGGATGGAACTCGGCAGACTGGCATGGCAGATGTCATGGTCGAGCTCTAGTGGTGTGGCTAGCGGAAGTCGCAGGGTTTGCCGGTTAGAGCGGACAGGTGTAGTTCGTCGGGATTAGCGGACCGGTGCCTGTGTCCGCCAGTACGTGTGGACTGGACCTTGTGTCCAGTGGTGTGGACTTGGTTGTTTTTGGCCCAAGTCCATGTTGGCTCAGTCTGGGGAGATCACGCGGTTAATCGCAGGCTGCTTCGCAGTATTCCAAGTTCAGTAGCTGTCAACTTATGGGTTGGTTGCGAGTTTGGTGAATGCGGACTGAAGCAGTGTCCACCTGGGTTTGCAGTTTGTCTTCCTTGTCCGTCGAGTCCGGTAGTAGTATCTTGGTTGTAGGCTAGGAGTGTGTGTACTAGAGTTGTGTTCGCAAGGTGTGCGGACTGAAGCCGGGTTCGCTAGGTTATGTGGACTGCTTTCATTGTCTGCCAAGTTCGGTAGTTGGTCGTTGTGCCTTGGTTGCAAACTTGGGGGTGCGGAATAATGCTATGTATGCAGGACTTGCGAACTGACGCAATTTCCGTTGATTTTGCAGATAGGAGATGTTCCTACAGAGTCTGCGGGTTATTGTAGTCCTGGCTTAGCCATTGGCGACAGGGAAGATAGGGTTGTTGTCCAGCCTTGGTGATGTTGTTGCCTGTCTGTCTATCCTGCACATGTCGTGGAGGACTGAATGTGTATCTGCAGCTTGCGGATACATTTGGTGCTTGCCGTGACATGGGGCGGTTATCCTATCGGCTAGGGTAGTGACCACACTCCTCAGCATGCCTATAAATAGGACCCCCTATCACATCAACAGAGGGATGAATGAATAGTAAGTGAACTCGCAGATAGTTACTGCAGACAGGATTTTAGTATCCCCGCGGTTTGAGGAGGTTGACTGATTTATGCTGTTCAGGTTATGCAAATAGCACTGGAAGCTAGGGACTTGGTACTGACTGCAGTCAGTGGTAGTACGGACTCTGTGGATAGCACTCAGCGGTTAACATCAGGTTACGTGTTGCGGCTAGGCGGTCTCTCTTCTGCAACTAGTTTCTCGATTCAATAAGTTATTAGCTTCTGGATGCCTGTTTAGTTCAGCAGTAGCAGATCATGTAGTAGGCATTTAGGTGACCTTACGGTTAGGAGGCTTGCTGATTGGTGAGTAGAGCTTGTATTAGAATAATGGGCAGTCCGCGCGGCTTGGTTGTGGTCTGGCGACTACACGTGTTGAGCGTACTCCGTAGTGCAGCAGAAGTTCCGACAGTTACTCCTTGAGTCCATGCGGTTTGATATTTGCCTTGTATTGTTTTTGCTTCGTTCGATACATCGGTGAATCATGTCTAGCCATGTATGCCTCGCATTGTAAAGATTATTATAGTACAAGATTCTTGCTCTTCTGTTTTGCATCTGGTTTATTGGGGCTCGGATAGGTTCAGTGTTCCTGCGCTTGTTTTCCCGTCTTCCGCTATATCAAATTTTAACAAGGTATCAGAGGTGTGCTCTTGGTGTCTGTTAAATTCAACAATGTATCAGAGGGAATAGAGGCTTGAGCAGTGGATCAAGCCTCTGATACTAATTGAAAGTGAGGGATAGATCTACTTTTCACTACAGGCGGGGGGGGGGGGGGGGGGGGGGTTAATAGAGTATATTAAAAACTTTAATTTACTTTTATAGAGGAATAAAAGTAGTGGTATATGTATGTATATATATATATGTATATATATATATATATATATATATATATATATATATATATATATATATATATATATATATATATAGAGAGAGAGTGAGAATAACCACAACACAAAAATAAGAAGAATAACAATCACAGACGACATATAAATTTATAGTGGTTCCCCAATAAATATGGGTATATCCACTCTTCTACCAAACTGGTAGGAATCTACTACAGGTTTTTGATCAGGTGCCCTGCCACCAGAAGATCTATTTTCTAAGGGAGATCTAGCAACCCTTTGAGCTTTTGATCAGGTGCCCAAAAACCAAGTTTAAGTCTTTTGATTAGGTGCCTTAGGAACCAAAAGATAACTTTTGAAGGGTGTTAAAATCCTTCTACACAGTTTATGAAATAAACTAAAAGAAAAGATGTTGTCTTCTCTGTCAAGAGTCTCTGAGTAAACTAAGTGATGGTGCAAAAAGCTCACCCTGATTTGTTTAGAGATTATGATCAGGAGAGGGAGACTTTTATTTATGGTGTAGGCCTTAAAGAATATTGTTCCTCTCCAGTTGAAATCTCAGACTGATGTGAAATTGATTGTCTTTTGTAGAGTCAAAAGCAAGGTATCCAAAATCACTGTGTGTGTCTCAGTCAATAACCCCAAATCTCTTCTTTAATAACGAGCAATTTTGTGGATATATATTCTCTAAGAAGAATTCAAACATTTGATTTTTTTAAAAATATTCCTTGAAATGTCTGAAGATTCTCTGAGGATTTATAACGGCTAGACTCAAATATTTGGAATAAAACCATTCCTTAACTGCCCTGGTAATTAATTAGAATAATAAATCTATGATAATTCCATATTTAATGCTGCCAGAAATGGCTAAATTCATTAAGAATATTTAGCATTAAATACCAGAGTATAACTGACTGAAATTAATCCTGAAATCTTTTTGCCTCTAAATAAATATAACTTCTTAAACACTACAAAGAATTACTCGAACTGAACCTGGAAATCGTCGATCAGAGCCTGAAGTTCATCGAGCTAAATATGTCATTCGTCGAACTGAGCTTGGCTATCGTCGAGCTGAGATGCAGAGTTAATGTCAGAGTTCGTCAACCAGAACTCAGCTTTCGTCGAGCTAAACTCAGAGGTATAACTCTGAGTTCATCGAGCTGAGCTCAGCGATCGTCGAACTGTGCTTAGCTTTCATCGAACTGAATTCTGCATTCGTCTAACTGCATTTCTCTGGAGTTCTTCTAAAGTATCCACCCTAGAAAGAATAACCTAAGACCCTAGACTATACATATTGGGTCAAACTAATCATCCTAAATAAATGATAGTGATCCTAGCCCAAATCAGTAAAATTGTTCCAACAATCTACCACAATTTGGGTGAGGATACTATCTACAATAGAAAACACAAAGCAGAAAATATATAACAGAAAACATTTCAGCAGATATAAAATTAAGTGCTTTGAGAGTTCAAAAACATAAACATAATTTTAAAAACATGAGATCAGAAATCAAGTATCTTTCTTACGAGCATCAGAGGGAGAATCTGCAGTTGGTTTAGTGAAGATTAACTTCCTGTTTGGATCTACAGCTTCCCTTCATCTCATCTTTAAATCTTGAGAGCCAATGATCTTCAGAGAGGTAGTCCTTGGCACAACTGCCTCTGGATGTAAGCTCATGTACTTGTACACATTGAACAAGTTCTTTACCTGATATCTGTTAAGCTCCTTCTATCTATAAGAGGACATGGTGGAGAACTGAGAGTTGTCCTTTCCTTCTACTCTAGCTTTCTTAATTTGTGATAGAGCAACAAGCTCATTAAACATTGCCATTCTGAAATTTGGATCCATCTCTGGATCATAAACTGGTGAAGGAGGCCTCTCTTGATCTGATTACTGTGAATTGCTTTGACTTGACTACTAGCTGCTTTTCTTTATTTGCTGCTGCTGACTGCTTTGAGAATCTGTCATTGAAGGTCTATCTTTTCTGTCTTGAGAAGGTCTAGAATGATGATGAGAACTAGGCCTTTGAGAAACAATTCTTGCTCTTCCTGCTGCTGGAGGAGGAGGTGGAGGTACTATCCTAGACCTTGGAGGTGAAGAATATCTCTTCATTTTCTTCCTTTTCATTTCATTTTTGGAATATCTCATCCAGTGAGGTAGGTCTGGAGTGAGAGGGATTCCATGTAGAACATAGTAAGGAACATCTGTTGTAGAGGAGGGTTTAGGAGCAACCTTTACTGGAGCCTTCTTCTTTAATTTCCTTTTCTTAGAATTAGAATCTTTTGAGTCATCTGACTATGAGTCATCATCAGATTCTTTTGCAGGGAGATCATATAATTCATCTAACTTCTTAATCAAATCATACTGATCATGAACTTGAACTTCTGGCTATGTATGAACAATATCTGTATCAACTTGTATATGTGCACTATCATCATCTTGTTCCATGTCTTGAAAAAGAATATCATCAAAATTAGGCAATGGGGATTCATCCCATGCAAAAGTGGGAGAGGAAGAAACTTGCCCTATAATATCCATTGAATTCTTAATAACTAAAGGCTGAGAGACTGGAGTAATGATAGAAGAAACAACTGTAAGTTGGTTCCTTTGTAGTTCTAAAACTGAAGGACTAACATGAGCAGTATAGCATACTATAGCTTTAAAAAGATCAAGCTCAAAAATTGGAAAATAACTATGCAGAGTATCAAAATAAGATAATAAAGAATGTAAGTTGGTTGTGGGATGAATAGAGGTATCACCAACAATAACAACTTCTGGAATTACTTCTGTCAACTCTTCTGTCAACTAATCTTCAACAAAAACAACTGCAAGCATTTCTGAGTCCTGATTTTCATCAAAAAATGCTACTGCTGGACTGTCTGGAGCTTCTATGGCTGCTGCAACTACAACTATTGGAGTTTATTAATAAAACATCTCCCCCTGCATAGATCCAGGGAGACCTGAATCTAGGCCTCCAGAAAAAGGGACAGAATTGGAGGAGGCAAGCTGAGAAGATAGAGCAGAGATAGAAGCAACAGGAGGAGCCACTACTTCATCTATGAGTTTCTTTAGAGTAGGAGTAATGAATTCAATGAGGTTTGAATCAATGGAAGAAATATCCACATACAAATACTCAAATGGAGCCTGAGTAGTTATAGAGGATGGATTGGAAGAAGAAGGGATGAAAGTGTTAACATAGTTGGAGCAGAGATGGAAATCTTGAGGAATAGAGGTAGGGTTAATGATAGGAGGAATGTCATCAGGAGTGGCATCAGGAATTATCTCCTGGATGGGTGAGTGTGGTGGAGATATTGAAGGTAGGGTGGAATGTTGTGGAGATGAATACAGAAGAGAGAAGTGAGGTGGAGATGAAAGTAGTGGAGATTGAGGTGGTGATTGATGAATAGGTGAATCAACATATGGAGTTGATAATGGAATTTGTTCAGATAATGAAGGCAGATGAGAAGGTGGAGATGGCTGCCTAGGGGGCTGGTGTGGAGATAGTAGGGTAGAAGAAATATGAGGAGCAGAAACTTCTGCTGGGGTTAGGAGAGTGGCTGTAACAGCCCTTGTGCTTTCAGAAGCTATCCTGGAGGAGGTAGCCCTGGATTGCTTAGGGATCACCCTCTCCCATCTTCCAAAGAGGGCAGGGGTTAGCCTCTTTGAAGCATTAATATAAATGGTCTGGGAGACCAAAAGTTCAGGACACTTAGCCTGTAAGAAAATCCCCAGGATTCTGTCATAACCAATACCCTTTTTATTAATCATATTCTTAATTGAATCAAATAAGATTGATCCCCAGTTTACTGATTTCTGATTAACAAAGGCACACATCAATAGAAACTGGTGCCTGATTATATAATCATGTGCAAAATGTTTGCCTAACAGAACCTTACCAATAATATCAGCTAAGAATTTATATTCAATTGAGAAATTCTTTTTCAGTAAATGATTAGGGTTTCCTTCTGAATGACCCAACCTATATAGCATTTTATCAAACTTAGAACTAGCTAATTCTATGTCATCTTCACCATTAACAAAACCAAAAACTTCAGAAAGAATTTCAGGAGTGAGAGGAACCTGATTTCGTGAAATAGATCTAATAATATTTGAAGTATCTTGAATCTTGGTTGTATGTACCCATTCTTTGATCTCTACAACTGGAAATTTTATCCTTGTAATCATAAAATACCACAGATTTTGAGCCTCAAATAGTTTCTGTATGTCCTGGAAGATTTGATCAGAATGACTAAATTATTCAATGTCTATGTTGAAGCCTCCATCGAATTTCATGGCAGAGAGAGTCGGCTGAGAGATCACCATTTGCCTGCAAAATAAAAAGATCAAGTGCAAGGGAAAAAGGGGAAAGCAATGGATAGAGTTCGATTAAAATCTATATTTAAGTTTTTAGAAGTTGAAAAGATGAACTTTGTCCGACGAAAACAAAACCTCGTACTCTTGCTCGATGAAAATTCTCAAAAGAAATACATTTCGTCGATCTCCGGTCGACGAAAGTTTTGCGAAAGAAATATATTTCGCCGAGCTCTATTCGACAAAAAATACTTGAAACTAATTTGTCGATCTCCGTTCGATGAAAGTTTCTCAAAGAAAGTTCACCGATCTCCGTTCGACGAATATTTCATGAAGAGTTCACAGTTCGTCGATCTCCGTTCGACGAAAGGTGTCCAATTCATCAAGCTTAGAACAAAAATCAAATTAATGATTCTCCTTTTTTCATTCCTAATTGATTTAAGAAGAAATTGTGTTTCTTCTCATCTAAGGGTTTAGTGAAAATATCTTCCCTTTGTAAATTAGTAGAAATGAAAATAAGATTTATTTTATTTTTGTTTACATTATCTCTCAGAAAATGATGTCTTATTTCTATATGCTTAGTCCTTCTACAGTGTATTAGATTTTGTGCAATTGATATTGCACTGGTATTATCACAAAATATTGTTGAATTATTTAAGTTGTATCCTCAATCTAGTTGCTGATTTTGAATTCACAAAATCTGTGAACAACAACTACCAGCTGCAATGTATTCTGCTTCAGCAGTTGAAGTAGACATAGAAGTTTGCTTCTTGCAAATCCATGACACAAGCCTATCACTAAGAAAATGACAAGTTCCTGATGTGCTTTTTCTGTCAATTCTGTATCCAGCATAGTCAGCGTCTGAGAATCTAGTTAATTAAAGTTCTGACTCAGTAGGATACCAGAGTTCTAAATTAAAGCAACCCTTTATATATCTTAAAATCCTTTTTACTAAAATTATATGAGATTTTTTAGGATTTACATGAAACCTAGCACAAATACAGGTACCAAACATTATATCTGGTCTACTAGCTTTTAAGTATAATAAGGACCCAACAATATTCCTGTATGTTTTCTGATCAACAGGTTTACCCTATTCATCATTATCAACTACAGCATTAGAGGGCATGAGTGTTTTCATAGCCGAGGCATTTGACATCCCAAATCTTTTAATTAGCTCTTTAACATATTTTGATTGGGATATAAAAATATCATCATGAGTTTGCTCCACTTGTAAACCAAGGAAGTAGGATAGCTCACCCATGCTACTCATTTTAAACTTAGAAAGCTTTAGGTCTGAAAACCATTTGCATAGTTTGGAATTAGTAGAACCAAATATTATGTCATCTACATATATTTGAACTAGCAAAATTTTAGATTTATGATGTCTAAAGAACAATGTTTTATCTACTATGCCCCTACTAAATTTATTTTCTAGAAAAAATTAGCAAGGGTCTCATACCAAGCTCTTGGAGCTTATTTAATACCATAAAGATCTTTGCTAAGTATAAAAACAGGATTAGAATGAGTTGGAGAGATAAAATTTGGTGGTTGTTCTACAAAAATTTCCTCTTTGAGCTCTCCATTTAGAAAAGCACTCTTCACATCCATTTGATATACCTTGAATCTCTTTAATGCTGCAAATGCAAGAAAGATTCTGATAGCCTCCAATATTGCAACATGAGCAAATGTCTGATCATAGTTTATGCCTTCCTCCTGTGAATATCATTGAGCTATCAATCTTGCTTTATTTACAACAATGATTCCTTGAGCATCCAACTTATTCCAGAAGACCCATTTGGTTTCAATGACTGGGTAGTCTTTGGGTCTTGGAACTAAGTCCCAAACTCTACATCTCTCAAACTGATTGAGTTCCTCTTGCATAGCAATGATCCAGTGGGGATCCGGTTCTGCATCTTTGATGGATTAAGGTTCAATCTAAGAAATAAAACAAGTATACATCTGATCTTGATTCAATTGATGCATTGTTTGAACACCAATTGATATGTCTCCAATTACTTGAGATCTAGGATGATCTCTAAGTGGGACAAAATCAGCAGGTAGAGTTGGTTCTACAGCTACTTGTGGTACTAATTCCTCTTGTGGAATTTCATAAGCCACAATATTTTCAACATGTATTTCTGAATTTTCTTCATCACTAACATCATCAGCAATCTGTTGAGAAGGATGTATTGTATCCTCTTGTGTTAGGATTAAGTCATCCATTTTCGTACACATATTTGGTACCTGAAAAGATTCTATGGTAGATATCTCTCTCCTTATAAAACATATTAGTTTCATCAAAAGAAATATGTATAGATTCTTCCATTTTAAGGGTAGATTTATTAAAGACCCGATAAGCCTTGCTAACTTGAGAATATCCAAGGAAAATTTGTTTTGTAGCTTTCGCTTCAAATTTCCTTGTGTTTCTTATTATTGTTATGAATGTAACAATTACAACCAAAAACTTTAAAATAGTTTACTTTAGGTTTCTTATTTTTAAGTAATTCATAGGGAGTCTTACCCTTTAGTTTATGTATTAGACTTCTATTAAGAAAATAGTTTGTTGTGCTTAATGCCTCTGCCCAAAAGGATAGTGGAAAGTGAGCACCTGCAAGTAATGTTCCAGCAGATTCAATTAGGGTTATATTTTTCGTTTCAGCTACCCATTTTGTTGAGGGGTTCTAGGTTCAGAAAAATAATGTCTGATATCTTCCTTCTCACAGAATTCTTTCATCAGAAGAGATTCAAATTCAGTGGCATGATCATTTCTGATCAATACAATCTGAGTACAGTACTCAATCTTGATATTCCTAAGAAAGTCTGTAAGAACTTTAAAGTTATCTGACTTGTTTCTAAAAAAGAATACCCAAGTGAATCTAGAGAAATCATCTACAATAACTAAGGTATATGACTTTCCTCCCAAACTTTGTACTGCAATAGGTCGAAAAAGGTCCATATGTAGCAAATACAAAATCCTAGGTGGATCACTTTTAGAAATGAATTTAAAGCTATTTTTAGTTTGTTTGCATAATAGACAAACCCTGCAAAGTCCTTTCTTCTTTTAGAACCAGAAGGTAGTCCTCTAACAAGGTTGTCCTTGGATAGTTTAGCAATAGTCCTAAAGTTTAATGACCTAATCGTTTATGCCATAATTCATTTGTTTTACTTATATGATTGAACAGGCAAATTTCAGATTTTGCATAGTTAAAGTTTACTAAGTAAATGTTACCTTATCTAACTCAAGTTAAAACATTTTTGTTATCATCAAATGTAATAGAACATAAAGATTTGTTAAAAGATATCTGATAACCTCCATCACATAATTGACTTATGGATATGAGGTTATGCTTGAGACCTGTCACGTAAGCTACATTCTTGAAGGTAACTGCTCCAACCTTGACATTCTCATAGCCTTCTGTCTGTTCACAGTTGGAGTCTCCAAAAATGACTTTAGGTCCAAGCTTAGCTTTGAAGTCACTCAGGTTTGCATTGCTTCCTATCATATGCTTTGAGCATCCACTATCCAAATACCACTGTTCCTCCGTTGTAAGATAGTTCCTTTCCAGCATAGAACAAAATTAGATATTCTTCACCCAGGTTACCTTGAGTCCTATTTTTCTTTCAAGATAATTTGAAATATAAGAACACTCTGGTTGATCCTTAAAACCAAGTGGATGATATCTTCTAGGAGGGATAATCCACTTAGTAAAAGGGTTTATAAATGTTTTAGTTTGATTATACTTTTGGGAAGAATTAAAATTTCTGTTTTGAAAAGCTGGGTTCGACGAATTAAATTGAGTTCATTGAGTTGAGTTCGACGAATGGGAGTGAGTTCGTCGAGCTCCGTTCACAGAAAAATAATCTCTATAATCTCCATTTCCTGGAAGATTTGTTAAAAGATAACTGATAACCTTCATCATATTGCTTTCGTCGAACACCAGTTGAATAATTATACTCAAGTCCTGTATTCATAGTTCGTTGAGCTCTGTTGGACGGATAATAATTATTTCATCGATCTCGGTTCGACGAATAGACTGGGAAATGTGGGGATGGACAAGCTGAAAGCAATGGCGGTAAGAAGCCTTGTGAGAGGCTTGCCTAAGATGTCATCCTACGGTGACAGTCAAGCTTGCGTGGGATGTCAACAAGGTGAAGCTTATCATTTTACATTTGATAAGGCGCAGTCCAGATGCAAAGCACCATTGGATGTTATCCATGGTGATTTGGTGGGAATGACTGTCACCGTCAGACTTTGAGGCAGCAGGTACATGCTGATATTGGTTGATGAATATACGAGGTATACTTCATAAAGGAGAAGTCGAACAAGTTTCGCTTATTTGTGGAGTTCAAGAAGCTTGTGGAGGACCAGCATGGCCTGCAGATCAAGAAGTTAAGGATAAGCAATGGAGGTGAGTTCGCCACAATCGTGTTCTCGAACTTTTGCAGGAAGCATGGGATCCGATGGGATCTCTCTCGTAGACAAACTTCATAATAAGTTGTTGTTGCAGATCGGATGATTCGTCTTTTGACAAAGACCTGCAAGTGTTGGCTTCAATGCAAAGACATTCCAAAGGACTTTTGAGCGGAAGGGATGGCCTGTGCGGTTCATGTCATCAATCAGATGCTTCTGAGTCCGATCATCATAAAGACTCCTTTTGAGCTGATGTTTAGGGTGAAGCCCAGCATGAAGCACCTTCAGGTGTTAGGTTCTACCTACTATATACACTCTCCAGAGGCTCTCAAGATGAAGCTAGTGTTCGTTGGGTATAATGAGCAGAAAATAAGATGGAGGTGTATGGATCCTTCGATGAAGAGATTCATCATGTCGAGATGCGTTGTCTTTGATGAGCTGATGTCGTATTGGGGTAGCTCATGTGCGGAGCTAGAGGGGAGAAGGTCAGATGATGGGCATGAGGATGCTGCTTGTTGATGCGCGAAAACGTCGCGGGGCACCAACCAGCTAACACGGAGGGGGTGTTCGATCTCACAAGCTAGGAGAGGAGGAAAGGAGGAAAGGAAGGAAGCCTCTGAGTGCTCGAGAGTGGAGCAAACGGCTTGTCAAAGAGGGTTGCGGGGATAGAGGAGAGAAGCTTGACCAACAGAGCGGGTTGATCAAGAGAGGAGAAGGAGGTTGACCAGGAGCTGTCGAGCAGACGGCTAATGTGACGGTTGTGCTTGCAGGTTGGAAGCCGAGGAGAGCTGAGCTGGGCTGAGAAGAAGTCTGCTGAGCAGAGGAGCAAGACTTGCTGAGCATAGGAGCAAGGCTTGCTGAGCAGAGAGAAGAAGAAGAGGGGGCCGCTAGCAGCGGCAACAACACACTTCGCCCGCCGCGGCCTAAATGCCACTCCTGCGACGGGCTTTCCTTTTATTAAAAGCTAGAGATTACAAGCTTACAAGTACACCTTTGCAACAAATCAATAAAGGGGTACAAGGAGAAGCTGGCGGCTAAGAGAGAAGAAATTGCCAGAAAGCAGGGAGGAGAAGCTGCCAGAGACTAAGTAAAATAGTCTGCTAGCAAGCTGGAGGACTGGGAAACTGAGTCTGCAGAGTCTGCTGGCAAGCTGCTGAAGAGCTGTGCGGACAGGAAACTGAGTCCGCAGAGCTTGCTGGAGGAGGTGATGACGGACTGCGCGGACTGGAAAACGGAGTCCGCAGGGCTTGCTGGCAGGACTCGCAGGATCCTCCAACCGTCTGGCGTGATCCACTGATGCAGAATGAGAGGCACCATGGGCTATTTATAGGCCCAGGGGAGTTCTTCTAGAAGCGGGGCCCAGTGACATCAGCATGACGACCTGCGCGGACTCCGCGGACAGAGATTTTGCGTCCGCCACTGTTGCCTGAGGAAGCAAGCGGAAGGACCCACCTGCAGAGAACTGGAGGTCGCCCCCTAGCGGGCGACCTGGGCGGACTCCGGGAGGAGTCCGCCCGGCAGGCCGGAGGCCGCCTCCTAGCGGGCGGCCTGGGCGGACTCCGGGTGGAGTCCGCCCGGCAGGAGCCGGGGCCGCCCCCTAGCGGGCGGCCTGGGCGGACTCCAGGGGGAGTCCGCCCGGCAGGAGCCGGGGCCGCCCCCTAGCGGGCGGCCTGGGCGGACTCCGGGTGGAGTCCGCCCGGCTGGAGCCGGGGCCGCCCCCTAGCGGGCGGCCTGGGCGGACTCCGGGGGGAGTCCGCCCGGCTGGAGCCGGGGCCGCCCCCTAGCGGGCGGCCTGGGCGGACTCCGGGGGGAGTCCGCCCGGCAGGAGCTGGGGCCGCCCCCTAGCGGGCGGCCTGGGCGGACTCCGGGGGGAGTCCGCCCGGCAGGAGCCAGGGCCGCCCCTAGCGGGCGGCCTGGGCGGACTCCGGGTGGAGTCCGCCCGGCTGGAGCCGGGGCCGCCCCCTAGCGGGCGGCCTGGGCGGACTCCGGGTGGAGTCCGCCCGGCTGGAGCCGGGGCCGCCCCCTAGCAGGCGGCCTGGGCGGACTCCGGGGGGAGTCCGCCCGGCAGGAGCCGGGGCCGCCCCCTAGCGGGAGGCCTGGGCGGACTCCGGGTGGAGTCCGCCCGGCTGGAGCCGGGGCCGCCCCCTAGCGGGCGGCCTGGGCGGACTCCGGGTGGAGTCCGCCCGGCAGGAGCCGGGGCCGCCCCCTAGCGGGCGGCCTGGGCGGACTCCGGGTGGAGTCCGCCCGGCTGACGGGCAGAGGCTGCCCGGGGTGGGCGGCCTCGGCGGACGGCGGCAGGAGGCCGCCGCCCCTCGGGCAGCAGGGAGGTCGCCCCAGGCGGGCGTCCTCGGCGGACGGCGGTAGGAGACCACCACCCCTTGGGAGAAATAGGTGGCCGCTACTGGTACTGCTGTTGGCGGACTCCTGCAAGGAAAAGACTGCACGATTAGCGGACCTAACCGCATGTCCCGCGAGGGTGAGCCATGGGAATAGCTCGCCGTCCCGCAGGGCACGCGGTTGCTAGGAGACTTAGGCGGATAGGGAAGACTGTCCGCCTACGCTGGGACCCATCGCGATCGAAAGGGATAATCTAAGGGTCACGACGAGCCAGCTGGCCACCTTGGGAAGGATCGCCGATTTCTGGGTTAACATAATCCCCGCACTTTTTTAAGTTCCGAAAAGAACTTCGAAAAAGTTGGAGACCCACGAAAATCGTGATCCACCCCAACGGGAGAAGAGGAGCAAGGAGAGACAGGACCTGAAGACTCTCCTCACAAGCTTGGTGCTTCTTGTCTATTTTCCTGCAAAAGGAAAGTTAGGGTAAGCATGTAGGGGTGGCACATCGAGTGTGTACCTGAATTTGTTTTTTGCAAAACGAAGAAGGCGTGTCTTCTGTAAGTGTTCTGCAAAACAAAAGTGATGAAAACGGAAAGGCGTAACAACTTGCAAGTACCTGGAAGGGACCTGCAAGTCTTTGCTGGTTTCTGCAAAAGAAGAGTTAGGAGCATGCACAACATATGAGAGTAACTTGCAAGTACCTGTGAAGAAACTTGCAAGGGTTTGAGGATCTCTGCAAGAAGAGAGTTAAGAGCAGGTATCGTATATAAAAATAAGCTGCAAGTACCTATATGAGGCTTGCAGGTGTTTGCTAATCTCTGCAAGAAGAGAAGTTAGGAACCAATAAGATATGAAAATAACTTGCAAGTACCTGTGAAGAGAAGGCTTGCAAGTGTTAACTGTAGACTGTTAACTGTTGATAAGTTAACTGTTGACAAGACAAGGCCGATATGACCAATTAGCAAGAAGAGTGCCTGATGAATATTATTATGAAGCCCAGATCAATAAACTGAGTGTTGACTGCTGACAGATATGACTGGATAATAATAGCATGGCTGATAGCACTTGAGCAAACAATATATAGAAGATAAGAGCAATAGAACTTATAAAGATAGAGTGCGAGTCATCATCCGATAGAGCTTTGAATAAGCAATTCATATAGGATGAGCACGAGCGAAGTGATTGCTGGAAATCCTTTTGGTAGGTCGGATTAACCTGTTCACCTGTGAAAGAAGGCAAGAGAGAAAAGGAGGTCTACACCCGGAATGATTAAAGTGGGTCGAATGCTGCCACAGGTGTTCCCCGTGGGCCTTATGCATCACTTGCCCGAAAAAATCATCCCAAGTATAGTCCTACTCAAAGCGGGCTGGCCGCGCATCCTCAAGGAGGGGGGAAAAAGGAAAAAAGAGGTCCATGTTCGGAATGACTACAGAGGGTTGAATGCTGCCACAGGTGTTCCCCGTGGGCCTTATGCATCACTTGCCCGAAAAAAAATCATTCCGAGTATGGTCCTGCTCGAAGCGGGAAAGGAAAAAGAGGTCCATGTTCGGAATGACTAAAGAAGGTTGAATGCTGCCACAGGTGTTCCCCGTGGGCCTTATGCATCACTGGCCTGAGAAAGTCATTCCGAGTATGGTCCTGCTCAAAGCGGGCTGGCCGCGCATCCTCAAGGAGGGCACAAAGCAAGGGAAGGTCCTGAGAAGGACCGCTGGAAGCAAGGAAGATCCTGAGAAGGATCGCTAGAAACTCTACTCTCTTGCCCTGGGCACAAGCATCACTGATCAAGGAGACAGGTTGCGCCAAGAGGCCTATATTGTCTGTGTATTGATCAGTGGAGTTGTGAGAACCCGAGAGGCATGGATCGAGGATACCGGAGAGAGTTATTCGGCCACCACAGTTGAAGGATGATCCAAGAGACAAGGCTACGCTTGATCGCCATTGCTTGTCCAGCGAAGATCATCCTAACCGTAGTGTTTCCTATAAGACGCACAGCAGAGCTAACACATGGGGCTCCCCTAGCACACACTCTGTGTCAGATGCTGGCTAGGATCCTAAGCCTGAAGCCCATAATCGTAGATGAACTGCTCCCACTACACACATGGGTAAACTCCCGCCATATGTGGTCGAAGCGGTAGTGCGAGAACAAACTACGGAGGGAACGTTTCAGACTCGGCGAAATCTCATTGGCGTATTGATCCAGAGAGAGAGAGAGAGAGGCAACAAAAAGGAACTGTGTCAGTACAGGATCTCTGAATAAAGCTTTGCAGAAAAGCAGGAAAACACTGAGAAGTGTTGTAATGAAAATGTTTGAAAGAGGGAGAGTAAGGGTTGAGATAACCCCTGTAGGTTGCAAAGAGTTCTGGAGGACTGTGAAGTCCATCGCTTTGGAGGACTGTGAAGTCCTTGCTAGTTTAGAATAGCCTTCCCAGTATGCCTTCATCGTCTGCGTCGAAGCATTCGACTTCTTGATTGACAATGAGGAGAGGAGGCTCTTCGACGTGATTCACTCCCCTTGAGGAGCAAGGAACATCTGCAATTTCTTTGCCCTTTGACGTTGATGGGTCAGGGCGATCTTCTTTAGGAAGCAAGTCATGCATCTTGCCTTGCCGGAGCATCCTTTGCACAAGCTGACGGAATGCTCGGTAGTTTTCTGTTCGATGGCCTGGTTCTTTGTGGAATTCACAATAAAGCTCTGAGTCTCTAGACCTCTGATCTGCTGGCCGGTAGGGCTTCTTATAGCTTGCCCTGTCTTTCATGATCTGCACTACCTCTTGCACGACGTCGTCAAGATCCGACTCATGCAAGTCATCGTCTTGCTGCTGTTGGACAGCTGCTGTTTGAGAAGGAGCTAGCGGGAGCAAAGGATCTTGAGCATCACGGCTCGGGAAGGAGTATCGCTGGCGATGAAGCCTTCTCTCCTTCCTTGAGTGAGCTGGGAAACGATTGCAAGGAGACCTTGGGGCTGCTTGCGAAACGGATCTTTCTCTGATACGAGCTTGGAGACGAAGCCTGGATTGCTCTTCTCGCCTCGGATGTACGAGTTGGCTAGAGCAATCAGCTCTTGGTATGTCCTTGGAGCACGGACATTGGCTTCAAATTTGAGAGGCCCTTCACGAAGACCGTGGATAAGAGCCACTCGGTACATTTCTTGATCAACGATTTCGATGTCCAGAATCTCTCTGGAATCGATCAACAAATTGAGACCAAGTTTCATCACTGCGCTGTCTGATCTCAAAGAGGGCTTCAGGACCGCCCTTTCTCTTAGAAGAGGTAGAGAATCTGAGAAGGAACTCTCTACGAAGATCGAGGAAGGAAGAGATGGAGTGAGGACGGAGGCCATAGAACCAGTCCCTCACTTGCCCATCAAAGGTTGTCACAAGGAGCTTGCACTTGGTTGCATCTGACAGAGTCTTGAGAGCAACGGCTGATTCAAAGGCTTGAAGATGCTTGACCGGATCAGTCTCTCCTGTATAGATTGGCAGTCGAGGCTCTCTGAAGTTTGCTGGAGTAGGTTCAAGGCGAACACTCTCAATAAAGGGCGATGGCTCTTCCTGCTCTCCCACAGCATAGGGATTAAAGGGAGCATAGGCTGCAGCTGCAAAAGAAGCAGGGGGGTAGAAAGGAAAAGTTGCTGCAGGGGGAGCAGAGGCAGGAGCTGGGGGGCAAGGATGACTTCCTTGAAAGTTGAGAAATTTAGCAGGACTTCCCCGGGCTGCTTGCCGGAAGAAGTTTTGGCGAGCGGCGAACTCTTCATCTTGAGTTCGCAAAGGAGCAGCAGGACCTTGCGGGAAGGTCGGGGTGTAAGGCGGATAGAACGGAGGACAAGCTTGAGAATAAGCTTGCTTATGCTCTGATGTTGGCGTTGGGTTGATTGGAGCAGCTGGAGCAGTTGCTGGACGAGAGTCTAACCGCTGCGTGATCGCAGCAAGAACTTGGTTGATTGCTTGGAACTGTTGAGCATTCTCACGGCGCGACTGCTCAAAAGCTTCCCAGAGAGGATCTTCACTGGGACTTGGGGCAAAGTTCTCGGCTGATTGATCTGACATGGCTAACTGTCGCTGTTCACCGTCTGACCGGATCTGAAGGCCGCATGTTAACTGTTGATGCGCGAAAACGTCGCGGGGCACCAGCCATCTAACACGGAGGGGGTGTTTGATCTCACAAGCTAGGAGAGGAGGAAAGGAGGAAAGGAAGGAAGCCTCTGAGTGCTCGAGAGTGGAGCAAACGGCTTGTCAAAGAGGGTTGCGGGGATAGAGGAGAGAAGCTTGACCAACAGAGCGGGTTGATCAAGAGAGGAGAAGGAGGTTGACCAGGAGCTGTCGAGCAGACGGCTAATGTGATGGTTGTGCTTGCAGGTTGGAAGCCGAGGAGAGCTGAGCTGGGCTGAGAAGAAGTCTGCTGAGCAGAGGAGCAAGACTTGCTGAGCAGAGGAGCAAGGCTTGCTGAGCAGAGAGAAGAAGAAGAGGGGGCCGCTAGCAGCGGCAACAACACACTTCGCCCGCCGCGGCCTAAATGCCACTCCTGCGACGGGCTTTCCTTTTATTAAAAGCTAGAGATTACAAGCTTACAAGTACACCTTTGCAACAAATCAATAAAGGGGTACAAGGAGAAGCTGGCGGCTAAGAGAGAAGAAATTGCCAGAAAGCAGGGAGGAGAAGCTGCCAGAGACTAAGTAAAATAGTCTGCTAGCAAGCTGGAGGACTGGGAAACTGAGTCTGCAGAGTCTGCTGGCAAGCTGCTGAAGAGCTGTGCGGACAGGAAACTGAGTCCGCAGAGCTTGCTGGAGGAGGTGATGACGGACTGCGCGGACTGGAAAACGGAGTCCGCAGGGCTTGCTGGCAGGACTTGCAGGATCCTCCAACCGTCTGGCGTGATCCACCGATGCAGAATGAGAGGCACCATGGGCTATTTATAGGCCCAGGGGAGTTCTTCTAGAAGCGGGGCCCAGTGACATCAGCATGACGACCTGCGCGGACTCCGCGGACAGAGATTTTGCGTCCGCCACTGTTGCCTGAGGAAGCAAGCGGAAGGACCCACCTGCAGAGAACTGGAGGTCGCCCCCTAGCGGGCGACCTGGGCGGACTCCGGGAGGAGTCCGCCCGGCAGGCCGGAGGCCGCCCCCTAGCGGGCGGCCTGGGCGGACTCCGGGTGGAGTCCGCCCGGCAGGAGCCGGGGCCGCCCCCTAGCGGGCGGCCTGGGCGGACTCCAGGGGGAGTCCGCCCGGCAGGAGCCGGGGCCGCCCCCTAGCGGGCGGCCTGGGCGGACTCCGGGTGGAGTCCGCCCGGCTGGAGCCGGGGCCGCCCCCTAGCGGGCGGCCTGGGCGGACTCCGGGGGGAGTCCGCCCGGCTGGAGCCGGGGCTGCCCCCTAGCGGGCGGCCTGGGCGGACTCCGGGGGGAGTCCGCCCGGCAGGAGCCGGGGCCGCCCCCTAGCGGGCGGCCTGGGCGGACTCCGGGGGGAGTCCGCCCGGCAGGAGCCGGGGCCGCCCCTAGCGGGCGGCCTGGGCGGACTCCGGGTGGAGTCCGCCCGGCTGGAGCCGGGGCCGCCCCCTAGCGGGCGGCCTGGGCGGACTCCGGGTGGAGTCCGCCCGGCTGGAGCCGGGGCCGCCCCCTAGCGGGCGGCCTGGGCGGACTCCGGGGGGAGTCCGCCCGGCAGGAGCCGGGGCCGCCCCCTAGCGGGCGGCCTGGGCGGACTCCGGGTGGAGTCCGCCCGGCTGGAGCCGGGGCCGCCCCCTAGCGGGCGGCCTGGGCGGACTCCGGGTGGAGTCCGCCCGGCAGGAGCCGGGGCCGCCCCCTAGCGGGCGGCCTGGGCGGACTCCGGGTGGAGTCCGCCCGGCTGACGGGCAGAGGCCGCCCGGGGTGGGCGGCCTCGGCGGACGGCGGCAGGAGGCCGCCGCCCCTCGGGCAGCAGGGAGGTCGCCCCAGGCGGGCGTCCTCGGCGGACGGCGGTAGGAGACCACCGCCCCTTGGGAGAAATAGGAGGCCGCTACTGGTACTGCTGTTGGCGGACTCCTGCAAGGAAAAGACTGCACGATTAGCGGACCTAACCGCATGTCCCGCGAGGGTGAGCCATGGGAATAGCTCGCCGTCCCGCAGGGCACGCGGTTGCTAGGAGACTTAGGCGGATAGGGAAGACTGTCCGCCTACGCTGGGACCCATCGCGATCGAAAGGGATAATCTAAGGGTCACGACGAGCCAGCTGGCCACCTTGGGAAGGATCGCCGATTTCTGGGTTAACACTGCTGCTATGGTTCAGATGGAGCTGTCTGTGTCACCAGGAGCTCCAGGTTGTTCTAGCTCTAGGGCGGAGGCATTTGGTTAATGAAGCACGGGGAGCATTGCTCCAGGTGCTTCTGCTTCCAGTACGGAGGCTTCTAGTTCAGGAAGCAAGGGGAGCAATGTTCCCGATTGTTCTAGTTCAAGAGCGAAGGCTGCTGGTTCAGGAAGCAGGGGAGAGTTATTCCAGGTACTTCTAGTTCCAGTGCGGTGGCATCTTGTTCAAGAAGTAAGGGGAGCATTATTCTGGTTTTACCCTGGAACGGAGCTTGTTCAGAAGGAGCATAGGAGGTGCTTAGCTGTGATCAGGGTGTTCGGAGGTTGAAGAGGAACATAAACCCACCAGCTCGATATAGTCCAGGAAATACGGTAAGCTTGGTCTCATGTTTTCTCACAGGCCCTCGGGTCGAGCGAGTACCATCTAGCTGTGATGACACCACTAGAGTCAAGGAGGTGGATGATGCCAGGGTTGAGGAGGTGACTACCCTCAGAGGAAACGAGTCTTAGGGCCTTGTGCCCAAGATCATTGGTGATACTCCTATGACATACAAGTGGAGGTCGAAGCTGAAGAAGAATGCAGAGGGAAGCATGACTCTCTTTGGGAGATGCTGCAGGGATCCCTTATGGTCCAGGATATGTGGGGAGAGTACTATATCTTAGACATCTTCTCGATGGAACTATCGGAGGAACAATATACAAGGTTACGGGAACTGCTGGGGTAGTTCACCACTTCTCACTTCAAGGGAGAGTGTTGAAAATGGTGAAGTGAAAGTAGGTGATTGGGAGACCTGTCCGAGCGTTCTATGGGGACAGGACAAGCGGTTTTCCAGGTCCACAGAGTTGCTATAGTCGGCTTGTTCCTTGGCATCCTGGGCGGTCTGTTCGCACGGTCTGTGCGGACAGAGGTGGAGGCCAGCTAGGCCGACTTATGCTAAGAAGGCAGTTTGTTCCCAGAAGGTAACCGGGCGGATACCTTCACTATCTGCGGAGTCTGGCAAGATGTAGACTGGACTGGAGCTCGACAAACCGGCATGGCAGATTCCTTGGTCTTGCTCTGGTGGAGAGGCTGGCGGAAGCCACGGAGTTCGCCGGATAGAGCGGACTGGGCTGGATCTCGGCAGACCAGCTTGGCAGATGCCTTTGTCTAGCTCTGGTGGTGCGGCTGGCGGATGTTGCAGGGTTCGTCAGTTAGAGCGGACAATGGAGTTCGCCGGGATTGGCGGACTTGTACATGTGTCCTCCAGTAAGTGCGAAATGTCCCTTATGGCCAGTGTTGTGGACTTGGTTGGTTCTGGCCCAAGATCAAGTTGGCTTAGTCAGGGGAGATCACGCGGTTAAGCACGGTGTAATGCCCCAAATCTCAGTAATAACTGGGCTGAGGAGAGTGGGTAACATGGCTTGGGACATAGGTGTGTCCCCAAGCTGTGTCCTACTCTGTGTGAAGTACACGACCGGGGACACGCGCGTGTCCATGGCCATGTCCTGCACTCGAGTACAGACAGGGTGTTCTCGAGTGGGCACGATGAAATGCAGTCGACGATCCTCGAGTGGGGTACACGGCCTGTGACACGGGCGTGTCCCAGGCCATGTCCCGCTATGTGCTCGACGAGTTCTTGAATGAGTTCGACGAAATGCACTCAATGATCTTCGAGCGGGGACACGGCCTGTGACACGGGCGTGTCAAGGGCCGTGTCCTCCTCTATGCTTGGGCAGACTGGTTAACACTGGCTGGACAAGGTCATGTTGGAAGCCGTGTCTGGCACACGGCTTGTGACACGGGCGTGTCACACATCCGTGTCCTTATCTGGTTAAGGCAGTTTCTTTGCCGCTTAAGGAACAAGGCCTATGACACGGGCATGTCACAAGCCGTGTTTAGTACAGGAAATAGTTTTTCAGGGCTTTTTGTGGCCGTCCCTTTCTTTCAACTAGGATCCAATGACCCTAAATTCTCTCTGTTGTTGATAAGGCCAAGAGTGGAGGATAAACTCTCTCATTTTCTCAAGGCCTTTCTTTTTCTTCAAGTGCTAGAGAGTGGGGAGAGTAAAGGAGAAGGAGGAGGAATCTGATTACCGGTGGAGCTTCAGAGCCCCGAATCGCGTGCCGAGTCCAGTCGTGGAGGCAAGGTCGTTGCGGTGCTTTTCATCTGGCTAGTTTTCTATGTCACCAAAGCAATCGTCAAGGGTAACAATCTTTCTTCCTTGGACATATGAAGTCCTTGATTTGGCATATGCATGGGTTTCCCACACCAAAAGGTGGCTTGTTGAGGGATCCCATTGGGTTGATTGTGGATATCCGCAAGATGTCTTGCATGTAGATCCGGAAATATGAAGTAGGAAATATGAAAGAATTAGTGCCTAACCACCTAGAGGGGGGTGAATAGGTGTTCTTTTTCTTTTGCTTTTAAGGCAGAAACTCTGTTTAGTTAATTAACCAGAAATTGCAAATTTTACTACTACACAACACAGCAATCACAGAAATAATTCAACACAGAGTGCACACAGATTTTTATAGTGGTTCCGCAAGGTCTGGGTACATCCACTTTCCCCTTCGCCTATCTATTAGTCTACTAGATTCGGCCTAACTTCTGCACTTCTCCTCAGATCCTCTGATCTTACAGTAGCTCAGAACCCAAACCAGGTTCCTACAACTCACAGTGTCCCCACTCCTACAACTCAGGCAAACAGCCCTACCTCAGCCTTCACCAAGGACTACACTCAGAGAACACAGTCTCCTACAACTCAGGCACAAGGCCCTACCTCAGTCTTCAACAAGACCTACACTCAGAGATCTAAATCTCTTACACTCATCCTTTGTAAAATAGGATTACAGCTCAGATCTATAATAGATCTTACAAAAATTTGATTAAACAAAGTTTATGACCATCACCCTGAAAGAGAGAGAAGGGATGGATGTCTTCTTGAACAGTTCTTGGAAGAACTTGATGGCAGAGATCAACCTCTCTTAGCTTTATTCAAAGCTTCTTGAATCTGAACTCAGTAGGGTTGAATCTCCTGAGAAGTTGATCTTCAATCAGCTTCTGACTTGAGATTCAAATTACAATCTGAATCTTTCTTGGCAGCCTGGTTCAGCAACTACTCTTCTTAAAAGGAGCTCTCTCTCCAACTTCTTCTGGATCTTCTGTCGAAAATCTTCTGTATTATTACTTCTCTCTGTATTGCTCAGAATCTGTATTCTTCAATCATTGATCATCACTTTCTGTTGAAGGAGAAAGCCTTTATATAGTCTTTCTCCATTGTAACCGGCTGATCCAGTTTCTAACAACCTTCTGACATCTCTGACAGTAATAGTTAACCGGTTAGAAATGGCAACTGTCAAGTCATCCAGTCACTTCTTGAAATCACTTTCTCTGTCTGAAAGTGTCGAGACTGATCTTCATTATGTGTCGACACAAATAGACTAAGTGTCGACATAAGTGGACTAAGTGTCGACCCATGCCTTGGTGGTGTCGACACAACTTCTTTTGTTGTTGTAACAACTTCTCGACACTGCTTCTTCAGAATTTGTCGACACTGATTCTGTGTGTCGACACAAGCCTTCTTTTCTTTAGCTTTGTTGAAACTTGCTGAGTGTCGACACATCTCCTTTGTGTCGACACAAGTACTTCTTTTACTTTAACTTTGTTGAAGCTTGCTGAGTGTCGACACATCGCCTTTGTGTCGACACAAGTACTTATTTACTTTAACTTGTTGAAGTTTTGCTGTGTGTCAACACAAGTCCCGTGTGTCGATACAGTTGATGTTGATAAATACTTCTGTGTGTCGACACTGCCTCTTGGTGTCGACACATTTGATGTTCGACTAAGTATTCCTGTGTGTCGACATTGCCTTTTGGTGTCGACATAGTTGACGTCGACAATACTTCTCTGTGTGTCGACACTGCCTCCAGGTGTCGACACAATTTCTTCTGGTGTCGACACAGCCTTTCCAAGTGACGACACTATCTACTGCAAGTGTCTACACAGCTTTTCTCCAGTGTCGACACAAGCCTTCATAAGTGTCGACACTGCTTCTCTAGGTGTCGACATATGGACTTAGAAATTTTTCTGCATTTCCTGCAATTACTTAACCTGCACATATAAACTCAAAACACATCAAATACACCTTGATGCATATCATTGAGTAGGGTGAGGCTTCTTCAAATCTGGTACACATTTTCCAATGTACCCAACAATCTCCCCCTATTTGGAGAAGTCATAACCCTTAGTCAATGATATACACCATTCATAACAAATACACATTATAATGTATAACAACATTATATGACAGGGTAAAATACTTAAACAAAACATATAAAACAAAACATCACAGAATAATAATAATGCTAACACAGAACAAGCATTAATCATGTTTTACTTCAACTACAAAAGTTTCTTTAATAGAAGTTTACATAGATTTTAAACATTAAATTTTACAATGTGATAAAATCTAGTACATCTAATCTAAGGCTGCTCTAGCTCCTTGATGACAATGCCCTTGCCATATTGAATCTTGGCTTGAACTGGAACATCAGTGTCATCAACTGTCTTCTTGCCCTTTTGATCTTTCTTCTTTAGCTCTTCAGCCCTTATCTTTTGTCTTTCAAAATAATGATAAGGCTTTGGGAAATATTTGCTAGGCTCCTGTTCATTAGGAGGTAACTTCCCAAGTTTTGCCTTCCTTCTATACTGTACAATAGCTTCTTGCCTGGCTTCATGTTTTCTCCATTCTTGTTCAGAATACCATTTACCGCTCTCTAGGGTATTGTCCTTTGCAGCTTTCCAAGCAGTAAGGATGATATTCCTAGATGTTGGACTCCACTGCTCAAAATCTGGCTTTAACTCAGCCTGTTCTCTGAACCTCTTCTTGGACAAAAGTGTCTCTTGCTCTTTGGACAAAACTTCCTCAGTCACTGGCTTGTCTACTTTCTCAATGATAATATTTTTATTACCCTCTGGAGGGCTATACATTGATTGTACTTCATGATGTATCATGTCAAAATCTGCTGGAGGATAAATGACTTGAGCAACTTAACCTGGCTCACCTCCAAAAATAGCAGGATTTATACCAGATTCATCCACATTGTCATCATCACACAGGGGTGGATATACAAGTGTGGCTCTGATGCTATTGGATATCCATTTAGCATGATCAGATCCAGCTTTGACTAGTACTCTCTCCCCCTTTATGACTTCTCTAGCCACATGATCTCTAAGATCATCCTTCTGAAATCTAATCTGTTCATCTAGAAAATTAACTCCATCCTTATAAAAACCCTTTAACTTGAGCAGCAGTCCAGAAATAGTCTTTTGAGAATCTGTAATAGCAGTTTTTACAGCAGCTATTCCTTCTTGGAAGTCCTTATAAAACTTCTCCTTATCAAACTCTGGTTTGGCTTTTGACTTATCCTCTGTTTGGGCAGCTGCAATATTCTTCATTTCAGTAACAATTGCATTATGGGATGCAGTCAGATTATCATTCATTCTAATCTGATTTTCTAAGACATATCCCTGCTTCACTGCTATATCATCAACTTGTATCTTTATCTTTTCTTGATGGGTAGCTAGGAAAACCACTGCATTACCCCCTTTATGAAAAAAAATCAGTCATTTCCTTTTTATTTTGATTTACTTCAAATCTTATAGATTTGATATCTTGGGCCAAGGAGAATTGGAGGGCTTTGTGAGTCTCATCCATATACTTCTCCATTGCTATCCTTTGCTCATCCAACTTCACTTGTAAAGATATTAACAATGAACTGTAATCAATTGTTGGGGCTGGCTGTGGAGCAACAGTTTGTAGGGCCTTCTTGTAGCTTTAGCTCCTTCTTTTAAAGACCATGAGCTTCCTTTTCTTTGCTTGAGCCTCAGCTGCATCCTCAGAATCAGAGGAACTAGCTATATCTACTCTATCCTTTGGGCTTGGAGGCAATGCCTTCTCAGCTCTTGGTAGCTCTCCCTGAGATCCTACATGCTCCTCATTCTTAATTCTGATTTGCTCCTCATCAGTTCTAGCAGTCTCCCCCTGAGTCCTTACATGCTCCCCTTCAAGGTTCACTTGCTCCCCCTCAAAAGCAGCTTTCTCCCCCTCAAATTCAGTTTGCACCAAATCAGGGAACAGCTCTTCTAGGGTAAATTCTTGCTGAGAAGGGACAGGAGAGTTTCTTATTTCTGGAGCATCAGCAATTGCTGATGTATCCTCCAAGATTACATCTTGTGGTTGACTGTGTAACTGAGTTGTCTGATCAATATCAATCAAAGATTCAGTTAGCATTTCATTCTCAATATTGAAAATTGATTGTTTGACTTCACTGATTACCTCAATAATTTTTTGTGTTGCCATTTTACTGTCCAAGTGAGTAGGCATTTCCTCATGGTGAGGATCCCCCTGGAGTGGATCCAGGTGGATGGGGCTAGCAGATGGTTGCTCCCCCTGCCTCTGTGCATCTTCATCTGCAGGGTGTTATGCAGGAACTTCTTATGCAGTTGTTTTTTCTGGAACTTCTTGCCTTTCCTCATCAGGCATGTCCTTAGTTAGGACCCTCTCCCATCTTGAGATAATCCTAATATCCATCCTCCTCATGTGGTTAATTTTAGAACCAGCACTTTGTTCCATTACTTCTGGAATGGTTCCAGCCAAGTAAAGACTTATTATCCTACCCAGATTGGGGTTCTTAATGCTTTCCTTAACCTTTTCAAAAATCACTGCTGACCAATCAGTGTTTAGTGTGAAGATTATTCTGGTCATTAAATTGAACATATGGGCAGAAATTTTATCATGCCCCCCTGGCTTGCATAGTATAACCTTGCCAACTATTTCTGAAAGGAATTTACCTTGCTAATTCATTCCTTTCCTGTTCATTGAGGATCCAATCTTAATGGTGGGATCCAATCCACACCATTGAAGTGCTTCCCTTATCTTGGAAGAGGTCACTACTACTTCCTCTTGAATTCTAGGTAGATGTAGAACTTTCCTTAAACTCTTCAAAGTCAGTTTAACTTTCGCTCCATGAACTGCAGACTTGATTTTGAGTCCAGTAGAATCCACTGTAGCTGCACCATAGAATTCGAGTACTTCTTTCTTCCAAGTCTTGGTTGGCTCAGAAACTAGATACTCCAACCCATTCTCAGTAATTAGGGTTACTACCTCCTTAATTTCTAGTTCCGCATGATCAAATGCATTACGTACTAGCTCATATCCTTCATTGACGTTCTCTTCAAGCTTAGGTGCCATTAGGGTTTTGAGAAATCTTGAATTTAGATGAGAGACATATCCACACAAAGTTCTGGTCTCGAAACTATTGAGAGCGTGTCGACAAACAATGTTGAAGGCCTATTTATACCTTTCTAAAAACGAAGGTGAAAAGGCGCGTCATAATCCTCTATATGTGTCGACACTGTTGAAAAGTGTCGACACTGACTACTTAAGTCTCGACAACGGTGTTGACTACTATGTGTCGACACTAATATAGTCGACAGAATTTATGTGTCAACACTTATACATCTGCGCTCGACGATTAGTCGAAACACTACTCGACGAAATCTGTATTGAACCTAAGTGTCGACACCACTTCTGGATGTGTCGACACCTACTCTGGATGTGTCGACACTATTTCTCTGAAGTGTCGACACAGACTTTCTAGATGTGTCGACATCATTTCTTTGGATTGTCGACACCACTTCTATGTGTCAACACAGACAACTCCTTGTGTCGACACCATTTTACTTAGCCAATTTTATTAAACTATTCTAAGTTCAACATTCCTAATTCAATTTTAAACTTATTGAATTTAGTTTCATCTAGAGGCTTAGTAAACATATCAGCAATTTGATAATAAGTTTTAACATATTCTAGTGAAATGTCCTCTTTCTCTACATGTTCTCTAAGAAAATGGTATCTAATTTCTATGTGCTTAGTCCTACTATGTGAGACAGGATTATTTGCAATAGAAATAACACTTGTAGAATCACAAAGCAAAGGTGTTCTACTTAAGTGAATACCATAGTCTTCTAGCTGGTGCTGAATTTATAATAGTTGTGCACAGCAACTTCCTGCTGCCACATACTTTGACTCAGCTGTAGAGATTGCCACACTGGTCTGCTTCTTACTGCTCCAAGACACTAGTCTTCCACCTAAAAATTGACAGGTACCTGTAGTAATTTTTCTATCTTCTTTGCAACCTGCAAAATCTGCATCTGAATAGCCAGTTAGTAGAAAATCTCCATTCCTAGGGTACCAAAGGCCTAGATAAGGTGTGCCCTTAAGATATCTCAAAATCCATTTGACTGCAGTCAGATGAGATTCTTTAGGGCATGCTTGGTACCTAGCACAGACACATGTAGCATACATGATATCTGGTCTACTAGCAGTCAGATATAGTAGGGAGCCAACTATCCCTCTATACAAAGTTTCATCTACAGGTTTCCCAGCATCATCTTTGCTTAGAGACACACTTGACCCCATAGGAGTTCTCATGGTAGTGGATGATTCCATACCATACTTCTTTATTAACTCCAGGGTGAACTTAGACTGGGATATGGACAAGCCATCTTCAGTCTGTCTTACTTGGAGACCCAAGAAGAACTTAAGTTCCCCCATACTGCTCATTTCAAATTTTTCTTGCATAAGTTTTACAAACTTTCTGCAAAGATTACTTTCAGTAGACCCAAATATTATGTCATCAACATAAATTTGGACAAGAATTATCTTTCCTTTAGATTCCCTAAGGAATAGAGTCTTGTCTATTTTCCCCCTTGAGAATTTGTTCTCAATGAGGAAACTAGACAGGGTTTCATACCAAGCCCTTGGGGCTTGTTTTAACCCATACAATGCTTTCCTAAGTCTATAAACATAATCAGGTTTGAGAGGATCAACAAAACCTGAGGGCTGCTCTACATAGACTTCTTCCTTTAGATTTCCATTTAGGAAAGCTGACTTTACATCCATTTGGAATACCTTGAAACCTTGATATGTTGCATAAGCAAGGAACATCCTGATTGCTTCCAGTCTTGCTACTGGGGCAAAGGTTTGATCAAAGTCAATACCTTCTTCCTGCCTATACCCTTTTGCAACAAGTCTTGCTTTATTCTTCACAATGATCCCATTCTCATCCAATTTGTTCCTAAAGATCCACTTGGTTCCAATGATGTTGTGGTCTTTTGGTTTAGGAACTAACTTCCAGACCTTGCATCTTCTGAACTAATTCAGCTCCTCTTGCATGACAATTATCCAATGTGGGTCTAGAACAACTTCTTCAAATTTCTTTGGTTCCACTTGTGATAGGAAGCTGGAGCAAAGAACTGTGCTCAGATTCCTGCTTCTTGTTTGCACTCCTTGTCTTGGATCACCTATTATCTGATTTGCTGGATGATCCTTTAAGTGTCTATTAGCTGGAGGTAGTCTATCTTTAGGTTGAACACCTCCAGCCTCTTCATTAAGTTTCACCTCTTGGTTTTCTTCAGCATCTAAAGAGTCTAGTACTCCCCTGGACAGCAGCCACCATTTTCCACTTGCTGATTTGCAGTAAAATCTTCTGTAATGGTAAGCTTGTCCATCCACTCATTTATACCTGTAGAACTGCAAGCACTACTTGGCAACTCACAGTTAATCAGTCTTGTTTCATCAAAGACTACATGTATAGACTCTTCTACAACTTGAGTAACCAAGTTGTAACCCTATAAGCCTTACTATTGTTGTTGTACCCAACAAATATCCCCTCTTGGGATTTGGCAGCAAACTTGGTTAGATAAGACTTGTCATTGTTAAGTATATAGCACTTGCAACTAAAGATCCTAAAATAGGATAAGTTTGGTTTTCTGCCCTTCACAATCTCATAGGGAGTCTTTTTGTGGCACTTGGTGATAGTAGCCCTATTGATCACATGACATGCAGTGTTTACTGCATCAGCCCAGAAATATTCTGGGAGAGAAGTGTCACTCAATAGATTTCTACCAGCCTCTATCAATGTTCTATTCTTCTTTCAGCAATACCATTTTGCTGTGGTGTTCTAGGTGAGGAGAATTCTTGAAATATCCCAAATTCTTCACACAGTTTTGTCATACTTTCAGACTGAAATTCAGTACCGTGGTCACTTCTGATTTTGACCACTGTACTGTCCAACTCATTCTGAATTTGTTTAACAATACTATATAAGACACTTGGGGTTTCAGATTTTTGCCTTAGAAAGAACACCCAGGAATATCTAGAATAGTCATCTACCACCACAAATGTGTAGACCTTCCTACCTAGACTATGAACTGGCATAGGACCAAATAGATCCATATGCAAGAGGTAACCTCACTGAATCCTTGTTTTCAAGGCTATGAAATGTGGATTTGGTCTGCTTGCCTTTTTGACAACCTGAGCATATCCCATCCTTTATACCCTTAACTTGAGGACCATTCCTCACTAACTCTTTGCTAAAGAGTTAGCCAATAGTCTTGTAGTTAAGATGGGCCAGCCACTTGTGCCATTTAACATAATGTGAGACTCTCTCATCAGCTACAAGACAAATAGGAGAAACATTGTTCTCACACACAAAGTTAAGACAATAAACATTTCTCTTTCTATATCCTGTCAATATGATCTTTTGATCACTTGACCTTTTGATATGACATCCATTCTTAATAAATGAAATGTAATATCCTAAGTTGCTCAACTAACTTATGCTAATAAGGTTGTGTTTCAAACCTTTCACATAGGCCACTTGAGTGATAGTAATTAGGTTACTAGAAATGTTACCAAATCCTTTAATGATTCCCTTTTCAGAACCACCAAAGGTTACTTTAGGGCCATCCATGATAGGTGTGTAGTCCTTCAGCAACCCCCTTGTTCCATTCATATGGCTGGAACATCCACTGTCCAAGTACCATATTGGGGCATGGCCACTTGGACTCACCTGCAATAAAGACTACTTAACCTTAGAACCCAAATGAGTTTGGGGTCCTTGGTTCATGTTAGCCTGAAATCTAACAAATCTACCTGTAGCTCTTCTAGCAGGCAGATTGCTACTCTCCTTGACATTGGAATTGTGTCAACAATCTAAGGCAAAGTGGTCTATCTTGCCACAACACCAGCACTCAAACTTGTTGTACCTTTGTTTAGGTACAACCCTAGCTGAATTATCTACAGCAGGCTTCTTGTTTTGTGATGGGGCTTTGCCTTTAGATTTGGACCTAGCAGTCCATGCAGTTTTCTTAAACCCTAACCCAGCCTTACCCTTATGAGGTACAAACTCATCAATTAAGGGTAATACAGATTTAGGTTTAGAAAAACTAGGTATTATCTCTTTCTCTTTCTGAAGTCTAAGCTCCAGATTTCTAATCTGATCATTCTTGAATGTGATAGTACTCATCTGATTAACAGTAATGTTTTTCAGTCTGGCTATCTCATTCAGTTTTTGATCCAGCAACTTCTCTGAATCTACTGCAGCCAACTTAAGATCTGCAATTTCCTTAGCCTGGGATTTGGCCAGGTTTTTGCTCTTCTTAAGTGCCTGCATCAAGTCTCTATATTCATCTATCAGCTAATGAATATCACCTTCAGACTCAGACCCATCCACATCACTTGATGCAGATGTTGCTGACTCTGACTCAGTACTGCAATCTAAAAGACATTGTACCTTACTAGGACCAGGCCGATCCTGGCACTTTTCTTCGTCTGATACAGCCATCAGTCCCTTGCACTGATGGTCTTCTTGTTCATATATAGAGTTCAGCACCTAGAGAAACTCTTCTTCTTCATCTGCTGCATATAGACCAATGTAGGCCTCAGCTTCAGATTCTGACTCTGAAGATGATTGGTCTGACAAGGTCTTCTCTTTCTTAGCCACAAAGGATTTCTCCTTCTTGCCCTGGTGTTGACTCTTATTTTTATCAGCAGTCTCTTTTCTTTTATTTGGATATTCAGCTACTACATGTCTAGGCCTATTACAGCAGTAGCAAACAATCTTTGATCTTGTAGACTTGCTTGGCTTAGACTTGCTCCTGTCTTTCCTGTATGACTTCCTCTTTTGATAATAGTCATCTTTAGGCTTAGATGTGGAAGGCTTAGACTTCCACTGCTTCTTCTTCAGAAATCTCTGAAACTGTCTAGTAAGTGCTGCAAAAACCTCATCTGAGTCACTGCTGTCTGAATTTTCTGAAGCAGTTTCAGCAACAATCTTAGGAGGTGATGGAGACATCCTCCTATTTTTCTTAGTGGCTTCAACCTTGAAGGCCACAGATTTTTCTCTATGCTCACCTTTTGCACTCTTCTCTTCCTCTTTCCTAGCCATAAGTTGCATCTCATATGACAGCAACTTTCCAAACAAGGTTGGAGGAGAAATATCTGCAAGTTTGGCCACTTCCCTAATGGCACAAATCTTTGTGTCCCAATCCTTTGTCAAGGCTCTTAGAAATTTATCATTCAGTTCATAAATACTGAAGATTCTCCCATAGGACATCAACTCATTCACTATCCTATAGAACATTTGATAGCACTCTGTGATAATGTCAGACTTTCCTTGTCTGAAACTTTCATATTCTTGGTTTAGCATAGATTTTCTGTCTTGTCTTACTTCTTCAGAACCCTCCATGTAGACTATTAAAGTATCCCACATTTCTTTGGAGGTCTTGCAGTGAATCAAATTCTGAAAGGTTGCATCATCAATGGCACTCACAATGATGTTCTGGGCTCTCTTATCCATAGTGGCCAAGATGATCTTATCCTTGGTCATCTCTGAATAATCCTTGGGAATTCTTTGGTTTGCATCCAGAATTGATATCTTCATTGGAACATAAGGACCTTCCTTGACTGTAATATAGATCCTTGTATCAGAAGCCTCCATAAACAGCCTGACCCTTTCTTTCCAGATAACAAATATCTCCTTTCTACATATGGGTAGTTTCATAGACCCTGGCTCTTTATGATTTTTCCCTGAACCCATTTTCTTGATTCTTGAATCTGCCTTAAGGATCTCACTCAGACTATTAAGTCCTTCTTTGAGTAACCTGGCTCTGATACCACTTGAAAGAATTAGTGTCTAACCACCTAGAGGGGGGTGAATAGGTGTACTTTTTCTTTTGCTTTTAAGGCAGAAACTCTGTTTAGTTAATTAACCAGAAATTGCAAATTCTACTACTACACAACACAGCAATCACAGAAATAATTCAACACAGAGTGCACACAGATTTTTATAGAGGTTAACCAAGGTCTGGGTACATCCACTTTCCCCCTTCGCCTATCTAGTAGTGTACTAGATTCGGCCTAACTTCTGCACTTCTCCTCAGATCCTCTGATCTTACAGTAGCTAAGAACCCAAACCAGGTTCCTACAACTCAGAGTGTCCCCACTCCTACAACTCAGGCAAACAGCCCTACCTCAGCCTTCACCAAGGCCTACACTCAGAGAACACAGTCTCCTACAACTCAGACACAAGGCCCTACCTCAGTCTTCAATAAGACCTACACTCAGAGATCTAAATCATTAACACACAACCTTTATAAAACAGGCTTACAGCTCAGATCTATAATAGATCTTACAGAAATTTGATTAAACAAAGTTTATGACCATCACCCTGAAAGAGAGAGAAGGGATGGATGGCTTCATGAACAGTTCTGGGAAGAACTTGATGGCAGAGATCAACCTCTCTTAGCTTTCTTCGAAGCTTCTTGAATCTGAACTCAATAGGGTTGAATCTCCTGAGAAGTTGATCTTCAATTAGCTTCTGACTTGAGATTCAGATTACAATCTGAATCTTTCTTGGCAGTCTGGTTCAGCAACTGCTCTTCTTAGAAGGAGCTCTCTCTCTCTCCAACTTCTTCTGGATCTTCTGTCGAAAATCTTCTGTAGTATTACTTCTCTCTATATTGCTCAGAATCTATATTCTTCAATCATTGATCATCACTTTCTATTGAAGGAGAAAGCCTTTATATAGTCTTTCTCCATGGTAACCGGCTGATCCGGTTTCTAACAACCTTCTGACAACTCTGACAGTAATAGTTGACCGGTTAGAAATGGCAGCTGTCTGAAAGTGTCGAGACTGATCTTCATTATATGTCGACACAAATAGACTAAGTGTCAACATAAGTGGACTAAGTGTCGACACATGCCTTGGTGATGTCGACACAACTTCTTTTGTTATTGTAACAGCTTCTCGACACTACTTCTTCAAAATATCTCGACACTGATTCTATGTGTCGACACAAGCCTTCTTTTCTTTAACTTTGTTGAAACTTGCTGAGTGTCGACACATCTCCTTTGTGTCGCCACAAGTACTTCTTTTACTTTAACTTTGTTGAAGCTTGCTGAGTGTCGACACATCTCCTTTGTGTCGACACAAGTACTTCTTTACTTTAACTTTGTTGAAGCTTTGCTGTGTGTCGACACAAGTCCTGTGTGTCGATACAGTTGATGTTGATAAATACTTCTGTGTGTCGACACTGCCTCTTGGTGTCGACACATTTGATGTTCGACTAAGTATTCCTGTGTGTCGACACTACCTTTTGGTGTCGAAACAGTTGATGTCGACAATACTTCTCTGTGTGTCGACACTGCCTCCAGGTGTCGACACAATTTCTTCTAGTGTCGACACAGCCTTTCCAAGTGTCGACACTATCTACTCCAAGTGTCGACACAGCTTTTCTTCAGTGTCGACACAAGCCTTCATAAGTGTCGACACTGCTTCTCTAGGTGTCGACATATGGACTTAGAAATTTTTCTGCATTTCTTACAATTACTTAACCTGCACATATAAACTCAAAACACATCAAATACACCTTGATGCATATCATTGAGTAGGGTGAGGCTTCTTCAAATCTGGTACACATTTTCCAATATACCAAACAAAATAGGCATACAATGTGAAGCCCATATAAATAGGTTGGTCTGGATTGGTGATGTTTTCTTTTGCACACCGGAGAAAACTCCGCATATGAATGAATATGTTTGTGGATTCGGTGGGTTGTGCCTGTGAAGGATAGTAATAGGAAGTACTGGAGTGAAAATCCAGGAAAATACCCACTAATTGCTTGTGTTGTATGCTATAAAATACCAGTATTACTGGTACTGCAGATGGCTACAGGGATTGCTGGATTGTTGGTCCAGATTATGTAGGGCTAGGGATGGAAAGTAAGTTCTGTGGCTAACGCTGGGTGAGAGTGAGTGTCGCTGGCGATGGCTCCTAGCTAACCTGTGATTGTGAATCAAGTACTTCAGGGACAGTGTGGCTATTTGTGAACTTGGTGAGGTCATGAAAAGGGCTACATACTGAACGGACAAGGGGATGCTGACCCGCGTCAGTGAACTGACGATTTGAGCAACGGGAAACGGCTGAACCGTATCCTCGTTATGGTTGTCTGCCATGAGTACCTGGGCGCCTGACATTTGGCAGAAATGTATAATGAGAGTCTTAGACCTGCGCGCCACTCGGTAGCGATGTTATAGGGAGCTTAGGGCCAAATCCCAGGTTATTACATGAATACGAGAGGCTTACGCCTGCGCGCTACAATGCCATGGGGGGCTACGGGCCAATCCCGGGTTATTATGCTAAGACTAAAGTCTCCGGCTGAAGGCCGTGGATAAAAATGCTCAAGTTTGTCATTGGGCTTCAGGCCTTGAATGGCGGTGGGCGACTGGTTTATCCGGTACACCTAGAATGTACCCTGAGTGCATGAAGCGTCGGGCCATGTGGGTGACGTTTGTGATATATTGATTGTGCGTGAGTGCACATTGTGTGATATATAACTGCTTGAGATATGATATGCCTGTAGGGAAGGAATACCACTGCCCTGGGTAAGGGGTAGGGTCGTTATAAATTGGTCACCTGAACGCTGACTGTTGCCTTGTTTACCACTGTGCGGTGGATTGTACCGTGCAAGTGCAGGAGAGACGAGTGGGAAATAGGGGGCTGAAGACCTTGTTGTTGTTGATGCTGCTGTTGTTATGCTATCCCCTGAAGGCCAAAGAAGTTTATATGATATTATGTTCATGTGTGGCCGGCTTGCGTGCCGATGTATGGAAGTCATATGTATAAAGATTGACTGTAAGGCCATAAGGCCAGACATGTTGTGTACATTCAGATGGGTTGAGTTCAATCAACTTAAAAGCTTCCGTTAGAATGCTCCGAGTTAGGATGGCAACTCTGATATTAACCCGTAACTTCGCTGCCTGTTTGTGGCATATGATGTGGGGCCCCGGTCGGACCTTCTATTATATGTCATGCAACGGATAGTGCTGTTACATTTTGGTATCACCTTGTCTCGGTCTTCTCTTTTTAATTCGTGGTCGAATTCTTTTGTGGGGTGGGGAGCACCTGTAAATGCGACCCACTATAATATTAATGAACTCAAGAATGTCCAATAAGGAATGCAAATACACCGGTTTAAGGAACATGCGCGTTCCTATTTTGTTGTTATTACTTGTGTAAGGTCGCTAATGTGTGTCTTGTCCACCTATAGGTGACTCGTAGTGGTGCTGGGCAGTCTGAGCATTATCGTTCTGATGAGAGTGCGACACCAACTGAGGTACCTCCACCTCCTCCTTCTGCGGAAACAATACGCTTAGTTGCTGAGGCGCTGTTTATGATGATTCATGCACAGCCTACTGGGCAGGCGCAACCTGTATTGGTTCCAGAATGGGTTGGTGTAAGGCCAGAACCTGTGGAGGCTTTTGATCCTCGGGCAGCTGAATGGCATTTGAAGCAGTTTATGAGCTTCAATCCTCCTACATTTACGGGTGTGTGATCCCCAATGTAGGCAGAAGATTGGTTGTCGCGCGTCAAGCGAATATTGACGGCGATAAGGATGGAGAAAAATCAGAAGGTCACCTTGGCCACTTTCTTGTTGGAAGGAGAGGCTCGTCTATGGTAGGACGAGATAAAGTTACACAACTTAGCGGGCAGGCAGCTGACATAAGTCTCGATTGAGGAATTTTCGCGACTTTTCTTAGCAAAACAAGTGCCAGTGGCTTAATGCATCGCTATGGAAAATGAGTACCAGCATATAACTCAGGGAAAGAGTAGTGTTGACACCTACTTCGATGAGTTTACGCGATTGGGACGCTATACGGGGTCTATCTTCACTGATGAAGAATGAAAAACCAATCGGTTCTACGAAGGATTGCAGGATGAGCTGGGATTCCTGTTATCAAGTTCGGTGAACTAATGGTTTTAGGTATTGGTTGATACAGCGCGTGCGTTGGAGAAGGATATGAAGTGGGTGTAGGGAAAAAGAGACTTGGCAATGACAATGTCCGAGTTTAAAGTGCCGCACCCAGTAAAATCAAAGTACCGAAGGAAATTGGGTAAGTGATTCAAGTCTTCTTCACAGGCTCCCTCGAGTGTTGTGTCGGGAGCAACGTCGAGGCAGGATTCTCAGACCTGCTATTCATGTGGTCAAGTGGGGCATATAGCCCGCAACTGTCTGGTTGGTCCACCAAAGGGTGAAAAGAAGATAGGAGCGTCATATGCGGACAAGGGAAATGCAGTGGTGGAGTCCACCGCATCCCAGGCGCAACCCCGAGTGTATAATCTTGGCAAGCAGGAGGCCATAAAGCAAAGTGACGTTATCACAGTTACACGATAACATACTTGATTGTTGCTTTTGCTATTTCATACCTTGTTTATAGCTTATGTATGATGTGTTTGCATTAGGCTTTGTACTGATTCGAGACTGTCCGGCGAGAGCACTGTTTGATACTGGTGCTTCTCATTCATTTCTATCTGTGGACTTCGTGTCACGGATCGGTGTACCGATTCGTATGGTGGCAGATAGTGTGAAGGTGTTATTACCAAATGGATGTGTAATGCAAGCGGATAGGTCTTGTTTTGTGGAGGTACAAATACGAAGTCGGGATTTCGAATTGGAAGCATCGGTGCTGCCGATATCGGAGTTTGATGTGATCTTTGGTATGCACTGGCTCTCGGAGCAACATGCCTATATAAATTGCAAGTCAAAAGAAGTCACACTAGAGCAGAATACCGAAAGAGAAATGAAGTTCGCTGGTATGCGAGGGTCGAGCATGACATTAATGTCTGCTCTTCAAGTGGTTCAAGCAGTTCGGAAAGGCGTGGAGTTGTTCTTCACGCTTGTTGAGGCTTTTGAGCCAAAGGCCAGTGTGAATGATGTTCTGATTATTTCAGCGTTTGCCGATGTGTTTCCGATAGAGCTTCCGGGTTTACCTCCACGGCGGGAGATTGATTTCTCGATTGAGCTGGCGCCAGGTGCAAAGCTTGTGGCCCGCTCTCCATATCGAGTAGCGCCAAAGGAAATGGCCGAACTAAAAGTGCAATTTCAAGACTTGTTGGAACAGGGTTATATACGCCCAAGTTTGTCACCTTGGAGCGTGCCTATTCTGTTTGTGAAAAAGAAGAATGGTAGCCTCCGATTGTGTATTGATTATCCTTAAATGAATAAGTGGACGGAGAAAAATAGATATCTGATTCCACTGGTAGATGACTTGTTTGATCAATTGGCGGGATCGAAAGTATATTCAAAGATGGATTTGAAATCGGGCTCCTACCAGTTGTGAATTCGGGAAGGTGACATTCCGAAGACAACGTTTGGAACACTCTATGGTCATTATGAGTTTACTGTAATGTCGTTAGGACTATGTAATTCATCATCAATGTTTATGTATTTAATGCACTAAACGTTCCGAGAGTACTTGGATCTATTTGTGATTGTCTTCATTGATGATATCTTGGCATACTCTCGATCGGAAGAAGATCATGAGAACCATTTATGGTTGGTGTTGCATACCCTGAGGAGAAATATGCTCTACGCCAAGTTTTCAAAGTGTGAGTTTTGGCTGTCGTCAGTGGCTTTTCTTGGTCATGTGGTGAGTGGAGAGGGCATTGTGGTGGATCCGTCAAAGATAAGAGCCATCCAGGAATGGGTAGTGTTGTCATCGGTAGCCGAAGTCAGGAGTTTCCTTGGACTGGCAGGCTACTGCCGACGTTTTGTAGAAAATTTCTCACGGATCGCTTTGCCTCTTACCACATTGACAAGGAAGGATCAGAAGTTTGTTTGGATGCCAGAGTGCGCGCAAGCTTTTGAAGAGCTAAAGAGTCCTTTGACCACGATGCCCGTTTCGATATCGTCATGTGGTACAGACGGATTTGAGATTTATAGTGATGCTTCAGGGAGCGGCTTAGGCTGCGTTCTTCTTCAATTTGGAAAGGTGATCACTTATGGCTCACACCAGTTGAAATTGCATGAGTGAAACTATCCCGTCCATGATTTGGAGTTGGCGGCGGTAATTTTTGCACTAAAAGTGTGGCGTCACTATTTATATGGCGTGAAGGTGGATATATTCATGGACCATAAGAGCCTAAAGTACTTATTGGATCAGAAGGATCTCAATATGCGACAACAAAGGTGGATGGAGTTCCTCGGGGACTACACTTTTGAGATTCATTACACTCCCGGGAAGGGAAACGTGGTCGCAGATGCCTTGAGTCGTAGGACTCCGTTACAGGCAAATTGGTTGCAAATGCATGATGAGCGTCTGATCCAGTAGTTGGAAGCGTTAGAGATTTCTTATGTTGATAAGAATTCCACAGCAAATGTGTGCTTGCACTGGACGGAGGTACAGTGTGACCTTGCAGATACGATTCAGCGAGCAATAGAACTTGACGAAAGTCTGCAATGCTATGTAGTGGATGGGTCGAAGGACCAATTCTCCTGGAATGACAGACTTTTGCGGAAAGATGGTGGTTTGTGCGTCCCAAGTATGGGTAAGCTAAAAGAAGAATTGATATATGAAGTGCGCTTTACAAAATACTCAATTCACACAGGAAGCACAAAAATGCACAAAGACATAAAAAAGCTGTTTTGGTGGCCAGGCATAAATAAAGACATAACACTGTATATGGCTAAATGTCAGACTTGTGCCTTGTGAAGGCTGAATGCCAGAATCCTGGAGGTTTCCTGAAGTTGCTACCTATTCTGAAATGGAAGTTTGATGATATTTCAATGGATTCCGTGCATGGTTTGCCAAGGTCTCAAAGCGGCAATGATTTGATTTGGGTTATCGTAGACCGGTCGATGAAAGTGGCTCACTTCCTTCCGAACAAGAGGGGCGATTCAGAGGAAGTCTTGGAGAAACTTTATGTTGAGTAGATCGTACGGTTGCACGGTATTCCCCATAGCATCGTCAGTGATCGTGATGGGCGATTCACATCGAATGATTGGAGTCTAATTCATCAACTATTGGGAACAAAGTTAACGTTCACTACGACCTTTCATCCCCAAACTGATGGTCAGACTGAGAGGACCAACAAAACAATGGAGGACATGCTGCGAATGTGTGCCTTGGACCTTGTTAAGAGATGGGAAGATCTTCTCTATATGGTAGAGTTTGCCTACAACAACAGCTACGAAGCGAGCATAGGTATGGCACCATTTGAAGCTCTGTATGGTTGAAAATGTCGTACACCATTAGCTTGGGCGGAAGTAGGCGAATCAAAAATATATAAGCGTAAGGAAGTCGAAGAAGCTAATTTGACGATACGCTCTATTCGGGAGAGATTATTGATAGCCTAAGATAGACAAGCAAAATTTTACAACGGCAAGCACTGAAATGTTGAGTTTACGGTTGGTGATTGGTCTGTTTGAAAATCAAACCCTTCAAAGGCGTGTCCAGGATTCGGTGCTTGAAAAAGTGAAGTCCAAGATATCTTGGTCCATTTGAAGTGGTGGAAAGAGTTGGCGAAGTTTCTTATCGGTTAGCTCTGTCGAATGAATTGAGTGGATTTCATGATGTGTTCCACATCTCAGTGCTTCAAAAATCCGTAAAAGATCCAGCTCAAGTGATTGCAAATGATCGTTTACCGATTGAATTTGGGCTAACGACAAAGGGTAGACCCATTCAAATCGAGGATAAAGCCGATAAGCAGTTGCAAAACAAAACAATCGGGATGGTCAAGGTCCGATGGGACAATTGTGGCCGTGAAGAGCTAATATGGGAGCGGGAGCAGACCATGCGTGCTGAGTTTCCCGAATTGTTTGTTTAAACTTGTATAACAATATGTGTTGTACAGAAAATGTTGTAATACATCTGGGTTGAGAGTTTCCTGAGTACTGTGTGCAAATTTCGGGACAAAATTTCTTGTAAGGAGGTGAGATTGTAATGCCCCAAATCTCAGTAATGACTGGGCTGAGGAGAGTGGGTAACACGGCCTGGGACACGAGTGTGTCCCCAAGCTATGTCCTACTCTGTGTGAAGTACACGGCCGATGTCACAAACCGTATTTTCTCCAAATTTGAGAAGTATCAGAGTATGAGAAAACACGCGTCGTGATGCCACGTTGAGTAGGGGATAACTGTCGACGCTCAGGCGAACACCATCTAACTATACTATGAAATTTCATAAGTTTAATGATTAGAAAAATCAGTTATATTTCAAAGGCCGTATCCCTTGGATCAGTGGACCATCTAGTCCACAGTTTAAAAACTATACTTATACGCAGCGAAAAATATCTTTTTTTATATTTGACATCCTATGAGAGTGCATAAGCGACCACCGAGGTCAACATATACCATTCAAGACTCTAGATTTATTTTATAATATAAGTAGAAAATGATCCTTTTTACGTTGCTTGGAAAGTAGTGTATGAGTTTTATAAACATGCTGATCATGAGATATACTTATAATAGTGTTTTTAGGTTTAAAAGTAACTAGCAACCTAGCATAAATCTTCCCAAGAGCAAATAGACTATCTCCAGAAAGGTAGCAGTAAAAGAAACATATCTAGTATCATAAGAAAAAACCACCAGCGGGCGTCAACAACCTGACACAAACCCACTGGAGAGCATGTATGTCTGTAAGAAAAATAGAAAACTACCTCACAAGACCAAGAAACTGATCTCTACAGTACAAGAGATCACCAGCAACAGCACAACAAAACTAGCCGCCTACTTGGCTACTAATCAGAACTTGAGGCATTCAGAGAAGAAAAGAATACCACAGCAAGTAAAATAAGAAAAATCTGAATTAGAGCATAATATCAAAATGGAATGAAAGAGAGTAAGTAAACACGATAGTAAAAGCAAATGCTGTCTAAAGTAAGCCAAAGTACACAAAGTACAAGGAAACAATAACAAGCCCTGCTCAAATCCTGTAGAGGCTACAAGGCAAAAGAAAAGAGAACTTGTCACAATATGCTGCATTCTACAAGGAAGAAACACCTAACAGTCCTAATTTGTGAGTTAATGGCAGTAGTAAACAACATGGACCTGAGTTGGTGACCAAAAACAGTCCCCAAAACAAAACAGTTCCAACTAAAAATTCAATGTATCAGCACAAGGCCACCACATACCCAGCCCGTAACTGGGATTAAAAGGTGGTGGCCACAACAATAACCAGCCCGTACCTGGAATTAAAAGGTGGCGGCCACGGCTCGCACACAAAACCATCCCACTCCTTTAGAGTTTCAAAACACCACTACCTGTCATAACCCATGATTCGGAGTTCAGAAAAATAGCCGACAAACAACCCCAAACCCAACGGGATTCACTCGGGAAAACAAGGGAAGACAGCGGGAAAAATCGTCGAACACAGCTTACAGGAATCGTCGAGCTCAGTTCGACGATTTTTCGTCGAACTCTGATCACATGGTAACGGAGATCGTCGATCTCAGTTAGACGATTTTCGTCGATCACAGGCAACCGGAGATCGTCGATCTCAGTTCGACGATTTTCATGGAACTCAGATCGACGATCTTCGTCGATCTAAGGCAACCAGAGATCATTGATCTCCGTTCGATGATCTTCGTCGAACTCAGATCGATGATCTTCGTCGAACACAGACAGCCGGGGATCGTCGATCTCTGTTCGACGATTTGTCGTCGAACTCAGATCGATGATCTTCGACGAACTCAGACAGCCGGGTATAGTCGATCCCAGTTCGACGATTGTCGTCGAACTCCGATCGACGATTCGTCGTCGATATAAGGCAGGTGGAGATCGTCGATCTCAGTTTGACGATTTCCGTCGAACTCATATCGACGATCTTTGTCGATCTGGCAACGTTGAGTGCACTCAACGCTGTCAACACTACCCACAGAACTTCTGCAAACATTAAAATCTAATGCTACCTAACTTAGTGGGCAACGACTACCAACATGAAGGTCAATTCTAGCACTCATCTACACTACCCCAGCACCCGAACTGGGCAAACTTAGCAGCAAGAAAGGAATAAGAAGAAGGCTAAATACTTCCCAATCCGAGATTAATAAGTGATAATTTGATAAAAATCAAGACTACAGCTGCCCGGCCAACAACCTGGAGTTCCAGAACGTGAGAAAGTAAGAAGAAAAAAAACATAGAGGGACATTCATGGTTCTAGATCTGATGTTCAGTAAGTTTGGAATAGGCCTAAGAGTTCAAGATCCACATGATTTTTGACGGGAAAACTGAGCAAAATAAACGATCTCGGGGAAAATGAATGTTAACAGCAAATGTGAACTTAAAAGGGAGAAAAGCTTGGCAAGGGTAGGAGCACCGCTTGCCTCAAATTCCAGCGAAGCTTGCTCGGCCCCATTTCTCTCACTCCGCACCAGCAACACAGTACAAGACAAAAATTTCATCGGGGTGTAGGTCTAGGCGAGAGCAATCCAAATCCGCCTTCAAAATCGAATTCCGCCCACTAAAACTCCGGGAATCGGCGGTAGAAGGCAAGGGCAGCTCGCCAGTTTTCCTCTCTTGCATAGGGACGGTGGTTGCATTCCGAGAAAGACAAAGAATCATCAACATTCGCTTTTTTAATTAAGGCTATATATAGATAGCGGCCAGATCCCAAATATTTTCTATTCTTAGCCAAACCAAATGCTGCCAGCCCCCTATTCACCGTAACTGCTACTATCTAAACAAAATATCCATATATAATATATAATATCGCATTAATATAAATAAAATACAAAACGACGCGAAACCCGAACATCCTCGGAATTCGATGAAATTTGCACCGTAGCTAAATACCCATGCTACGGACGCAACGGCGAAGTCGAAATCAACTTTCAACGAACAAAACTTCGGTTATCACTACCCGAAGCAAAAACACAAGCATCCCCTGAGAGGCCTCACCGGTCACCAAAACAGACCCGGCTTGCTAGGGAATCTTGCCAAAAAGGCTACCAAAAACCACACAAGGAACCTAAAGAGCTAAGACCATGCTCTAACAAACAGCACATGCCGGAAATGCGTCAACGTAACGCCAAACGAGGATTAAATAGTCGTAGAAAAATCAGGGGCGTTACAGTCACTCCCCCTAAAAGAAAGTTTCGTCCCGAAACTTTACGTACACAACTTCTACTATAGAAGGAAAGTAACAAAACAAGAGCTACTAGAAAGAAAACATACCAATCAAATCAAGGGAACAGTTGAGGGTGAGCCTCCCTCATTGCCGACTCTAGCTCCCAAGTTGTGCTTTCCAAATCCTGATTCCTCCGTAGAACTTTCATCATCGGGATAGACTTTGTCCGCAGCACCCGATCTTGAGTATCCAAGATGCGGACCGACACCTCAACGTATGAAAGATTAGGCTCCAACTGGGGCACAACATCCAAGACTTGCCCACTGCTTCACACACACTTCCGTAATTGGCTTACATGAAATACATTATGAACTCCTGGGAAATTTGCTAGCAAATCCAATCTATATGCTGACACGCCAATCCTCTCAACAATCTGAAACGGGCCCACATACCTCGGATCCAATTTCCGGTTCTTACCGAACCCCTTAACACCAACCATCGGGGAAACCTTAAGAAACACAAGGTCCCCTACAGAAAACTCCAAGTCATACCTACACCGGTTGGCGTTCTTCTCATATCTCTCCTGAGCTATACGAAGTTTTTCTCGAATAAGCTTCACTGCGACTTCCATTTCCTCGAGCACATCAGGACCCAACACAGGCCTCTCACTGACCTCGGTCAAAAACAAGGGAGTTCTATAGCGCCTCCCATACAAAGCTTCAAACGGAGCCATTTGCAAGCTCTCCTGGTAACTGTTATTGTACGCAAATTCGATAAGCCGCAAAAGCTCACCCAACGCTCCACCGTGGTCCAAGATGTAGCACCTGATCATATCCTCAACAATCTGGTTCACCCGCTCAATCTGACCATTGTTTTGTGGGTGGTAAGCTGTAGAATACCTCAAATATGTATCCAAACCCTCTTGCAGACTCCTCCAAAAGCGAGATGTAAAACGAGAGTCTCGATCCGAAATGATGCTAACTAGCACACCGTGCAATCTGATGACCTCGTTCAAGTACAGCTCTGCTATCTTCTTCATCGGGTAATCTATCTTATAGGGTACGAAGTGCACACACTTCGTCAATTGGTCCACGATCACACATACTGAATCAAATCCCCTTGGAGATCTCGGTAAGCTCGTATTGAAGTCCATAGAAATACTTTCCCACTTCCAAGTCAGGATCTCCAACGGATTCAACTTTCCACTAGGCCTTCCATGATCGGCCTTCACACGCTTGCAAGTGTGGCACTCGACAACAAATCGGGCTATGTCCCCCTTCATCCCACACCACCAGGCGATTTGCTTCAATTCATGGTACATCTTTGTAGATCTCTGATGGTAGGCAACACTGGATCCATGAGCCTCTTTGCATATCATAACCCTGATGTCCCCAACAGTGGGGATGCAAAACCTGCCGCGGTACTTCAAAGTACCCGCATCATCGAAAGAAAAATCTGGCAACTCCCCTCTCTCAGTCCTGAGGTATAAGTGCAGAAGATCCGGATCATCCTTCTGGTGCAACCTGGTAAGTGAAATCCAAGACGGCTCTGCCACTGCCAATCTGCTCTGCATGTCACAGCATCCCACGGAGATATCCATCAGGAGGAACTCTTCCACTAGACGATCGGCTGTGAGACTAAAGATCTTCCCCATCTTCCGGCTCAGGGCGTCGGCCACCACATTGGGCTTGCCCTAATGATATTGTATCTCCACATCACAATCGGCCACATACTCTAGCCACCGCCATTGGCGTAGATTCAACTCCTTCTGATTGAACACGTACTTTAAACTTTTATGATCTGTGAAGATCTTACACTGAGCACCATAAAGTAGATGCCATCCATAGTTTTAGCGCATAAATCACCGCTGCAAACTCAAGGTCGTGCGTAGGATAATTTCTCTCATGAGTCTTTAATTTCCTTGACCCATATGCAATCACTTTCCCAGCCTGCATCAACACGCAACACAGACCAACATGCGAAGCATCCACGTACACATCATACTCTACGCCGTCAGTAGGTAGGGTCAGAACGGGATCAGTGCACAATCTGTTCTTTAGTTCCAGGAAGGCTGCCTCGCACTTCTCGCTCCAAACAGAGCCGTGTTCTTCTGAGTCAATCTGGTCAAAGGTGAACCCCGGGTAAAGAAACACTCCACGAACCTCCTGTAGTAGCCAACCAACCCTAGGAAGCTTCTAATCTCCTTGGGCGTGCCCGGCCTGCTCCAATCCATCACTTCTACGATCTTTTTCGGGTCGACTGAGATCCCATCCTTATTCACCACGTGGCCCAGAAACGAGACCTGAGGCAACCAAAATTCGCACTTGCTCAGCTTGGCGAATAACTTGTGGTTCCTCAACTCTGATAGAACCAAGCGCAGATGCTGCTCATGCTCCTCAGCACTGTGAGAGTAGACCAACACATCATCGATGAATACCACCACGAACTTGTCTAGAAAGTCCTTGAACACCCGGTTCATCGTATCCATGAAAGCTGATGGTGCGTTGATCAAACCAAACGACATCCTGAGAAACTCGAAGTGTCCATGCCTCGATCTAAACGCAGTCCGTAGAATATCTGCCTCACGGATCCTGAGCTGATGATAGCCAGAATGAAGATCGATCTTGGAAAACACCGTGCTACCACGTAACTGATCAAATAAGTCATCGATCCTCGGTAGAGGGTACCTGTTCTTAATGGTGACTTTGTTCAGCTCCCTATAATCGATGAACAGCCTCATCGACCCATCCTTCTTCTTCACAAATAGAATAGGAGCACCCCAAGGCGACGAACTCTGCCTGATAAAGCCTTTTGCCAACAACTCGTCCAACTGGACTCGCAAATCCTCCAACTCATGAGGGGCCATCTGGTAAGGCGCCTTAGCAATAGGACGCGTACCCGGTTCCAAATCAATCACGAACTCAACATCCCGTTGGGGGGGAAGACCAGGAAGGTCATCAGGAAAAACATCAGAGAAACCACATACAACAGGAATCTCCTCCAAGCGCGGTACACTAACAGTAGTCTCAACCACCGAGACTAAACAAGCAAAACAATCAGAATGAAACAGCTTCTGAGAACATACCACAGAAATGATAGGAGAATCCTGGCACGGATCAGCATACACACTTCCAGGCTGACCGTTGTCCTTGATGAAGTCCAAGTGTTTCCCATTGCACTGAATAATCGCATTATACTTAGAGAACCAGTCCATGCCCAAAATAACATCAAAGTCCTCTAGATCGATCATCTTCAAGTCTGCCTTCGCAAGATAGTTGTAACGCCCCGAAACTCAAAAGAGCGACGGGAAGAGTTTTGGGCCAAATTTGGAATCTGGCAGGGGGCACACGGCCTGGGACACGGGCGTGTCCCAGGGCGTGTCAGGCTGGAGTCGAAGATTTGGTCGAGAGGTCGACAATTTTGGAGTCGACGATCGTCGAGCAGAGAACACGGCCTGAGACACGGGCGTGTCTCAGGGCATGTCGAACCCGTGTCGACGATCAGCCCGGGGAGTCGACGAATTTCGCTCGATGATGTGTCGAGACAAGGCATACGGCCTAGGACACGGGCGTGTCCAAGGCCGTGTCGTGTAGTCGACGAACTTCGCTCGACGAAGTGTCGAGACAGTGAACACGGCCTAGAGCCCAAGCGTGTTCGAGTTAGACACAGGCTAGGACACGGGCGTGTCCAAGACCCGTGTAAGTCTCGGGTTGTTTTCGGGGCTGTGTCGATGGAGGCACACGGCCGACCACACGGCTGTGTCAGTTCGAACACTGGTGTGTCAGGTGGAACACGGGCGTGTTGAATACCCGTGTATTGTTCCAGGCACGTCGATTTTGACGGAGAATGGGGGACACGGCCCTAGACACGGGCGTGTCACAGGCCATGTTCGGCCCAGTTTTAATATTTCATGCCCGAATCAAGGTCGTTCGTTTCTTTAATTTGGGATCCAATGGCTGGGGGTTGTTCCTGATGGGATATACATGGGATTGGACACTTGAAACCCTCATTTATTTTGAGTGGTTCTCTTTCTAAGTCAAGAGAGAGAGGAGAGCAAAGGAGGAAGAATAAGCGTAGATCCGGCCATTGGAGGAGCTTCGAAGCTCCAAATCGCGAGCCGATTTCGGATCTACGGAGGCAAAGAGAGTGCGGTGTTTTTCATTCGCTTACATTTCCATGGCGCCGAGGAAGAATGCCAGGGTAACGATTCTCTACTGAGCATCGCCGCCCCCAGTTGGGGGCGGGATCGTTATAATTTGGTTAGCATTGCTGACCGTTGCTTTTGTTTGCCACCGTGCGGTGGTTTGTTGCTTGCAGGTGCTGCTGGACCAAGTGGTCAATAGCGGGCTAAAGCCCAAATTGTGAAGCCGGCCGTTGAAGGCCTAATTGGAGTGTTTACTTACTTTGTTCATGTATGACCGGCCTGCGTGTCGTGGTATGGAAAATATGTAAATTGAAGTAAACCATTTGTAAGGCCTTAAGGCTAGTAATTTTGTGTGTACTACATTCCTATTTTGTGTTTAGTGGACATTCATGCTTTAGTGCTGGGTTCTTAATTGCAACTTATAAACTGCTTCCGCTAGAATGCTCTGTGTAGGACGTAAAGATTGGTTGGATGGTTTCCATAAGTAACCACCCGGTCTGTCTGTGGTATATGGCGTCGGGCCCCGGCCGGACCTACTGCTATATGTTATGCGACGGATATGGGGTGTTACAATTTGGTATCAGACTACTGGTTTTGGTCGGACTTACGATGAATTCGTGGACGAATTCTTTTTAAGGGGTGGTGAGCACATGTATGTGCGTCATCATTATAACAACAAAAGAACCCATGAATGTCCACTTAGGAATGAAAATACACGTGTTTGGGGAACCTGCGTGTTCCTATAATTGCTGTTTGCAATTTTATTTGGTCGCTTAACGGTGTTTTGTACCACTATAGGTGACCAAAAGTGGTGATGGGTCGTCAGAACGTCGACTTTCTGAGGCTAGTAGTGCACCAGATGTTGCTCCTGCAACACCTCCATCGGCTGAGACCATACGATTGGTGGCCGAAGCAGTGTTGGCCATGATGAATGTGCAGCCTACAAGGCAAATGCAGCAGCCTGCTCCTGTGGTGGAACAGGTAGTAGTAGAGTCGTTGGTGCCAAGGAGGGCAACCGAGAGACAGCTCAAACATGTCATGAGCTTTAATCCTCCGGTAATCTCGGGGTCGGGAACCCCATCTCAAGCTGAAGACTGGCTTTCAAGGGTGAAGAGGGTCATGACAGCAACATAGACGGAGGAGTGGCAAATGACCACCATTGCTACGTTCCTTTTGGACGGTGAAGCGAGATTGTGGTGGGAAGGATTGGAGCTGCATCACTTGAGAGGTAGACAACTTACAGACATCCCGATGGAAGAGTTCTCGGGACTGTTCTTGGCAAGTTACCTCCCTTCTACTCAGAGGATTTTGATGGAGAACAAGTTCCTGAAGTTGGTACAAGAGGACAGTAGCGTGGATGAATATCTCCACGAGTTTACTCGTTTGAGTCGATATGCTAGCTCCACCATCACGGATGAGGAGCGCAAGACGAATCGATTCTACGAAGGGTTGAGAGATGAGTTGAGGTTACTACTCTCGGGGTCGATGACACAGGGTTTCTTGACCTTGGTCAATACGGCCCGGTCCTTGGAGAAGGACATGAATAATGTACAAGCAAAGAAAAGCTTGGGTGATAAGAAATCTGAGTACAAAGTGCCGACTACTTCAAAGTCCGGCTATCGAAGATTCCACAAGAAGCATAGGACTTTGGGTCCAGCTCCTTCTAGTGGTTCTGGGGCGACTACGAGTCGGACCCCAGGTGCATGTTTCACTTGTGGAAAGTCGGGCCACTTTGCCCATGATTGTTGGAGCAGACGTCCCCAGTCCGAAAGGAAGCCGGGAGCATCATACGAAGAGAAGGGCATGGCGGTGGAGTCAACCGCATCCCATTATGATCCGGCCCAACCAAGGGTGTACAATCTTGGCCAACAGGAGGCCATCAAACAGGCGGATGTGGTGACAGGAACGGTTTAATTTATAGCAAGTTAATTTCTTTAAATACTTGTTATGCACGTGTTATCTTACCATTGCTTGTTTAGGATTTGTTTTGATTTGTGAAAATCCGGCAAGAGCACTCTTCGATACAGGTGCTTCACACTCCTTCTTGTCCGAAGGATTTATATCACACATCGGAGTCCCTTCTTCGATGGCGAAGGATAAGTTGGATGTGTTGTTGCCCAATGAGTGTTCGATGCACGCGGATAGAATCTGCGATGTTAAGATTCGCATTGGGAATCAAGAGTTCGATCTCCATGTGTCGTTACTTTCGTTGGTGGAGTTCGACGTTATATTTGGCATGGACTGGCTCTCGGAGCAGCAAGCCTATATTGATTGCGGTCGCAAGGAAGTCAAGCTGGGAGCAAGTCGTGAGATGACTTTTACGGGCTTAAAAGGGTCGAGCAAGACGTTGATGTCTGCTCTTCAGGTGGTGAACGCGGTTCGTGCTGGTGCAGAACTGTTCTTTACACTAGTGGAGGTTGCAAAGCCGAAGCCCGCGTTGGATAGTATTTCAGTGGTATCGGAGTACCCTGATGTGTTCCCTAGAGATCTTCGTGGAGCCCCGCCTCAGCGGGAGATAGATTTTACGATAGAGCTCGTACCAGGTGCAAAGCCTGTGTCACGCTCTCCATATCGGCTAGCGCCTAAGGAAATGGCGGAGCTGAAGGTGCAACTGCAATAGTTGTTGGAGCAAGGGTATGTGCGCCCAAGTTCTTCGCCTTGGAGCACGTCGGTCCTCTTTGTTAAGAAGAAGGACGGAAGCTTGAGGCTATATATTGATTATCGGGAGCTCAACAAGTTGATGGAAAAGAACAAGTACCCGATCCCCCGGATCGATGATCTTTTTGATCAGTTGGTCTGGTCGATGGTGCACTCGAAGTTGGACCTCAAGTCCGGGTACTACCAGCTGCGAATAAGGGAGAGTGATATCCTGAAGACAGCATTCAGTACCAGATACGAGCATTACGAGTTTACGGTCATGCAGTTTGGGATGACTAATGCGCCGTCAGTGTTTATGGATTTGATGAACAGGACCTTCAGGGAGTACTTGGACCATTTTGTGATCGTCTTCATCGACGATATTTTGGTGTACTCGTGGAGTGAGGAAGATCACTTCAAGCATCTTCATTTGGTTTTGGAGATGCTAAGGAGGAATCAGTTGTATGCCAAGTTCTCGAAGTGCGAGTTTTGGTTATCCTCAATGGCGTTCCTCGGTCATATAGTGAGTGGAGAAGGTATTGCAGTGGATCCGGCGAAGATTGTTGCGATACGGGAGTGGCCTGAGCTTCCTACGGTAGCGGAAGTCCGGAACTTTCTGGGGCTTGCCGGCTATTATAGGCGCTTCGTAGAGAACTTCTCGCAGATAGTGTTACCTCTCACTACTTTGACGAGGAAGGAGCAGAAGTTCGTTTGGATGCCGGAGTGCGCGCGAGATTTTGAGGTGATGAAATGTCGGTTGACCACGGTGCCTGTGTTGAGTTCGCCGAGTGGGACCGAAGGCTATGAGATTTATAGTGATGCTTCGAGCAGCGGTTTGGGTTGCGTGCTACTGCAACACGGAAGTGTGATAGCTTATGGCTCGAGACAGCTGAAAGTGCACGAGAGGAACTATCCGGTCCATGACTTGGAGTTAGCGGCCGTGATTTTTGCCTTGAAGCTGTGGAGGCATTATTTGTACGGTGTGAAGATTGATATCTACACCGATCATAAGAGCCTAAAGTATTTGATCGATCAGAAAGATCTGAATATGCGGCAGCGTAGATGGATAGAGTTCCTAGGGAACTATACATTCAAGATCCACTACGTGCCTGTTAAGGGCAATGCGGTTGCAGACGCGTTGAGTCGTCGGGCCCCAGCTCAAGCCAATTGGCTGTCGATCCATGACAAGCGGTTGGTTCGGGAGTTGGAGGCGTTGAAGATTGTTTGTGTGGATAAGAAATCAAGTGCTGAAGCAGTACTGAATTGGACTGAAGTCCAATATGACCTGGCTGATCGGATTCGGCAGGCTTTGGATATGGATGTCCATATGAAGTAGTTCATGGTAGATGCTCTGGAGGGGTCAAATTCCCAATTCGTTGTGGAGGACGGATTACTTTGGAAAGACGGTCGTCTGTGCGTCCCAAATGTGGGCAATTTGCGGGTGGAATTGTTGTACGAGGCACACCATACCAAGTACTCGATTCACCCGTGGAGCAAGAAGATGTACCGCAATGTTAAGAAACTGTTTTGGTGGCCGAGTTTGAAGAAGTATGTGGCGCTCTATGTGGCGAAGTGCCAAACTTGCGCCTTGGTGAAGGCAGAGTGTCAAAAGCCGGGAGGATTTCTGAAGTCCTTGCCTATTCCGGAGTGGAAATTCGACGACATCTCTATGGACTTTGTGCACGGGTTGCTAAGGTCGCAAAAGGGGAACGACGCCATCTGGGTGGTTGTAGATCGGCTAACGAAGGTGTCGCATTTTATTCCGTATAGGAAGGATGATTCGGTGGAAAAGTTGGCAAAACTATATGTGGATAAGATAGTGCAGCTTCACGGTGTGCCCCGCAGCATCGTGAGTGACCTAGATGGGCGGTTCACGTCCAATGATTGGAGGCTAGTGCAGCAAATGTTGGGAACAAAGTTAAAATTCAGCACAACCTTCCATTCGCAAACGGATGGGTAGACCGAGAGGGTCAATAGAACTATGGAAGACATGCTCCGCATGTGTGTCTTGGACTTTGGAAAGCAATGGGAAGACCATCTTTATTTGGTGGAGTTTGCGTACAACAATAGCTACCAAGCGAGTATTCAAATGACGCCCTTCGAGGCCCTATATGGTAGAAAATATTGCACGCCATTGTCTTGGTTAGAAACGGGTGAGTCAAAGTTGTATAAGCGCCAAGAGGTGGAAGATGCTACGTCTTTGGTTCGTACCATTCGAGAAAGGTTGCTAATCGCTCAGGACCGACAAGCGAAGTACTATAATGCCAAGCACAGGAACGTGGAGTTCACTGTGGGCGACTGGGTGTACTTAAAAATCAAGCCGTTCAAGGGTGTCTCGCGGGTGCGGCGATTGAAAAAGCTAAGCCTGAGATACCTTGGGCCGTTTGAGATTCTGGAGCGGGTTGGTGAAGCAGCCTATCGGTTGAAGCTTTCAGTGGAGCTTAGTGGTTTACATGTTGTATTCCATATTTCGGTGCTACAGAAGGCGGTGCAAGATCCTTCGTAAGTGATCGCGGTTGATCAAGTGCCGATGGATAGTGGGTTGACGACAAAGGTCAAACCCGTGCGGATTGAGGACTCGGAGGTCAAGCGGCTACGCAATAAAGAGATCAGGATGGTCAAGGTCCGATGGGATAATTGCGGTCGAGAGGAGCTCTCTTGGGAACGAAAGCAGACTATGCTGGACGAATATCAAGAGTTGTTCCGCTCAGGTACAAATTTTGGTTTTGTACTTATCTTTCTTTATGTAATTTCGTGGACAAAATTATTTTAAGAGGGGGAGAGTTGTAACGCCCCGAAACTCAAAAGAGCGACGGGAAGCGTTTTGGGCAAAATTTGGAATCTGGCGTGTCAGGCTGGAGTCGACGATTTGGTCGAGAGGTCGACGATTTTGGAGTAGACGATCGTCGAGTAGAGAACACGGCCTGAGACACGGGCGTGTCTCAGGGCGTGTCGAGCCCGTGTCGACGATTGGCCCGGGGAGTCGACGAATTTTGCTCGACGATGTGTCGAGACAAGACACACGGCCTAGGACACGGGCATTTCCAAGGCCGTGTCGTTTAGTCGACGAACTTCGCTCAACGAAGTGTCGAGACAGTGAACACGGCCTGGAGCCCAGGCGTGTTCGAGTTAGATACGGGCTAGGACACGGGCGTGTCCAAGACCCGTGTGAGTCTTGGGTTGTTTTCGGGGCTGTGTCGATGGAGGCACACAGCCGACCACACAGCCGTGTCAGTTCGAACACGGGCGTGTCAGGTCGAACACGGGCGTGTTGGATACCCGTGTGTTGTTCCAGGCACGTCAATTTGTACGGTGAATGGGGGACACAGACATCGACATGGGTGTGTCGCAGGCCGTGTTCGGCCCAGTTTTAATATTTCAGGCCCGAATCAAGGCCATTCGTTTCTTAAATTTGGGATCCAACGACTGGTGGTTGTTCCTGATGGGATATACACGGGATTGGACCCTTGAAACCCTCATTTCTTTTGAGTGGTTCTCTTTCTAAGTCAAGAGAGAGAGGAGAGCAAAGGAGGAAGAAGAAGCATATATCCGGCCATTGGAGGAGCTTCGAAGCTCCAAATCGCGAGCCGACTTCGGATCTATGGAGGCAAAGAGAGTGCGGTGCTTTTCATCCGCTTACATTTCCATGGTGCCGAGGAAGAACACCTGGGTAACTATTCTCTACTTGAGCATGTGAAGCTCTCCTTCTTTGCATAGGAAGCCTGCTCTCGTAAGTTTGCGGTGAGTTGGAGGCATTCCTTCGTGTAGACATGAATAGTCCCCGTTGTGTATAGTCCGTAAGCGAGAACGGACATAGGCATGATGTGTGAATCCTACCCGGACATGTTGGTCTGGATCGGTGATGTTGCATTGCATAAATGCCGGAGAAGACTCCGTGCGATTGGTTGTTTTTCGGGTTTTCTACATGGTAGATTGCAACAGGGAGACTTGGGGATTAACCCTAAGGTGCACCCGGAAAACTGGGCGGATGCGTGATCTTGCCAACTGGGAGGCATGAGAGCCAACTTGAACATAACCAGGTTATGTGAAATGTGTGACGGAAACGGGACTCGGGAGAAGTTTGACCTGTGCATATGTTTTGAATTAACGTTGCGATGTGAGCACGGGTTAGATGGAACCGTGCCCGTTCTATGTCGTTCGGTTAAAGAGACCTAATGGTACGTGGCACTTGCCATTGGCATAGATGAGGGTCTTCGGCGATCTATGGTTTTAATTACTGTGACCCATCCAGGGAAGACAAATTGCTCATTGTTTGGTCGTCCAAAGGTACTGTGGTGAGTCGGCAGACTTTGACTGTGTTCACCGAGAATGTGCCCTGAGTGCACGTGGTGTAGGGCCGTGTGAGCCTACGCCTGTGATGAAATGAATATTTATACACTGCTCGCTTATGCTAATAAATTGCAGGGAAGGAGCATCGCCGCCCCGAGTTGGGGGCGGGATCGTTATAATTTGGTCAGCATTACTGACCGTTGCTTTTGTTTGCCACCGTGCGGTGGTTTGTTGCTTGCAGGTGCTGCTGGACCAAGTGTCCAATAGCGAGCTAAAGCCCAAATTGCGAAGTCGGCCCTTGAAGGCCTAATTGGAGTGTTTACTTACTTTTGTTCATGTATGACCGGCCTGCGTGCCGTGGTATGGAAAACATGTAAATTGAAGTAAACCATTTGTAAGGCCTTAAGGCCAGTACTTGTGTATGTACTACATTCTTATTTGGTGTTTAGTGGACATTCATGCTTTAGTGCTGGGTTCTTAATTGCAACTTATAAACTGCTTCCGCTAGAATGCTCTGTGTAGGACGTAAAGATTGGTTGGATGGTTTCCATGAGTAACCACCCAGTCTGTTTGTGGTATATGGCGTCGGGCCCCGTCCGGACCTACTGCTATATAATATGCGACGGATAGGGGGTGTTACAAAAGTCCCCCAACAAAACAGGGCAATACAAAATGCCCAAATCTGATAACATAGATTCACCAGAAGGGAACTTGACGGGGAAGGTTTCACGAACTTGACCTAGAATCAACCGATATCGCTCTACAAAAGCTCTAGCCACAAATGAGTGTGTAGCGCCGGAGTCAAACAGAACATGCGCCCAGCGGTTCTTCACCTTAAATTTCCCTATATTAGTATATAAAAGCAACTAAGGAACTACCAAAACAAAACTATAACCATTCCAATAAATAAAACTTTTAGGCTAGGAAAACAACTAACCTGAGATGACCTGAGTCGAAGCTTGAGCCTCCTCGGAAGAGATCACGTTCAGCTTTCCTTTTCCCTTGTCCCCATGCTGAGGTGGAGGTAAAGCCTGAAGTGGAACTACCTGAAGAATAGGCTGGACCTGAGGACACCTTGTCTTGATATGTCCCTTCTGGCCACACTGATAACAGACTTTATCCTTGGACCAGCACTGGGCAGCATCATGCCTGGGTCGCTTGCAAACAGAACAGGAAACATCCTTCCTCAGAGCACCTTGAATAGCATCAACTTGCTCCTTCTTCTGAGCTCCCGCCTTCTTGAACACCTCTCAACAGGGTGGCCTGACCGGCCACAGAAGCTACACACTACCTTGCCCTTCTTTCCTGAAGCAGCTTCGGGTACCTGGGGGGTCTTTTCTTCAGCAGACTTCCTCTTGTCCTTCCTCATTTGATGGCCTCTGTTCTTTGCGGTCTCAATTACGTCCACTTTCAGAGCAGCCTCCGCTACCCCTGCATAATACTCTGATCCATAAGCACTGGCCAACTGCTGAACCTCACTCCTCAAGCCACCAAGGAACCGCTTGACTCGATCTGCTTCAACGCTCACCAACCCAGGGGCAAACCGGCTCAACTTACTGAACTCTATCTCGTACTCACTGACCGTGAGTTGCCTCTGCATCAGGTGAAGGAAGTCATTCATTAGTCGGCCACGCTCGACCGAAGGCAAGAACTTCCTCAACAGCATCTCCTTGAATAATCCCCAAGAGCAACCGGCCACTAAGCTCTCCTTTTCCCTAAGCCACCAGCTCTTAGCCAAACCCTTTAGCTGATAGGCGGCTATCATCACTCTCTGATCATCTGCAATACTGAGTACGAGAACATCTCCTCCATGGAGATCAGCCAATCATCTATGACCATGAAATCTGCCTTCCCATCATATGTAGGAGGGCTAAGTCACTGAAACTGAGAAATAAAGGCCATCTCTGCTGGCACCACCACTGTAGGTCTCAGGGGAGCAGGAGGGGGAGGAGCAGCTGAGACCCCTACAGGGGCTTGCACCCCCTGAGTCTGTCCTGCCATAACTGCCACCAGAGACTGGATCTGGGCCTACATCTCCTCCAACTACCTGGTCAAGGAATCGTTGCTCTGTCGCAGGCTCTCGATCACTGCATCACTCTGCGCTCCTGAAGACTCACCCTCAGACAGGGGAGTCGACCTAGTCGAAGGACGTCTCGCCATCCTAAAACCTTAAAACCTAAGGTCAATACCTAGTACAACCGTTAGAACAAACTACCAGTACAGACAATACATACATAAATATGAACTTTTAACTGATATACTTGCTCTGGGATTTTGTTTTATTTTTACAAAAGAGATGCTATGCTTAACCTAGGATGGTTAACCACCATCAACTAACTTTTGTTTCTAGATCGGGAATGCATGCATTTATATTCTTTTTCTGATTTAAAACCATGTGTGTACATATGTCATCCTGCAAATCTTTAGCTTGGCACGTTGTGCTTATGCAATGTTATGCTATGCATGATTGTGTTATGCATTCTAAAAAGGCCCTAATGTATGTTATGAGTGGCATATGCATGAAAATGTTATGCATCCCATACTACATAACATTCTCATGCAACGAAAAAGAAACGTGCTAGTCGCATTCATGTGGTGAGGTTATGCATCCCATACTACATAACCCTCACATGTTGCCCCTATGGTGGATCCATATACATACACATATTATGCATCCCATACTACATAATATGCCCCGTATACTTCATGTTATGCTATGAGTGTAGTATTCGTGCATCAGCCAAGACGTGTTGATGACATATCGGTGTGTGTATGATATGATGCTAATCATCTAATACCTACAAGGAAAGGTTGCCCGACAAATTGTCAAGCAACCTCCCTCTGATACCAACTATCACAACCCGCATTTTCTCCTAATTTGAGAAGTATCAGAGTATGAGAAAACACGCATCGTGATGCCACGTCGAGCAGGGGATAACTGTCGACACTCAGGCGAACACCATCTAACTAGAATATGAAATTTCATAAGTTTAATGATTAGAAAAATCAGTTATATTTTAAAGGCCGTATCCCTCAGCTCAGTGGATCATCTAGTCCACAATTTTAAAACTATACTTATACGCAGTGAAAAATACCTTTTTTATATTTGACATCCTATGAGAGTGCATAAGCGACCGCCGAGGTCAACTTATACCATGCAAGACTCTAGATTTATTTTATAATATAAGTAGAAAATGATCCTTTTTACGTTGCTTGGAAAGTAGTGTATGAGTTTTATAAACATGCTGATCATGAGATATACTTATGATAGTGTTTTTAGGTTTAAAAGTAACTAGCAACCGAGTATAAATCTTCCTAAGAGCAAATAGACTATCTCCAGAAAGGTAGCAGTAAAAGAAACATATCTAGTATCATAAGAAAAACCACCAGCGGGCGTCAACAACCTGACACGAACCCACTGGCGAGCATGTATGTCTGTAATAAAAACAGAAAACTACCTCACAAGACCAAGAAACTGATCTCTATAGTACAAGAGATCACCAGCAACAGCACAGCAAAACTAGCCGCCTACACGGCAACTAATCAGAACCTGAGGCATTCAGAGAAGAAAAGAATACCTCAGCAAGTAACACAAGAAAAATCTGAATTAGAGCATAATATCAAAATGGAATGAAAGAGAGTAAGTAAACATGACAGTAAAAGCAAATGCTGTCCAAAGTAAGCCAAAGTACACCAAGTATAAGGAAACAACAACAAGCCCTGCTCAAATCCAGTAGAGGCTACAAGGCAAAAGAAAAGAGAACTTGCTATAATATGTTGTATTCTACAAGGAAGAAACACCTAACAATCCTAATTTGTGAGTTAATGGCAGTAGTAAACAACATGGACCTGAGTTGGTGACCAAAAACAGTCCCCCAAACAAAATAGTTCCAACTAAAAATTCACTGTATCAGCACAAGGCCACCACATACCCAGCCCGTACCTGAGATTAAAAGGTGGCGGCCACGGCAATACCCACCCAGTAATTGGGATTAAAAGGTGGCGGCCATGGCTCGCACACAAAACCATCCCACTCCTTTAGAGTGTCAAAACACCGCTACCTGCCATAACCCACGATTCGGCGTTCAGAAAAATAGCCGACAAACAACCCCAAACCCAACGGGATTCACTCGGGAAAACAAGGGAAGACAGAGGGAAAAATCATAGAACATAGCTTACAGGAATTGTCGATCTCAGTTCGACGATTTTTCGTCGAACTCTGATCACAGGGAAACAGAGATCGTCGATCTTAGTTCGACGATTTTCATCGAACTTAGATCGATGATCTTCGTCGGGCACAGGAAACCGGAGATCTTCTATCTCAGTTCGACGATTTTCGTCGAACTCAGATCGACGACCTTCATCGATCTAAGGCAACCAGAGATCATCGATCTCCGTTCGACGATCTTCGTCGAACTCAGATCGACGATCTTCGTTGAACACAGACAGCCGGGGATCGTCGATCCCAGTTCGACGATTTGTCGTCGAACTCAGATCGATGATCGTCGTCAATCTAAGGGATCCGGAGATCGTCGATCTCAGTTCGACAATTTTCGTCGAACTCAGATCGATGATCTTCGTCGATCTGGCAGCGTTGAGTGCACTCAACGTTGTCAACACTACCCACAAAACTTCTGCAAACATTAAAATCTAATGCTACCTAACTTACTGGGCAACGACTACCAACATGAAGGTCAATTCCAGCACTCATCTACACTACCCCAGCACCCGAACTGGGCAAACTTAGCAGCAAGGAAGGGATAAGAAGAAGGATAAATACTACCCAATCCGAGATTAATAAGTGATAATTTGATAAAAATCAAGACTACAGCGGCCCGACCAACAACCTGGAGTTCCAGAACTTGAGAAAGTAAGAAGAAAAAAAACATAGAGGGACATTCATGGTTCTAGATCCGATGTTCAGTAAGTTTGGAATAGGCCTAAGGGTTCAAGATCCACATGATTTTTGACGGGAAAACAGAGCAAAATAAACGATCTCGGGGAAAATGAATGTTAACAGCAAATGTGAACTTAAAAAGTAGAAAAGCTTGGCAAGGGTAGGAGCACCACTTGCCTCAAATTCCAGTGAAGCTTGCTCGGCCCCTTTCTCTCACTTGGCACCAGCAGAACAGTACAAGACGAAAATTTCGTAGGGGTGTTGGTCTAGGCGAGAGCAATCTAAATCCTCCTTCGAAATCGAATTCTGCCCGCTAAAACTCTGGGAATCGGCGGTGGAAGGCAAGGGCAGCCCGCCGGTTTTCCTCTCTTGCACAGGGATGGCGGTTGGATTCCGAGAAAGACAAAGAATCATCAACAGTCGCTTTTCTAATTTAGGCTATATATAGATAGCGGCTAGATCCCAAATATTTTCTATTTTTAGCCAAACCAAACGCTCCCAGCCCCCTATTCACCGTAACTGCTAATATCTAAACAAAATATCCATATATAATATTTAATATAGCATTAATATAAATAAAATACAAAACGACGCGAAACCCGAACTTCCTCGGAATTCGACGAAATTTGCACCGTAGCTAAATATCTATGCTACGAACGCAACAGCGAAGTCGAAATCAACTTTAGACGAACAAAACTTGGATTATTACTACCCAAATCCAAAACACAAGCATCCCCCGAGAGGCCTCTCCGGTCACCAAAACAGACCCGACTAGCTAGGGAATCTTGCCAAAAAAGCTACCAACAACCAAACAAGGAACCTAAAGAGCTAAGACCACGCTCTAACAAACGACACATGCCGGAAACGCGTCAACGTAATGCCAAAGGAGGATTAAATAGTCACAGAAAAATCGGGGGAGTTACAGTCGGGGACACGAGCCTGTCCATGGCCGTGTCATGCACTCGAGTGCTGGCAGGGTCTTCTCCAGTGGGCTCGATGAAATGCGGTCGACGATCCTCGAGTGGGGTACATGCCCTGTGACACGGGCATGTCTAGAGTCGTGTCCTATTATGCCCTCGACCAATTCTCGAGTGAGTTCGACAAAATGCACTCGACGATCCTCTACTGGGGCACACGGCCTGTGACACGGGCATGTCAAGGGCCGTGCCATTCTCTGTGCTTGGGCAGACTGGTGAACATGGGGTGGACACGGGCATGTCGGATGTAGTGTCTAGCACATGGCCTGTGACACGAGTGTATCACAAGGCCGTGTCCTGGTCTGGTTAAGGCAGTTTCTTTGTCGCTTAAGGAATATGGCCTATGACACGAGCGTGTCACAAGCCGTGTTTAGCCCAGCAAAGAGTTTTTCAGGGCTTTTTATGGTCGTCCATTCCTTTCAACTAGGATCCAATGACCCTAAATTCTCCCTGCTATTGATAAGGCCAAGAGTGGAGGATAAACTCTCTCATTTTCTCAAGGCCTTTCTCTTTCTTCAAGTGTTAGAGAGTGGGGAGAGCAAGGGAGAAGGAGGAGGAATCTGGTTGCCGGTGGAGCTTCAAAGACCAGAATTGCGTGTCGAGTCCAGTCGTGGAGGGAAGGTCGTTGCAGTGCTTTTCATCCGGCTAGTTTTCCATGGCTCCAAAGCGATTGTCAAGGGTAGCGATCTTTCTTCCTTAGACATGTGAAGTCCTTGATTTGGCATATGCATGAGTTTCCCCCACCAAAAGGTGGCTTGTTGAGGGATCCCCTTGGGTTGATTGTGGATATCCCCAAGATGTCTTGCATGTAGATCCAGAAATGTGAAGTACGGAATAGACATACTGTGTGAAGCCCATCTAGACAGGTTGGTCTGGATTGGTTATGTTTTCTTTTGCACACCGGAGAAGACCACGCGTATGAATGAATATGTTTGCGGATTCTGTGGGTTGTACCTGTAAGCGATAGTAGCAGGAAGTACTGGAGTGAAAGTCCAAGAAAATACCCGCTAAGTGCTTGTGATGTATGCTATGAAAGACTGGTGTTAGTGATACTGCAGATGGCTGTAGGGATTGCAGGGTCCAGATAAGGTTGGGCTAGGGATGGAAAGTGAGTTCTATCGCCAATGCCGGGTGAGAGTGAGTGTTGCTGGCGATGGCTCCTAGCTAACCTGTGATTGTGAAGCCAGTCCTTCGGGGACAGTGTGGATATTTGTGAACTTGGTGAGCTCATGAAAAGGGCTTCGTGGTGAACAGACAAGGGGATGTCGACCCGCATTAGTGAACTGGCCATTTGAGCAACAGGAAATGTCTGAACCGTATCCATGTTATGGTTGTCTGCCATGAGTACCTGGGCGCCTGACATTCGGAAAAAATGCATAATGAGAGTCTTAGACCTGCACGCCACTCGGTAGTGATGCTATGGGGGGCTACGGGACAAATTTCGAGTTGTTACAAGAATACAAGAGGCTTACGCATGCACGATACGATGCCATGAGGGCTATGGGCCAATCCGGGGTCGTTATGCTAAGACTAAAGTCTCCGACTGAAGGCCGTGGAGCAAAATGCTCAAGTTTACTGGTGGCGACGACGACCCCCAAGTGGATGACAGCCCCCCAAGTTGACGACGGCCCCCAAGTTGTTGATGACGGCACGCTAACGGAAGACCCTCCTTCATCTCCAACAAAGGACTCGCGTCGCCGTGGTGTTCGTATGGAGCGTCGCTACAATTTCCGCCCTCGGCGCAAGACAAATATCTAGCTAAATTTATCTTATTATTAGTATGTTATTTTATTTGGGATATTTTATTGAGGGCTGCATGTAGTCATTTAGTGTGTTATTTTTATTTTTATTTAGGGCTACATATAGCCAAGACTTATTGTTAAGCCTATATATAGGCATGTATGCTTTGTTTAACTCAAGTTGAATGAGAAGAAACCCTAAATTTCCTATTCTTGCTAATCCTCCTCTCTCTCTCTCTACCTCTCTTGGCCGCCCCCCTCCACTCTCTCTCTCTCTCTCTCTCTCTCTCTCTAAAACTTTCGGCCAGCCCACTCCTTCAACCCCTCCTCCAAGCCTCCACCTCCTCTCACCATCCTCAACCCGACCTCCACCATCCCAAACCGACCGGCCACCTATCTCCTCCACTCGAGCAACCCACTTGGAAGAGAACCTGGCCACCTATCTCTCCACATGAGCACCCCCCTTTGAAGAGACCTGGCTGCCCCTCTTCTCGTGAAGTTTTATCTGAGAAGGGCCTTGTACGGCGAGGAAACGGGACTTTGGTGTGAAGCGGCCAAGGCGGACGATCTATCTCTCCAACCGGCGCGACTCCGACGGAACCGTGGAAGAGCGACCCTTCAAAGGTAGTCGGAATCATCTATTCCGACTTGGGTAACGATCCTCTCCACTCCCGTGTGATTCCCTCTTGATATTCTAGTGGTCGGAAATAATTTTTGCGTTGGATTTGAAACGTTAGATTCTTCGTGGTTTTCCTTTTGGATTTGCATCAACCTTAATCGCGATATTTCCGAAAGGGTTTGGCGAGCCCCGCATTTTTGTTGGGAGAGATCTACCATTTTTCGATCGCATTTTGGGTAGATCTCTTTTGGTACAGCAGTCGCTCGGTCGGACCCAATATTGGTCCTTTTAGCTGGGAGAACGTCGGCCTATAGCCGTTCGTTTGACCCTCCCGCGGAGTAGCTACCGTACGTTGGTGAACTGTGATAAATCTTTTGCGAGTGCGCCGCGGTTCATGCTAGTGCGAGAGTGGTTGTGGAATTTGAGTGGCGTCCGCTTTATTCCCGTAACCCCTATTGTGTCCGCGGTAGAATCCTACATCAACTTTGGTATCAGAGGGAGGTTCTTGTCAATTTTTTAATTGGCACCCTCCCCTCTTTTTAGCACGTTAACATGCACTTGTGTTTGCGCGTCAGTTGTCGCAAAAAAATCTCAAAAAAAAAATTATTTTTGGTCTGCCAATAGCGGCTTAGTTTTCTTATTTTTCATCCAAAAAAATCAAACTAAATTTTTTAATAATCCTCTTTTTATGTCCTGTAAGAAAATAAAAAAAAAATTTATTTTCCTATAGTCTTTAAGCGGGATTAATTCCTTCTTTGGTCTGTCTGAATCTGTTGTCTTCCTTTTTGCATGCGCACTAGGCTCGGTACGGAATATCCTCCATCGTCGTCTAATATGGATGATGACCGGGGTGAGGGTCGTCCCCTCACGGAGATTGAGGAGCTCCGTCAGGATTTCACAGAGCAGATGACGGCTATTAGGGAGGCACTTCACGGGCTGGGGTTACCACAAGGGGCACCCCGTAATCAACCCGCTCACCCACGGGTGGGAGAACATCACAATCCTTACCCCCACCCTCCTAATGAGAACGCCCCACGAGCACCGTACGAGTTTGACCATACTCGGGCCGTCCGAGTCAAGCCACCATCCTACGATGGTTTAGGAGATCCCCAAGTCTTCCAGGACTGGATCATGGAGATCGAATGTTATTTTGAGTGGTATACCCTGAACGACGCGGATAAAGTGCGAGTAGCGAGAATGAAGTTGCTAGGGCGCGCTAAAATATTTTTGCTGAATGAGGAGCGACGTTTGAGAGTCGAGAACGGAGCGTTGCCCATAGGCTGGGATGCAATGAAGGCTAGACTAACGGAACAGTACGTCCCTACTTACCATCGGACACAAATGTTCGATGATTTAGCTACCCTTAAGCAAGGGTCGAGGTCGGTGTCTGAGTATATGAGTTTGCTGAAGGACATGATGGTTAGGTGTGACGTGAAAGAGATGCCCGAGGTCACCCTCTCCAGGTTCCGTAAGGGACTAAACCCCGACATCCAAGGAAAGCTTCTGCGTTATGGTCACACTGACTTGCACGCCACTTTCAACGCTACCTTAGATATTGAGCAGCACAACGCGCTTAAGGGCAAGTCTCGCTCGTACCAAAAGGGCAAGTCCATTTTAGGACCGCCGCCCACCGCCACCTATAAGGCTAAAGGAAAGTATCAGTCCCCCGATTCGACCTCCATAGTCGTAACGGCTAGGAATGATAGAAACCCCACTAGTGAGAGAGTCCCGGTGGGTCGGGTCAACAGAACGAATGTCACCTGCTACGCTTGCGGGATCCAAGGGCACTATGCTAGTGATTGTCCTACTACTCCCAGACCATTAGCCCTGTTAGATTCCACTGGTGGGACAGACGACATTACTTACGAGGCGGGCTAAGAGAGCGAGTCGGACGGAGTGCCTAGTGATATGGAGGATGACTCCCATATGATGGTTATGAGGTGTATTCTGGCAACCCCTCGAGCGTTAGACGATTTGAATAGGACGAACATTTTCACGTTGAATTTTAAGAGTGGTGAAAAATGGTGCAGGTTGATCATTGATAGCGGTAGCTGCATGAACGTTATTTCTGAAACAGCGGTGAGACGAATGTCTCTTGATGCCGAGCCGCACCCTCACCCTTATAAGGTGGCATGGGTAGACAAGTCGTCCCTCCCTGTGTCGAAGCGATGCTTGGTATCCCTTACCATCAAAGCTTATTCTGAGCAGATTTGGTGTGACGTCATCCCTATGGATACTTGTCACGTCTTGTTGGGTCGCCCTTGGTTGTATGATCATGACGTCACCCACTTTGGTCGGGCCAATACTTACGAGTTTAAATTTAATGGCAGAACCATAATCTTAAAACCCGCCCCGCCAAAGGATCCTTCGGCCCCCTCCAAGGATACGGTCATCCCGGTCGAGAAGAAGACGTTGAGTCTGATAGGAAGGAAAGAATGGAAGCGTACTACCTTTTTAGATGGTGTCCTCTTTGCCTTAGTGTGTCTACAAGTTAAGGATGATGCGGCGACATTTGAGAACTTGTCGCCGACATTGAGGAAACTCTTAGAAGAGTTTGTGGACGTGTACCCGGATGAGCTACCGGCTGAGTTACCCCCGTTCCGGGAAATCCAACATGCCATTGATTTCATTCCGGGCTCCTCTTTGCCCAACCTCCCACATTATCGGCTAAACCCCTCCGCGCACTTAGAGTTGCAAACCCAAATTTCGGATTTATTGCAAAAGGGTTTTATCCGGCACAGCAAGATCCCGTGTGCCGTACCCGCCTTACTTGCCCCCAAGAAGGACGGCTCTTGGAGGATGTGTGTGTGGATAGTAGAGCCATTAATAAAATCTCTATTAAGTACCGCTTTCCCATCCCTCGCTTGGATGATTTATTGGACATGTTAGCCGGTGCCATGATTTTCTCGAAATTGTATCTTAGGAGTGGCTACCATCAGATCCGAATTAGGGAAGGTGACGAGTGAAAAACTTCCTTTAAGTCTAAGGAAGGGCTCTACGAGCGGTTAGTTATGCCGTTTGGGCTTTCCAATGCGCCGAGCACGTTTTCGAGGATGATGACCCACGTCTTCCAACCCTATATGGGAAAATTCATCGTGGTATATTTTGATGATATTTTGGTATTTAGCACCTCCACGATTGATCACGAGTCACATTTAAGAACCATCCTTACCATGCTGAGATCGGAAAAATTATTCGTGAACATTAAGAAGTGTACCTTCCATGTGACATCGGTTGAGTTCCTCGGTTATATTGTGAGTTCGAAGGGGATCCACGTAGACCCCAAGAAGGTACAAGCCATTAGAGATTGTCCCGAGCCCGCCAACATTCGGGATGTTAGGAGTTTTCATGGGCTCGCTACATTTTATCGGCGATTTATTAAGGATTTTAGTAGTATTATGGCCCCTATTACCGAGTGCATGAAAAAAATGTGAATTTACATTTACGAACTCGGCCGCTACGGCGTTCCAATTAATTAAATCGCGCATGTCGGAAGGCCCCTTTTGCGACTACCGGATTTTACCAAGGTTTTCGAGTTGTCATGTGATGCGTCTGGAGTGGGAATTGGTGGAGTGTTGAGTCAGGAAGGCCACCCTGTGGGGTATTTCAGTGAGAAACTAGCAGGTCCAAAATTAAATTATTCCAGTTATGATCGGGAGTTTTACGCGGTCATTCGATGCCTCCAACATTGGCGGCATTATTTACTTCCTAAGGAGTTTGTCATCCTATCCGATCATGAAGCGCTAAGGTTTCTTAACTCTCAAACTAAGGTTAGTCCTAGACATGCCAAATGGGTCTCCTATCTTCAGGAGTACACTTTCATTATCAAACACCTCAAGGGGACTCTCAACCGCGTAGCCGACGCCCTTAGTCGTGTTTCGTTATTGTTCTCCACGCTAGAAGTTAAGGTGATTGGCTTCGATGGGATTAAGGACGAGTACGTCCACTGCCCGGATTTTAAGGATATCTATTTCGCCACTCAAGATGACTCGCCGACAACCATTACTTCTTTTTACATTCGGGACGGCTACTTATTTAACCATTCGAAGCTTTGCATCCCCCGTTCCTCCCTACGACACTTCATAGTGTGGGAATTGCATGGTGGAGGATTAGGTGGACACTTTGGCCGTGACAAGACGATCACGTTAGTTGAAGACAAGTTTTATTGGCCCGGTCTTAAGGCCATGGTTAGTAAGATCGTGGGTAGTTGCCGAGCGTGCCAACTGGCTAAGGGGAACAAAACTAATGCGGGGCTTTATACCCATCTTCAGATTCCATCTATTCCTTGGGAAGACGTTAGCATGGACTTCATTCTCGGCCTCCCAATCACATTTCGACGTCACGACTCTATCTTAGTTGTTGTAGATCGTTTCTCTAAAATGGCTTATTTTATCGCTTGCAATAAAACCAACGACGCGTCACACGTTGCACAATTATATTTTAAAGAGGTGGTAGGCCATCGATGAGTTCCAAAGTCTAGAGTTACTGATAGGGATGTGAAGTTTACTAGTTATTTTTGGAAGACCCTGTGGAGGATTACGGGCACCAAACTTCTATTCTCTTCCGCGTACCATCCGCAGACGGATGGGCAAACAGAAGTTGTGAACAGAAGTTTAGGTAGTTTGCTTCGATGCCTTGTGGGAGACCACAAGGTTACATGGGACCTTATCCTCCCTCACGCTCAGTTAGCATATAATAATTCCAAAAAAAGGTCCACGGGTTTGTCCCCGAATGAGATCGTGCACGGTTATAAAGCTCTCGTGCCCCTTGACTTGCTTCCGTTACCGCCATCGTTTAAGTCAAGTCAATTTGCACAAGACTTTGCCTCTCACATCCATGATCTTCACAAACGCATAAATGAAACGCTTACCACTCAATACGCGTCTTATCAAGTTCATGCCAACGCACATAAGAGAGTGTCTACCTTGAAAGTGGGCGATTTAGTCATGGTACGTCTCATCCCTGAACGGTTGCCTACGGGCACCTTAAAAAAGTTAGCGGATCGGCGAGCTGGACCTTTTCAGATTTTAAAACGGTTAGGAGACAATGGTTTTCTTTTGGAATTGCCAACTGATTGGGGTATTTCCCCTGTTTTTAATGTTTCGGATTTAACGCCATATATTGCTCCTCCACGAGAACTATCTTCCTGTCCGTTTAGTTCCACTACAGATTCTCATGGGTATGGGGTTTAGGGGGGTAAGGGCTCGCTCTCTCCGTCGGTCTCCAACGGAGGTACGCTACATGTTGATGATATAGATTTTCCCCCTTTGCTGCCTAATGTTTTTCCCAGGTTTGCCAGGACCACATTTTTGCCAGACAGGATTCTCCAGGATGACGTGTTTCCCACTGCTGATGGCGATGTGCGCCGCTACTTGATCCGCTGCCGTGATCTCCCCGCCTCTGATGACTCTTGGCTCCCGGAAGCGGAAGTGGCTCGCTTGGATGGTGTTCTTCTCCGACGGTATCTTCAAGACAACTCATCGGTGATGAGTCCTTTCAAGCGGGGGAGGATTGGTGGCGACGACGACCCCCAAGTGGACGATGGCCCCCAAAGTTGACGACGGACCCCAAGTTGTTGATGACGGCACGCTAACGGAAGACCCTCCTTCGTCTCCAACAAAGGACTCGTGTCGTCGTGGTGTTCGTATGGAGCGGCGCTACAATTTCGGCCCTCGGCGCAAGACAAATATCTAGCTAAAATTATCTTACTATTAGTATGCTATTTTATTTGGGATATTTTATTGAGGGCTGCATGTAGCCATTTAGTGTGTTATTTTTATTTTTATTTTGGGCACATATAGCCAAGACTTATTGTTAAGACTATATATAGGCATGTATGCTTTGTTTAATTCAAGTTGAATGAGAAGAAACCCTAAATTTCCTATTCTTGCTAATCCTCCTCTCTCTACCTCTCTTGGCCGCCCCCCTCCACTCTCTCTCTCTCTCTCTAAAACTTTTGGCCAGCCCACTCCTTCAACCCCTCCTCCAAGCCTCCACCTCCTCTCACCATCCTCAACCCGACCTCCACCATCCCAAACCGACCGGCCACCTATCTCCTCCACTCGAGCAACCCACTTGGAAGAGAACCCGGCCACCTATCTCTCCACCCGAGCACCCCCCCTTTGAAGAGACCCCGCTGCCCCTCTTCTCATGAAGTTTTATCCGAGAAGGGCCTCCTTCTACGGCGAGGAAACAGGACCTTGGTGTGAAGCGGCCAAGGCGGACGATCTATCTCTCCAACCGGCGCGACTCCGACGGAACCGTGGAAGAGCGACCCTTCAAAGGTAGTCGGAATCATCTATTCCGACTTGGGTAACAATCCTCTCCACTCCCGTGTGATTCCCTCTTGATATTCTAGTGGTCGGAAATAATTTTTGCGTTGGATTTGAAGCGTTAGATTCTTCGTGGTTTTCCTTTGGATTTGCATCAATCTTAATCGCGATATTTCCAAAAGGGTTTGGCGAGCCCCGCATTTTTGTTGGGAGAGATCTACCATTTTTCGATCGCATTTTGGGTAGATCTCTTTTGGTACAGCAGTCGCTCGGTCTGACCCAATATTGGTCCTTTTAGATGGGAGAACGTCGGCCTATAGCCGTTCGTTTGACCCTCCCGCGGAGTAGCTGCCATACGTTGGTGAACTGTGATAAATCGTTTACGAGTGCGCCGCGGTTCATGCTAGTGCGAGAGTGGTTGTGGAATTTGAGTGGCGCCCGCTTTATTCGCGTAACCCCTATTGTGTTCGCGGTAGAAGCCTACATCATTTACCGTGGGGCTTCGGGCCTTGAATGGTAGTGGGCGACTGGTTTATCCGGTACTCCAAGTATGTGCCCTGAGTGCACTGAGCTTCGGGCCGTGTGGGCAACGTTTGTGATATTTTAATTTTGCGTGAGTGCACATTGTGTGATATATATCTGCTTGTGATATGCTATACCTGCAGGGAAGGAATACCACTTCCCCGGCTAAGGGGTAGGGTTGTTATAAATTGGTCAGCTGAACGCTGATCGTTGCCTTGTTTACCACCGTGCGGTGGATTGTCCCATGCAGGTGCAGGAGAGACGTGCAGGAAATAGGGGGCTGAAGCCCTTGTTGATGTTGTTGTTGTTGTTATGCTGGCCCTTGAAGGACAAAGCATTTTATATAATATTATGTTCATATGTGGCCAGCCTGCATGCCGATGTATAGAATTCATATGTATAAAGATTAACTGTAAGGCCATAAGGCCAGACATGCTGTGTATTTGGCAAAAATTCCTTCGTGTTGTTATACAAATGTTGTTTTATATATTGTGGACATTCAGATGGGTTGAGTTCAATCAACTTAAAAGCTTCCGCTAGAATGCTCTGAGTTAGGATACGCAACTCTGATATTAACCTGTAACTTCGCCTCCTGTTTGTGGCTTATGTTGTGGGACCCCGGCCGGACCTTCTATTATATGTCATACAACGGATATTGGTGTTACAAGCGGACTGCTTCGCAGTCCACCAGGCTCAGCAACAGTTGACTTGTGGGTTGGTTGTGAGCTTGGTGAATGCGGACTAGAGCAGTGTTCGCCTGGGTTTGAAGTTTGTCTTCCTTGTCCGCATAGTCTGGCAGTTGTGGCTTAGCTGTGGGCTCGGAGTGAGCGGATTGTAGTTGTGTCTGCAAGGCGTACAGACTGAAGTCGGGTCTGCTATGTTATGTAGACTGCTTTCATTATCTGCCAAGTTCGGCAGTTGGTCGTTGTGCCTTGGTTGCGAACTTGAGGGTGCAGACTGATGATGTGTCTACAGGACGTGCGAACTGATGCGGTGTCTGCTGATTATGCGGACAGGTGATATTGCTGCATAGTGTATGGGTTGTTGTAGTCCTGGCTTGGCCTTTGGCGACAAAGCAGATATGGTTGTTGTCCGGCCTTGGTGATGCTGTTGGCGGTCTTGCTATCTTACACAGGTCGTGGCGGACTGGATGTGTATCCGCGGCTTTGGATACAATTGGTGCTTGCCATGAGATTGGGTGGTTATCCTATCGTCTAGGTCGGTGACCACACTCCTCATCATGCCTATAAATAGGACCCCCTATCACATCAACAGAAGGACGAATGAACTGTAAGTGAACTAGCTGTTGGGTACATTGGTTTAAATGCACCTGATTTGAAGAAGCCTCACCCAACTCAATGATATACATCAAAATGTATTTGATGTATTTTGAGTTACTTGTGCAGGGTAAGTATTTGCAGGACTGAAGCAAAAAGTTTCTAAGTCCATGTGTCGACACCCAGAGGGAAAGTGTCGACACTTAAGAAGACTTGTGTCGACACCCAGACAAGCAGTGTCGACACTTGGAGTCATTGTGTCGACACCAGGGATGCTGAGTCGACACCAGACAGAAAGTGTCGACACAAGGAGCTGTGTCGACACTCAATGAAGAAAAGCCAGTGAAGCTGTGTCGACACTTAACAGTTGTGTCGACACCCAGTGAAGCTGTGTCTACATCAGAAAGTGTCGACACTTGAAGCTGTGTCGACACTCAGCAAAAGCTAGCAGAGGTAAGTGTAAGTGTCGACACCCAGAACAATGTGTCGACACACAACAGAAGAGTCAACACTTGAAGTAAGTGTCGACACCCAGAACAATGTGTCGACACTTAGCTGAAGAGTCAACACTTGAAGAAAGTGTCGACACAAGGAGCTGTGTCGACACTTAGCAAAGATCAGCAAGTTCAACAAATTATTCTAAGTACAAGCGTCGACACTAAGGGGATGTGTCGACACATAGCTGAAGTCTCAACAGAAGAAGAAAGTGTCGACACAAGGAGCTGTGTCGACACTCAACAAGTATCTACACTGAAGACATGTGTCGACACCAAGAAGCAGTGTCGACACTTAACAGATTCAACACATGAAGATGTGTCGACACAAAGGAGATGTGTCGACACTTAGAAGAATTCAGCAAAACACTGAAGTACAAGTACTTGTGTCGACACACATTATCAGTGTCGACACATGAAGAAGAAATGGTGTCGAGATAAAGAATCAACAACACAAGGAGTTGTGTCGACACGTTGTAGGCTAGTGTCGACACTTAGACATCTTGTGTCGACACTTGGTCTATAAGTGTCGACACTTAAAGACAGAAAGTCTCGACACTTTCATACAGTTAGAGATTTTTCAAGAATTGACTAGATGACTTGACAGCTGCCGTTCCAGCCGGTCTACAGCACCTGTCAGAGTTGTCAGAAAATAGTTATGAACCGGACCAGCCGGTTACCATGAAGAAGGCCTATAAATAGGCTTATACAGTCTACAGAAAAAAAGGTTAAGAAGATTGAAATAAAGTTCAGATCATTGATCAAGTGTTTAAAAAAAAGATCGTGCTATCAAGTACAGATCTAAGAAGTTGGAGAGAGACAGCTCCATCCAAGAAATCAGTTGTTGGAACCAGACTGAGAAGAAGGGTTCAGATCTACTCTTAACCTTAAGTAGCAGAGAACAAGGATCAACTGCAGAAGGAGTCAATCTTATTGAGTTCTACTTTCAAGAAGCTTTGAAGAAAGCTAAGTCAGATTGAGTCCAGCTGAGTTCTTCCAAGAACTCATCAAGAATCTCACAACTTATCTCTTTTTCATCTGAGTTGTTGAGTTTATACTTTTTGTATTCATTATAACTTGTAGGATCCTTGGATCTGAGTTTTGTAAGCCTGCAATTATAAAGGCTGAGGGTAGGAGAGTTAAATCTCTGAGTCTAGGCCTTGGTGGCTGAGTGTAGGCCTTGGTGGCTGAGTGTAGGCCTTTTTGGCTGAGTGTAGGATTTGTGGAAAAGCTGAGTGTAGGGCCTTGGGCCTGAGGTGTAGGAGCCTGTTTTGGGTTCTGAGTTAGTGGAGGAGTTTGGCCGAATCTAGTACACTGCTAGATAGGCGAAGGGGGAAAGTGGATGTACCCAAAGCTTGGAGAACCACTATTAAACTCTGTGTCAACTGTGTTTGTGGTTTGTTGTGTATACTGTGTGATTGCTGTGCAATAGTAGATTAAATTCTGTGTTCGAAACTGATTGCTGCCATAAAAAGTTAAAAAGAATTTGGTCACCTATTCACCCCCCCTCTAGGTATTTAGGTACTATATCTTTCAAGTGGTATCAGAGCCAGGTTCCTCAAAAAGGACTAACAGTCTGAGGAGATTCTGTTGGCAGATTCAGTCTAAGTCAAATTACAGATTCAAGAAAATCAAGAACCATGGGTTCCACAGAAAATCACAAGGAATTGGGATCCATGAAGGTACCTATATATAGGAAGGAAATCTTTGGCATATGGAAGGAAAGGGTGAGGCTGTTTATGGAAGCCTCAGACCCTAGGATTTACATCACAGTAAAAGAAGGGCCATATGTGCCCATGAAGGTTTCAGTCTTGGATGCCAATCAGAGAACACCTAAGGATTTCTCTGAGATGACAAAGGATGAAATTGTTCTAGCCACTATGGATAAGAGGGCTCAGAACATAATAGTGAGTGTCATAGATGATGCAACTTTTCAGAATCTGATACACTGTAAGACAGCCAAAGAGATGTGGGAAACTCTTATTGTGTACATGGAGGGTTCTGAAGAAGTAAGGCAAGATAGAAAATCCTTGCTAAATCAAGAGTATGAAAGTTTTAGACAAGGAAAAGCTGATAGCATAACTGAGTGCTATAAAAAGTTCTACAGAATTGTGAATGAACTCATGTCCTATGGCAGAGAGTTCAATAATTATGAACTCAATGACAAGTTTCTAAGGTCCCTAACAAAAGATTGGGACACCAAGATCTGTGCCATTAGAGAAATGGCTAAGTTGGCAGAAATTCCTCCGCCTACACTGTTTGGCAAACTGCTGCCTTATGAAATGTAGTTGACAGTGAGGAAAGAAGAGGAGAAATCCACAAGAAATGAACACAAGGAAAGAACAGTGGCCTTTAAATCAGAAGCCCCCAGAAAGTACTGGAGTAAGTCACCAACTCCACCTCCAAAAGCAGCTGATTCTGAGTCAGATGAGTCAGTCAGCACAAAATCTGAAAGCAGTGAAAGTGATGAGGACTTTGCTGCCTTCACAAGACATTTTCAGAAATTCTTAAAGAAGAAACAGTGGAGGTCAAGGCCATCTACTTCACAGGGAAAGGAAGACTCTTATCAGAAAAAGAAGTCTTCAAAGAAAGACAAGAAAAAGTCAAAGTCTAGCAAAGCTACACTATCAAAAATTGTGTGCTATTGCTGCAATAGACAAGGTCATGTGATAGCTGATTGTCCTGAGAAGAGAAAGGAGTCTAGTGACAAGAAAAGGACTCAATACAAGGGCAAGAAGGAGAAGTCTTTTGTTGCCAAAAAGGACAAGACCCTGTCAGATATCTCTTCTTCAGAAACTGAGTTAGATGCTGAAGCATATATAGGGCTGTTTGCTGAAGAAGAAGAAGAAGAAGAGTTCATGCAGATTATGGAGTCTATATATGAACAAGAAGACAGTCAATGCCAAAGGCTAATGGCATTGACAGAAAGTGACAAAATCCTGGAGCAGTCAGGACCTGGTAAGGTACAACATTATTCTTCCAGTTCAGTTTCTTGTGCCAGTACAGAATCAGATTCATCTTCATCAAGTGATGAGAATATATCTGAGTCTGAAGAAGATATTCATCAGTTGATAGATGAATATAAAGTACTGTTGCAAGCTTATAAGAAGAGCATGTCCCTAGCCAAAAGTCAGGCAAAGGAAATTGCTGATCTCAATGCTGCTGCAACAGATTCTGAGAAATTGTTTGATCAAAAGCTAAATGAGATAGCCAGACTGAAGCACATAACTGTGATTCAGATGGGTACTATCACATATAAGAATGATCAAATCAAGAGTCTGGAGATTAATCTTCAGAAGGAGAAGGACTTAGTTGCTAGGTTTTCTAAACCTAAGTCAGTCTTACCCATAATTGATGAATTTGTTCATCACAAAGGTAAAGCTGGACTGGGTTTTATTAAACCTGCAAGGACTGTCCAGTCCAAGTCCAAGGGCAAAGCCCCAGCACTCAACAAGTCGGCTGTAGATAAGACAGCAAAGACTGTACCTAAGCAAAGGTATAATAAGTTTGAGTGTTGGTGCTATGGCAAGATAGGCCACTTTGCAATGGACTGTTGGCACAATGCTAGTGCCAAAGTTAGTAACAAACTGCCTATTGGAAAACCAGTAGGTAGCTTTGTCAGGTTGCAAACTAACAAGTACCAAGGACCCAAGAATTCTTTGGGTTCTAAGGTTCATTAATCTGTTTTGCAGGTGAGTCTAAGTTGTCATGCCCCAATATGGTACTTGGACAGTGGATGTTCCAGGCATATGACTGGAACAAGGGGTTTACTAAGGGACTACATTCCAATCAAAGATGGTCCAAAAGTAACCTTTGGTGGTTCTGAAAAAGGAATCATCAAAGGGTTTGGTAACATTTCTATCAACTTGGTTACCATTACTCAAGTGGCTTATGTTAAAGGGTTGAAACACAACCTAATAAGTATAAGTCAATTAAGTGATGTAGGATATGACATCTCATTTGTGAAAAATGGTTGTCATATCAGGAGGTCAACTGATCAAGAGATCATTTTGACTGGTTATAGGAAAAGGAATGTCTACTGCTTAGACATTATGGTTGAGAACAATGGTTCTCCAGTGTGTCATGTAGCAGATGAGAAAGTCTCTCATTGTGTCAAATGGCACAAGAGGCTAGCTCATCTAAACTACAAGACAATTGGCAAACTCTTTAGCAAAGAGTTAGTGAGGAATGGTCCTCAAGTTAAGTGTGTTAAAGATGGTATTTGCTCAGCTTGTCAAAAAGGCAAGCAGATTAGATCCACCTTTAGAAGCATAGAAAACAAAGATGCTGTGAGGTGTTTATACCTCTTGCATATGGATCTCTTTGGTCCAATGCCAGTTCACAGCCTAGGTAGGAAGGTCTATACCTTTGTAGTTGTAGATGACTACTCGAGGTTTTCCTGGGTGTTCTTCTTAAGACAGAAATCTGAAACACCTAGTGTCTTTCATAGCTTTGTCAAGCAAATTCAGAATGAACTAGACAGTTCAGTGGTCATGATTAGAAGTGACCATGGTACTGAATTTCAGTCTGATAGCATGACAAGACTATGTGAAGACTTTGGGATATTTCAAGAGTTTTCTTCACCTAGAACACCTCAGCAAAATGGCATTGATGAGAGGAAGAATAGAACCTTGATTGAGGCAGGTAGAACCCTATTAAGTGATACATCACTACCAGAATATTTCTGTGCTGAATCAGTTAATACTGTATGTCATGTTATTAATAGGGCTACCATTACTAAAGGCCTCAACAAGACCCCCTATGAGGTTGTGAAAGGTAGGAAACCAAACCTATCCTACTTCAGGATCTTTGGTTGCAAATGCTTCATACTTAACAATGGAAAGTCTTACTTGACTAAGTTTGCTGCCAAGTCCCAAGAGGGAATTTTTGTTGGGTACAGCAACAACAATAAGGCTTATAGAGTCTACAACTTATCTACTCAAGTTATAGAAGAGATTGTACATGTAGTATTTGATGAGACTAAACTTATTAACAATAAGTTGTCTAGTAGTGTATGCAGGTCCACAGGTATAGCAAAGAAGTTGGACAGGCTTACTATAGAAGAAGAACCTGCTGCAAGACAGCAAGTAGAAGATAGTGGCTGCTGTCTAGGGGGAGTACTACATGTACCTAGTGCAGAAGAAGTACAAGGAGTGCAGCAAGATGAAGGAACTGAAGAGGTTCAACCAGAAGTCAGGATGCCTCCAGCCAATAGGCATCTTAGAGATCATCCAATAGAGCAGATTATTGGAGATCCAAGACAAGGGGTACAAACAAGGAGCAGAAATCTGAATGCAGCAATCTACTCCAGTTTTCTATCTCAAGTTGAACCAAAGAAGTTTGAAGAAGCCATTCTAGATCCATAATGGACTGAAGCAATGCAAGAAGAGCTGAATCAGTTCAAGAGGTGCAAGGTCTAGGAACTTGTTCCTAAACCTAAAGACCACAATATAATAGGAACCAAGTGGATCTACAGGAATAAGTTGGATGAACAAGGTGTCATCATTAAGAACAAAGCAAGATTGGTTGCTAAAGGATATAGGCAGGAAGAATGTATTGACTTTAATCAAACCTTTGCTCCAGTAGCCAGACTGGATGCCATAAGGATGTTCCTGGCCTATGCAACCTTTCAAGGATTCAAAGTTTACCAAATGGATGTCAAGTTAGCATTTCTAAATGGTAATCTTAAAGAGGAAGTCTATGTGGAACAGTCATCAGGTTTTGTTGATTCAACTTTACCTAATCATGTCTATAGACTTAGGAAAGCTTTATATGGGTTAAAGCAAGCCCCTAGGGCTTGGTATGAAACCCTATCTAGTTTCCTCATTGAGAACAAGTTCACAAGGGGGAAAATAGATAAGACTCTATTCCTTAGGGAATCTAGAGGCAAAGTAATACTAGTCCAAATATATGTAGATGATATTATATTTGGGTCTACTGAAAGTAGTATTTGCAAAATGTTTGCAAAACTAATGCAAAGTCAATTTGAGATGAGTAGTATGGGAGAGCTAAAGTTCTTCTTGGGTCTCCAAGTAAGACAGACTGAGAATGGTTTATCCATTTGCCAGTCCAAGTTCACCCTAGAACTCATAAGGAAGTATGGTATGGATTCATCCAGTACCATGAAGACTCCTATTGTTGAAATTTGTGAAGTGGAAGTGGGTGACGGGACAGGCCGCGCGGCCTGTGGCGGACAGCTTTGGCGGACTGGGCGGACTGGGCGGACTGAGGTTTGCGGCCTGGTGAAAAGTTTGGTGGAAGCCGGCTGTGTTCTGAGCGGGTTGTTGCATGGAGTCCGCGGTTTGGTGCGGCCTGGTATCTGCGGATAGAGAGGCTTGCGGACTGGTGCTTTGCTGAGTGGTCGCGGGTGCAAGCTTGCGCTGTAGGCGGGTTGGCTCGAGTTCGCGGGAAGCCTTGCGGACTGGTGTGTCCGCGGTTTTTGGTTGTTGCGGACTGGGCCTTGAGCTTGGCTGAGGCCTTGTCGAGCTCAGGTGTTACAGCAGGTCTTGCTGTGGAGACCGGTTGGCGGACTGGTGTTTGGAGTCCGGGAGGAAGCTGCTGTGTTGGACAAGTGCGAGGAGCTCGCGGACTGGTTGCGGTCTGTGCTAGGGTGTTTGGCGGACGGGACTTTGTGTCCGCCATGCTCGCACTGGCCCTTGATGGTTTTGGACTTGGTCACACATTGTGCCAAGTTCATGGTGTCCGCCGTATCCGCGAAGTCCGCTGTGACCGGGCGAACTGTTGCTTTTTGCCTTTGGTCGTGGACTTGTGGCGGATTGAGGTGTGAGTCTTGCGGACTGCCTCGGGTTGGTGCGGACTGCCATTGAAGAGGGTGCTGTCCTGCAGTGGCTGGAGCTTTACGGGCTGGTGCCTTGTCTGCTTAGCTTAGGCGGACTGGAGAGGGTTCGTCATTGGTTGCCTAGCTCCTGGCGGGTGTCCTTGGTATCCGACTAAGTTCATGCGGACTCAGCGGACTGTGGTTGTATTCGCGCGGACTGAGGGTGGTATCGCTATCTCTTGGGCGGTGACCACACTCCTCACCTGGCCTATAAATAGGACCCCCCTGGCACATCTACAGTAACCTAAGTAACTTGAGTGAACAGTAAGTTGGGGTGTGCGAAGTGCTGCGGTCTGTGTTTGCCAGTCCGCGCGGATTGTTTCAGGCTGACGGTTTGCTGTGTGCAGGTCGCGCGGATAACTTCAAGGAGCCAGGAGTTTGGCTGTGACTTCGGTCAGTGCTTGGAAGTGTGCGGTCTCTGCGGACTCAGCAGGAGGTCGCTCTGCGGCTTGTCAGTTCTGTTTCATCTTTGCCAGCTTCAATAACCTGTCCGCCGGTTTCAGGCGGGTAGGGGAGTTCCTCAGTTCGGGTTCAGCAGGAGGCGAATAACAGTCTGTCCGCGCGGCCTCGCGGTCTCGGAGGACTCCGTGGTATTCGGCAGATTGCAGCATAGCTTGGGCGAGCTCAGCGGTCTCGGCGGTCTCGGCGACCTCGCGGTCTCGGCGGACTGGAGTGCTGTCCGCCCGGCTTGTTTTTTGGTTCTTTCTGTTTACAGCTGTAATACTAGCGAAATCATGTCTCGCTATGTATGCCTCGGATTGTAAAGAAGTGAATGCATAATAGACCTTCTTGTGCTTCCATTGTTTTGTTGGGTGCAACCTCTAGTCCTTGGGTTTTCCGCAGGTTCAGCGTGCGAACTGGGTAGTTCCGAAGATATTAATTTGGTGTTTGGGCTATCTTGCTGACCACGTTGAGAAAATTTAACATGGTATCAGAGCCAGGTTTCTGAGGTTGCGGAGGTTCAGTTGCGTGAGCGGAGGTCAACCAGCGTTGTTAACTCAGTGATTGAGTGGTGATCAACCTGTGTTGTTGCTCGGAGCTGCTGAAGGGTACCAACAGGTGATCGCAATGGAAGGAAGCTTAGCAAGAGGTCTTGGCATTGAACTCTTAACGCCGACTAACTATAAAAAGTGGAAGTCGTGCATGAAGAGTTATCTTCTAGGCGAGGAGCTGTGGGAAGTTGTCGGTGGAGACGACAGACAGGAAGTAACTGCTGCTTTCGGTACTGCTGAGCAGGTGAGGCTCTGGAGAAGAACTAATGCTAAGGCGGAGTTCGTTCTGAAGAGAGCTGTCTCTCCGGAACTGTTTGATCACATCATTGGATGTGAGTTGGCTGCTGATATTTGGACAACCATTGATGAGTTGTTCAATAGGAAGAATGTGGCGCTGCTTCAGTTCCTGGAGAATGAGTTGGCCAGGGCAACTCAGGGAGACCTTTCCATCTCCAAGTACTTCTTAAAGATGAAGAGCCTGTGTGCTGAGCTGTCGGCACTGGATCCTGATGAGCCTATCTCTGAGGCAAAGATGAAAAGGCACATTTTTCGCGGCTTGCGGAAGGAGTATGTGGCCTTTGTTACATCTGTTCAAGGGTGGGCTACTTAGCCGTCGTTGCTGGAGCTGGAGAATCTGCTTGCCTCGCAGGAGAGCTTAGCAAGGCAGATGGCTGGAGTGAATCTGAATCAGGAAGGCAACGAGGCTCTCTTCTCAGGCAAGAAGAAGGGATGGGAAGGGAAGAAGAAGAAGAAGGTGCAGGCCGCTGGTGAAAAGGAGACTTCAACTTCGTATCCGCCGGAGAGGAGCAATGCTCCTAAGGACTGGAAGAAGAATCTGAAGTGCTACCGGTGTCATCAGCGAGGGCACTTCAAGCGGGACTGCAAGGTCAAACTGCAGCCTGGGCATGCTGCGGGAAAGGAGGAAGCTTGCTCGCGAAGTGAAGAAGCAGAATAGGGAGGAGCTTTCATGACGGGCACTTGTGTCCGGGCCTTATCTGCTGAGGACTTCAACAGCGAGTGGATCATCGACTCCGGGTGTGGTCATCACCTCACCGGAGACAAGTCGAAGTTCACCTCCATGCAGGCTTACTCAGGTAATGAAGCTATTATCACTGCTGATAATATTGTTTATGTAGTAGAGAAGGAGGGGGTCGTGTCTTTGGGTAGTGATCAGGGGCCACTCACGTTAAGGAGTGTGTATCACGTGCCGGGCATGAAGAAGAACCTCTTCTCGGTGACCAACGCGGTGGACGCTGGGTATCACGTTCTGTTTGGGCCAACAGACGTGAGGTTCCTTCGCAACGTATCAGCAGTGAAGGCTGATGTTGCTCATGTTGGGAGGAGGGTGAAGAACTTGTTTGTTCTTTCCACCAGTGCCTATGTTGATAGGATGAGGGCCAATGATAGTGTGGCTATCTGGCATGAGAGGCTGGGGCATGTTGGCATGGACAAGCTGAAGGCGATGGCTAGTAGAAGTCTGGTGAGGGGGTTGCCGATGTTGTCCTCCTTTGGTGATGGGCATGTTTGTGCGGGCTGTCAATACGGTAAGGCACATCGCCTTCCGTTTGATAAATCTCAAACAAGGAGCAAGAAACCACTGGAGTGTATTCATGGCGACCTGATGGGACCGACTGTTACTGCCAGCCTTGGTGGAAGCAAATACATGCTTGTCTTGGTTGATGACTACTCAAGGTATACTTGGGTGTACTTCTTAAGGGAGAAGTCGGAAGCCTTCCGTTTGTTCGTGGAGTTCAAGGAGTTGGTAGAAGGCCGGCTTGGCTTGCGGATTAAGAAGTTTAGAACTGATAACGGGGGAGAGTTTGTCTCTTCCGAGTTTTCTAACTTCTACAGGAAGCACGGGATCCAACGAGAGCTTACTTGTGCTCACACTCCACAACAAAATGGGGTAGCGGAGCGGAAGATCCGTCATTTGACGGAGACCTGCAAATGCTGGCTTCATGCGAAAGATATCCCAAGGTCCTTTTGGGCGGAGGGAATGTCTTGTGCTGCCTATGTTATCAACCGGATGCCACTCAGCCCTATCAACATGAAGACTCCTGTTGAGCTGTTGCTGAAGGAGAAGCCGAGTGTTGGACACCTTCGGGTGTTCGGTTCAACTTGCTACGTGCATGTCCCGGATGTCTCACGGACAAAGCTGGATGCGAAGGCAAGGAAACTTGTCTTTGTTGGCTATGATGAGCGGAAGAAGGGATGGAAGTGCATGGACCCTGTGACGAAGAAGTTCGTGGTGTCAAGAGACGTTGTCTTTGACGAGCTGACGTCATATGGAGGTGGCTCGGTGGAGCTAACCGGAAGTAGCAAGGTTGATGAAGCACCGGTGGTGGGTGCTGAAGGCTTGGAAGAGGAGCTTGCTGTTTCACCAGCAGCTCCTGTTGCTTCGAACTCCGAGGCTGAGCCTTCTGGCTCAGGAAGCAGGGGGAGCACTGCTCAATGCTTGCCACAGGTAGGAGTGGAGCCTGAAGAAGCAACGGAAGCCGTGAGCAAGGAGCCGTGTCTTCGGAGATCGAAGAGGGTGGTTAAGCCACCGGCTCGGTACTGTGATGGGAATACAGTGAGCTTTGTCTCCTGCTTCTTTGCAGGTCCTCTGGATGAGCGAGAGCCTGCAAACTTCAACGAGGCCACTGGAGTGAAGGAGTGGGATGATGCCATGAAGGAAGAGATTGATGCTCTGAAGAAGAATGAAACCTGGGACCTTGTGCCCAAGGTTGATGGCGTTACTCCGGTTACTTGCAAGTGGGTGTATAAGTTGAAGAAGAAGGCTGATGGGAGCATTGATCGGTTCAAGGCTCTCCTGGTCGCAAGAGGGTTCTCACAACAGTATGGAGAAGACTATGAGGAGACATTCAGTCCAGTTGCGAAGATGACGTCTGTAAGAGTGGTGATCGCCTTGGCTGCTAGCAAGGGATGGAGGTTGTGGCAACTCGATGTGAAGAATGCCTTTCTTTACGGAGAGATTGACAAGGACATCTTCATGGATCAGCCGCTTGGTTTTGTCTCTGAAAAGCATCAGGACTATGTCTGCAAACTCAGGAAGGCTCTCTATGGGTTGAAGCAAGATCCTCGAGCGTGGTATGGGAAGATTGCAGAGTACTTGCAATTCTGTGGATACCTGGCTTCTAACTCGGACTCAAGCTTGTTCGTCAAGAAGAAGGGAGAGCTAAGAGTCTTGGTCCTGCTGTATGTGGATGATATGATCATCACAGGAAACTCGGAGGAGGAAGTAGCAAGGCTCAGGGGAGAGCTTGCTATACGCTTCGAGATGAAGGACTTGGGAGAGTTGCATCACTTTCTCGGTCTGGAAGTGGAGAGGAAGGAGTGCGGGGTTCTCATTAGCCAGAAAGGGTATGCTGATCGCATTGTGAAGCGGTTTGGCATGGGCGAAGGGAAGAAGTGCTCTACTCCACTGGAATCTGCGCTGAAGCTTCGACGGGATGAGGGAAGGGTTCTTCATGATCCCTTGGTGTTCAGGGCTCTTGTTGGGAGCTTGATTTACCTGACGATTACTAGGCCGGATATCGCTTATGTTGTTGGCCGAGTAAGTCGGTATATGGCTGAACCAAGGCAATCTCATCTAGTGGCGGCAAAGGGGATTCTGAAGTATGTCAAGGTGACTTCTGAGATGGGACTCCTCTATGGAAGGGATGCGGAGTTTGCGTTGCTCGGGTACACGGATGCTGACTATGGCGGTGATTCGGATGATCGAAGGTCTACTTCAGGTTATGTGTTCACTTGCGGATCAGCTAGCATCTCGTGGTGTAGCAAGAAGCAGGACTCAGTGTCGGTTTCAACCACGGAGGCGGAGTATAAGGCTTCGGCCTTGGCTGCTCGGGAAGCCGTTTGGTTGAGGAGGCTTATAGAGGATGTTCATGAAGAAGTGCAAGGGCCTACTTTACTCCGGGGTGACAATGAGAGTGCTCTCAAACTGGTAAACAATCCAGTGTGTCACGCCAGGACCAAGCATATAGAGATTGACCACCACTTCATCAGGGAGAAGGTGTTGGAGGGGTCTCTGCTGGTCGGGCATGTTCGGAGTGAAGATAATCTTGCTGACATCTTCACGAAGCCACTGTCGAAGGGGCCCTTTGAACGCTTGCGCAGCTTGCTGGGCTTGGTCACCACTTCTCACTTCAAGGGGGAGTGTTGAAATTTGTGAAGTGGAAGTGGGTGACGGGACAGGCCGCGCGGCCTGTGGCGGACAGCTTTGGCGGACTGGGCGGACTGGGCGGACTGAGGTTTGCGGCCTGGTGAAAAGTCTGGTGGAAGCCGGCTGTGTTCTGAGCGGGTTGTTGCATGGAGTCCGCGGTTTGGTGCGGCCTGGTATCTGCGGATAGAGAGGCTTGCGGACTGGTGCTTTGCTCAGTGGTCGCGGGTGCAAGCTTGCGCTGTAGGCGGGTTGGCTCGAGTTCACGGGAAGCCTTGCGGACTGGTGTGTCTGCGGTTTTTGGTTGTTGCGGACTGGGCCTTGAGCTTGGCTGAGGCCTTGTCGAGCTCAGGTGTTACAGCAGGTCTTGCTGTGGAGACCGGTTGGCGGACTGGTGTTTGGAGTCCGGGAGGAAGCTGCTGTGTTGGACAAGTGCGAGGAGCTCGCGGACTGGTTGCGGTCTGTGCTAGGGTGTTTGGCGGACGGGACTTTGTGTCCGCCATGCTCGCACTGGCCCTTGATGGTTTTGGACTTGGTCACACATTGTGCCAAGTTCATGGTGTCCGCCGTATCCGCGATGTCCGCTGTGACCGGGCGAACTGTTGCTGTTTGCCTTTGGTCGTGGACTTGTGGCGGATTGAGGTGTGAGTCTTGCAGACTGCCTCGGGTTGGTGCGGACTGCCATTGAAGAGGGTGCTGTCCTGCAGTGGCTGGAGCTTTGCGGGCTGGTGCCTTGTCCGCTTAGCTTAGGCGGACTGGAGAGGGTTCGTCATTGGTTGCCTAGCTCCTGGCGGGTGTCCTTGGTATCCGGCTAAGTTCATGCGGACTCAGCGGACTGTGGTTATATTCGCGCGGACTGAGGGTGGTGTCGCTATCTCTTGGGCGGTGACCACACTCCTCACCTGGCCTATAAATAGGACCCCCCTGGCACATCTACAGTAACCTAAGTAACTTGAGTGAACAGTAAGTTGGGGTGTGCGAAGTGCTGCGGTCTGTGTTTGCCAGTCCGCGCGGATTGTTTCAGGCTGACGGTTTGCTGTGTGCAGGTCGCGCGAATAACTTCAAGAAGCCAGGAGTTTGGCTGTGACTTCGGTCAGTGCTTGGAAGTGTGCGGTCTCTGCGGACTCAGCAGGAGGTCGCTCTGCGGCTTGTCAGTTCTGTTTCATCTTTGCCAGCTTCAATAACCTGTCCGCCGGTTTCAGGCGGGTAGGGGAGTTCCTCAGTTCGGGTTCAGCAGGAGGCGAATAACAGTCTGTCCGCGCGGCCTCGCGGTCTCGGCGGACTCCGTGGTATTCGGCAGATTGCAACATAGCTTGGGCGAGCTCAGCGGTCTCGGCGGTCTCGGCGACCTCGCGGTCTCGGCGGACTGGAGTGCTGTCCGCCCGGCTTGTTTTTTGGTTCTTTCTGTTTACAGCTGTAATACTAGCGAAATCATGTCTCGCTATGTATGCCTCGGATTGTAAAGAAGTGAATGCATAATAGACCTTCTTGTGCTTCCATTGTTTTGTTGGGTGCAACCTCTAGTCCTTGGGTTTTCCGCAGGTTCAGCATGCGAACTGGGTAGTTCCGAAGATATTAATTTGGTGTTTGGGCTATCTTGCTGACCACGTTGAGAAAATTTAACAATGGGGTCAAGTATGTCTCTTAGCAAGGATGATGCAGGGAAACCTGTAGATGAAACCTTGTATAGAGGGATAGTTGGCTCCCTATTATACTTGACTGCTAGTAGACCAGATATCATGTATGCTACATGTGTCTGTGCAAAGTATCAAGCCTGCCCTAAAGAGTCTCATTTGACAGCAGTCAAAAGGATATTGAGATATCTAAAGGGCACTCCCTATCTAGGCCTCTGGTACCCTAGGAATGGGGCTTTTGATCTAACAGGTTATTCAGATGCAGACTTTGCAGGATGCAAAGAAGATATAAAAAGCACTACTGGAACCTGTCAATTCCTAGGTGGAAGACTGATTTCTTGGAGTAGCAAAAAGCAAACTAGTGTGGCTATCTCCACAGCAGAATCAGAATATGTGGCTGCTGGAAGTTGTTGTGCTCAACTTCTGTGGATACAACATCATCTTGAGGACTATGGAATTCAGGTAAGTAGAACTCCACTCTTTTGTGATTCTACTAGTGCTATTTCAATAGCCAATAATCCTTTATCCCATAGTAGAATAAAACATATTGAAATTAAATATCATTTTCTTAGGGAGCATGTAGAAAGAGAAGATATTTTACTTGAATATGTTAGAACAGATAATCAACTAGTTGATATGTATACTAAGCCCCTAGAAAAAGCTAAGTTCAATAGATTTAAAATTGAACTAGGAATGATAAACTTAGAGTAAGTTTACAGTATTGAAATTGGCTAAGTAAAAAGGTGTCGACACAAAGAGATCTCTGTTTCGACACAGGATAAAGGTGTCGACACTTCAGGAAAAAGGTGTCGACACATTTAGAAAATTGGTGTCGACACTACAGAATATTAGTGTCCACACATGTCAAGTAGGTGTCGACACATCCAATGTGGTGTCGACACTTAAGTCTTACTCAGAATTCTCTAAGTAAAGTCTCGACTAAATGTCAAGTTAAGTGGTGTCGACACATAAACAAGTGTCGACACATAATATCTGTTGACTAAACTTGTGTCGACACATATGTGTCGAGACATTATAAGTCAGTGTCGACACTTAATGCAGTGTCGACACAATTTGAGTTAGCTGTCCCGCCTTTTCATCTTCAAACCTAGAAAGATATAAATAGGATTTTGCCTTTGTCTGTCGACACGCTTTCAAAAGTTTCGAGACCAAACTACTGTGTCGACACCTCTCTTCTCTCAAGACCAATTCTTCAAACCCTAATGGTGCAAAAGCTTGAGGAAAACGTCAACGAAGGATACGAACTGGTGCGCGACGCCTTTGGGGATGCTGACCAGGAAATCAAGAACGTGATAACCCTAGTAGCAGATTCCGGGTTAGAATATCTTGTTTCTGAACCTACTAAAATATGGAAGAAAGAGGTACTGGAATTCCTCAATGGAGCTGAAGTGGACGAATCTGGATACAATATCAAATCTCGAGTTCATGGAGCAAATGTTAAGGTCTCTTCCAAAAGTCTGAGAAAAATTCTTCAGTTGCCAAGAACTAAAGAAGAAGATAAAGTTACAGCTTCCAGGTCCAGAGATGCATTGACATGGTGTGGACTGGATGCTAAGATGAAAATTGGCTCAGTTTTCAATAGGAAAGGCATGAATAGTCAAGGGAAATTCCTATCAGAAATTGTTGGCAAGGTCATCTTAAGTAAGCCAGGAGGGCATGATAGGATATCTGCCCATATGTTCAACATTATGACAAGGATAATCTTTACTTTGAAGACAGATTGGTCTGTTGTGATATTTGAGAAAATTAAAGAAAGCTTGAAGAAGCCCAATCTGGGCAGGATCATAAGTCTTTACCTTGCTGGTGTTATACCTGAAGTTATGGGTCAGGCTGCTGGCAGTAAAATCAATCACATGAGAAAAATGGATATTAGAATTTTCTCCAGATGGGACAGGGTGTTGTCTAAAGAGATTCCAACCCCTGAGAAGATAGTTCATGAGAAAGTATCACCTTCAAAGAAGAAGAGGAAAGCTGCCCCAGTGGCTCAAGAGTCCACTAGCAGCTCAGACAGTGAAGAGCATGTGGTCTTCTCACCTGATGAGAATGAGGAAGGACCTGCTGTGAAGTCTCCAGCACAACAAGTAGATGCTGAAATCCAGGGGGAGCTACCTCAAGCTAGCCCCATACAGAAGGATCACATCCAGGGGGAGCCACTATTTGTAGAAGAAACAACTACACTAGAGAGTGAGCAAGCTACAAGCATCATCCTAGAGGTAATCACTGAACTAAATACTTTAGATTTTCCTATAGAGGATACTGATTTGTCTGATATTCATCAGCAAATTCAGCTGGATAGCCAAGTCCCAGATGCTGTCATGGAAGACACATCTGTTGATATTGTAGTTACTGATCTAGTGGTTGCAGAGCCAAGACTTTCTTCATCTCATTCACCACAAGAGTATACTATGGAAGATTTATTTCTTAATCTGGATCAACAAGACTTTGACAAGGACAATGCTGCTGCTGAAGTGGAGAATGCTCCAGTTGAGGGGGAGCAAGTGCAAATCCATGAAGACCCTGCCAGGAAAGTGACAGAGAAGGCACCAGATGTGCAATCTGAGAGGCCCCCAAGCCCTAAGGAGAGGGTTGAAATTGCTAGCTCCTCAGCTTCTGAAGATGAGGAGGCTACCAGGGCAAAGAAACAGAAACTTTATGTATTCAAGAGAAGGAGTCAGGGTTATAAGAAGGCCTTACAATCCATAGCACCACAGCCTATAACACAGCCAGCTCCCACTGTTGATTATAGTGCATTGATGGTTGCTATGCAGATTAAACTTGATGAGCAAAGGCAGGCCATAGAGAAATATGTGGATGAAGGGCAGAAGTCTCTCCAATTTGATCTAGCCCAAGACATAAAATCTATCAGGTTTGAAATGAACCAAAATAAAAAGGAGATGACTGAATGTTTCCACAAGGGTGGCAGTGCAGTGGTGTATTTGGCTACCCATCAGGAGAAGATCAAAGCACAAGTGGATGACATAGCTGTGAAGCAAGGTTATGTACTTGAAAATCAACTCAGGATGAATGACAATCTGACAGCATCTCATAATGCAATTGTCACAGAATTAAAGAATATAGGTGCTGGACCTTCTACCTCTACTTCTACTGTAAAAGCTGAATTTGACAAAGTATTCCAAGAAGAAATCACTGCTGTTAAGACTGCTATCCAAGACTCCCAGAAGGCCATATCTGAACAACTTCAAAAGCTCAAACATTTCTTTAAAGATGGAGTCAGATACTTGGATAATCAAATCAGATTTCAGAAGGATGATGTCAGAGATCACATGGCTAGAGAAGTCATAAAGGGGGAGAGAGTGTTAGTCAAGGCAAGCTCTGACCATGCTAAGTGGATATCAAATTCTATCAGAGCAACTCTTGGATATCCTCCTATGTGTGATGACAATGATGTTGCTGAATCTGGAATTAACCCTGCCTATCTTGGAGGTGAGCAACCAGAAGTAGCTCAAGTCATCTACCCTCCTCCAGATTTTGAAATGGTGCAAGCTGATATTCATCACATGTACAGCCCAACAGAAGGGAAGCCCAATGTCATTCTAGAAAAAGTGGTTCAGCCTATATCTGAAGCTTTGCAAGCAGCTCTTCAGAAAGAAGAAGAAGCTCTACAGAAAGAAGAAGAAACTAGACTTTCTAAGAAGAGGTTCAGGGAACAAGCTGAACAAAGACCTGACTTTGAGCAGTGGAGCCCCACCTCAAGGAACATTATATGGACTGCCTGGAAAGCTGCCAAAGATAACATTCAAGATAGGAATAAGTGGTTTTCTGAAACTGAATGGAGGAAACATGAATCAAGGCAGGAGGCCATAGTTCAATATAGAAGGAAGGCCAAGATAGGAAAGCTACCTCCTACTGCCCAGGAGCCTAGCAAGTACTTTCCAAAGCCATTTCATTATTTTGAAAGGCAAAAGATCAAAGCAGAAGATCAAAAGAAAAAGGACTTGAAAGGCAAGAAGCATGCTGATGCTGAAGTTGCTGATGCTCCTGTTCAGGCCAAAGTTCAAGATGGAAAAGGAATATTGATTAAGGAGCCAGAACAGAAATTGAATTAAGAATTTTCTTATAGTTTACTATGTAATCTTTTTGATGTAAAACATTTTGTAAACTTCTGAAAATGGATATGACAGATATTAGAACAATGTGTTATATGTCAAATCTATTTCATATTTGTTCTGTGATGATGTCTATGTTTACATGTTTGATTGATACATGTTTATGTTTACCCTGCTATATATAATCCTGTTTTACATCATTTTGTAATTTTATTATGAATAGTGTATATCATTGAGTAAGGGTTATGACTTCTCCAAATAGGGGGAGATTGTTGGGTACATTGGTTTAAATGTACTTGATTTGAAGAAGCCTCACCCAACTCAATGATATACATCAAAATGTATTTGATGTATTTTGAGTTACTTGTGCAGGTTAAGTATTTGCAGGACTGAAGCAAAAAGTTTCTAAGTCCATATGTCGACACCCAGAGGGAAAGTGTCGACACTTAAGAAGACTTGTGTCGACACCCAGACAAGCAGTGTCGACACTTGGAGTCATTGTGTCGACACCAGGGATGCTGAGTCGACACCAGACAGAAAGTGTCGACACAAGGAGCTGTGTCGACACTCAATGAAGAAAAGCCAGTGAAGCTGTGTCGACACTTAACATTTGTGTCGACACCCAGTGAAGCTGTGTATACATCAGAAAGTGTCGACACTTGAAGCTGTGTCGACACTCAGCAAAAGCTAGCAGAGATAAGTGTAAGTGTCGACACCCAGAACAATGTGTCGACACTCAACAGAAGAGTCAACACTTGAAGTAAGTGTCAACACCCAGAACAATGTGTCGACACTTAGCTGAAGAGTCAACACTTGAAGAAAGTGTCGACACAAGGAGCTGTGTCGACACTTAGCAAAGATCAGCAAGTTCAACAAATTATTCTAAGTACAAGTGTCGACACTAAGGGGATGTGTCGACACATAGCTGAAGTCTCAACAGAAGAAGAAAGTGTCGACACAAGGAGCTGTGTCGACACTCAACAAGTATCTACACTGAAGACATGTATCGACACCAAGAAGCAGTGTCGACACTTAACAGATTCAACACATGAAGATGTGTCGACACAAATGAGATGTGTCGACACTTAGAAGAATTCAGCAAAACACTGAAGTACAAGTACTTGTGTCGACACACATTATCAGTGTCGACACATGAAGAAGAAATGGTGTCGAGATAAAGAATCAACAACACAAGGAGTTGTGTCGACACCTTGTAGGCTAGTGTCGACACTTAGACATCTTGTGTCGACACTTGGTCTATAAGTGTCGACACTTAAAGACAGAAAGTCTCGACACTTTCAGACAGTTAGAGATTTTTCAAGAATTGACTGGATGACTTGACATCTGCCGTTCCAGCCGGTCTACAGCACCTGTCAGAGTTGTCAGAAAATAGTTATGAACCGGATCAGCCGATTACCATGAAGAAGGCCTATAATAGGCTTATACAGTCTACAAAAAAAAAAGGTTAAGAAGATTGAAATAAAGTTCAGATCATTGATCAAGTTTTTAAAAAAAAAAGATCGTGCTATCAAGTACAGATCTAATAAGTTGGAGAGAGAGAGAGAGATCCATCCAAGAAATCAGTTGTTGGAACCAGACTGAGAAGAAGGGTTCAGATCTACTATGAACCTTAAGTAGTAGAGATCAAGGATCAACTGCATTAGGAGTCAATCTTATTGAGTTCTACTTTCAAGAAGCTTTGAAGAAAGCTAAGTCAGATTGAGTCCAGCTGAGTTCTTCCAAGAACTCATCAAGAATCTCACAACTTATCTCTCTTTCATCTGAGTTGTTGAGTTTATACTTTTTGTATTCATTATAACTTGTAGGATCCTTGGATCTGAGTCTTGTAAGCCTGCAATTATAAAGGCTGAGGGTAGGAGAGTTAAATCTCTGAGTGTAGGCCTTGGTGGCTGAGTGTAGGCCTTGGTGGCTGAGTGTAGGCCTTTTTGGCTGAGTGTAGGCTTTGTGGAAAAGCTGAGTGTAGGTCCTTGGGCCTGAGGTGTAGGAGCCTGTTTTGGGTTCTGAGTTAGTGGAGGAGTTTGGCTGAATCTAGTACACTGCTAGATAGGCGAAGGGGGAAAGTGGATGTACCCAAAGCTTGGGGAACCACTATTAAACTCTGTGTCTACTGTGTTTGTGGTTTGCTGTGTATGCTGTGTGATTGCTGTGCAATAGTAGATTAAATTCTGTGTTCGAAACTGATTGCTGCCATAAAAAGTTAAAAAGAATTTGGTCACCTATTCACCCCCCCTCTAGGTGTTTAGGTACTATATCTTTCACTAGCGAATAGTTACTGCGGATTGGATTTTGGTATCCGCGCGGTTTGAGGAGGTTGACCGGTTGTGCTGTACAGGTTGTGCGGATAGGACTGGAAGACATGGACTTGGTTCTGACTGTGGTCAGGGATAGTACGAACTCTGCGGATAGCAATCAGTGGTTAACAACAGGTTGTGTAACACCCCCTATCCGTCGCATAGCATATAGCAGTAGGTCCGGCCGGGGCCCGACGCCATATACTACAGACAGAACGGGTGGTTACTTATGGAAACCAACCAACCAATCTCAACGTCCTACACAGAGCATTCTAGCGGAAGTAGTTTATAAAAGTTGTAATAAAGAACCCAGCATTAAAGCATGAATGTCCACTAATCCAAATAGGAATGTTATACAAAATACCCAACATAAGCCTTAAGGCTTTACAAAATGTTTCACTTGATATTACATGATTTACAAACCACGGCACGCAGGCCGGTCATACATGAATAAAACAGTAAACACTTCCATTTGGGCCTTCGAGGGCCGGCTTCGCAAAAAGGGCTTTAGCCCGCTATTGACCGCTTGGTCCAGCCACACCTGCAAGCAACAAACCACCGCACGGTGGCAAAACAAGGCAACGGTCAGCAATGCTGACCAAATTATAACGATCCCGCCCCTAACTCGGGGCGGCGATGCTCCTTCCCTGCATTTCATTATCATAAGCGAGCAATAAATATATATAGCCATTTCATCACAGACGTTGGCTCGCACGGCCACACGCCCCGTGCTCTCAGGGCACATTCTCGGTGAACCGGTCGATGTCACGTCAATTAAAGCCATAGACATTCCGGACTCACCACCGCCACTTTGACGGCCAAACCTATAAGCAATTTGTCTTCCTGGCCTGGGTCACGATAATTTAAGCCATTGACCGCCGAAGTCCCTAATCTATGCCAACGACAAGTGCCACGTGCCTTTAGGTCTCTTTAACCGAACGACATAGAACGGGTACGGTTCCATCTAACCTGTGCTCACATCGCAACGACAATTTAAGCCATATGCGCGGGTCAAACTTCCACCGAGTCCCATTTCCATCACAATTCACATAACCCGGTTATGTTCAAGTTGGAGCTCAGGCCACCAAGTTGGCAAGATCTCGTATCCGCCCAGTTTTCCGGGTGCACCTTTGGGTTAGTCCCCAAGGCTCCTTGCTGCAATCTACCGCGTAGAAAACCCGAAAAACAATCCATAGCACGGAGTCTTCTCCGGCATTTATGCAATGCAACATCACCGATCCAGACCAACATGTCCGGGTAGGCTTCACACATCATGCCTATGTCCGTTCTCGCTTACGGACTCTAAACAACAGGGACTTTACATATCTACCCGAAGGAACGCCTCCAACTCTCCGCAAACTCGCGAGAGCGTGCTTCCTATGCAAAGAAGGAGAGCTACTCATGATCAAGAAGAGAATCGTTACCCTAGCGTTCCTCTTTGGCGCCATTGAAAAGTAAACGGATGAAAAGCACCGCACTAGCATTGCCTCCGTGGATCAGGAGTCGGCTCGCGATTCGGAGCTTCGAAGCTCCTCCAATGGCCGGATCTAGCTCCTTCTTCCTTCCTTGGCTCTCCTCTCTCTCTCTAAGGATTTAGAAAGATAACCACTCATGAAAAGTGAGGGTTTCTAAGTCCAATCCCGGGTATATCCCTTCAGGAACAACCCCCAGCCGTTGGATCCCAAAATAAAGAAACGAACGGCTTGATTCGGGACTGAAATGCCAAATCTAGACCGAACACGGCTTGGCACACGCCCGTGTCCAGGGCCGTGTGCCTCATTCGCCGTCAAAATCGGCTTGCCTGGAACCTCACACGGGTATCGAACACGCACGTGTTCCAGCTGACATGCCCGTGTTCCACCTGACACGGCCGTATGGCCGGCCGTGTACCCCCATCATTTTTCCCCGAAAACAACCCGAGCACTGCACGGGTTCTAGGACACGCCCGTGTCCTTGCCCGTGTCACCTTGACACTCCTGGGCTCCAGGCCGTGTACACGGTCTCGACACTCGACACTTCGTCGAGCGAAGATCCTCGACCTGATGACACGGCCTTGGACACGCCCGTGTCCTAGGCCATGTGCCTTGTCTCGACACAATGTCGAGGCCAAAGTGTCGACTCCCCGGGACGAGTGTCGACACGGGTTGACACGCCCTGCGACACGCCCGTGTCGCAGGACGTGTGCCATGTCTCGACACTTTGTCGAAGCAGAGTGTCGACTTCGCGGCTAAGTGTCGACACGGGTCGACACGCCCTGCGACACGCCCGTGTCGCAGGCCGTGTGCCCAGTCTCGACACAATGTCGAGACCAAAGTGTCGACTTCCCGGCTGAGTGTCGACACAAGCTTGACACACCCGTGTCCCAGGCCGTGTGCTTGCAGCCAGAACCCAAAACTGGCCCAAAACGTCCCCCGTCGCTCTTTTGAGTTTCGGGGCGTTACAACTCTCCCCCTCTTAAAAGAATTTCGTCCTTGAAATTATATAAAGGAAAGACATGTACAAAACCAAAATTTGTACCTGAGCGGAACAACTCTGGATACTCGTCAAGCATAGTCTGCTCTCGCTCCCAAGAGAGCTCCTCACGACTGCAATTGTCCCACCGGACCTTGACCATCCTGATCTCTTTATTGCATAGCCGATTGACCTCCGAGTCCTCAATCCGCACGGGCTTGACCTTTGTCATCAGCCCACTATCCACCGGCACTTGATCAACCGCGATCACTTGCGTAGGCTCTTGCACCGCCTTCCGAAGCACCGAAATATGGAATACATCATGTAATCCACTAAGCTCCACTGAAAGCTTCAACCGATAGGCCGCTTCACCAACTCGCTCCAGAACCTCAAACGGTCCAAGGTACCTCGGGCTTAGCTTTTTCAAACGCCGCACCCGCGAGACACCCTTGAACGGCTTGATCTTTAAGTATACATAATCGGCCACAGCGAACTCCACATTCTTGTGCTTGGCATTATAGTACTTTGCTTGCCGGTCCTGAGCGATAAGCAACCTCTCCTGAATGGTTCTCACCAAAGAAGTAGCATCCTCCACTTCCGATCGCTTATCCAACTTTGACTCACTCGTTTCTAACCAAGACAACGGCGTGCGACATTTTCTACCATATAGGGCCTCGAAGGGCGCCATTTGAATACTCGCTTGGTAGCTGTTGTTGTATGCGAACTCCACCAAATAAAGGTGGTCTTCCCATTGCTTTCCAAAATCCAAGACACACATGCGAAGCATGTCTTCCATGGTTCTATTGACCCTCTCGGTCTGCCCATCCGTTTGCGGATGGAAGGCTGTGCTGAATTTCAACTTTGTTCCCAACATTTGTTGCACTAGCCTCCAATCGTTGGACGTGAACCGCCCATCTCGGTCACTCACGATGCTGCGGGGCACACCATGAAGCCGTACTATGTTATCCACATAAAGCTTTGCCAACTTCTCCACCGGATCATCCTTCCTATGCGGAATAAAATGCGACACCTTCATTAATCGATCAACAACCACCCAAATGGTATCGTTCCCCTTTTGCTACCTTGGCAAACCGTGCACAAATTCCATAGAGATGTCGTCAAATTTCGACTCCGGAATAGGCAAGGACTTAAGAAATCCTCCCGGCTTTTGGCACTCCGCCTTTACCAAGGCGCAAGTTTGGCACTTTGCTACGTATAGCGCCACATCCTTCTTCAAACCCGGCCACCAGAATAGTTTCTTCACATCACGGTACATCTTCGTGCTCCCCGGGTGAATCGAGTACTTGGTATGGTGTGCCTCGTACAACAACTCCACCCGCAAATTATCCACACTTGTGACGCACAGACGACCGTCCTTCCAAAGCAATCCGTCCTCCACGACGAATTGGGAATTTGACCCATCCAGAGCCTCCACCATGGACTGCTTCATATGAGCATCCATATCCAAAGCCTGCCGAATACGATCAGCCAGGTCATATTGGACTTCAGTCCAATTCAGAACTGCTTCAGCACTTGATTGTCTATCCACACAAACAATCTCCAACGCCTCCAACTCCCGCACCGACCGCTCATCATGCACCGATAGCCAATTGGCTTGAGCTGGGGCTCGACGACTCAACGCGTCCGTAACCGCATTACCCTTACCAGGCACGTAGTGGATCTTGAATGTATAGTCCCCCAGGAACTCCATCCATCTACGCTGCCGCATATTCAGATCCTTTTGATCAATAAGATACTTCAGGCTCTTGTGATCGGTGTAGATATCAATCTTCACACCGTACAAATAGTGTCTCCACAGCTTCAAGGCAAAAATCACGGCCGCTAACTCCAAGTCATGGACCGGATAATTCCTCTCATGCACTTTTAGCTATCTCGAGCCATAAGCTATTACACTTCCGTGTTGCAGTAGCACGCAACCCAAACCGCCGCCCGAAGCATCACTATAAATCTCGTAGCCTTCGGTCCCACATGGCGAACTCAGCACAGGCGTCGTGGTCAACCGACACTTCAACTCCTCAAAAGCTCGTGCGCACTCCGGCGTCCAAACGAACTTATGCTCCTACCTCGTCAAAGTAGTGAGAGGTAACGCTATCCGCGAGAAGTTCTCTACGAAGCGCCTATAATAGCCGGCAAGCCCCAAAAAACTCCGAACTTCCGCTACCGTAACAAGCTCAGGCCACTCCCGTATCGCAACAATCTTCGCCGGATCCACAGCAATACCCTCTCCACTTACTATATGCCCGAGGAACGCCACTGAGGATAGCCAAAACTCGCACTTCGAGAACTTGGCATACAACTGATTTCTCCTTAGCGTCTCCAACACCAAATGAAGATGCTTGAAGTGATCTTCCTCACTTTGCGAGTACACCAAAATATCGTCGATGAAGACGATCACGAATTGATCCAAGTACTCCCTGAAAGTCCTGTTCATCAAATCCATGAACACTGACAGCGCATTAGTCGGCCCAAACGGCATGACCGTAAACTCATAATGCCCGTATCTCGTACTAAACGCTGTCTTCGGGATATCACTCTCCCTTATTCGCAGCTGATAGCACACAACCTTGAGATCCAACTTCGAGTACACCGTCGACCCGACTAACTGATCAAAGAGATCATCAATCCGGGGGATCGGGTACTTGTTCTTCTCCGTCAACTTGTTGAGCTCCCGATAATCAATACATAGCCTCAAGCTTCCGTCCTTCTTCTTAATAAAGAGGACCGGTGCGCTCCAAGGCGAAGAACTCGGGCACACATACCCTTGCTCCAACAACTCTTGCAGTTGAACTTTCAGCTCCGCCATTTCCTTAGGCGCTAGCCGATAAGGAGATCGTGACACAGGCTTTGCACTTGGCACTAGCTCAATCGTAAAATCTATCTCCCGTTGAGGCGGGGCTCCAGGAAGATCTGCGGGGAACACATCAGGGTATTCCGATACCACTGAAATACAATCCAATGCGGGCTTCGGCTTTGCAACCTCCACTAGTGTAAAGAACAGTTCTGCTCCGGCACGAACCGCCTTCACCACCTGAAGAGCAGACATCAACGTCTTGCTCGACCCCTTTAAGCCCGTAAAAGTCGTCTCACGACTTGCTCCCAACTTGACTTCCTTGCTACCGCAATCTATATGGGCCTGCTGCTCCGAGAGCCAGTCCATGCCAAATATGACGTCGAACTCCACTAACGGAAGTAAAGACGCCCGCAGGTCGAACTCCTGCTCCCCAATACGAATCTTAACATCGCAGATCCTATCCGCTCGCATCGAACACCCATTGGGCAACAACACATCCAACTTATCCTTCGCCATCGAAGAAGGGACTCCGATGCGTGATATAAATCCTTCGGACAAGAAGGAGTGTGAAGCTCCCGTATCGAAGAGTGTTCGTGCCGGATTTTCACAAATCAATACAAATCCTAAACAAGCAGTGGTAAGGTAACATGTGCATAACAAGTATTTAAAGAAATTGACTTGCTATAAATTAAACCATACCTATCACCACATCAGCCTGTTTGATGGCCTCCTGTTGGCCAAGATTGTAGACCCTTGGTTGGGCCGGAGCATAATGTGATGCGGTTGACTCCACCGCCTTTCCCTTCTCTTCATAAGTAGCTCTCGGCCTTCTCTCGGACTTAGGATGTCCGCTCCAACAGTCACGGGCAAAATGCCCCGTCTTTCCACAAGTAAAACACGCGCCCGGGGTCCGACTTGTAGTCGCCCCAGGAGCACCAGAAGGAGCTAGTCCCGAAGTCCTATGCTTCTTGAAAGACCTCCGATAGCCGGACTTTGAAGTAGTCAGCACTTTAAATTCAGATTTCCTATCACTCAAGCTTTTCTTTGCTTGCACATTCTTCATGTCCTTCTCCAAGGATCGGGCAGTGTTGACCAAGGTTAAGAAACCCTGCGTCATCGGCCCCGAAAGTAGTAATCTCAACTCATCTCTCAAGCCTTCATAGAAGCAATTAGTCTTGCGCTCCTCATCCATGATGGTGGAGCTAGCATATCGACTCAAACGGGTGAACTCATGGAGATATTCATCCACGCTCTTCTCACCCTGAACCAACTTCAGAAATTCATTCTCCATCGAAATCCTCTGAGTAGAAGGGAGGTATCTTGCTAAGAACAATCCCGAGAACTCTTCCATCGGAACGTCTATAAGTTGTCTACATCTCAAATGATGCAGCTCCAATCCTTCCCACCACATCCTCGCTTCACCTTCCAGAAGGAACGTAGAGATGGTGGTCATTTGCCACTCCTCCGTCTCCGTTGCTGTCATGACTCTCTTCACCATGGAGAGCCAGTCTTCAGCCTGAGATGGGGTTCCCAACCCTGAGAATAACGGAGGGTTAAAGCTCATAACATGCTTAAGCTGCCTCTCAGTTGCCCTCCTTGGCACCACCTAGTTCCACAACCACTTGCTCCACTCTCCTTGGCCCAGACTCTTGAAGAGGTTCTTGCTCCATCGCAGGAGCGGGCTGCTGCGTCTGCCTTGCAGGCTGCGTATTTATCACGGCCAACACCGCTTCAGCCACCAATCGTATGTTCTCAGCCGACAGAGGTGTTGCAGGAGCAACATCCGGTGCACTACTAGCCTCAGAAACTCGGCGTTCTGACGGCCCAACACCACTTCTGGTCACGTATAGTGGTACAAAACACCGTTAAGCGACCAAATAAAATTGCAAACATCAATTATAGGAACACGCAGGTTCCTCAAACACGAGTATTTTCATTCCTAAGTGGACATTCATGGGTTCTTTTACCATTATAACAATGACGCACACAATGTGCGCACCACCCCTTAAAAAGAATTCGTCCACAAATTCAGTTTAAGCCCGACCAAAACCAGTAGTCTGATACCAAATTGTAACACCCCCTATCCGTCGCATATCATATAGCAGTAGGTCCGGCCGGGGCCCGACTCCATATACTACAGACAGACCGGGTGGTTACTTATGGAAACCATCCAACCAATCTCAACGTCCTACACAGAGCATTCAAGCGGAAGCAGTTTATAAAAGTTGTAACAAAGAACCCAGCATTAAAGCATGAATGTCCACTGATCCAAATAGGAATGTTATACAAAATACCCAACATAAGCCTTAAGGCTTTACAAAATGTTTCACTTGATATTACATGATTTACAAACCACGGCACGCAGGCCGATCATACATGAATAAAATAGTAAACACTTCCATTTGGGCCTTCGAGGGCCGGCTTCGTAAAAAGGGCTTTAGCCCTCTATTGACCGCTTGGTCCAGCCGCACCTGCAAGCAACAAACCATCGCACGGTGGCAAAACAAGGCAACGGTCAGCAATGCTGACCAAATTATAACGATCCCGCCCCCAACTCGGGGCGGCGATGCTTCTTCCCTGCATTTCATTAGCATAAGCGAGCAATAAATATATATAGCGATTTCATCACAGACGTTGGCTCGCACGGCCACACGCCCCGTGCTCTGAGGGCACATTCTCGGTGAACCGGTCGATGACACGTCAATTAAAGCCATATACATTCCAGACTCACCACCGCCACTTTGACGGCCAAACCTATGAGCAATTTGTCTTCCTGGCCTGGGTCACGACAATTTAAGCCATTGACCTCCGAAGACCCTAATCTATGCCAACGGCAAGTGCCACGTGCCTTTAGGTCTCTTTAACCGAACGACATAGAACGGGTACGGTTCCATCTACCCGTGCTCACATCGCAACGACAATTTAAGCCATATGCGCGGGTCAAACTTCCACCGAGTCCCATTTCCATCACAATTCACATAACCCAGTTATGTTCAAGTTGGCGCTCAGGCCACCAAGTTGGCAAGATCTCGTATCCGCCCAGTTTTCCGGGTGCATCTTTGGGTTAGTCCCCAAGGCTCCCTGCTGCAATCTACCGCGTAGAAAACCCGAAAAACAATCCATAGCACGGTGTCTTCTCCGACATTTATGCAATGCAACATCACCGATCTAGACCAACATGTCCGGGTAGGCTTCACACATCATGCCTATGTTCGTTCTCGCTTACGGACTCTAAACAACGGGGACTTTACATATCTAACCGAAGGAACACCTCCAACTCTCCGCAAACTCACGAGAGCGGGCTTCCTATGCAAAGAAGGAGAGCTACTCATGCTCAAGAAGAGAATCGTTACCCTAGCGTTCCTCTTTGGCGCCATTGAAAAGTAAACGGATGAAAAACACCGCACTACCTTTGCCTCCGTGGATCCGGAGTCGGCTCGCGATTCGGAGCTTCGAAGCTCCTCCAATGGCCGGATCTAGCTCCTTCTTCCTTCCTTGGCTTTCCTCTCTCTCTAAGGATTTAGAAAGATAACCACTCATGAAAAGTGAGGGTTTCTAAGTCCAATCCCGGGTATATCCCTTCAGGAACAACCCCCAGCCGTTGGATCCCAAAATAAAGAAACGAACGGCTTTGATTGGGGACTGAAATGCTCAATCTGGACCGAACACGGCTTGGCACACGCCCGTGTCCAGGGCCGTATGCCTCATTCGCCGTCAAAATCGGCTCGCCTGGAACCTCACACGGGTATCGAACACGCCCGTGTTCGAGCTGACACGCCCGTGTTTCACCTGACACGGCTGTGTGGCCAGCCGTGTACCCCCATCATTTTTCCTCGAAAACAACCCGAGCACTGCACGGGTTCTAGGACACGCCCGTGTCCTTGCCTGTGTCACCTTGACACGCCTGGGCTCCAGGCCATGTACACGGTCTCGACACTCGACACTTCGTCGAGCGAAGATCGTCGACCTGATGACACGGACTTGGACACGCCCGTGTCCTAGGCCGTGTGCCTTGTCTCGACACAATGTCGAGACCAAAGTGTCGACTCCCCGGGACGAGTGTCGACACGGGTTGACACGCCCTGCGACACGCCCGTGTCGCAGGACGTGTGCCATTTCTCGACACTTCGTCGAAGCAGAGTGTCGACTTCGCGACTAAGTCTCGACACAGGTCGACACGCCCTGCGACACGCCCGTGTCGCAGGCCGTGTGCCCAGTCTCGACACAATGTCGAGACCAAAGTGTCGACTTCCCGGCTGAGTGTCGACACAAGCTTGACACGCCCTGGGACACGCCCGTGTCCCAGGCCGTGTGCCTGCAGCCAGAACCCAAAACTGGCCCAAAACGTCCCCCGTCGCTCCTTTGAGTTTTGGGGCGTTACTGTTTGTGTGTTGCAGCTAGGCGGTCTCTCTTTTACAACTAGTTTCCCGGTTTAATAAGCTATCTGCTTCTAGTGGCCTGTTCAGTTCAGCAGCAGCAGATCGTGCGTGTAGGAAGCTAGACAACCTTGCGGTTAGGCGCCTTCCTAATTGGAGAGTAGAGCTTACATTGGAAGAATGGGCAGTCCGCGTGGCCTGGTTGCGGTCTGGGCACTAGGCGGGTTGAGCGGACACAGTAGTGCAGCAGTAGTTCCGACGGTTACTTCTTGAGTCTGCGCTGTTTGATATTTGCCTTGCATTATTTCAGCTTTGTTGGATACATCGATGAATCATGTCTCACATTGTAAAGAGTATTATAGTACAAGATTCTTGCTATTCTGTTTTACATCTGGTTTATTTGGGTTTGGATAGGTTGAGAGTTCCTGCACCTGGTTTCCCATCTTCTGCTATATCAAATTTTAACATGGTATCAGATGTGTCCTCTTTGTATCTTTGAAATTCAACAAGAATATTCCAGGGTCAAGGAAGAGGAGTAGTTCAGGGTGGTGGAAGTCAATGGGCTGGGTAGGGAGGTTTAACACTCCAGGGTTGAGACTAGGTCCGAGACTATTGCCACCCCCCAACATGTAATGACAATAGTTTGAGGTAGAGGAGGAGAAAGAAGGAGAAATCAACCTAGAAGAGGTGGGAGGCGGGAAGGTGGGCCATTGCTTTTCTATGACTTCTATCAGGAGGAGGGGAACGTGGCCACCTGCCCCGAGATTTTGGAGTTCCGAGGAGCAGCGAGAGCTAGAGGGATACAACTAGTACCACCCAGGATTATGGAAGCGAGATTCAGAGGTAAAGGAGGATCTGAGGTTGAGGATCAATGTGAAGGCCGAGCAGATGTGGGTTCCCGAGGAGGGATTGGGGTAATCCACGTGGGTGTTGTAATTGATATAACCCATAAGGGCAGCCTACAAACTATTTTCCATCGGAGCATCGCTTCGACATCTTTGACCCCTCCCACGGTACAGAAGATTACCTTCTCATCGAAGGATATTCCTGATTATGTAGACTGTTTTATGATTGTCTTGTGATCTAGACGGCCATTGAAACCTTTACAGTCTCAAGGATCTTTGTGGATAATAGAAGTTCGGTAAATGTGGTCTTCAAGGAGGACTTTGATGAGAAGAAGGTGGAAGCTATGAGGGTGTTGGCCTCGGATGAACCTTTCTTTAGGTTCTTAGGTGAGATAAAGGAAGTGGAAGGAGGAGTTGGACTCCATGTTAACCTGGGAGGGACGTTCCGAAACTGCCAGTTCATTATCGGGGATGCTCTGAGTAGCTGCAACACTATCTATGGACATCCCCTTATCAATGCCTTTTGATGCGTACCCTCCTATTTCCACCAATGCTTGATATTCCACAGCAGAGGAGTGCAGGTCCGGATCTGCGTAGATCCTAAGATAGCAAGGTATTGCTACGTCGTAGCTATCAACACAATCTCATCGATGGGAGAATAAGGATAGCTCAAGAAGGAGATGGAGGAGCAGACTAGGCTGGAGGATGCTGAAGAAGTGGGGAAGGAGATCACTGCCCTAAGCGGGAAGCCCGAGACAGTGTAGATTGGAGTAAAGCTGAAGAAAGAGGATCAAGAGTAGATCAAGAGCTACATCTAGGACAACATTGACATCTTCACCTGAAATGCAGCTGACATGCCAGGGATTTAGGCAGACGTTGCTTGCCATCATCTCATTCTTAATCCCAACGTCCGCTCGATCTATTTGAAGAAGAGGTCCATGTTAGGAAAGTTGGCTAAAACAATCTGAGAGAAGGTGGAGAAGTTAGTGAAGGTGGGTTTTATATGTGAGATCCAGTACCCAAGCTGGATATCAAATGTTATGATGGTTAAGAAAGGGAACAGGAGGTGGAGAATGTGTGTCGACTTTTCTTTAATGAATAAAGCATGGCCCAAAGATTAGAACCCCCTACCTCGAATCGACACGCTGGTACATTTAGACATTGGTTTTTCTGTAATGAGTCTCTTAGATGCATTTTCAGGATACCACCAAATCAGGATACACCTGCCGGATGTTTCTTCATCACGGATGACAAGAGCTTTATCTATAAAATGATGTTGTTTAGGCTAAAAAAATGCATGGTCCACATATCAGACGATGATGAATAGGGTCTTCTAGGAGCAAAGGGGGAATCTCTTCATTTTCTTCCTTTTCGTTTCATTTTTGGAATATCTCATCCAGTGAGGTAGGTCTGGAGTGAGAGGGATTCCATGCAGAACATAGTAAGGAACATATTTTGTAGAGGAGGGTTTAGGAGCAACCTTTACTGGAGCCTTCTTCTTTAATTTCCTTTTCTTAGAATTAGAATCTTTTGAGTCATCTGACTCTGAGTCATCATCAGATTCTTTTGCAGGGAGATCATATAATTCATCTAACTTCTTAATCAAATCATACTGATCATGAACTTGAACTTCTAGCTGTGTACGAACAATAACTGTATCAACTTGTATATGTGCACTATCATCTTCTTATTCCATGTCTTGAAAAAGAATATCATAAAAATTAGGAAATGTGGATTCATCCCATGCAAAAGTGTGAGAGGAAGAAACTTGCCCTATAGTATCCATTGAATTCTTAATAACCAAAGGCTGAGAGACTAGAGTAATGATAGAAGAAACAACTGTAAGTTGGTTCCTTTGTAGTTCTAAAACTGAAGGACTAACAGGAGCAGTATACCATACTATAGCTTTAAAAAGATCAAGCTCAAAAATTGGAAAATAACTATGCAGAGTATCAAAATAAGATAATAAAGAATGCAAGTTGGTTGTGGGATGAATAGAGGTATCACCAACAATAACAACTTCTGGAATTACTTCTGTCAACTCTTCTGTCAACTAATCTTCAACAAAAACAACTGCATGCATTTCTGAGTCCTGATTTTCATCAAAAATTGCAACTGTTGGACTGTCTGGAGCTTCTATGGCTGCTACAACTACAACTGTTGGAGTTTATTCATAAAACATCTCCCCCTGCCTAGATCCAGGGAGACCTGAATCTAGGCCTCCAGAAAAAGGGACAAAATTGGAGGAGGCAAGCTGAGAAGATAGAGCAGAGATAGAAGCAATAGGAGGAGCCAATGCTTCATCTATGAGTTTATTTAGAGTAGGAGTAATGAATTCAATGAGGTTTGAAGCAATGGAAGAAATATCCACATACATAGACTCAGATGGAGCCTGAGTAGATGTAGAGGATGGATTGGAAGAAGAAGGGATGAAAGTGTTATCATTGTTGGAGCAGAGATGGAAATCTTGAGGAATGGAGGTAGGGTTAATGACAGGAGGAATGTCATCGGGAGTGGCATCAGGAATTATCTCCTGGATGGGTGAGTGTGGTGGAGATATTGAAGGTAGGGTCGAATGTTGTGGAGATGAATGCAGAAGAGAGAAGTGAGGTGGAGATGAAAGTAGTGGAGAATGAGGTGGTGACTGATGAATAGGTGAATCAACATGTGGAGTTTATAATGGAATTCGTTCAGATAATGAAGGCAGATGTGAAGGTGGAGATGGCTGCCTAGGGGGCTGGTGTGGAGATAGTAGGATAGAAGAAATATGAGGAGCAGAAACTTCTGCTGGGGTTGGGAGAGTGGCTGTAACAGCCCTTGTGCTTTCAGAAGCTATCCTGGAGGAGGTAGCCCTGGATTGCTTAGGGATCACCCTCTCCCATCTTCCAAAGAGGGAAAGGGTTAGCCTCTTTGAAGCAATAATATAAATGGTCTGGGAGACCAAAAGTTCAGGACACTTAGCCTGTAAGAAAATCCCCAGGATTCTGCCATAACCAAAACCCTTTTTATTAATCATCTTCTTAATTGAATCAAATAAGATTGATCCCCAATTTACTGATTTCTGATTAACAAAGGCACACATCAATAGAAATTGGTGCCTGATTATATAATCATGAGCAGAATGTTTGCCTAACAGAACCTTACCAATAATATCAGCTAAGAATTTATATTCAATTGAGAAATTCTTTTTCAGTAAATGATTAGGGTTTCCTTCTGAATGACCCAACCTATCTAGCATTTCATCAAACTCAGAACTAGATAATTCTATGTCATCTTCACCATTAACAAAACCAAAAACTTCAGAAAGAATTTCAGGAGTGAGAGGAACCTTATTTCATGAAATAGATCCAATAATATTTGAAGTATCTTGAATCTTGGCTGTATGTACCCATTCTTTGATCTCAGCAACTGGAAATTTGATCCTTGTAATCATAAAATACCACAGATTTTGAGCCTCAAATAGTTTCTGTATGTCCTGGAAGATTTGATCAGAATGACTAAATTATTCAATGTCTATGTTGAAGCCTGCATCGAATTTCATGGCCGAGAGAGTCGCCTGAGAGATCACCATTTGCCTGCAAAATAGAAAGATCAAGTGCAAGGGAAAAAGGAGAAAGCGCTGGATAGAGTTCGATTAAAATCTATATTTAAGTTTTCAGAAGTTGAAAAGATGAAATTTGTTCGACGAAAACAAAACCTCGTTGTCTTGCTCGATGAAAATTCTCAAAAGAAATAGATTTCGTCGATCTTCGGTCGACGAGAGTTTTGCGAAAGAAATATATTTCGCCGAGCTCTATTCGACAAAAAATACTTGAAACTAATTTGTCGATCTCCGTTCGATGAAAGTTTCTCAAAGAAAGTTCATCGATCTCCGTTCGACAAATATTTCATGAAGAGTTCACAGTTCGTCGATCTCCGTTCGACGAAAGGTGTCCAATTCATCAAGCTCAGAACAAAAATCAAATTAATGATTCTCCATTTATCATTCCTAATTGATTTAAGAAGAAATTGTGTTTCTTCTCATCTAAGGGTTTAGTGAAAATATCTGCCCTTTATAAATTAATAGAAATGAAAATAAGATTAATTTTATTTTTGTCTACATTATCTCTCAGAAAATGATGTCTTATTTCTATATGCTTAGTCCTTCTACAGTGTACTGGATTTTGTGCAATTGATATTGCACTGGTATTATCACAAAATATTGTTGAATTATTTAAGTTGTATACTCAATCTAGTTGCTGATTTTGAATTCACAAAATCTGTGAACAACAACTACCAGCTGCAATGTATTCAGCTGCAACAGTTGAAGTAGACATAGAAGTTTGCTTCTTGCAAAACCATGACACAAGCCTATCACTAAGAAAATGACAAGTTCCTGATGTGCTTTTTCTGTCAATTCTGTATCCAGCATAGTCAGCGTCTGAGAATCCAGTTAATTAAAGTTCTGACTCAGTAGGATACCAGAGTTCTAAATTAGAGTAACCCTTTATATATCTTAAAATCCTTTTTACTAAAATTATATGAGATTTTTTAGGATTTACATGAAACCTAGCACAAATACAGGTACCAAACATTATTTCTGGTCTACTAGTTGTTAAGTATAATAAGGACCCAACAATAGTCCTGTATGTTTTCTGATCAACAGGTTTACCTTATTCATCGTTATCAACTACAGCATTAGAGGGCATGGGTGTTTTCATAGCTGAGGCATCTGACATCCCAAATCTTTTAATTAGCTCTTTAACATATTTTGATTAGGATATAAAAATACCATCAGGAGTTTGCTCTACTTGTAAACCAACGAAGTAGGATAGCTCACCCATGCTACTCATTTCAAACTTAGAAAGCTTTAGGTATGAAAACCATTTGCATAGTTTGGAATCAGTAGAACCAAATATTATGTCATCTACATATATTTGAACTAGCAAAATTTTAGATTTATGATGTCTAAATAACAATGTTTTATCTACTATGCCCCTACTAAATTTATTTTCTAGAAAAAACTAGCAAGGGTCTCATACCAAGCTCATGGAGCTTGTTTAATACCATAAAGATCTTTGCTAAGTATAAAAACAGGATTAGAATGAGTTGGAGAGATAAAATTTGGTGGTTGTTCTACTAAAACTTCCTCTTTGAGCTCTCCATTTAGAAAAGCACTCTTCACATCCATTTGATATACCTTGAATCTCTTTAATGCTGCAAATGCACGAAATATTCTGATAGCCTCCAATCTGGCAACAGGAGAAAATGTCTGATCATAGTTTATGCCTTCCTCCTGTGAATATCATTGAGCTATCAATCTTGCTTTATTTATAACAATGATTCCTTGAGCATCCAACTTATTCCAGAAGACCCATTTCGTTTCAATGACTGGGTAGTCTTTGGGTCTTGGAACTAAGTCCCAAACTCTACATCTCTCAAACTGATTGAGTTCCTCTTGCATAGCAATGATCCAGTGGGGATCCGGTTCTGCATCTTTGATGGATTAAGGTTCAATCTGAGAACTAAAACAAGTATGATCTGATCTTGATTCAATTGATGCATTGTTTGAACACCAGGTTATATGTCTCCAATTACTTGAGATCTAGGATGATCTCTAAGTAGGACAAAATCAGCAGGTAGAGTTGGTTCTACAGCTACTTGTGGTACTAATTCCTCTTGTGGAATTTCATAAGCCACAATATTTTCAACATATATTTCTGAATTTTCTTCATCACTAACATCATCAGCAATCTGTTGAGAAGGATGTATTGTATCCTCTTGTGTTAGGATTAAATCATCCATTTTCTCACACATATTTGGTACCTGAAAAGATTCTATTGTAGATATCTCTCTCCTTATAAAACATATTAGTTTCATCAGAATAAACATGTACAGATTCTTCCATTTTAAGGGTAGATTTATTAAAGACCCGATAAGCCTTGCTAACTTGAGAATATCCAAGGAAAATTCGTTCCGTAGCTTTCGCTTCAAACTTCCTTAAGTGTTTCTTATTATTGTTATGAATGTAACAATTACAACCAAAAACTTTAAAATAGTTTACTTTAGGTTTCTTATTTTTAAGTAATTCATAGGGAGTCTTACCCTTTTGTTTATGTATTAGACTTCTATTAAGAAAATAGTTTGTTGTGCTTACTGCCTCTGCCCAAAAGGATAGTGGAAAGTGAGCATCTGCAAGTAATATTCCACCAGATTCAATTAGGGTTATATTTTTCCTTTCAGCTACCCCATTTTGTTGAGGGGTTCTAGGTTCAGAAAAATAATGTCTGATATCTTCCTTCTCACAGAATTCTTTCATCAGAAGATATTCAAACTCAGTGGCATGATCACTTTTGATCAATACAATCTGAGTACAGTACTCAATCTTGATGTTCCTAAGAAAGTCTGTAAGAACTTTAAAGTTATCTGACTTGTTTCTAAGAAAGAATACCCAAGTAAATCTAGATAAATCATCTATAATAACTAAGGTATATGACTTTCCTCCCAAACTTTATACTGCAATAGGTCCAAAAGGTCCATATGTAGCAAATACAAAATCCTAGGTGGATCACTTTTAGAAATGGATTTAAAGCTATTTTTAGTTTGTTTGCCTAATTGACAAACCCTGCAAAGTCCTTTCTTCTTTTAGAATCAGAAGGTAGTCCTCTAATAAGGTTGTCCTTGGATAGTTTAGCAATAGTCCTAAGGTTTATATGACCTAATCTTTTATGCCATAATTCATTTGTTTTACTTATATGATTGAACAGGCAAATTTCAGATTTTGCATACTTAAAGTTTACTAAGTAAATGTTAACTTATCTAACTCAAGTTAAAACATTTTTGTTATCATCAAATGTAATAGAACATAAAGATTTGTTAAAAGATATTTGATAACCTCCATCACATAATTGACTTATGGATATGAGGTTATGCTTGAGACCTGTCACGTAAGCTACCCTCTTGAAGGTAACTGCTCCAACCTTGACATTGTCATAGCCTTCTGTCTGTCCACAGTTGGAGTCTCCAAAAATGACTTTAGGTACAAGCTTAGCTTTGAAGTCACTCAGGTTTGCGTTGCTTCCTATCATATGCTTTGAGCATCCACTATCCAAATACCAATATTCCTCCATTATAGGATAGTTCCTTTCCTCCATAGAACAAAATTAGATATTCTTGACCCAGGTTACCTTGAGTACTATTTTTCTTTCAAGATAATTTGAAATATAAGAACACACTGGTTGATCCTTAAAACCAAGTGGATGATATCTTCTAGGAGGGATAATCCACTTAGTAAAAGGGTTTATAAATTTTTTAGTTTGATTATAGTTTTGGGAAGAATTAAAATTTCTATTTTGAAAAGCTGGGTTCGGCGAATTAAATTGAGTTCATTGAGCTGAGTTCGACGAATGGGAGTGAGTTCGTCGAGCTCCGTTCACATAAAAATAATCTCCATAATCTCCATTTCCTGGAAGATTTGTTAAAAGATAACTGATAACCTTCATCATATTGCTTTCGTCGAACACCAGTTGAATAATTATACTCAAGTCCTGTATTCATAGTTCGTTGAGCTCTCTTCGACGAATAATAATTATTTCATCGATCTCGGTTCGACGAATAGATTGGGACATGTGGGGATGGACAAGCTGAAAGCAATGGAGGTAAGAAGCCTTGTGAGAGGCTTGCCTAAGATGTCATCCTATGGTGACAGTCAAGCTTGCGTGGGATGTCAACAAGGTGAAGCTTATCATTTTACATTTGATTAGGCGCAGTCCAGATGCAAAGCACCATTGGACGTTGTCCATGGTGATTTGGTGGGACCGACTGTCACCGTCAGACTTTGAGGCAGCAAGTACATGCTGATATTGGTTGATGAATATACGAGGTATACTTCATGAAGGAGAAGTCTAACAAGTTTCGCTTGTTTGTGGAGTTCAAGAAGCTTGTGGAGGGCCAGCATGGCCTGCAGATCAATAAGTTGAGGACAAGCAATGGAGGTGAGTTCGGCACAATCGTGTTCTCAAACTTTTGCACGAAGCATGTGATCCGATGGGATCTCTCTCATAGACAAACTTCATAATAAGTTGTTGTTGCAGATCAGATGATTCGTCTTTTGACAAAGACCTGCAAGTGTTGGCTTCAATGCAAAGACATTCCAAAGGACTTTTGAGCGGAAGGGATGGCCTGTGCGGTTCATGTCATCAATCGGATGCTTCTGAGTCCGATCATCATAAAGACTCCTTTTGAGCTGATGTTCAGGTGAAGCCCGGCATGAAGCACCTTCAGGTGTTAGGTTCTACCTACTATATACGCTCTTCAGAGGCTCTCAAGATGAAGCTAGTCTTCGTTGGGTATAATGAGCAGAAAATAAGATGGAGGTGTATGGATCCTTCGACGAAGAGATTCATCATGTCGAGATGCGTTGTCTTTGATGAGCTGATCTCGTATTGGGGTAGCTCATGTGTGGAGCTAGAGGAGAGAAGGTCAGATGATGGGCATGAGGATGCTGCTGCTATGGTTCAGATGGAGCTGTCTGTGTCACCAGGAGCTCCAGGTTGTTCTAGCTCTGGGGAGGAGGCATTTGGTTAATGAAGCAGGGGGAGCATTGCTCTAGGTGCTTCTGATTCCAGTACGGAGGCTTCTAGTTCAGGAAGCAAGGGAAGCAATGTTCCAGGTTGTTCTAGTTCAAGAGCGAAGGCTGCTGGTTTAGGAAGCAGGGGGAGAGTTATTCCAGGTACTTCTAGTTCCAGTGCAGTGGCGTCTTGTTCAAGAACAAGGGGAGCATTATTCCGGTTTTACCCTAGAACGGAGCTTATTCAGAAGGAGCATAGGAGGTGCTTAGATGTGATCAGGGTGTTCGGATGTCGAGGAGGAACATAAACCCACCAGCTCGATATAGTGGAGGAAATACGTTGAGCTTGGTCTCATGTTTTCTCACAGGCCCTCGGGTCGAGCGAGTACAATCTAGCTGTGATGACACCACTAGAGTCAAGGAGGTGGATGATGCCAAGGTTGAGGAGGTGACTACCCTCAGAGGAAACGAGTCTTGGGGCCTTGTGCCCAAGATTATTGGTGATACTCCTATGACATACAAGTGGAGATCGAAGCTGAAGAAGAATGCAGAGGGAAGCATGGCTCCCTTTGGGAGATGCTGCAGGGAACCCTTATGGTCCAGGATATGTGGGGAGAGTACTTTGTCTTAGACATCTTCTCGATGGCGCTATCGGAGGAACAATATACAAGGTTACGGGAACTGCTGGGGTAGTTCACCACTTCTCACTTCAAGGGAGAGTGTTGAAAATGGTGAAGTGAAAGTGGGTGATTGGGCGACCTGTCCGCGCGATCTACGTGGACAGGACAAGTAGTTTTCCAGGTCGGTAGAGTTGTTATAGTCGGCTTGTTCCTTGGCATCCTGGGCGGTCTGTTCGCACAGTCTGTGCGGACAGAGGTGGAGGCCAGCCAGGCCGACTTATGCTAAGAAGGCAGTTTGTTCCCAGAAGGTAACCGGGCGGATACCTTCACTATCTGCTGAGTCTGGCAAGATGTAGACTGTACTGGAGCTCGACAGACCGGCATGGTAGATGTCTTGGTCTTGCTCTGGTGGAAAGGCTGGCGGAAGCCACGGAGTTCGCCGGATAAAGCGGACTGGGCTGGAGCTCGGCAGACCAGCATGGCAGATGCCTTGGTCTAGCTCTGGTGGTGCGGCTGGTAGATGTTGCAGGGTTCGTCAGTTAGAGCGGACAATGGAGTTCGCCGGGATTGGAGGACTTGTGTCTGTGTCCACCAGTAAGTGCGAAATGGCCCTTATGGCCAGTGGTGTGGACTTGGTTGGTTCTGGACTAAGATCAAGTTGGCTCAGTCCAGGGAGATCACGAGGTTAAGCGCGGTGTAATGCCCCAAATCTCAGAAATGACTGGGCTGAGGAGAGTGGGTAACATGGCCTGGGACACAGGTGTGTCCCCAAGATGTGTCCTACTCTGTGTGAAGTATATGACCGGGGAAACGTGCTTGTTCATGGCCATGTCTTGCACTCGAGTACTGGCAGGATGTTCTCGAGTGGGCACGACGAAATGCAGTCGACGATCCTCGAGTGGGGTACACGGCCTGTGACACGGGCGTGTCCAAGGCCATGTCCTACTATGCGCTCGACGAGTTCTCGAGTGAGTTCGACAAAATGCACTCGATGATCTTCGAGTGTGGACACGGCCTGTGACACGGGTGTGTCATGCGCCGTATCTTCCTCTATGCTTGGGCAGACTGGTGAACACTGGCTAGACACGGGCATATTGGAAGCCGTGTCTGGCACACGGTCTGTGACACGGGCGTGTCACACGTCCGTGTCCTTGTCTGGTTAAGGCAGTTTCTTTGCCGCTTAAGGAACAAGGCCTATGACACGGGCGTGTCACAAGCAGTGTTTAGTACAGGAAATAGTTTTTCAGGGATTTTCGTGGTCGTCCCTTTCTTTCAACTAGGATCCAACGACCCTAAATTCTCTCAGCTGTTGATAAGGCCAAGAGTGGAGGATAAACTCTCTCATTTTCTCAAGGCCTATCTATTTCTTGAAGTGTTAGAGAGTGGGGAGAGCAAGGGAGAAGGAGGAGGAATCCGGTTACCGGTGGAGCTTCAGATCCCCGAATAGTGTGCCAAGTCCAGTCATGGAGGCAAGGCCGTTGCGGTGCATTTCATCTGGCTAGTTTTCTATGTCACCAAAGCGATCGTCAAGGGTAACAATCATTCTTCCTTGGACATGTGAAGTCCTTGATTTGGCATATGCATGGGTTTCCCCCACCAAAAGGTGGCTTGTTGAGGGATCCCATTGGGTTGATTGTGGATATCCCCAAGATGTTTTTCATGTAGATCCGGAAATATGAAGTACGAAATAGGCATACTATGTGAAGACCATATAAACAGGTTGGTCTGGATTGGTGATGTTTTCTTTTGCACACCAGAGATGACTCCGCGTATGAATGAATATGTTTGTGGATTCGGTGGGTTGTGCCTGTGAAGGATAGTAACAGGAAGTACTGGAGTGAAAGTCCAGGAAAATACCCACTAATTGGTTGTGCTGTATGCTATAAAATACCAGTATTACTGGTATTGTAGATGGCTACATGGATTATTGGATGGTTGGTCCAGATTATGTAGGGTTAGGGATGGAAAGTAAGTTCTGTCGCTAACGCCGGGCGAGAGTGAGTGTCGCTGGCGATGGCTCCTAGCTAACCTGTGATTGTGAATCCAGTCCTTCGGGGTCAGTGTGGCTATTTGTGAACTTGGTGAGGTCATGAAAAGGGCTACATGATGAACGGACAAGGGGATGCCCACTCGCGTCAGTGAACTGACGATTTGAGCAACGGGAAACGGCTGAACCGTATCCTCGTTATGGTTGTCTGCCATGAGTACCTGGGCACCTGGCATTTGTCAGAAACGTATAATGAGAGTCTTAGACCTGCGCGCCACTCGGTAGCGATGCTATTGGGGGATTTGGGTCAAATCCCAGGTTATTACAGGAATACGAGAGGCTTACGCCTGCATGCTACAATGTCATGGGGGCTACGGGCCAATCCCGGGTTGTTATGCTAAGACTAAAGTCTCCGGCTGAAGGCCGTGGAGAAAAATGCTCAAGTTTGTCATTGGGCTTCAGGCCGTGAATGGCGGTGGGCGACTGGTTTATCCGGTACACCTAGAATGTACCCTGAGTGCATGGAGCGTCGGGCCATATGGGTGACGTTTGTGATATATTGATTGTGCGTGAGTGCACATTGTGTGATATATAACTGCTTGTGATATGTTATGCCTGTAGGGAAGGAATACCACTTCCCCGGGTTAAGGTGTAGGGTCGTTATAAATTGGTCACCTGAACGCTGACCGTTGTCTTGTTTACCACTGTGCGGTGGATTGTCCCGTGCAAGTGCAGAAGAGACGAGCGGGAAATAGGGGGCTGAAGCCCTTGTTGTTGTTGATGCTGCTATTGCTATGCTGGCCCTTGAAGGCCAAAGACGTTTATATGATATTATATTCATGTGTGGCCGGCTTGCATGCCGATGTATGGAAGTCATATGTATAAAGATTAACTGTAAGGCCATAAGGCCAGTCATGTTGTGTACATTCAGATGGGTTGAGTTCAATCAACTTAAAAGCTTCCGCTAGAATGCTCTGAGTTAGGATGGCAACTCTGATATTAACCCGTAACTTCGCTGCCTGTTTGTGGCATATGATGTGGGGCCCCAGACGGACCTTCTATTATATGTCATGCAACGGATAGTGCTGTTACATTTTGGTATCATCTTGTCTCGGTCTTCCCTTTTTAATTCATGGTCGAAATGTTTTGTGGGGTGGCAAACACGTGTAAATGCGACCCACTATAACATTAATGAACTCAAGAATGTCCAATAAGGAATGCAAATACACCTGTTTAAGGAACCTGCGCATTCCTATTTTGTTGTTATTACTTGTGTAATGTCGCTAATGTGTGTCTTGTCCACCTATAGGTGACTCGTAGTGGTGTTGGGCAGTCTGAACCTTATCGTTCTGATGAGAGTGCGGCACCAACTGAGTTGCCTCCACCTCCTCCTTCTGCGGAAACAGTACACTTAGTTGCTGAGGAGCTGTTTGCGATGATTCATGCACAACCTACTGGGCAGGCGCAACCTGTATTGGTTCCAGAACGGGTTGGTGTAAGGCCAGAACCTGTGGAGGCTTTTGATCCTCGGGCAGCTGAATGGCAGTTGAAGCAGTTTATGAGCTTTAATCCTCCTATATTTACGGGTGTGGGATCCCCAACGCAGGCAGAAGATTGGTTGTCACGCGTCAAGCGAATATTGACGGCGATAAGGATGGAGGAAAATCAGAAGGTCACCTTGGCCACTTTCTTGTTGGAAGGAGAGGCTCGTCTATGGTAGGACGAGATAGAGTTACACAACTTAGCGGGCAGGCAGCTCACAGAAGTCTCGATTGAGGAATTTTCGCGACTTTTCTTAGCAAAACAAGTGCCAGTGGCTCAATGCATCGCTATGGAAAATGAGTACCAGCATCTAACTCAGGGAGAGAGTAGTGTTGACACCTACTTGCATGAGTTTACGTGATTGGGACGCTATACGGGGTCTATCTTCGCTGATGAACAACGAAAAACCAATCGGTTCTACGAAGGATTGCGGGATGAGCTGAGATTCCTGTTATCAAGTTCGGTGAACTAATGGTTTCAGGCATTGGTGGATACGGCCCGTGCGTTGGAGAAGGATATGAAGTGGGTGCAGGGAAAAAGAGACTTGGCAATGACAAAGTCCGAGTTTAAAGTGCCGCACCCAGTAAAATCAAAGTACCGAAGGAAATGGGGTAAGAGATTCAAGTCTTCTTCACTGGCTCCCTCGCGTGTTGCGTCAGGAGCAACGTCGAGGCAGGATTCTCGGACCTGCTATTCATGTGGTCAAGTGGGGCATATAGCCCGCAACTGTCCGGTTGGTCCACCAAAGGATGAAAAGAAGATAGGAGCGTCATATGCGGACAAGGGAAATGCAGTGGTGGAGTCCACCGAATCCCAGGCGCAACCCCGACTGTATAATCTTGGCAAGCAGGAGGCCATAAAGCAAAGTGACGTTATCACAGGAACACGATAACATACTTGATTATTGCTTTTGCTATTCATACCTTGTTTATAACTTGTGTATGATGTGTTTGCATTATGCTTTGTACTGATTCGAGACTGTCCGGCGAGTGCACTGTTTGATACTGGTGCGTCTCATTCATTTCTATCTGTGGACTTTGTGTCACGGATCAGTGTACCGATTCGTATGGTGGCAGATAGTGTGAAGGTGTTATTACCAAATGGATGTGTAATGCATGCGGATAGGTCTTGTTTTGTGGAGGTACAAATAGGAAGTCGGGATTTCGAATTGGAAGCATCGGTGCTGCCGAGATCGGAGTTTGATGTGATCTTTGGTATGGACTGGCTCTCGGAGCAACATGCCTATATAGATTGCAAGTAATAAGAAGTTACACTAGAGCAGAATACCGAAAGAGAAATGAAGTTCGCTGGTATGCGAGGGTCGAGCATGACATTAATGTCTGCTCTTCAAGTGGTTCAGGCAGTTCGAAAAGGCGTGGAGTTGTTCTCCACGCTTGTTGAGGCTGTTGAGCCAAAGGCCAGTGTGAATGATGTTCCGATTGTTTCAGCGTTTGCCGATGTGTTTCTGAAAGAGCTTCCGGGATTACCTACACGGCGGGAGTTTGATTTCTCAATTGAGCTGGTGCCAGGTGCAAAGCTTGTGGCCCGCTCGCCATATCGAGTAGCGCCAAAGGAAATGACCGAACTAAAAGTGCAATTTCAAGAATTATTGGAACAGGGTTATATACGCCCAAGTATGTAACCTTGGAGAGTGCCTATTCTGTTTGTGAAAAAGAAGAATGGTAGCCTGCGATTGTGTATTGATTATCGTGAAATGAACAAGTTGACGGAGAAAAATAGATATCTGATTCCACGGGTAGATGACTTGTTTGATCAATTAGCGGGATCGCAAGTATATTCAAAGATGGATTTGAAATCGTGCTCCTACCAGTTGTGAATTCGGGAAGGTGACATTCCGAAGACAGCGTTTGGAACACTCTACGGTCATTATGAGTTTACTGTAATGTCGTTAGGACTATGTAATGCATCATCCATGTTTATGGATTTAATGCACTGAATGTTCCGAGAGTACTTGGATCTATTTGTGATTGTCTTCATTGATGACATCTTGGCGCACTCTCGATCGGAAGAAGATCATGCAAACCATTTATGGTTGGTGTTGCATACCCTGAGGAGAAATATGCTCTATGCCAAGTTCTCAAAGTGTGAGTTTTGGCTGTCATTAGTGGCTTTTCTTGGTCATGTGGTGAGTGGAGAGGGCATTGTGGTGGATCCGTCAAAGATAAGAGCCATCCAGGAATGGGTAGTGTTGTCATCGGTGACCGAAGTCAGGAGTTTCCTTGGATTGGCAGGCTACTACCGACGTTTTGTAGAAAATTTCTCATGGATCGCTTTGCCTCTTACCACGTTGACAAGGAAGGATCATAAGTTCGTTTGGATGGCAGAGTGCGTGCAAGATTTTGAAGAGCTAAAGAGTCCTTTGACCACAATGCCCGTTTTGATATCGTCATGTGGTACAGACGGATTTGAGATTTATAGTGATGCTTCTGGGAGCGGCTTAGGCTGCGTTCTTCTTCAATTTGGAAAGGTGATCACTTATGGCTCACACCAGTTGAAATTGCATGACTGAAACTATCCCGTCCATGATTTGGAGTTGGTGGCGGTAATTTTTGCACTAAAAGTGTAGCGTCACTATTTATATGGCATGAAGGTGGATATATTCACGGACCATAAGAGCCTAAAGTACTTATTGGATCAGAAGGATCTCAATATGCGACAACAAAGATGGATTGAGTTCCTCGGGGACTACACTTTTGAGATTCATTACACTCCCGGGAAGGGAAACGTGGTCGCAGATACCTTGATTCGTAGGACTCCGTTACAGGCAAATTGGTTGCAAATGCATGATGAGCGTCTGATCCAGTAGTTGGAAGCGTTAGAGATTTCTTATGTTGATAAGAATTCCACAGCAAATGTGCGCTTGCACTGGACGGAGGTACAGTGTGACCTTGCGGATATGGTTCAGCGAGCAATAAAACTTGACGAAAGTCTGCAATGCTATGCAGTGGATGGGTCGAAGGACCAATTCTCCTGGAATGACGGACTTTTGCGGAAAGATGGTGGTTTGTGCGTCCCAAGTATGGGTAAGCTAAAAGAAGAATTGATGTATGAAGCGCGCTTTACAAAATACTCAATTCACCCAGGAAGCACAAAAATGTACAAAGACATGAAAAAGCTATTTTGGTGGCCAGGCATGAATAAAGACATAGCACTGTATATGGCTAAATGTCAGACCTGTGCCTTAGTGAAGGCTGAATGCCAGAAGCCTGGAGGTTTCCTGAAGTTGCTACCTATTCTGAAATGGAAGTTTGATGATATTTCAATGGATTCCGTGCATGGTTTGCCAAGGTCTCAAAGCGGCAATGATTTGATTTGGGTGATCGTAGACCGGTCGATGAAAGTGGATCACTTCCTTCCGAACAAGAGGGGTGATTCAGTGGAAGTCTTGGCGAAACTTTATGTTGAGCAGATCGTACGGTTGCACGGTATTCCCCGTAGAATCGTCAGTGATCGTGACGGGCGATTCACATCGAATGATTGGAGTCTAATTCATCAACTATTGGGAACAAAGTTAACGTTCACTACGACCTTTCATCCCCAAACTGATAGTCAGACTGAGAGGACCAATATAACAATGGAGGATATGCTGCGAATGTGTGCCTTGGACCTTGGTAAGAGATGGGAAGATCATCTCTATATGGTAGAGTTTGCCTACAACAACAACTACGAAGCGAGCATAGGTATGGCACCATTTGAAGCTCTGTATGGTTGAAAATGTCGTACACCATTAGCTTGGGCGGAAGCAGGCGAATCGAAACTATATAAGCGTAAGGAAGTCGAAGAAGCTAATTTGATGATACGCTCTATTCGGGAGAGATTATTAATAGCCTAAGATAGACAAGCGAAATTTTATAACGACAAGCACTGAAATGTTGAGTTTATGGTTGGTGATTGGTCTATTTGAAAATCAAACCCTTTAAAGGCGTGTCCAGGATTCGGCGCTTGAAAAAGTTAAGTGCAAGATATCTTGGTCCATTTGAAGTGGTGGAAAGAGTTGGTGAAGTTGCTTATCGGTTAGCTCTGTCGAATGAATTGAGTGGATTGCATGATGTGTTCCACATCTTAATGCTTCAAAAAGCCGTAAAAGATCCAGCTCAAGTGATTTCAAATGATCATTTACCGATCGAATTTGGGCTAACGACAAAGGTTAGACCCATTCAGATTGAGGATAAAGTCGATAAGCAGTTTCAAAACAAAAAAATCGGGATGGTCAAGGTCCGATGGGACAACTGTGGCCGTGAAGAGCTAATATGGGCGCGGGAGCAGACCATGCATGCTGAGTTTCCCGAATTGTTTGTTTAAACTTGTATAACAATATGTGTTGTACAGAAAATGCTGTAATACATTTGGGTTGAGAGTTTAATGAGTACTGTGTGCAAATTTCGGGACAAAATTTCTTGTGAGGGGAGGATTGTAATGCCCCAAATCTCAGTAATGACTAGGCTAAGGAGAGTGGGTAACACGGCGTGGGACACGAGTGTGTCCCCAAGCTGTGTCCTACTCTGTGTGAAGTACACGGCCGGTGTCACAACCCGTATTTTCTCCAAATTTGAGAAGTATCAGAGTATGAGAAAACACGCGTCGTGATCCCACGTCGAGCAGGGGATAACTGTCGATGCTCAGGCGAACACCATCTAACTAGACTATGAAATTTCATAAGTTTAATGATTAGAAAAATCAGTTATATTTAAAAGGCCGTATCCCTCGGATCAGTGGATCATCTAGTCCATAGTTTAAAAACTATACTTATACGCAGCGAAAAATACCTTTTTTATATTTGACATCCTATGAGAGTGCATAAGCGACCCCCGAGGTCAACTTATACCATGCAAGACTCTAGATTTTTTTTATAATATAAGTAGAAAATGATCCTTTTTTACATTGCTTGGAAAGTAGTGTATGAGTTTTATAAACATGCTGATCATGAGATATACTTATAATAGTGTTTTTAGGTTTAAAAGTAACTAGCAACCTAACATAAATCTTCCCAAGAGCAAATAGACTATCTCCAGAAAGGTAGCAGTAAAAGAAACATATCTAGTATCATAAGAAAAAACCACCAGCGGGCGTCAACAACCTGACACGAACCCACTGGCGAGCATGTATGTCTGTAAGAAAAACAGAAAACTACATCACAAGACCAAGAAACTGATCTATATAGTACAAGAGATCACCAGCAACAGCACAGCAAAACTAGCCGCCTACTTGAATACTAATCAAAACTTGAGGCATTCAGAGAAGAAAAGAATACCTCAGCAAGTAAAATAAGAAAAATCTGAATTAGAGCATAATATCAAAATGGAATGAAAGAGAGTAAGTAAACGTGACAGTATATGCAAATGCTGTCCAAAGTAAGCCAAAGTACACCAAGTACAAGTAAACAACAACAAGCCCTACTCAAATCCTGTAGAGGTTACAAGGCAAAAGAAAAGAGAACATGCCACAATATGCTGCAATCAACAAGAAAGAAACACCTAACAATCCTAATTTGTGAGTTAATGGCAGTAGTAAACAACATGGACCTGAGTTGGTGACCAAAACAGTCCCCCAAACAAAACAGTTCCAACTAAAAATTCACTGTATCAGCACAAGGCCACCACATACCCAGCTCGTACCTGGGATTAAAAGGTGGCGGCCACAACAATACCCATCCCGTACCTGGGATTAAAAGGTGGCGGCCACGGCTCGCACACAAAACCATCCCACTCCTTTAGAGTGTCAAAACACCACTACCTGCCATAACCCACGATTCGGCGTTCAGAAAAATAGCCGACAAACAACCCCAAACCCAACGGGATTCACTCGGGAAAATAAGGGAATACAGAGGGAAAAATCGTTGAACACAGCTTACAGGAATCGTCGAGCTCAGTTCGACAATTTTTCGTCGAACTCTGATCACAGGGTAACGGAGATCGTCGATCTCAGTTCGACGATTTTCGTCGAACTCTGATCGACGATCTTCGTCGATCACAGGCAACCGGAGATCGTCGATCTCAGTTCGACGATTTTCGTCGAACTCAGATCGACGATCTTCGTCGATCTAAGGCAACCATAGATCGTCGATCTCCGTTCGATGATCTTCGTCGAACTCAGATCGACGATCTTCGTCGAACACAGACAGCCGGGGATCGTCGATCCCAGTTCGACGATTTGTCGTCGAACTCAGATCGACGATCTTCATCGAACTCAGATAGCCGGGTATCGTTAATCCCAGTTCGACGATTGTCGTCGAACTCGGATCGACGATCGTCGTCGATCTAAGGCAGCCGGAGATCGTCGATCTCAGTTTGACGATTTCTGTCGAACTCAGATCGACAATCTTTGTCGATCTGGCAGCGTTGAGTGCACTCAACGCTGTCAACACTACCCACAAAACTTCTGCAAACATTAAAATCTAATGCTACATAACTTACTGGGCAACGACTACCAACATGAAGGTCAATTCCAGCACTCATCTACACGACCCCAGCACCCGAACTGGGCAAACTTAGCAGCAAGAAAGGAATAAGAAGAAAGCTAAATACTAACCAATCCGAGATTAATAAGTGATAATTTGATAAAAATCAAGACTACAGCGGCCCGGCCAACAACCTGGAGTTCTAGAACGTGAGAAAGTAAGAAGAAAAAAAACATAGAGGGACATTCATGGTTCTAGATCCGATGTTCAGTAAGTTTGGAATAGGCGTAAGGGTTCAAGATCCACATGATTTTTGACGGGAAAATAGAGCAAAATAAACGATCTCGGGGAAAATGAATGTTAATAGCAAATGTGAACTTAAAAAGGAGAAAAGCTTGGCAAGGGTAGGAGCACCACTTTCCTCAAATTCCAGCGAAGCTTGTTCGGCCCCTTTCTCTCACTCGGCACCAGCAACACAGTATAAGACGAAACTTTCGTCGGGGTGTAGGTCTTGGCGAGAGCAATCCCAATCACCTTCGAAATCGAATTCCGCCCACGAATACTCCGGGAATCGGCGGTAGAAGGCAAGGGCAGCCCGACGGTTTTCCTCTCTTGCACAGAGACAGCACTTACATTCCGAGAAAGACAAAGAATGATCAACAGTCGCTTTTCTAATTAAGGCTATATATAGATAGCGGCTAGATCCCAAATATTTTCTATTCTTAGCCAAACCAAACGCCGCCAGCCCCCTATTCACCGTAACTGCTACTATCTAAACAAAATATCCATATATAATATATAATATCACATTAATATAAATAAAATACAAAACGACGCGAAACCCGAACATCCTCGGAATTCGACGAAATTTGCACCGTAGCTAAATACCCATGCTACGAACGCAACGACGTAGTCGAAATCAACTTTCGACGAACAAAACTTAGGTTATCATACCCGAAGCCAAAACACAAGCATCCCTTGAGAGGCATCACCGGTCACCAAAACAGACCCGGCTTGCTAGGCAATCTTGCCAAAAAGGCGACCAACAATCACACAAGGAACCTAAAGAGCTAAGACCACGCTCTAACAAACAGCACATGCCGGAAATGCATCAACGTAACACCAAACGAGGATTAAATAGTCGCAGAAAAATCAGGGGCGTTACAGTCAATCCCCCTAAAAGAAAGTTTCGTCCCGAAAATTTACGTACACAACTTCTACTATAGAAGGAAAGTAACAAAACAAGAGCTACTAGAAAGAAAACGTACCAATCAATTCAAGGGAACAGTTGAGGGGTATCCTCCCTCATTGCTGACTCTAGCTCCCAAGTCGCGCTTTCCAAATCCTGATTCCTCCATAGAACTTTCACCATCGGGATAGACTTTGTCCGCAGCACCCGATCTTGAGTATCCAAGATGCGGACCGACACCTCAACGTATGAAAGATTAGGCTCCAACTGGGGCACAACATCCAAGACTTGCCCACTGCTTCGCACACACTTCGGTAATTGGCTTACATGAAATACATTATGAACTCCTGGGAAATTTGCTAGCAAATCCAATCTATATGCTGACATGCCAATCCGCTCAACAATCTTAAACGGGACCACATACCTCGGATCCAATTTCTGGTTCTTACCGAACCTCTTAACACCAACCATCGGGGAAACCTTAAGAAACACAAGGTCCCCTACAGTAAACTCCAAGTCAGACCTACGCCGGTTGGCATTCTTCTCATATCTCTCCTGAGCTATACGAAGCTTTTCTCGAATAAGCTTCACTGCGACTTCCATTTCCTCGAGCACATCCGGACCCAATACAGGCCTCTCACTGACCTCGGTCCAAAACAAGGGAGTTCTGCAGCGCCTCCTATACAAAGCTTCAAACGGAGCCATTTGCAATCTCTCATGGTAACTGTTATTGTACGCAAATTCCATAAGCCGCAAACGCTCACCCCACGCTCCACTATGGTCCAAGATGTAGCACCTGATCATATCCTCAACAATCTGGTTCACCCGCTCAGTCTGACAATTGTTCTGTGGGTGGTAAGCTATAGAATACCTCAAATCTATACCCAAACCCTCTTGCAGACTCCTCCAAAAGCGAGATGTAAAACGGGAGTCTCGATCCGAAATTATGCTAACTGGCACACCGTGCAATCTGATGACCTTGTTCAAGTACAGCTCTGCTATCTTCTTCATCGGGTAATCTATCATATACGGTACGAAGTGCACACACTTCGTCAATCGGTCCACGATCACCCATACTGAATCAAATCCCCTTGGAGATCTTGGTAAGGCCGTAATAAAGTCCATAGAAATACTTTCCCACTTCCAAGTCGGGATCTCCAACAGAGTCAACTTTCCACCAGGCCTTCCATGATCGGCCTTCACACGCTTGCAAGTGTGACACTCAGCAATAAATCGGGCATGAACCTGGATGGTAGGCAACACTGGATCCATGAACCTCTTTGCATATCATAACCCTGATGTCCCCAACAGCGGGGATGCAAAACCTGTCGCGGTACTTCAAAGTACCTGCATCATCGATAGAAAAATTCGACAACTCCCCTCTCTCAGTCCTGAGGTATAAGTGCAGAAGATCCGGAACATCCTTCTGGTGCAACCTGGTAAGTGAAAGACAAGACGGCTCTGCCACTGCCAATCTGCTCTGCATGTCACAGTATCCCACAGAGATATCCATCAGGAGGAACTCTTCCACTAGAAGATCGGCGGTGAAATTAAAGATCTTCCCCATCTTCCGGCTCAGGGCGTCGGCCACCACATTGGCCTTGCCCGGATGATATTGTATCTCCACCTCACAATCGGCCACATACTCTAGCCACCGCCATTGGCGCAGATTCAACTCCTTCTGAGTGAACACGTACTTTAAAATTTTATGATCTGTGAAGATCTTGCACTGAGCACCATAAAGTAGATGCCTCCATAGTTTTAGCGCATAAATCACCGCTGCAAACTCAAGGTCATGTGTAGGGTAATTTCTCTCATAAGTCTTTAATTGCCTTGACCCATACGCAATCACTTTCCCTGCCTGCATCAACACGCAACCTAGACCAACATACGAAGCATCCACGTACACATCATACTCTACGTCGTTAGTAGGTAGGGTCAGAACGGGAGCAGTGCACAATTTGTTCTTTAGTTCCAGGAAGGGTGCCTCGCACTTCTCGCTCCAAACAAAGGTCATGTTATTCTGAGTCAATCTTGTCAAAGGTGAAGCCAGGGTAAAGAAACCCTCCACGAACCTCCTATAGTAGCCGGACAACCCTAGGAAGCTTCTAATCTCCTTGGGCATGCCCGACCTGCTCTAATCCATCACTGTTATGATATTTTCCGGGTCGATCGAGATCCCATCCTTATTCACCACGTGGACCAGAAATGAGACCTGAGGCAACCAAAATTTGCACTTGCTCAGCTTGGCGAATAACCTATGGTTCCTCAACTCTGATAGAACCAAGCGTAGATGATGCTCATGCTCCTCAGCACTGCGAGAGTAGACCAACACATCATCGATGAATACCACCACGAACTTGTCTAGAAAGTCCTTGAACACCCGGTTCATCATATCCATGAAAGCTGATGGTGTGTTGATCAAACCAAATGACATCACTAGAAACTCGAAGTGTCCATGCCTCGATCTAAACACAGTCCGTGGAATATCTGCCTCATGGATCCTGAGCTAATGATAGCCAGAACGAAGATCGATCTTGAAAAACACCGTGCTACCACATAACTGATCAAATAAGTCATCGACCCTCGGCAGAGGGTACCTGTTCTTAATGGTGACTTTGTTCAACTCCCTATAATCGATGCACAGCCTCATCGACCCATCCTTCTTCTTCACAAATAGAACAAGAGCACCCCAAGGAGACGAACTCTGCCTAATAAAGCCTTTTGCCAACAACTCGTCCAACTGGACTCGCAACTCCTCCAACTCACGAGGGGCCATCTGGTAAGGCGTCTTAGCAATATGATGCGTACCCGGTTCCAAATCAATCACAAACTCAACATCCCGCTTGGGGGGAAGACCAGGAAGGTCATCAGGAAAAACATCAGAGAAACCACGTACAACAGGAATCTCCTCCAAGTGCGGTACACTAGCAGCAGTCCCAACCACCGAGACTAAACAAGCAAAAAAATCAGAATGAAACAGCTTCTGAGCACATACCATAGAAATGATAGGAGAATCCTGACACGGATCAGCATACACACTTCCAGGCTGACCGTTGTCCTTGATGAAGTCCAAGTGTTTCCCTTTGCACTGAATAATCGCATCATACTTAGAGAACCAGTACATGCCCAGAATAACATCGAAGTCCTCTAGATCGATCATCTTCAAGTCTGCCTTCGCAAGAAAGTCCCCCAACAAAACAGGGCAATCAAAAATGCCCAAATATGATAACACAGATTCACTAGAAGGGAACTTGACGGGGAAGGTTTCACGAACTTGACCTGGAATCAACTGATATCGCTCTACAAAAGCTCTAGCCACAAATGAGTGGTTAGCACCGGAGTCGAACAGAACACGCGCCCAGCAGTTCTTCACCTTAAATTTCCCTATAGGAGTATATAAAAGCAACTAAGGAACTACCAAAATAAAACTATAACCATTCCAATAAATAAAATTTTCAGGCTAGGAAAACAACTAACCTGAGATGACCTGAGTCGAAGCTTGAGCCTCCTCGGAAGAGATCACGTTCAGCTTTCCTTTGCCCTTGTCCCCACGCTGAGGCGGAGGTAAATCCTGAAGTGGAACTGCCTGAAGAATAGGCTGGACCTGAGGACACCTTGTCTTCATATATCCCTTCTGGCCACACTGATAACAGACTTTATCCTTGGACCAGCACAGGGCAGCATCATGCCTGGGTCGCTTGCAAACATAACAGGAAACATCCTTCCTAGGAGCACCTTGAATAGCATGAACTTGCTCCTTCTTCTTAGCTCCCTCCTTCTTGAAAAACCTCTCAACAGGGTGGCCTGACCGGCCACAGAAGCTACACACTACCTTGCCCTTCTTTCCCGAAGTAGCTTCGGGTACCTGGGGGTTCTTTTCTTCAGCTGACTTCCTCTTGTCTTTCCTCATTTGCTGGCCTCTGTTCTTTGCAGTCTTAATTGCCTCCACTTTCAGAGCAGCCTCCGATACCCCTGCATAAGTCTCTGATCCATAAGCACGGGCCAACTGTTGAACCTCGCTCCTCAAGCCACCAAGGAACCGCTTGACTCGATCTGCTTCAACACTCACCAACCCAGGGGCAAATTGGCTCAACTTACTGAACTCTATCTCGTACTCACTGAACGTGAGTTGCCTCTGCTTCAGGTGAAGGAAGTCATTCATTAGTCGGTCACGCTCGACCGAAGGCAAGAACTTCCTCAAAAGCATCTCCTTGATTAATCCCCAAGAGCAACCGGCCACAAAGCTCTTCTTTTCCCTAAGCCACCAGCTCTTAGCCAAACCCTTTAGCTGATAGGCGGCTATCATCACTCTCTGATCATCTGCAATACTGGAGTACGAGAACATCTCCTCCATGGAGATTAGCCAATCATCTATGACCATGAAATCTGCCTTCCCTTCATATGTAGGAGGGCTAAGTCGCTGAAACTGAGAAATAAAGGCCATCTCTGCTGGCACCACCACTGGAGGTCTCAGGGGAGCAGGAGGGGGAGGAGCAGCTGACCCCCCTGCAGGGTCTTGCACCCCCTGAGTCTGTCCTGCCACAACTGCCACCAGAGACTGGATCTGGGCCTGCATCTCCACCAACTGCCTGGTCAAGGAATCGTTGCTCTATCGCAGGCTCTCGATCACCGCATCACTCTGCGCTCCTGAAGACTCACCCTCATACAGGGGAGTCGACCTAGTTGAAGAACGTCTCGCCATCCTAAAACCATAAAACCTGAGGTCAATACCTAGTACAACCGTTAGAACAAACTAGCAGTACAGACAATACATACATAAATATGAACTTTTAACTGCTATACTTGCTCTGGGATTTTATTTTATTTTTACAAAAGTGATGTTATGCTTAACCTAGGATGGTTAACCACCATCAACTAACTTTTGTGCCTAGATCGGGAATGCATGAATTTATATTTTTTTCTGATTTAAAATCATGTGTGTACATATGTCATCCTACAAATCTTTAGCTTGACACATTGTTCTTATGCAATGTTATGCTATGCATGATTGTATTATGCATTCTAAAAAGGCTCTAATGCATGTTATGAGTGGCATACGCATGAAAATATTATGCATCCCATACTACATAACATTCTCATACAACGAAAAATAAATATGCTAGTCGCATTCATGTGGTGAGGTTATGCATCCCATACTACATAACCCTCACATGTTGACCCTATGGTGGATCCATATACAGACACATATTATGCATCCCATACTACATAATATGCCTCGTATACTTCAAGTTATGCTATGAGTGTAGTGTTCGTACATCAGCCAAGACGTGTTGATGACATATCAGTGTGTGTATGATATGATGCTAAACATCTAATACCTACAAGGAAAGGTTGCCCGACAAATTGTCAAGCAACCTCCCTCTGATACCAACTGTCACAACCCGCATTTTCTCCGAATTTGAGAAGTATCAGAGTATGAGAAAACACGCGTCGTGATGCCATGTCGAGCATGGGATAACTGTCGACGCTCAGGCGAACACCATCTAACTAGACTATGAAATTTCATAAGTTTAATGATTAGAAAAATCAGTTATATTTTAAAGGCCGTATCCCTCGGCTCAGTGGATCATCTAGTCCACAGTTTAAAAACTATACTTATACGCAGTGAAAAATACCTTTTTTATATTTGACATCCTATGAGAGTGCATAAGCGACCCCCGAGGTCAACTTATACCATGCAAGACTCTAGATTTATTTTATAATATATGTAGAAAATGATCCTTTTTACGTTGCTTGGAAAGTAGTGTATGAGTTTTATAAACATGCTGATCATGAGATATACTTATAATAGTGTTTTTAGGTTTAAAAGTAACTAGCAACCTAGCATAAATCTTCCCAAGAGCAAATAGACTATCTCCAGAAAGGTAGCAGTAAAAAAAACATATCTAGTATCATAAGAAAAAACCACCAGCGGGCGTCAACAACCTGACACGAACCCACTGGTGAGCATGTATGTCTGTAATAAAAACAGAAAACTACCTCACAAGACCAAGAAACTGATCTCTATAGTACAAGAGATCACCAGCAACACCACAGCAAAACTAGCCGCCTACACGGCTACTAATCAGAACCTGAGGCATTCAGAGAAGAAAAGAATACCTCAGCAAGTAAAATAAGAAAAATCTGAATTAGAGCATAATATCAAAATGGAATGAAATAGAGTAAGTAAACATGACAGTAAAAGCAAATGTTGTCCAAAGTAAGCCAAAGTACACCAAGTACAAGGAAACAACAACAAGCCCTGCTCAAATCCTGTAGAGGCTACAAGGCAAAAGAAAAGAGAACTTGCCACAATATGCTGCATTCTACAAGGAAGAATCACCTAACAATCCTAATTTGTGAGTTAATGACAGTAGTAAACAGCATGGACCTGTGTTGGTGACCAAAAACAGTCCCCCAAACAAATAGTTCCAACTAAAAATTTACTGTATCAGCACAAGGCTACCACATACCCAGCCCCTACCTGGGATTAAAAGGTGGCGGCCACGGCAATACCTAGACCGTACCTCGGATTAAAAGGTGGCGGCCACGGCTCGCACACAAAACCATCCCACTCCTTTAGAGTGTCAAAACACCAGTACCTGCCATAACCCATGATTCAGCGTTCAGAAAAATAGCTGACAAATAACCCCAAACCCAACGGGATTCACTCGGGAAAACAAGGGAAGACAGAGGGAAAAATCGTCGAACATAGCTTGCAGGAAACGTCAAGCTCAGTTCGACGATTTTTCATCGAACTCTGATCACAGGGAAACGGAGATCGTCGATCTCAGTTCGACGATTTTCGTTGAACTCAGATCGACGATCTTCGTCGGACACAGGCAACCGGAGATCTTCTATCTCAGTTCGACGATTTTCGTCGAACTCAGATCGATGACCTTCGTCGATCTAAGGCAACCAGAGATCGTCGATCTCCGTTCGACGATCTTCGTCGAACTCAGATCGACAATCTTCGTCGAACACATCAGTCGGGGATCGTCGATCCCAGTTCGACGATTTGCCGTCGAACTCCGATCGACGATCTTCGTCGAACTCGGACAGCTGGGGATCGTCAATCCCAGTTCGACGATTGTCGTCGAACTCCGATCGACGATCGTCGTCGATCTAAGGCAGCCGGAGATCATCGATCTCAATTCGACGATTTCCGTCGAACTCAGATCGACGATCTTCGTCGATCTGGCAGCGCTGAGTGCACTCAACGCTGCCAACACTACCCACAGAACTTCTGCAAACAATAAAATCTAATGCTACCTAACTTACTAGGCAACGACTACCAACATGAAGGTCAATTCCAGCACTCATCTACACTACCCCAACAACCGAACTGGGCAAACTTAGCAGCAAGGAAGGAATAAGAATAAGGATAAATACTACCCAATCCGAGATTAATAGGTGACAATTTGATAAAAATCAAGACTACAACGGCCCGGCCAACAACCTGGAGTTCCAGAACTTGAGAAAGTAAGAAGAAAAAAAACATAGAGGGGCATTCATGGTTCTAGATCCGATGTTCAGTAAGTTTGGAATAGGCCTAAGGGTTCAAGATCCTCATGATTTTTGACGAGAAAACAGAGCAAAATAAACGATCTCGGGGAAAATGAATGTTAACAACAAATGTGAACTTAAAAAGGAGAAAAACTTGGCAAGGGTAGGAGCACCACTTGCCTCAAATTCCAGCGAAGCTTGCTCGGCCCCTTTCTCTCACTCGGCAGCAGCAAAACAGTACAAGATGAAAATTTCGTAGGGCTGTAGGTCTAATCGAGAGCAATCCAAATCCGCCTTCGAAATCGAATTCCGCCCGCTAAAACTCCGGGAATCGGCGGTGGAAGGCAAGGGCAGCCCGCCGGTTTTCCTCTCTTGCACAGGGATGACGGTTGCTTTCCGGGAAAGACAAAGAATCATCAACAGTTGCTTTTCTAATTAAGGCTATATATAGATAGCGGCTAGATCCCAAATATTTTCTATTCTTAGCCAAACCAAACGCTGCCAACCCCCTATTCACCGTAACTGCTACTATCTAAACAAAATATCCATATATAATATATAATATCGCATTAATATAAATAAAATACAAAACGACGCGAAACCCGAACATCCTCGAAATTCGACGAAATTTGCACCGTAGCTAAATATCCATGCTACGAACGCAACAGCGAAGTCGAAATCAACTTTAGACGAACAAAACTTGGGTTATCACTACCCGAATCTAAAACACAAGCATCCCCCGAGAGGCCTCACCGGTCACCAAAACTGACCCGGCTAGCTAGGGAATCTTGCCAAAAAGGCTACCAACAAGCACATAAGGAACCTAAAGAGATAAGACCACGCTCTAACAAACGACACATGCCGGAAACGCGTCAACGTAACGCCAAACGAGGATTAAATAGTCGCAGAAAAATCGGGGGCGTTACAGCCGGGGACACGGGCGTGTCCATGGCCATGTCATGCACTCGAGTGCTGGCAGGGTCTTCTCCATTGGGCTCGATGAAATGCGATCGACGATCCTCGAGTGGGGTACACGGCCTGTGACACGGGCGTGTCCAGAGCCGTGTCCTGCTATGCGCTCGACCAATTCTCGAGTGAGTTCGACAAAATGCACTCGACGATCCTCTACTGGGGCACACGGCCTGTGACACGGGCGTGTCAAGGGCCGTGCCATTCTCTGTGCTTGGGCAGACTGGTGAACACGGGCTGGACACGGGCATGTCAGAAGTAGTGTCTAGCACATGGCCTGTGACACGGGTGTATCACACGGCCGTGTCCTGGTCTGGTTAAGGCAGTTTCTTTGTCGCTTAAGGAATACGGCCTATGACACGGGCGTGTCACAAGCCGTGTTCAGCCCAACAAAGAGTTTTTCAGGGCTTTTTGTGGCCGTCCATTCCTTTCAACTAGGATCCAACGACCCTAAATTCTCCCTGCTATTGATAAGGCCAAGAGTGGAGGATAAACTCTCTCATTTTCTCAAGGCTTTTCTCTTTCTTCAAGTGTTAGAGAGTGGGGAGAGCAAGGGAGAAGGAGGAGGAATCCGGTTGCCGGTGGAGCTTCAAAGACCAGAATTGCGTGTCGAGTCCAGTCGTGGAGGCAAGGCCGTTATAGTGCTTTTCATCCGGCTAGTTTTCCATGGTTCCAAAGCGATCGTCAAGGGTAGCGATCTTTCTTCCTTAGACATGTGAAGTCCTTGATTTGGTATATGCATGGGTTTCCCCCACCAAAAGGTGGCTTGTTGAGGGATCCCCTTTGGTTGATTGTGGATATCCCCAAGATGTCTTGCATGTAGATCCAGAAATGTGAAGTACGAAATAGGCATACTGTGTGAAGCCCATCTAGACAGGTTGGTCTGGATTGGTTATGTTTTCTTTTGCACACCGGAGAAGAGTCCGCGTATGAATGAATATGTTTGCGGATTCGGTGGGTTGTGCCTGTAAAGGATAGTAGCAAGAAGTACTGGAGTGAAAGTCCAAGAAAATACCCGCTAAGTGCTTGTGATGTATGCTACGAAAGACTAGTGTTAGTGATACTGTAGATGGCTGTAGGGATTGCTGGGTCCAGATAAGGTTGGGCAAGGGATGGAAAGTGAGTTCTATCGCCAGCGCCGGGTGAGAGTGAGTGTTGCTGGCGATGTCTCCTAGCTAACCTGTGATTGTGAAGCCAGTCCTTCGGGGACAGTGTGGATATTTGCTGGACAGACAAGGGGATGCCGACCCGCATTAGTGAACTGACCATTTGGGCAACAGGAAATGACTGAACCGTATCCATGTTATGGTTGTCTTCCATGAGAACCTGGACACCTGGCATTCGGCAAAAATGCATAATGAGAGTATTAGACCTGCGCGCCACTCGGTAGTGATGCTATGGGGGGCTACAGGCCAAATTCCGAGTTGTTACAAGAATACAAGAGGCTTACGCATGCACGATACGATGCCATGAGGGCTATGGGCCAATCCGTGGTCGTTATGCTAAGACTAAAGTCTCCGACTGAAGGCCGTGGAGAAAAATGCTCAAGTTTACCGTTGGGCTTCGGGCCTTGAATGGTAGTGGGCGACTGGTTTATCCGGTACTCCAAGAATTTGCCCTGAGTGCACTGAGCTTCGGGCCGTGTGGGTGACGTTTGTGATATTTTGATTGTGCGTGAGTGCACATTGTGTGATATATATCTGCTTGTGATATGCTATGCCTGCAGGGAAGGAATACCACTTCCCTGGGTAAGGGATAGGGTCGTTATAAATTGGTCAGCTGAATGCTGATCGTTGCCTTGTTTACCACCGTGCAGTGGATTGTCCCATGCAGGTGCAGGAGAGACGTGCAGGAAATAGGGGGCTGAAGCCATTGTTGTTGTTGTTGCTGTTGTTATGCTGGCCCTTGAAGGCCAAAGAATTTTATATGATATTATGTTCATGTGTGGCCAGCCTGCATGCCGATGTATGGAAGTCATATGTACAAAGATTAACTGTAAGGCCATAAGGCCAGACATTTTGTGTATTTGGCGAACATTCCTTCGTGTTGTTATACAAATGTTGGTTTACATATTGTGGACATTCAGATGGGTTGAGTTCAATCAACTTAAAAGCTTCCGCTAGAATGCTCTGAGTTAGGATGCGCAACTCTGATATTAACACGTAACTTTGCCTCCTGTTTGTGGCATATGTTGTAGGACCCCGGCCGGACCTTCTATTATATGTCATTCAACGGATATTGGGGTTACACGTGGACTGCTTCGCAGTCCACCATGCTCAGCAGCAGTTGACTTGTGGGTTGGTTGTGAGCTTGGTGAATGCGGACTAGAGCAGTGTTCGCCTGGGTTTGAAGTTTGTCTTCCTTGTCCGCATATTCTGGCAGTTGTGGATTAGCTGTGGGCTCGGAGTGAGCGGACTGGAGTTGTGTCTGTAAGGCATATGGACTGAAGTCGGGTCTGCTATGTTATGTACACTGCTTTCATTGTCTGCCAAGTTCGGTAGTTGGTCGTTGTGCCTTGGTTGCGAACTTGAGGGTGCAGACTGATGATGTGTCTACAGGACGTGCAGACTGATGCAGTGTCTGCTGATTATGCAAACAGGTGATATTGATGCATAGTCTATGGGTTGTTATAGTCCTGGCTTGTCCTTTGGAAACAAAGCAGATATGGTTGTTGTCCGGCCTTGGTGATGCTGTTGGCGGTCTTGCTATCTTACACAGGTCGTGGCGGACTGGATGTGTATCCGCGGCTTCGGATACAATTGGTACTTTCCATGAGATTGGGTGGTTATCCTATCATCTAGGTCGGTGACCACACTCCTCATCATGCATATAAATAGGACCCCCTGTCACATCAACAGAAGGACGAATGAACAGTAAGTGAACTAGCGAATAGTTACTGCTGATTGGATTTTTGTATCCGCGCGGTTTGAGGATTTTGACCGGTTTGTGCTGTGCAGGTTATGCGGATAGGACTAGAAGCCAGGGACTTGGTTCTGACTGCGGTGAGGGATAGTACGGACTCTGCGGATAGCAATCAGTGGTTAACAACAGGTCGTATGCTGCATCTATCTGCTTCTGGTGGCCTGTTGAGTTCAGCAGCAGCAGATCATGCATTCAGGCAGCTAGGCAACCTTGCGGTTAGGCACCTTCCTAATTGGAGAGTAGAGCTTGCATTGGAAGAACGGGCAGTCCACGTGGCCTAGTTGCGGTCTGGGCACTAGGCGGGTTGAGCGGACTCAGTAGTGCAGCAGTAGTTCCGGCGGTTACTCCTTGAGTCCGCACGGTTTGATATTTGCCTTGTATTGTTTCAGCTTTGTTGGATACATCGACGAATCATGTCTCACATTGTAAAAAAGTATTATAGTACAAGATTCTTGCTCTTCTGTTTTACATCTGGTTTATTTGGGTTTGGATAGGTTGAGTGTTCCTGCACCTGGTTTCCCATCTTCTGATATATCAAATTTTAACATGGTATCAGAGGTGTCCTCTTTGTATCTTTGAAATTCAACAAGAATATTCCAGGGTCAAGGAAGAGGACTAGTTCAGGGTGGTGGAAGTCAATGGAGGGTAGGGAGGTTTAACACTCCAGGGTTGAGACTAGGTCCGAGACTATTGCCACCCCCCCCCCCCAACATGTAATGACAATAGTTTGAGGTAGAGGAGGAGAAAGAAGGAGAAATCGACCTAGAAGAGGTGTGAGGCGGGAAGGTGGGCCATTGCTTTTCTATGACTTCTATCAGGAGGAGGGGAACGTGGCCACCTGCCCCGAGTTTTTGGAGTTCCAAGGAGCAGCGAGAGCTAGAGGGATACAACCAGTACCACCCAAGATTATGGAAGCGAGATTCAGAGGTAAAGGAGGATCTGAGGTTGAGGATCAATGTGAAGGCCGAGCAGATGTGGGTTCCCGAGGAGGTATTGGGGTAATCCACGTGGGTGTTGGAATTGATGCAACCCATAAGGGCAGCCTACAAACTATTTTCCATCGGAGCATCGCTTCGAAATCTTTGACCCCTCCCACGGTAGAGAAGATTACCTTCTCATCGAAGGATATGCCTGATTATGTAGACCTGTTCTATGATTGCCTTGAGATCTAGACGGCCATTGAAACCTTTACAGTCTCAAGGATCTTTGTGGATAACAGAAGTTCTGTAAATGTGATCTTCAAGTAGGACTTTGATGAGAAGTAGGTGGAAGCTACGAGGGTGTTGGCCTCGGATGAACCTTTCTTTAGGTTCTTACGCGAGATAAAGGAAGTGGAAGGAGGAGTTGGACTCCATGTTAACCTGGGAGGGACGTCCCGAAACTGCCAGTTCATTATCGGGGATGCTCTGAGCAGCTGTAACGCTATCTATGGACGTCCCCTTATCAATGCCTTTTGATGCGTACCCTCCTCTTTCCACCAATGCTTGATATTCCACAGCAGAGGAGTGCAAGTCCGGATCTGCGGAGATCCTAAGATAGCAAGGTATTGCTACGTCGTAGCTATCAACACAATCTCATCGATGGGAGAATAGGGATAGCTCAAGAAGGAGATGGAGGAACAGACTAGGCTGGAGGATGCTGAAGAAGTGGAGAAGGAGATTACTGCCCTAAGCGGGAAGCCCGAGACAGTGTAGATTGGAGGAAAGCTGAAGAAAGAGGATCAAGAGTAGATCAGGAGCTACATCTAGGACAACATTGACATCTTCACCTGAAATGCAGCCGACATGCCAGGGATTTAGGCAGACGTTGCTTGCCATCATCTCATTCTTAATCCCAACGTCCGCTCGATCTATTTGAATAAGAGGTCCATGTTAGGAAAGTTGGCTAAAACAATTTGATAGAAGGTGGAGAAGTTAGTGAAGGTGGGGTTTATATGTGAGATCCAGTACCCAAGCTGGATATCAAATGTTATGATGGTTAAGAAAGGGAACGGGAGGTGGAGAATGTGTGTCGACTTTTCTTTAATGAATAAAGCATGGCCCAAAGATTAGAACCCCCTACCTCGAATCGACACGCTGGTAGATTTAGCCATTGGTTTTTCTGTAATGAGTCTCTTAGATGCATTTTCAGGTTACCACCAAATCAGGATGCACCTGCCAGATGTTTCTTCATCACGGATGACAAGAGCTTTATCTATAAAATGATGTTGTTTAGGCTAAAAAAATGCATTGTCCACATATCAGACGATGATGAATAGGGTCTTCAAGGAGCAAAGGGGGAAACTTGAGGTCTTTGTAGATGACCTAATGGTAAAGAGCAAAGATGTAGAGTCTCACCTTCTGGACCTGGTAGAGACATTTACCACCTTTAGAAAATACAAAATGAGACCTAACCTCCTGAAGTGCATCTTCTTATTCAGAAGAGGGAAGTTTTTGTGTCACCTCATCACCCCCTTGGATGGTAGAACCCAACCTGAATAAGTTCAAGGCAATCCTATAGCAGGATTCGTTGTAGAATGCTAAGGAGATTCAATGTCTAATAGGGAAAATAGCAGGTTTGAGCAGCTTCTTCTTCTCGAGCAGGGGATAAATGCTCACCTTTCTTAAAGGTGGTAAGGGGTAACCAACATTTTGAGTGGACCAAGTAATGTGAGGAGGCCTTCCAAGCTCTAAAGCAGCAGCTCAACAAGGCTCCACTACTCTAGGGTTTAAAGGATGGCGAGGAGTTGGCTTTGTATCTCAGGGTAGTTGAATAGGTTGTGATCTCCATTTTGGTTCGATAAAAAGTAAGCAAGCAGCTACCGGTGTACTATGTGAGCGGGGTCTTGAGGAAAGCGGAGCTCAACTATCCCGTCCTGGAGAAGTTAACCTTTGCTCTGGTCGTCTCATCTAGGAAGCTTTGGCTCTACTTCTAGACGCATTCCATCAAGGTGGTGACTGATCATCCCCTTCACAAGATCGTGGAAGGGGAAAAGTACTTTGGAAGATTGGCAAAATGGTAGGTGGAACTGAGTGAGTTTTGTTGGAGCCGATGGTTCACATTACCTTAGCTTGATAATATCAACTCCTAGGTTGTATTTGATTAAATCTTGTGTTTGGTAGAATGTGCAGGTTTAGAGTCCAAGAAATATAAGGAGCTCTCCAAAGGAACCTACCATCGAGCGGTAGAAGCTAACGTCGGGCGGTAGCTGAATTAAATGGACAAAGAGCTCGAAAACCTACAGCGCTACGCTAGTCCTACCACCCACGTTAGCTCGATGAATTAATTTGCTAGGATCTTGGAAACCTACCACGCAGGCGCTAGTTTTTTATCGCGTCGTGCTAGCCCATTCAACGCACGTTGCCAGAGGAGTTGAGAGTGTCGAGAAGGTTGAGATAGCAGTGTAGATAGCATCGAGACAGTCATACCGTCGGTCACTAGCTTGGTACCGCACTGCGGTAACAATGCATTGAGTCAGAGTCATCGAGAGCATCGAGACAGACCTACCGCGTGGCGCTATCTAACTGTCGCGCATCGCTAGCATTATAAAAAGGAAAATATTCATTTTTCAATATTTTTCTAGATTTGGAGGATAACTGGTTGAATTACCGCTGGGCGCTATCTACCTACCGCGTCACGCTATCTTTGAAAAAGGAAAACAATATTCATTTTGAATATTTGTCCAAATTTGGAGGACAGCTGTCACATCAATGGCGTGAACCTACTGCCGGGGGCTAGCCTTACCGTCGGTGGTAGCCTATTTTCATGAAGACGTATATAAAAGCGCCCCGTTTTCTGTGTTCAATACCTAAGATGAAAAGAGACAGAGATCTACGAATCCTAGGGTTCGACCGACTCTCTTGTGGTCTATTCCACCATCTACGTCGAAGGAAAAGAAGACTTCATCACTCCCATTCACACACGAAGAACTCCGACGCTCCTAGAACTATAAAACCTACAAAGAGTTGATCAGTTGCAAGCCCACGAAGATCTCTAGCCCTGATCACGGATGGCTCAACGGAGGAGTCATATTGATGGAGATTTGAAATTAAATCTTTTTATATTCTTGTGTACTTTTTCTCTTGTTTGTATTGATTGTTGTAAAGTAAATCGACTGGGGAAGGTCGTCGGAATCCGGGGTAGGATTCTGTGAGAAATCGTCCCGGGGAAGGGATGTCTAAATCAGGTGATCTAGAGGGGCTCTAAGACCATTCCCTTTGTGGAGGTGAAGATTCAGCTCGAAGTCCTCTCATGGAGGGAAAGGGAGAGAGCCAACTGGTCCACGGAGCGGGTCGGTATAGAAAACCAAAAGTTATTTTTATTCACCGCCTTCAATCTCCGGCGTCACGGAGTTCAACCTTTGTAATCTTTAAAAATAATTGTTTTTTTTAGTTTTGGCAATGGAATTCAATTCTTGTCTTTTTACCTGTGTGTACTGATGTGGTTGTTAGATTGTTCGGTTCTGAAAAGTGCATAGATCTCCAAAGGAGAATCTACCCAGGAAAACAAGTCCAGAGACATACCTCCACACACTAGATACCTAGCACCCCGTTGTAGCTTCCTGTTCTCAGGGTTGGAAATATTTCAAATTTTTAATAAACGTCATTAGAACATTATTCACCCCCCCCCCCCCCCCACATCTAAGGTTGGCCACTAGATCCAACAAGTGGTATCACAGGCAGGTTACTTCAAAAAGGACTAAACAACCTGAAGTATGATGGCCAATGCGGTTCAGCATTTCCTGAGGGACAGGGTGTGAGTAGGCCCCCACTGTTCATGGGTTGTGACTACAGTGACTGGAGAACACGAATGAAAATATTTCTGATGACCCAAAGCATGGACATGTGGGCATTATAGAGACGAAATACACTACACCCACCACCACTGTAGGTGATACTATCTTGGTCAAACCACACAATAAATGGGATGATGCTGAAAAGCTTAGATGCACGAACAATGCCAAAGCAATGAACTCTTTATTTTATGCATTGGACAAAACTGAATTAAATAGAATCTATAACTTTGAAACTGCTTATGATATATGGAATCTACTTGAGCTTACTCACGAATGTACCTCAAGGGTGAAGGAGTCAAAGATGTTTCGACTCGAATCTGAATATGAACAATTCTGGATGGTGATCGATGAGGAAGTGGACAACATGTATACACGGTTCACCAAGATTGCAATCCCTCAAGATCCCTCGGAAAGAGCTACTCCAATGGAGATATGGTGTAGAAGATCCTACGATCTTTGCCTCCTCCCTTCAACCAAATGGTGACTGTGATTGCCGAATAACATGATATCAGCACCCTGGAGATAGAAAGCCTCATTGGAAACTTGAAGACACATGAACTTGAATTCAAAATCCAAGCTGAGGAGTAACCCAGGGAGACGAAGAAGAAGGGGTTGGCACTGATGGCCGCAAGAGAGAGAAAGGTTGCTGAAGAATCTGTGGAAGAAGATGAGGAAAGCCTCTATGTCCGGGAATTCAAGAGGTTCATGAAGAATCCCAAGAGGGAGGGAAAATTCAAAAAATTCCTGAAGAGAGGAGTTAAAGAAGCCAGGAGGTGGAACAAGCCGTAAAAGGAAATGAAGAGTGATGATGAGAAGTCCCAGTCTGAATGTTATCACTGTCATAAGCATGGGCACATAAAGAGGGAATGTCTGATACATCAAAAGGAGGAAAAGGAGAAGCAAAGCCGACATAAAGGCAAGAAGAAGGTGTTGAAGGCGATAACTTGGGGTGAGGAGGATCTGATGAGTCAAGCACCTCTGACTCGAGCAGTGAGTACGAGGCAAATCTGTGCCTCATTGGGAGAAATCAAGAAGAATCTGACGATGAGTCCAGTGTCCAGAGAGACATTGAGGTTACCCCACACTCTTATAATGAACTTCTTGAGATTTACGAACATCTGTGCGAGAAGCTAGATAGTTTTATATTTGAAAAATTGTCCATTTGAAATGAAAACAAGAGAATTAAAAAGGACTTTGAAAATATAAAAAATGAATTAATAAAATGTGGCAAAGAGAAGATCGAGTGCCTAGATTGTCCTCACTTGATGGCAATGATTGAAGAGCAGAAAGCAAGTCACTCCAAGAAATTATTGAAAACGAACAATCTCATCAATGAAAAAAAATGTCTTGGAGAAAAGACTTCTAATATCTCTTGCCAAAATAGAGGAAGGCAGATAACAGTTCACCAATCAGTGTGTTATGCTAGTTACTGCGAACACCGCCCTAAAGACGAGGATCCATGATCTCAACTGTGCTATCCAAAAATTTGGAATAGAACAAAAATCATTGAACATGTTGGGTGCACAGCGTCATGGATCTGGAAATTTTGGACTAGGATATGTATGTCCAATGCTATCACCGAGCGGCAATCATGGTCAAGCTAAGGCTGAAACAAATCATAAGAAATTGCCCGATAAGATTAACAGTTCTGAAAGGTTATCCACATCCTCAATCACGAGCCCTAAGAATACGATAAAGGCAGCATCCACTATCTATGCTTTGCATGCAAACTTTCAGAGGTTTGGTCACACATCTAGGTCATGTCTGAGGAAAGGTAATATGTAAACTATACAAGTCTGGCTACCAAAGTCTTCTACCTATCTTATTGGTGGAACAACTTGGGTAACCAGATCTTTACCCTCATCTTCTTTTTAGGTGTGTTGGCAGGCCAAGGACAAGGAGAACATGTGGTACTTAGACTCGAGTGTTCCAAGCATATGACAAGAGATAAAGACAAGTTCCTTAGCCTGGAGAAGAAGAAGGGAGGCATGGTGACATTTGGGGACAATAGCAAATGACACATACTTGGAATCGACACAATAGGTAACAAAGCATTTTCAATTTTTAATGTACTGTTTGTAGATGGACTTAAGCATAATCTAATTTCTATTAGCCAACACTGTGATAAGGGTCTAAAAGTTATATTTGAATCCTCTACAAACACATGCAAAATTATAGATTCTAAAACTATTATTGTTTTACTTATTTCTCATAGAACCCATAATGTTTATAATGTTAGCTTTGAGGATATATCTGCTTCTAACTTTAAATGCTTAGTTACCAAGAACGAGGAATTAGATCTTCGATATAGGAGACTAGGACACTTGGGAAGTAAACTTATTGTCAAACTATCAAAAAATAAACTTGTTTGTGGACTTCAAAAATTAAGCAGTAGTTTAAATTCCTTATGTGCTCCATATCAAAAGGGGAAATTCACTATGACCTCTTTCAAAAGTAAAAATGATATTTCCCCGACTAGACTGCATGATCTCATTCATATGGATTTGTTTGGTCCTCTTAGTATATGTAGTCTAGTTGGAAAACAATACGCCTTCGTTCTTATTGATGACTACTCCCGTTATTGTTGGACGATTTTCCTTACGAACAAATCCGACACGTTCCTTGAGTTCACCAATTTATGCACGAGACTCCAAAATGAAAAGGAACTTAAAATAAAATGCATAAGGTCGGATCATGTGGGGGAATTTGAGAATGAAAATTTCACGAACTATTGTAATATTTTAGGAATCAATCATGAATTCTCAGCCCCACGTACTCCTCAACAAAACGGGTTAGTAGAAAGAAATAACTGCATGCTTCAAGAGTTAGCACACAATGCTCGCTGAGTTTGGCTTGCCTCGAAATATCTAGGCTGAAGCGGTTAACACGGCATGTTATGTGATGAATCGAGTCATGCTTCGCCCCATTCCAAAACTAACTCTGTTTGAGCTATATTTCTATAACAAGTCGTCTGTCTCTTATTTTAGAGCCTTTAGATGTTCGTGTTTTATTCTAAACATTAAGGATCGATTAGGAAAACTTGACAAAAAATCAGACCATGGCATCCTATTAAGATATTCCAATACAAGTCGTGTCTATAGGGTCTATAACAAATAAACCTTAGTTGAAGAATCAGCTCACGACCATTTTAACAAAAGTCCACCAACCATACTCCCTAGGAAAAACAAAGAGGAAATTGATGATGGGGCACAATTAGAAGTTAAGAGTGAGGAGAAAGTAGTGTAAGATGAAGTTCCAATTCATGTAGATGAATATAGGCCTCCAAGTACTCTAAATTTCTTAAAAGAGCATCCACAAGAACTAGTAATTAGAGAGCCCTCACATGGGATTAGAACTCGATCGGCATTACATGAAACCTTTTCGAACTTGTGTTTCCTATTTGAAATTGAACCCAAGAACATCTTAGAAGCCTTAACAGATGAATCATGGTTCTTGGTTATGACTGAGGAGTTAAATCAATTCTAGATAAGTAAAGTCTGGGTGTTAGTGGAGCATCCAGATAGCCATCCAGTTATTGGTTTGAAATGGGTTTACAAAAATAAACTTGATGGTGAGTCTAGGATAACTAGCAATAAAGCTAGGTTGGTGGCACAGGGCTACTCGCAGATAGAGAGTGTGGTTTTTCAGGAGTCATTTGCCCCGATTTCACATCTTGAATCCATTCGTATGTTCTTAGCATTTGCAAGTTTTAAACAAATTAAATTATATCAAATGAATGTTAGGAGTGCATTCTTAAATGGATATATTAATGAAGAGGTGTATGTGGAGCAACCACCCAGATTCAAGAATGCTGACTACCTGAACCACGTATAGAAGTTGGTGAAAGCCTTATACGGATTGAAGCAAGCACCTCGTACTTAGTATAATAGGCTCACGACTTTTTTACTTGGACATGGGTTTAGGATGGGTAGGGTGTACACCACTCTCTTTGTGAAACACGAGAATCTTGACTTAATTCTTTTACAAATTTACGTGGATGATATTATTTTGGGGGCAACGAAAGATAAATCATGCAAGGAAATTGTTACTTTAATGCAGTCTGAATTTGAAATGAGTCTAGTTGGAGAGTTAACCTATTTTTTTAGGATTTCAGATTTCTCAACGTAATGATGGAATTTTTATAAGTCAATCGAAATATATAAAATATATGCTGTGTGATTCGACTTTGAAAATCTGAAACATGTCAAAAATCCAATAAGCGCCTCTCTAAAATTAGGAAAGGATGAAAGTGGCATTTCAGTGGATCAAACTGTATTTAGAGGAATGATCGGATCACTACTATACTTAAGTACGTCTAGGCCCGATATTACATTTGTGGTATGTCTATGTGCTAGATATCAAGCCGATCTTAAAGAATCTCACTTGAAAGCAGTTAAACTTATCTTTAGGTATCTTATAGACACCCAAAATATTGGTATTTGCTACCACACACCACTAATTTCACACTCCACGGGTACTCTGGCTCCTATTATGTTGGATGTTCACTTAATCGCAAGAGCACGAGAGGTACCTGTCACTTTCTTGGTCTGACACTAGTCTCTTGGTCAAGTAGAATACAAAACTTGGTTGCTTTCTCTACTATTGAAGTAGAGTATATTTCCTTAGGGAGTTGTTGCGCACAAGCACTATGTATGTCTCAAATGTTAGAAGACTTTGTCATAATTTGTAGGAACGTTACTCTTAGGTGTGACAACATGAGTGCCATAAACTTGACAAATAATCCAGTGCATCACTCACAGTCAAAACATATTGATGTTCGTCATCATTTCATTCGAGATCACATCAAAAAAGGGAACGTAAGAGTAAGCTTCATTGGCATCGCTGACAAACTAGATGACATATTCACAAAACCTCTCCCAGATGCATGTTTATCGTTACTTCGACTCGAGCTGGGTGTTTTGGACCTTTCTTCCTAATCATGGTGGTCTTTGTCTTTCTTCTTTGGTTGTCTTCTTTTTTTCATTTCTTTTTTCCTTTTTTATATCAAAAAAAACAAAAAAAAAACACAAAAAAATGTTGTTGCCAACTTCTTGTTTTTTTCCTGCTTGCTTATGGTTTATTTTAGTTTTTTCTGTTGAATTTTTATATAAAAAATAATAATAAATAAAAAAATAAAACCCTAAAATAAAAAAAATATAAAACCAAAAAAAATGTGGATTGATCATTCTTCGGACACACGTGGCTAGAACTTCGGGCACAACACGTATGTACAATGTTTGAGTTAGACTTGTTAATCCCTGTGAACATTGTCTACATTTGTCATGATGTGTCGAATCTTTAGGTGTTTAGCTACTGAGTGCGAGTAGATATGTTTGTGTTCGTCTAATTTGCCTCTAGGTATGTGTGAGAATATAGATAGCGGAATGACGTCACACTATTCACACATCCTTAAGTGGGGCACTCTTATAGAAAGTATTTGCTTACATGATATAACTTGTGATATTGTGTCTACCACGTTAGAAATACCTTGAATAATCAATGTCACGATACATATGCGTTTTTTATAAACGGTAGAACTTTGGGCAAAATCTATAGCGGTCAAGTCCTGTGTATACGAGTTAAAGTATATTTATCTATGTAGGTAGATTTCAATTGATTTGGGGACCATGAACCATTAAATGTAAAATTTGATAGCCCGACGCGTCTAAATTAATATGAACACTATCAAGACTTGTGTTAAGAATATCCCCCAAGCACTACTCATGCCTCCTAATAAGTCTTTATGAGCATTGTGAGGGTGAGCAGTTTGGTCCAAAAAAATCATTTTGATCTTGTGCACGGACAAGAACCTTAAGCTTAATGCCCTTAGTTTTAGCCTTTGTATAACTTGGATAGCAACGTGACGTGATTTTTCACACTATTCATTTCGCGATAACATATTTAATTATTGAGATAAACATGTCATGAATGTTAATTCTACTTGGTGTTTGTCTTCTGATGCTACATGCTCACACGTCATTACTTTATCTAACGCTTCCATGCATAAGAATTGGTCTGACACCGCATTATATATCTATAGCACGTATGTTCTTACACACGATTTCTATTCATGACTTGTACAATGTTCTTCTACATTAACTCTATGACTCTTGTAGCATTGTACTCTATATTGGTATGTGTTAAGTCTACTAGTGTTCTCCAATTTTTTTTGTAACTCTGAACGGTTATTTTAACGAAAACTATTTCTATATTTTACACTCATCCATGTGACCTTTATGCTTAATCTACTCTGATTTCATGCTTGGTCATCCCTATTGTTTTTGCCTCTCCCTTCACTTTCTCTAAACGTGCAATGTTTATTGTCCTTCTCATGCTCATTATATATTGCATTTCGTGTCTCCCGTGCATATATATGTGTGTTTATGGTCTGGCCCATCCCCTTTCGATAATATCTAAGGGGGAGAATGGATGGTTCATGAGTCTTGAGTAAGTGTAGATCACATGTAGGGGGAGCTTTGTTCATTGTGTGCAAGTAGATAAAGAGAGCATGTAGAAAACATATAGGGGGAGGGAGTGTATGGCGAGCTATATAGAACCAGAGACCTGAACTTTTAAGCCTATATCTTATCTATATACACTTTATCAAGCACTTCATTATTATATCTCATGAACGGGACTTGATATTATCAAAAGGGGGAGATTATTAGAGCTGGAAGTTCACATTAGCTTACTTTGATAATATTAACTCACATATTGTATTTGATTACATCTTGTGTTTGGTAGAGTGTGTAAGTTTACAGGTCAAAGAAATACAAGGAGCTCTCCAATGGAACCTACCGCCAAGCGGTAGCAGCTAACATCTGGCAGTAGCTGAATTAAATGGACAAAGAGCTCGGGAACCTACCGCGCTGCACTAGTCCTACCGCCCGCGTTAGCTTGATGAATTAATTTTCCAGGTTCTCGGGAACCTACCATGCAGGTGCTAGTTTTCTACCGCCCCGCGCTAGCCCATTCAACGCCCATTGCCAAAGGCGTTGAGAGCATCAAGAGAGCGTTGAGATAGGCCTAGCGTCAGGCTCTAGCTTGGTACCGTAGCGCGGTAACAATGCGTTGAGTCAGAGGCATCGAGAGCGTCGAGATAGATATACCATGTGGCACTATCTACCTACCACGTGGCGTTAGCATTATAAAAATGAAAATATTCATTTTTGAATATTATTCCAAATTTGGAGAACAACTGGTAGAATTACCGCTGGGTGGTATCTACCTACCGCGTCGCACTATCTTTGAAAAGGTAAAACAATATTCATTTTGAATATTTATCCAAATTTGGAGGATAACTGTCACATCAAGCACGTGTACTTACCGCCGAGCGCTAGCGTTACCACCGGTGGTAGCCTATTTACATGAACATGTATATAAAGACGCCTTGTTTTCTATGTTCAGTACCTAAGATGAAAAGAGACAGAGATCTATGACTCCTAGGGTTCAGCCGCCTCTCTTGTGGTCTGTGTTGGGTCCATTGTCCACAATGTCCTAGATTTGAGGAAGTCAATCTTGTCAATGATATACACATATCAGTAGATGACTGTGATGGGACAGCTAGCCTAAGTGGCTAAGTCAGGTGGGTTGAGAAATTTGGCTAAGTCCAAATTTGTCGAACTAAGCTCAGAGTTCGTCGCGCTGAGCTAATCGTTCATCGAACTAAGCTCAGAGTTTGTGAAATTTGGCTAAGTCTAAATTTGTCGAACTGAGTTCAGAATTCATCGAGCTGAGCTCTCAGTTCATTGAAATCAGTTCAGCATTCGTCGAACACAGTTCAGAGTTGATTGAGGCTGGCTGAGACAGTCAATGCCTAAGATTTATGAGGCAGAAAAGTGGCTAAGTCCACATGAGTTTAGTGAAGGTCATTCACTCTATGCCATAGCCTCTTAAATGTTAAATAACACTCAGTCATTCAAAGCCAGCATTTTTAAAATACATAAATTTGGCTATGCCAAAAAATGTTGAGTGAGGCATGGTCACACAGCGCTCTCAACGCCATAATGCAGAATTTGTTAAAGCAAAAAAAAATGTTGAGTGAGGCATGCTCACTCAACGCTGTCAACACTTAAGATGCTAAAGAAGTAAAAATGACTAAGGCAGAAATTGTTGAGTGAGGCTTGTTCACTCAATGTTCTCAACATCATGCATGCAAAAGAGGTTGCAGATAGGGTTAAGGCAAAAAGCATTGAGTGATGAAGACACCCTCAATGCTCTCAACGCCTAGTGAAGACAGAATTTTGTCAATGGAGTTTGGCATTGAGTGATGCTCACTCAACGCCAAACAGCAGAGTGCTGAGAAAGTAAGTTAGCATTGAGTGAAGCAGAATCACTCAACGCCTAGAAATAGATTTATAATTTAAGTAGTTTGGCATTGAGAGCAGGTAACTCACTCAGCGCCAAGAGATAGTAAATTTGTCTAAGTGATTTGGCGTTGAGTGAAGCTCATTCACTCAACGCCTATACTGTTGATGCTTGAATTTTGACTAAGTCTTCAGGTGTTGATGTCAGCATGTCAAAAAGTCAACAATATTCAAATTGGTATCGGCAAAGTCACATTACATGACAAAAGGCACTGCAAGCCTACTGTACGATAGATAGGCGTTAAAGCAAGATATAGCTGGAAGCTGCAGGTGGGACCCACTGATCTCTAAGAGCCGTTGATCAGCGAACTACAAAAGGATGAGAGGGTCCAAGACACAAGAGAGCTGTTAGGTCTTCATCAACTTCAAAAGTTAGCAGCCGACTTAATCTTCCTAACCATTGCTGCATGTAAAAAGCTTGAAGCACTCCAGAAAGAAAATTTCAGATAGCTCTGCCGTCTCTATCTGGCACAGCAGGATTAGATATAGTTTTGAAGAAAGAAGAACCTTCAGTCTGAGGCAGGTTCAATTAGCTGCTTGGAGACTCAAGATCAACAGATTTTTACTATTCTGCAGCAAGTTCACGAGTAAGATTCTGTGTTCCTCCAGTAAAGTTTTTCTCTGCTGTGAGGAGAGATAGAGCATAAATTCTCAGCTCTAGTTGTTGACACAGAGAAATTTCTCTGTGTCAAAGTTATTTAAATTATTTCTTGTTGTAGGATCCTTCTGGATCTGAGATGTAGGACCTTGGGCCTAAGGTAGGGCAAATCTGCCTGAGTTGTTGGAGAGGGCTCCTCTCTGAGTGTAGGATCCTGCTGGGATCTGAGGTAGGTGAGTTTTACTCACTGAGAAGTATGGCTTAATTACCTGAGGTAGGTGATATTTGTATCACTGAGTGTAGGCCTTTGTGGTTGAGGTGTTAGTCTTGGAGGAGAATAGGAGATCCTAAGAGATTTGAGATGTAAGCTCCTTTGAGCATTAATTTGGAGAAGTGCCTTGACTAACAGGAAGTTAGCAAGGTGGGAGGAGAGTGGATGTACCCATAATTTTGGGGAACCACTATAAAATACTTGAGTGCTTTTCTGTGTTTGTTTTCTATTTGGAGGATCATAAAAAGCACTCAATCACATAGTAACTAAAGAAAAATAAAAAGAAATCAAATGGCCTAGATAAACCTATTCACCCCACCCACCCTCTAGGTTGCTAGCTACCTTGAAAATAATAACTTTCAAGTGGTATCAGAGCGAGGTTGACTAAAAAAGGATTTAACAATCTGAGTGATCTCTAAAGGTAGCTACAGTTAAGTGATCATGGGCTCAGGAGAGAGCCAGAGAGAGCTGAGTTCCATGAAACTCCCCATCTGTAGGAATGAGTATTTTGGAATATGGAAAGAGAGGGTGAGGCTATTCATGGAAGCTTATGATCCAAGGATTTTTGTAACCGTTAAGGAGGGACCTTTCATCCCTATGAAGGTCTCTGTTCTGAATTCTAATGACCAGACTCCCAAGACATACTATGAGATGACCAAGGATGAAATCATCCTTGTTGGACTTGACAAGAGAGCATGGAATATTATTGCTAGTGTTGTTGATGACTCAACCTTTCTGAATCTAGTTCACTGCAAGACCTCCAAAGAGATGTGAGACATAGTGTATGTCTTGGGAGTCTATAGCGCATGACCATTGGTTTTGAGCCACAAATCGCGCGTACTATTTTCCATATTTTCCAAGTTCTGTCTGGGGCAATCGCACGATCAGTGGACATAGTGTGCACGGCCTCTGGTCGTACGCCACTGCTCCTGCCCATTGATGTTGGGTACATTGGAAAATGTGTATCAGATTTGGAGAAGACTCCTCACCTAACTCAATGATATGCATTAAGTTGTATTTGATGTTGTGTTGAGATATCATGTGTAGGTTAAGTAAATGGAAAGGAAAAATTCTCTAATTACAAGTGTCGACACTTGGGAATGGCTATGTTGACACCAAGGGCAAGATTGTGTCGACACCCAGAATTTTTGTCGACACACAGAAAATCTATCGACAACTCTGTGTCGACACTAAGGGCCATATTGTGTCGACATTATCAGGAGCTGTGTCGACACACAGAGAAGCTGTCGACACATTCCAGAATTCTGTCGACAACGACTATGTCGACACACAGAACTTGTGTCGACACACAACAGAATTCTGTCGATACCAACTTTGTCAAGACAAGGAGTGTTTGTGTCGACACACAGGACTTGTGTCGACACATTCCACAGAAGCTGTGTCGAGAAGTAAAAGTGAAGTATTCAGTCGACATTCTCTGTTGTAGAGTCAAAGTCCAATGAAGGCTAAAGTAATACAACTGAAGACTTGACAGTTGTCATTACTGACATTGTTGTCACATCTGTCAGAGGTGTCAGAAGACTGTTTGAAACCGGAACAGTCGGTTACCATAGATGAAGCCTATATATATATATGCTCTCTCAACAATTGGGACAATAATAGGAAGAACAAGACATATAGAACAGAGAAAAGTTAATCAAGCCAATCAATTATAATCTCTGAAGGATTGAGAATCTAGAAGAAGAAAAAGAAGAAACAGTCAACAGATTGTAGAGAGAGAAAAACAAGAAGGAGAGAAGTTCTCATCCAGTGAAGGCAGATTCTGAATAGTCTGCCTGAAGAATTCAGATCAAGTCTGAAGAAGAATTCAGATTAATTTCTGAAGGAAGCTGATTGATGATCAACTCCAATATCAAGAAGATCAACCCTACTTTGTTCAGATTCAAGAAGATTTGAAGAAAGCTAAGACAGGTTGATCTTTAAGAAATCAGTTCTATCAAGAACTGATCAAGAAGCCTTCAACCAATTCTCTCTCCATCTGATTGAAGATATCAGCATCTTTTCATCAATAATTTTTGTAGGATCTGTAATAGATCTGAGTGTAGGAGATTTACATCTCTGAGTTGTAAGCCTAAATTATAAAGGCTGAGGTAGGGCTGAGTACCTGAGGTAGGGGAATCTGTTCCCTGAGTTGTAGGCCTGTGAAAGAGGCTGAGGTAGGGTTGTTGCCTGAGTTGTAGGAGTGGGGTGTCACTCTGAGTTGTAGGCCTGTGGAAGAGGCTGAGGTAGGGCTTGTGCCTGAGTTGTAGGAGTGTGGATTCACTCTAAGTTGTAGGAACCAGTCTTGGTTCTGAGCTGTAAGAACTGCGGATCTGATAAGAAGGAAGGAAGTTAGGCCGAATCTAGTACACTGCTAGATAGGCGAAGGGGGAAAGTGGATGTACCCATCATTTGGGGAACCACTATAAAACTGGTGTGAAATCTGTGAATGCTGTGTATGTGAATGTTGTGTTGTATTTTTTGCCGAATACATTGCTAAAGTAAATAGAAGTATATGCCTAAGTCAGAAAAAGAATTGAACCTATTCACCCCCGCCCCCTCTAGTTGTTTAGAACATCTTGAAACCAATTCTTTCAAGTGGTATCAGAGGGAGGTTTCTCAAAGAATAGACCTAATAGTCTGAGTAGATCTCCAAGACAGAAATCTATTAGGCAAAATGGGTTCCATTGAGAATCATAAGTAGTTTGGTTCCATGAAGTTACCTATATGCAGGAAAGAGATTTTTGGCATATGGAAAGAAAGAGTTAGATTGTTTATGGAAGCTTCAGATCCAAGAATCTACATGACAGTCAAAGAAGGGCCATTCACCCCAATGAAAGTCTCAGTTCTTGATGCAAATCTCAGGACACCAAAGGAGTATTCTGAAATGACAAAGGATGAGATCATCTTAGCTACTATGGATAAGAGAGCACATAATATAATAGTTAGTGCCATAGATGATTCAACTTTCCAAAATTTGATTCACTACAAGACCTCCAAAGAAATGTGGGACACCCTGATTGTCTACATGGAGGGTTCAGAAGAGGTGAGAGAAGATAGAAATGTCTATGCTGAATCACGGGTATGAAAGTTTTAGACAATCTAAAACAGACAGTATAACTGAATGTTACAAGAAATTCTTCAGAATAGTTAATGAATTGATGTCATATGAAAGAGTATTCAGTACATATGAATTAAATGATAAGTTTTTGATATCATTAACTAAGGACTGGGACACCAATATATGTTCCATTAGGTAAGTGGCCAGACTAGTAGAAATTTCACCTCTAACATTATTTGGCAAACTGCTTTCATTTGAAATGCAGCTGATGGTCAGAAAGGAGGAGGAGAAATGTAATAAAGTTGATAACAGAGATAAGTCAGTGGCTTTCAAGACTGAAGCCATAAGAAAGGATAGGAGATGTCTCCATCACCTCCTAGGAAAGCTGCAGAAGTTGTTTCAGAAAGTTCTGACAGTCACACATCAAATAGTCCAAATTTTGATGAAGACTTAGCAGCTTTCTCAAAACAATTTCAAAGGTGTTTGAAGAAGAAACAGTGGAGATCCAAGCCATCCTCTTCACAATCCAAGGATGATTACTATTAGAAAACGAAATCCTCTAGGAAGGACAGGTATAGCTCTAAACCTAGTAAATTATCTTCAACTAAGATTATTTGCTATTGCTGCAACAGGACTGGACATGTGGTAGCTGATTGTCCTAACAAAAGGAAAGAATCTAATGATAAGAAGAAACTAAAAAACAATGGCAAGAAGGAGAAATCCTTTGTAGCAAAAAATCAAAAAAGCTGGTCAGATTCTTCATCATCAGATTCTGAAGCTGAAGCTGAAGCTGAAGCATATATAGGACTGTTGGCAACTGAAGAGGATGTAGAAGAGGCTGGGTTCTTGAAGTGCCTGGATTCAGTAAATGAAATTGAAGAACCTTGTTGTAAAGGGCTGATGGCCTTGACAGAAGAAGATCAGTGCCAGGATCAACCTGGACCTAGTAAGGTAAACAATTCTTCAATAGATTCTGATTACTATACTGGTTCAGAATCAGAAGCATTTGCATCAAGAGATGTAGATGAATCTGAATATGAAGGAGATGCTCATCAACTTATTGATGAATATGGTGATCTGCTGCAAACACTTAAGAAAAGCAGAATCCTTAATAAATCACAGGCCAAGGAAATTGTTGTTATTAAGATGGTTGCATTTGATTCAGAGAAAATGCTGGATCTAAAGATGAATGAAGTATCCAAACTGAAAAACATAACTGTTATTCAGATGGGTACTATTACATTCAAAAATGATCAAATAAAAAGTCTGGAAGTCAAACTTCAGAAGTAAAACGATCTGGTGGCTAAGTTCTATAAGCCAAAATCAGTCTTACCTTTAATTGATGACTTTATTCCCAAAAAGGGTAAGACAAGATTGGGCTTTGAGGGAAATGCAAGGGCTGCCAATTCCAAAAGAAATGGCAAAGCCCCAGTACAACCTCTAGCCTTCAAACCCCCCATTTCCTTCAAAAAAGTGTGGCAGCCAACTAATAGATATGATCATGATATCATACATGGTTATGGTAAGTCAGATATTCTGAATGACAAGGGTGTAGCTCTAGCACTCAAGAAAAGAACCATAATACCAACAGTGTTAAGAACAGCTGACAGCAATGCTGTTAAAACTGTACCAAAAAAGAGGTATAATAGATATGAGTGTTGGTGTTGTGGTAAGATAGGGCATTATGCCATGGATTGCTGGCACAACACCAGTGTCAGGAGGAATGCCAGCTTACCTGTGAGGAATGCTGCTGGTAAGAATATCAAGTTTCATTCTAACATGAAACTAGAACCCAATAAAAATTGGGGTTCTAAGGTAAATTAATTTTATTTGCTGCAGGTGGGTCCAAGTTGCCATGCCCCTATATGGCACTTGGACAGTGGATGTTTCAGGCACATGATTGGAACAAGAAGAATGTTAAAGGATTATACTCCCATAGAGAATGGACCCAAAGTGATCTTTGGTGGATCAGAAAAAGGAGTCATAAAAGAGTTCGGTAACTTTTTTTCTAGTTCTATAACAATCACTCAAGTGACTTATGTAAAAGGTTTGAAACATAACTTGATAAGCATAAGTCAGCTGAGTGATCTTGGGTATGACATTTCATTTATTAAGAATGGGTGTCAGATCAAAAGGACAAGTGATCAGGAGGTGATCTTGTCAGGTTATAGAAAAGGGAATGTTTATTGTTTAAATTTTGATTATGAAAACATGAACTCTCCTATTTATTTAGTTGCAGATGAGAAAGCATCTCAGTGTGTCCAATGGCACAAAAGACTAGCTCATCTGAACTATAAGACTATAGGTCAGCTCTACAGTTTAGATTTATTGAGGAATGATACTCAATTTAAGTGCATAAAAGAGGGTATATGCTCAGCTTGTCAAAAAGGCAAGCAGACCAAATCCTCTTTTCATAGTCTTGATACCAAAGACTCTATGAGGTGTTTGTACCTCTTGCATATGGATCTATTTGGTCATATGCCAGTTCATAGTCTAAGTAGGAAAGTCTATACTTTTGTGGTTGTAGATAACTATTCTAGATTTACATGTGTTTTCTTTTTGAGGCAGAAATCTGAAACCCCTACTTTCTTTCATAACTTTGTTAAACAAATTCAGAATGAATTTAACAATTCAGTGGTCAAAATCAGAAGTGACCATGGAACTGAATTTTAGTCTAAGTGTATGACAAGGTTTTGTGAAGAACTAGGGATTCATCAGGAATTCTCCTCTACTAGAACACCTCAGCAAAATGAAATTGCTGAAAGAAAGAATAAAACTATTATTGAGGCTGGTAGAACTCTACTAAGTGACACCTCACTCCCAGAATATTTCTGGGCTGAGGCAGTAAATACTGCTTGTCATGTTCTCAATAGAGCATCTATAACTAAGAACCACAAAAAGACTCCCTATGAGATTATGAAGGGCAGAAAACCAAACATATCCTACTTTAGGATCTTTGGTAGCATGTGTTATGTGCTTAACACTGGCAAGTCTTACCTAACTAAGTTTGCTGTCAGTTACCAAGATGGGATATTTGTTGGGTACAATAATAACAGTAAGGCATATAGGATCTACAACTTGACTACACAAGTTGTAGAAGAATCTGTTCATGTAGTGTTTGATGAATCTGAGCTAATTAACTGTGAGTTGTCTAGCAATCCTTGTAGCTCAACAGGTTTAAAAGAAAAGTTGGATATGCTGACCATTAATGAACTCCAAACTGACATTGAAGACAATGAAGCTCAGCATGGTGGAAAAATTGAAGAAGTTCAAATTGCTGATAGAATGCCTCCAGCAATAAGGAATCTAAAGGATCATCCAGCACACCAAATCATTGGTGATCCCAGACATGGTGTGCAAACCAGAAGCAAACACATAAACACAGTGCTTTGCTCAAGTTTCCTATCACAGTTGGAACCAAAAAGATTTGAAGAAGCCATACAAGACTCCAACTGTATTGATGCAATGCAGGAGGAGCTGAATAAATTTAGAAGGTGTAAAGTATGGGAGCTGGTTCCAAAACCAAAGGATCATAATATTATTGAGACAAAGTGGATCTACGGGAATAAATTAGATGAATATGGCATAATAGTGAAGAATAAAGCAAGACTGGTTGCCAAATGTTATAGACAGGAAGAGGGCATTGACTTTGATCAGACCTTTGCCCCAGTGGCAAGGTTGGAAGCAATAAGGTTATTACTTGCCTTTGCTATGTTCCAAGGTTTCAAAGTATACCAAAGGGATGTCAAGTCAGCTTTCCTAAATGGTAATTTGAAAGAAGAAGTCTATGTTCATCAGCTCTCAGGTTTTGTTGATCCACTTTATCCTGATTAGTTTTATAGACTTATGAAAGCCTTATATGGTTTGAAAGAAGCCCCTAAGGCTTGGTATGAAACATTGTCTACTTTCCTCATTGAAAATAAATTTTCAAGGGGGAAAATGGACAAGACTCTATTCCTTAGGGAGTCAAAGGGCAAGATGATCCTAGTACAGATTTATGTTGATGACATAATCTTTGGATCTACAGAAAACAACCTTTGTAGGAAGTTTGCAAAACTTATGCAAGGGAAGTTTGAGATGAGCAGTATGGGTGAGCTCAAATTCTTCTTGGAACTCCAAGTAAGACAGACTGATGATGGCTTGTCCATTTCACAGTCTAAGTTCACCAAGGAGTTAATTAAGAAATATGGTATGGAACCATCCACCACCATGAGAACTCCAAAGGAACAAGTATGTCTTTAGGCAAAGATGATGCAGGAAAACCTGTAGATGAGTCTTTGTATAGAGGGATAATTGACTCCCTTCTATACTTAACTGCCAGTAGATCAGACATTATGTATGCTACATGTGTCTGTGCTAGGTACCAAGCAAGCCCTAAAGAATCTCATTATACTACAGTTAAAAGAATATTGAGATATCTTAAGGGAACACCTAATCTTGGTCTTTGGTACCCTAAGAATAGAGACTTTCTACTGACTGGTTTTTCAGATGCAGACTTTGCAGGTTGCAAAGAAGATATAAAGAGCACCACTGGTACATGTTAGTTTCTAGGTGGTAGATTGGTATCATGGAGCAGTAAGAAGAAGACTAGTGTGGTAATTTCCACTGCAGAGTCTGAGTATATTGTTGTAGGTAGCTGCTATGCTCAGCTTTTATGGATTCAACATCAACTTGAAGACTATGGTCTCAAGGTAAGTAGAAACTCCACTATTTTGTGATTCTATAAGTGCAATTTCTATTGCTAAAAACCCTGTATCACATAGCAAAACATAACATATAGAAATTAGATTTCACTTCATTAGAGAGCATGTTGAAAAAGAAGATATTAGATTGGAATTTGTCACCACTAATAATCAAATTTCTGACATGTTTACTAAACCACTAGATGAAATTAAATTCAATGATTTCAAAATTTAATTAGGCATGTTAAACCTAGAGTAACTTAGTAATTCTGGATAAGTAAGTCAATGTTGACATATAGTAGTGTATGTCGACACAAAAGGAAATCTGTGTCGACATATAGTAGTTTGTGTCGACACTTAAGGTAAGTTGTGTCGACACAACAAAATAGTGTTGAGATACTGGTGTCGACACTCAGAGTTTGGTGTCGACACATAGAAGTTCTATCATTTAGATAGTTGTGTCGACACATACTGAAGTCTGTGTCGACATACATATATTAGAGTCGACTATTAAGAAGTCTGTGTCGACACATCGCAAACTGTGTCGACACATAGTGTTGTCTGAATCTATCGAGACATTACAAGTCCGTGTCAACACAATCTCTACAGTGTCGACACATTAAGTATCTATTACCCCCGCCTTTTGACCTTTTATGTTGACAAACATATAAATAGGTCACAGAACAACTTTGTCGACTAAGCTCTCCACATTTTCGAGACCAACTCCTTGAGTCGACAAAACTTCATCTCTCTTCTCCTCAAATTTCTCGTCATCAATGGCGCCAAAGTTGGAGACCAACATCAACGAAGGCTATGAGTTAGTTCACAATGCTTTTGAAAGTGAAGCGACTGAGATTAGATATGTGATAAACCTAATCCAAGAAAATGGTTTAGAATATCTAGTTTCCGAACCTACTAAGATCTGGAAGATAGAAATTCTTGAATTATATACAAAAGCAACCTTGGATTCAACTGGATTGAAGATTAGGTCATCAATTCAAGGAAGCAAGGTGAAACTTACCCAAAAGCGTCTGAGGAAAACACTCCAATTGCCCAGGACTTAGGAAGATGATGAAGTTACATCTTCAATGAAAAAAGAAGCACTTCAATGGTGTGGCCTAGATCCCACCACTAACTGGTCTGCAGTGATTTTTGACAAGATCAAGGAAAGCCTGAAGAAACCTAATCTACGTAGAATTTGAGTTTGTATCTGACAATAAATATTCCTGAAGTGCTCAACCACACAACTGGATCTAGAATAAATCACATGAGAAGGATGGATATGAAAATACTATCTAGGTGGGAAAGAGTTTTGACAAAAGATGGTTCTACACCACAGAAACAACCACCGCTGCAAAAGAAAAAGACAACCCTCAGGAAGCCTGAATCTTCTAGTGATTCAGAAGAACAAGTAATCTTCAGTTCAGATGAAGAACAACTAGAATCTACAAGGAAATCATCTGCCACTAAGAATGTTGATGATAGTCAGATGCAGGGGGAGTATATTCCAGAAAGCACCATCCAACTGGATCAAGTTTAGGATGTTCCTCCTCTGGGGGGAGCCAATGAACTTTCACCAGTTCAACAAGAGGTCTTTCCTATAGAAAGTGCTCCTGAGAAAGAGCAAGCTGCCTTAGAGAGTGAAACAGCCACTCAAACAATTCTTGAGGTAATAAATGATATTAATCAAACTATACTAGATACTGAGCCAGATACACTAACTTTGCTTCTAACTAATGTTGAACAGACACACCTTGACAACATTACTGCACAGGATGTATCAATGGATAATACATCTGCATTAGATGATACTCCATTAAATGTACAAGATACAGATGTTCCTCCCGTTCAACTGCAACAAGAATTCACTCTTGAGGAATTATTCCCTGATTTACAAGATGTAAGAACTGAGGTAGTAGTGCCAATAACTGAGGGGGAGGAGGCAGGGACTCAGGGGGAGTTGCCCAGAACTGACAAGGAGCTGCCCTCAAGTCCAAAGGACACAGTGAATCTAGAAAGTTCTTCTGAATCTGATGATGGAGAAGCACTAAGAGCAAAGAAGAGAAAACTGATGGTTTACAAGGTGAAAAGCTCAAATTATAAGAAAGCTTTACAGACAGCTTCACAACCCTCAGCTCCAATAGTTGATTTCAGTTCATTGTTGGTTGCTCTGCAAATTAAAATGGATGAGCAAAGAGCAGCCATGAAGAAATATATGGATGAAATCCATAAGGACCTTCAATTCACTTTGGTACAAGATATAAAATCCATCATATTTGAAGTAAACCAAAGCAAGAAAGAGATAACAGATTGCTTCCATAAAGGAGGTAATGTTGTAGTATATCTGTCAAAACAACAACAAGAGGCAAGAACTCAAATTGATGACATAGTAGTAAAGCAAGGATATGTTCTGTAAAATCAGATTATAATGAATGATAATCTTACTGAATCGCATAATGTGATTGTTACTAAGTTAAAGAATATTGCAACTGCATTAACTGAGGAAAGGGCTAAAGAGAAGTCAGAGTTTGATAAGAAACTTCAAGAAGATTTAGCCACTTTCCAATCTGCCATTCAAGCCTCTCAGAAGATCATATATGCTTAGCTACAAAAGTTTAAAGCTTATTATACTGAAGGAACCAATTATCTAGTTAATCAGATCAGGTTCCAAAAAGATGACTTAAGAGATCATATTAAGAGAGAAGTCATAAAGGGGCAGAGGGTGATAGTCACTGCTAGCTCAGAGCATTCTAAATGGATAACAAATACTGTTAGAGCAACTCTGGGATATCCACCCCTTTGTGATGATGATAATACAGCTGAGTCAGGTATTCAAGCTGCAGGACATGAAGGGGGTCAGTAGGAGGTAGCTCAAATTATATACCCCCCTTCTAATTTTGAAGGAATTCAACAACTTGTTCAACAGATGTATAGCCCTCCAGAGGCTACTAATAATGTTATAATTGAGAAAGTTGAAATGTCAGAGGCAGCACTGAATAAAGAGCAAGAAGCTCAACTTTCAAAGAAAAGGTTTAGAGAGCAGGCTGAACTAAAGCCTGATTTTGAAAGATGGAGTCCAACATCCAGAAATATAATACTCACTGTCTGGCAAGCTGTCAAAGATAAAATGCATGATAGAGGTAAGTGGTATTCTGAAGTTGAGTGGAACAAATATCTGCAAAGACAAGATGTGATACATCAGTTCAGAAGGGAGCACAGGGCTGGGAAAATACCTGCTACAGCTGTAGAGCCCAGTAAATACTTTCCCAGGCCTTATCACTATTTTGAAAGGCAAAACGTTAAGGCTAAAGAACTTAAGAAGAAGGATCTCAAAGGCAAGAAGCCATCTGAAGATACTGAAGCTCCAGTACAAGCAACGGTCCAGTCTGGAAAAGGCATAGTGATCAAGGAGCCTGATCAGCCTTACGATAAATTGACTAGATTTTTAACATTGTAATCTTCAGTTTTAAACTCCATGTAATCTGTTGCCAACAAACGTTTGTGAAGTTTAAACAAAATAATGATTCATGCTTGTTATTGTTGTATCATATTCTGTGATGATATTATTTACTTGTTTTGTTTATATGTTTCCCTATCATTGAATGTTTTTATACAACATATTGTTAATTTTATTATAAGTGATGTATATCATTGACTAAGGGTTATGACTTCTCCAAATAGGGGGAGATTGTTGGGTACATTGGAAAATGTGTACCAGATTTGGAGAATCCTCACCTAACTCAATGATATGCATTAAGTTGTATTTGATGTTGTGTTGAGCTATCATGTGCAGGTTAAGTAAATGGAAAGGAAAATTCTCTAAGTACAAGTGTCGACACTTGGGAATGGCTATGTCGACACCAAGGGCAAGATTGTGTCGACACCCAGAATTTGTGTTGACACACAGAAAATCTGTCGACAACTCTGTGTCGACACTAAGGGCCAAATTGTGTCGACATTATCAGGAGTTGTGTCGACACACAGAGAAGCTGTTGACACATTCCAAAATTCTATCGACAACGAATGTGTCGACACACAGAACTTATGTCGACACACCAGAATTCTGTTGACACCAACTTTGTTAAGACAAGGAGTGTTTGTGTCGACACACAAGACTTGTGTCGACACATTCCACAGAAGCTGTGTCGACAAGTAAAAGTAAAGCTGTGTCGACAGCAACAAGACTTATGTCGACACATGGACTATGTATGTCGACACATATGAAGTATTCAGTCGACATTCTCTGCTGCTGAGTCAAAGTCCAATGAAGGCTAAAGTAATACAACTGAAGACTTGACAGTTGTCATTACTAACATTGTTGTCACATCTGTCAGAGGTGTCAGAAGACTGTTTGAAACCAGAACAGCTCGTTACCATGGATGAAGCCTATATATATAGATATGCTCTCTCAATAATTGGGACAATAACAAGAAGAACAACACATACAGAACAGAGAAAAGTTAATCAAGCCAATCAATTATAATCTCTGAAGGATTGATAATCCAGAAGAAGAGAAAGAAGAAACAGTCAACAGATAATAGAGAGAGAAAAACAAGAAGGAGAGAAGTTCTCATCCAGTGAAGGCAGATTCTGAACAGTCTGCCTGAAGAATTCAGATCAAGTCCGAAGAAGAATTCAGATTAATTTCTGAAGGAAACTGATTAAAGATCAACTCCAACATCAAGAATATCAACCCTACTTTGTTCAGATTCAAGAAGCTTTGAAGAAAGCTAAGATAGGTTGATCCTTAAGATATCAGTTCTATCAAGAACAAATCAAGAAGCCTTCAACCAATTCTCTCTCCATCTGGTTGAAGATATCAACATCTTTTCATCAATAATTTTTGTAGGATCTGTAATAGATCTGAGTGTAGGAGATTTACATCTCTGAGTTGTAAGCCTAAATTATAAAGGCTGAGGTAGGGCTGAGTGCCTGAGGTAGGGGAATCTGTTCCCTAAGTTGTAGGCCTGTGAAAGAGGCTGAGGTAGGGCTGTTCCCTGAGTTGTATTAGTGGGGTGTCACTCTGAGTTGTAGGCCTGTGTAAGAGGCTGAGGTAGGGCTTGTGCCTGAGTTGTAGGAGTGTGGATTCACTCTTAGTTGTAGGAACCAGTCTTGGTTCTGAGCTGTAAGATCTGCGGATCTGAGAAGAAGGAAGTAAGTTAGGCCAAATCTAGTACACTGCTAGATAGGCGAAGGGGGAAAGTGGATGTATCCATCATTTGGGGAACCATTATAAAAATGGTGTGCAATCTGTGAATGTTGTGTATGTGAATGTTGTGTTGTATTTTCTGCTGAATACATTGCTAAACTAGGTAGAATTATCTGCCTAAGTCAGAAAAAGAATTGAACTTATTCACCCCCCCCCCTCTAGGTGTTTAGAACATCTTGAAACCAATTTTTTCAGTTGATTATATTTTCCCGGAGTTCTGCCATTGCTAATCGCACAATTAGGGGATCCAATGCGCACGACCGCTTGTTGTGCGCCCCTGATCCTGTGCTCTATTTTTCTGCTGCAGTATTTAAACCCGTGCTCCGTGAATTTGGGCATCATCGCTTCATTTTCTGCCCCGTTGCTGCGCGCGAACCGTCGTTTCTCATCCCCGCAGGTCATCCACTCATCTCCACCCTCCGGGAAGCTTTCTCCGCTGATCCGAAGCTATATTCAATTGTTTGGAGAGTTTTCGGCCACAGCAGCATGCAACAGAGATATTATGGTCCAACTCCTTTGGGAAAAAGGGATAAAAGCTTGAAGGAAAGGGAAGAACATGAAGGTAGAAAAGTGGATTGACAACCCATTTGCCTCCGGAAGCAACCACGGTCAGAGTCGTGAAGTGGACTGACAACCCACCACTCCGACCAAGAACCATGGCTAGGCTTTCCCATTCGATTTATTCTACCTCATCTACATAGTAGATTGTACTCTAAAGCTTGTAATGAACCTTAACTTGCTTTTATTTATCTATGAATGAAGTATGCTTTGGTTAATTACATCCTCTTTTGTTAGCTGTGATGCACTCACCTCCATTCACTGATGTCGCAGCCCCTCGACCACCACTTGAAGATGATCTGAATGCCGAAATGCTACATCATAAAGATTTCAGGCAACATGACGACTCCTTGGATGCTAACGGATGACAACGTTACAACCTCCGTCTGCGGCGCGCGAAGCCTTAATTTATTTTAAATGCTTTATTTTATTTGGAATTGTAATATTTTAATTGTAACGCCCCCACTCGTCACATGGCATATAACGGTGGGTCCGGTCGGGGACCCACGCCATAGGTCACAGACAAGTGACGGAATTACTTGTGGTGATCAAATTCTATTCGTGTCCTTAACCCAATCCATTCTAGCGCAGCATTTTAAGTTACATGAACTCAACTCTAGGAATGTCCATTAATACATAAATTCCACATTTATATATCCAAACCAGGAATGTATACAACCCACACACACACATGGCCTTAAGGCCTTACAAGTTTCTCTTTTTACACATGTACAAGTTCATACATCGGCACGCAGGCCGGCCACACATGAAATCCAAGCACGATGCACTTGGCCTTCAAGGTCAGCAAGCTTTCAATCAGTCCATTTCATTTCAAGCCGCAGCACCTGCAAATAGACATCCACCAAAGAACGGCAACAAAGTAACGGTCAGCTACAGCTGACCAATTATAACGACCCTACCCCATGCTCGGGGCAGTGGTTCCTTCCATGTATGCATTTGCAAGTATAATAGCTAACAATCACAATCACACATATCAAATCACAAATGCCGACCTCAGCCAGACGCTTCGTGCACTCAGGGCACCTTACGGTGTACCGGAAACCCGTGGTAACACCACCAATCTTACGGTAATTAACTTATTGGCTGGCTGGTCCTAGTCACCCCAACACGCATGCTGGTTGCATTCCGCCCAAACCAAGCAGAGGTACGTACCGCATGGCAAACATGAGCATTCATCCAACAGATTGACCCGCTTTTATTTCAGTGTAGCAAGTCGGGCTATCGCACGCTCACGAACACTGCCACCAATCGATCTCTCCACATGCCCAGGTACAGGTTATCCTTGCCCGCGCTCACATCGTTACTGGCGTGCCATGACGCGGGTTGGCCTTCCCTTCCTAGGTAGCCGCAGCTTTCTTCTCTCGCAGAGCAAACACATCACAAGGAGCTTCACAAAGCATCCAAGATCATAACCATCGCTAGCTCACGCATGAGCATACCATCCACATATAGCATTCATTCAGCCAAGACATAAAGCACATAGCATATTTGCAAATCCATGGAGTCTTCTCCGGTTTACCCATGATCATCACCAATCCAGACTACCGGTCCAGATGGGCTTCACATAGCATGCCTATGCCGTACTCCACAAATCTGGCTCTAGATGCAGACTCAACAAAGGAATCACTTCGCGGATCCACCTTTTGGTGGAGCATTCCACGCATATGCATAAAGAAAGGACTTCGATGTCCAAGAAGGAGATCGTTACCCTTGAAGATCGCTTCGGTGCCATGAAGTAGCCGTACGGAAGTCACCTGACTTAGCCTTCACGAATCCGCTCTCGGATCTTCGTTCCTCACTCCGCAGCTCCTCCAGCAGCTGGCTTTCTCTTCCCCCCTTGCACTCCCCTCTTCTTGCCCTCTCTTGAAATGAGAAGAAGAAGAAGAAAATGAAGAGGAAGGGTTTAAATCCCCTTTTTCCCGGCCTTAACAACACATGGACAGAGCCAATCCATTGGATCTAGGAATAAGGAATCAAACGGCTCAAAAATGTCCAGAAAAGCATAAACACGGCCTGACACGCCCTGTGACACGCCCGTGTCACAGGCCGTGTCCCCTAAAGTAGCAGGCAACCGACTACAGCCAACCAGTACACGGCCATGGGACACGCCCGTGTCACGGGCCGTGTCCCCTGACACGCCCTCAGACACGCCCGTGTTTGTGGTCGTGTGCATCAGGATGCACAACCTCAAAATTAACCGATACTCATATGGCCCTGGGACACGCCCGTGTTCCAGGCCGTGTGCACCTGGACATACCCGTGTCCCACAAACATGCCCTGGCTCACCGTCGGGTTGAGTTCGTCGACCGCGCTGACATGCCCTGTGATACGCCCGTGTCACAGGCCATGTCCTCCACACTCGAAACTCGACAATCGTCGAGCGCATTGTGTCGACCAGAGGGACACGCCCACGGACACGATCGTGTCAGTGCCCGTGTCACCTGGCGTTTTCCTTCCATCGACCCAATTTCGTCTACCAGACACCCAACTGCTCAAGCCAGGCACGACACGTCCTGGGAGACGCCCGTGTCCCAGGCCATGTTACCACAGCTGAAACCCAAATGGACTTTGGGGTGTTACAATCCTCCCCTCCTTCAAAGAATTTCGTCCTCGAAATTTGTCTCACTCCACTCAGTCACAACAAAAGTGCGCAACACCACAAACACATTATTCGAATAATAGCACAATAGCACAACCAAATCAAATAATAACACGGTCATATATCCATCATATATCCATCTAACCCGCCATTTACATATCATATGTCACAAATATAGTTATATAATATTCACAGCCACATATGGAAGATGGGTCACACTTATTTCTACTCATCTGTATTATTTTGCAGATATCGTTTAAATGCTTCGGTAAAAGCCAAATTGAAAATCCGAGGTTGAACTTCACCAAGTGCACTTTGCGGCTCTTGTACTGCCATATTATGCAATCGAGGCTGCGTCTGGGATGCAGATGACTCGGCCACTTCTTTACCCTTATCTTCATAAGACGCCCCATAGTTTTCTCGCTTCGAGGAGGGCCGCTTCGATAATTAGAGGCTATATGCCTCTGTTTTCTGCATTTAAAACAGGTACGTGTCTCAACACATCTTTGTCCATACGTTGCTTCTGACGCAGCATTCGAGGAGGTTTGTCCCACAGGCTTAAATCTCTTCTTCTCTCGTTTCGGAAAATCCAATTTTTCCGACTACGGCACTTTGAATTCTGGCTTCTCCACCGCCAGTCTCCTCGTTTCTTGCACTCGCTTCATATCTTTTTCCAATGCACGGGTTGTGTCTACCAACGCTTGGAAGCCTTGGTTTACTGAACTCGGGAGTGCCAACCTTAACTCATCCCGAAGGCACTCATAAAATCGATTCATCTTTCGGGCTTCCTCGGCGAAAGTAGATCCCGCATACCGCCCCAGTCTGGTAAAGTCATGCAGGTACGTATCAATATCTCTATCACCCTGCACCAGACGTAAAAACTTATTCTCCATAGCAATTTGCTAGGACATTGACACATACTTGGCTAAAAACAAGCGGGAGAATTCTTCCATGGACACCTCCGCTAAACCTCGACCGGCCAAGTAATGCACCTCTATCTCATCCCACCATAACCTCGCATCTCCTTCTAACAGAAACGTGGATAAAGTCACTTTCTGCTCCTCCACCGTCCTGATTGCAGTCATGATTCATTTTACTCTCGCAAGCCAATCTTCCGCCTGCGTTGGGGAAATCGCCCCACCAAACGTAGGTGGATGAAATTCCATCAATATTTTCAACTGCTCATCAATAGGCTCTTGCCGACCACCAAGCTGCACAGGTACCACTGCAGGCCTTGCAGGTTGTGTCTGCAATACTGCGAGCACTATTTCCGTCTCCACCCGAATGGTCTCCGCCAAAAGAGGCGTAGGCTCTTCAACTGGTGCTACACTCTCATCAGACCGCTGGGGCTCAGATGGCCCAGCTCCACTCCTCTCCACCTATCAATGTACAGAACACCATTAATATTTCATATCATAACGGTACTGATACATTGACTACACACTCACGCACGTCACGTGCATGAAATACATTCCTAGTGGACATTTGTGAGTTCAATTCTGTTCTCTCCTCCCAAACAATCTCAACCTGGCTTTGATACCACTTTGTAATGCCCCCACTCGTCACATGGCATATAACGGTTGGTCCGGCCGGGGCCCCATGCCATAGGTCACATACAAGTGATGGAATTACTTGTGGTGATCAAATTTTATTCGTGTCCTTAACCCAATCCATTCTAGCGCAGAATTTTAAGTTACATGAACTCAACTCTAGGAATGTCCACTAATACATAAATTCCACATTTATATATCCAAACCAGGAATGTATACAACCCACACACACATGGCATTAAGGCCTTACAAGTTTCTCTTTTTACACATGTACAAGTTCATACATCGGCACGCAGGCCGGCCACACATGAAATCCAACCACGATACACTTGGTCTTCAAGGGCAGCAAGATTTCAATCCGTCTATTTCATTTCAAGCCGCAGCACCTGCAAATAGACATCCACCAAAGAGCAGCAACAAAGTAATGGTTAGCTACAACTGACCAATTATAACGACCCTACCCCATGCCCGGGGCAGCGGTTCCTTCCATGTATGCATTTGCAAGTATAATAGCTAACAATCACAATCACACATATCAAATCACAAAAGCCAAATGCAGCCAGACGCTTAGTGCACTCAGGACACCTTACAGTGTACCGATAACCCGTGGTAACACCACCAATCGTATGGTAATTAACTTGTTGGCTGGCCGATCCTAGTCACCCCAACACGCATGCTGGTTGCATTCCGCCCAAACCAAGCAGAGGTACATACTTCATGACAAACATGAGCATTCATCCAACAGATCAACCCGCTTTTATTTCAGTGTAGCAAGTCGTGCTATCGCACGCTCCTGAACACTGCCACCAATCGATCTCTCCACATGCCCAGGTACAGGTTAGCCTTGCCTGTGCTCACATCGTCACTGGCGCAACGTGACGTGGGTCGGCCTTCCCTTCATGGGTAGCCGCAGCTTTCCGCTCTCGCAGAGCAAACACATCACATGGATCTCCGCAAAGCATCCAAGATCATAATCATGGCTAGCTCACGCATGAGCATACCATCCACACATAACATTCAATCAGCCAAGACATAAAGCACATAGCATATTTGCAAATCCACGGAGTCTTCTACGGTTTACCCATGATCATCACCAATCCAGACTACCGGTCCAGATGGGCTTTACACAGCATGCATATGCTGTACTCCACAAATCCGGCTCTAGATGCAGACTCAATAAAGGAATCACTTCGCGGATCCACCTTTTGGTGGAGGATTCCACGCATATGCATAAAGAAAGGACTTCGATGTCTAAGAAGGAGATCATTACCCTTGAAGATCGCTTCGGTTCCATGAAGTAGCCGGACGGAAGTCACCGCCTTGACTAAGCCTTCACGAATCCGCTCTCGGATCTTCGTTCCACACTCCGCAGCTCCTCCAGCAGCTAGCTTTCTCTTCCCCCTTGCACTCCCCTCTTCTTGCTCTCTCTTGAAATGAGAAGAAGAAGAAGAAAATGAAGAGGAAGGGTTTAAATCCCCTTTTTCCCGGCCATAACAACACATGGACAGAGCCAATCCATTGTATATAGGAATAGGGAATCAAACGGCTCAGAAATGTCCAGAAAAGCATAAACACGGCCTGACACGCCCTGTGACACACCCGTGTCACAGGCCATCTCCCCTAAAGCGGCAGGCAACTGACTACAGCCAACCAGTACACGGTCATAGGACACGCCCGTGTCACGGGCCGTGTCCCCTTACACGCCCTTAGACACGCCCGTATCTGTGGCCGTGTGCATCAGGATGCACAACCTCAAAATTACCCGAGACTCACACGGCCCTGGGACATGCCCGTGTTCTAGGCCGTGTGCACCTGGACATACCCATGTCCCGCAAACACGCCCTGGCTCACCGTCGGGCTGAGTTCGTCGACCGTGCTGACACGCCCTGTGACACGCCCGTGTCACAGACCGTGTCCTCCGCACTCGACACTCGATAATCATCGAGCGCATTGTGTCGACCAGAGGGACACGCCCATGGACACGCCCGTGTCAGTGCCCGTGTCACCTGGCGTTTTCCTTCCATCGACCCAATTTCATCTACCAGACACCCAACTGCTCAAGCCAGGCACGACACGCCCTGGGACACACCCGTGTCCAAGGCCGTGTCACCCCAGCTGAAACCCAAATGGACTTTGGGGTGTTACATTAATTTAATGCATTTTACTTTGGTGTACGTTTAAAACATTTGGGTGTGCTATTAACCATCTGGGTTGATGAGATTTCATCTCAATCTTGGATGGTTGGATCTATTTTTGTAACTCCTTTATATAGTTATTTAGTGAATGAAGAGAGAAAGAATTAAACCTAAAATCAGCCCCCTAAAGGAGAGTTCGACCATGGCTAGAGATTAGCCCCCCCCCCCCCTGCTTGTCTCCCTCTTCTCCATCTCTTCCCCATCTTTCCCCACCCCCATGGAGCTTTCGGCGTGGTATTTTGGTGCGACTCCAAGGAAGAAGGACGTCAACCCCACTCGGTGTGACATCGGTGGATCCATTCGGTGCGATGCCTGTGGAATTGTGGAAAGAGTGATTCCTCCACAAGTTATCAAGTGTGTTTCCTCCAATGGGTTGGGTAAACTCCTCCCCTCTCTTTGTGCTTCCTCTCTTAGATTTGTGGAAGGGGAACCATCGTGTTCTCCGTGGCTTTAAAACTTTAATCTTTTTCAAATATTTGAATAGAAAACATTATTGTTCTTGTTTCTTATTTCTGGACCGGGTAGGTCAATTTTGCTAGAGCGGATCTTGGTTTATAGCCTTGATCTTTCTCTCAAAAGGATTGGCAAGCTTTGCGTTAATTTTGGCAACGAGTCGACTCATTTTTCAGCGCAACTTTAGAGTCGACCATTTCTCCGCTTATGTTTATGCTATGTGCGTGAAACGGCTCGTGTTGAGAGCGGTAGATGCTTGTGTAGGTGCGGCGGAACAAGAGTGTGTTGAAAGGCGAACTAGAGCTTACTCTCGTATAGATCTCAGTTAGGAACGTACACCACATCAATTTGGTATCAAAGCGAGGTTGTTTCAACTTCTATGTTGCAAACGTCCTCGCTCTCTTTCGTTGGCACGAATTAAAAACAAACAAAAAAGTTTTTGGTCTGCAAATAGCGGTCTAAAATCTTTATTTTTTTGCGAAAATATAAAAACAAAAAATTTAACGTTCCTCATTCCATTTACTTCAGGAAAATTTCAAAATATCATGTTTTGACTATAGGTCCAACCCTAGGAAAAATCGTCTTTCAAAATTTTGGGTAACCCTGTATGTGCACTAGACTAGGAACAGAGTGCACCACACCGTCTACGCCTAGAATGGTCGCGAATGAGCACCGGGATGCTAATACCGAAGCTATTGAGGGACTACGAACTGAGATGACGGAACTTAGGACCATGCTAGCCCAACTCCTACAGAACCAAGAACGACCACCCCCACCAGTTAATGTGAGACAGCCCAACCGGCACCAACCGGTAATCGATTCTAACTCTGATGGGAACTCTCCCCGCATGCCTCGTCTAGATCGTCAGCATGAGCATGACTTCGATATTACTTGGGTCATTAAGATAGATGCCCACACCTACAAAGGCATGGGAGATCCCCAGATCTTCCTCACCTGGGTAGTGGACATGGAATGTTCCTTCGATTGGCACACTCTCACGGACCAACAGAAGGTCCAAGTTGCCAAGATGAAGTTAAATGGGCGTGCTAAGACATTTTGGATAAATGAAGAGCATAGGCTAGGGACCGGGAACGGAGTCCCACTTACAGGATGGTTGGTGATGAAGAATTTGCTATCTGATCAGTACATCCCTGCGTACCACCGAACACAGATGTTCGACGAGCTTGCCACCCTGCGGCAGGGCTCAAATTCGGTAGCTGAATATATGGGATAGTTGAAGGAGCGTATGGTGCGTTGTGATCTTAGGGAGATCCCCGAGATCACCTTATGTCGATTTCGTAAAAGGCTTCAACCCGAGATTCAACGGAAGCTCTTGCGCTATGGTCATACGGACCTGAACACGACCCTCAATGCCGCCTTCGACATTGAAAAACATCTGGCCTCTAAGGCCCACTCCCGCTATCCCCAAGCAAAGAGTAAGTCCACAGCTAGAGCATCTGCTTCCACATATCCGGATAAGGGAAAGTTTATGTCCACCGAGTCGAAAAATGTAGTGATCACTTCTAGGAACGTTAGGAATCCCATGAGTGAGCGTACCCCCATATGTGAAAGTTATGGGGATAGATCTTAACTAAAACTAATTAGAGTTTTATACTTCAATAAAGAAAATCACAGCACAAAAATGAATCAAGAAGGTCAAGCAACACAGAAGACACCAGGATATATAGTGGTTCCCCAACCTGGGTACATCCACTCTTCTACCACCCTGGTTGGAATCCACTCAGATTTTTGATCAGGTGCCTGACACCAATGAGCTTTTGATCAGGTGCTCAAAAACCAATTCTCAAGTCTTTTGGTCAGGTGAATTGTGTTGAAGTTGGTGACCGGGCGGTCTGTCTTGGCGGGTTGAAGACCGCGCGGTCTGGCGGTTTGACTCGACGGCTTGTAAACCGGGCGGTCTAGCGATCTTCACAGGCGACCTCTCTGCTTCTCTTGTAGTAGCCGTGCGGTTAGCCCTTCTATCTAACTGCGCGGCTTGTGCGGTTTATTTTATATAGTCCGCTTAACTTGTAAATTTGTAAATTTTGTTTAGTCCCATATCTCTTATTTGTATTCTCTCCTCTCTCCTCCATTCTATATAAGGGAGGGCATACCTTTGTAATAGTTACCTTTTTCGGATAATAAAGTTTAGTTTAAAACCATTTCGGTTTGCTTCTGTTCGGTTTTTGCATGGTATCAGAGGACTCGATCTACTCCTCCTGATTCTGTGTCTTGCTGTCCGCCCGGCTTGTTGCGCCGGTTTGCTCCCTATTCGCGCGGCTTGTCCTCTAGCCATTCGACTTCTTCCCCTCTGTTTGTGTCTGCAGCTAGGTCGTGGCCTTTCTGGCCGCTGGTTTTATCCCCTTGTGACCGCTGTCGCCCTTCTTTCTCCTATCCGCGCGGTTTGTTGCCTAAACGCCCGGCTTCCTTTGTTTCCAGCTCCTATGGATTTTTCTGATGCCTCTACTGCCACCACCCCTGTCGCCAATCCGGCTCCGCCTCTTCCTCCTACTCTTTCCGGGAACCTTGGGACCGTTTCCAAGCTTGTTGGCTCCAACTACCCGGATTGGAGCGTCTCTTACACCTTTCTTCTTCGCTCACAACGCAAACGCCACCATCTCGTTGATGACCCACCTCCTATCACTTCACCTCTCTTTGATGACTGGGATGCAAGTGACGCGCTTGTGCGTACTTGGCTCGCGAACAGTCTTTCTGATGAGTGCCTTCCCGTCATACATCATGATGAGACGGTCAAGGCCGCTTGGCTTCATCTTGCCGCTTTGTACTCCAAAGGGGCTCAGACTTCCCGCATCTATACGTTGTATGCGGACCTCTTTGCCTGTCCCATCTTGTCTCCTGCTGCTGCCTACCAACAGGTCCAGGCTCTTGGGGCTGAGATTCTTCAGAATCGCCCCTTTTCTGCAGATTTGGCTCAACAACACAAGCACTTCCAGGAGCTTCTGGTTGTGTGTTATCTGCTCCGGCTTCCTGATACTTATGACATGATCCGCCAGCAAATTCTGGGTGAGGCCGAATCTCCCACTTTAGATGCCACCGCTGCCCGCATCACTGCTGTCACCTCCCTCCTTCAGCGCCCTCTTTTGCCCGCTCCTTCTCCACCACCGGACAACTATTCTCATCACACTCAGCGGAGTGGCTCTGGTAGTCGCAGTCACCAGTCTGGCGGCCGTGCTTCCTCCCGCTACCTCTGTTCTCATTGTGGCCGCACCGGCCATACTTTCGAACGCTGCTGGACGAAGCATCCTCATCTTCGCCCCTCCGGTGACTCTTCCAAGCCGTCTGCCTCTATTGTAACCTCTTCAGGTAGTGCTCACGTGGTGACTCAAGGTAAATGGCTCATCGACTCAGGTGCCACTAATCACATGACGGGCAACCCTCAGTGCTTCTCTTTGCTCGAACAACATGATCGGTTGCCCCCGGTACTAGTTGCGGATGGTTCTCCCTCCCCGGTTCATGGGACGAGAGTGGTTCATGTTACTCCGTCACTACGCCTAGCGGACACTCTCTATGTGCCCAAGTTTCCGTGCAATCTGTTGTCTGTTACCTCTTTATGCAAACAGCTTCAGTATTCTGTGACATTTACACCAACTTCTTGTTCTTTTCAGGATCCGAGCTCCCACCGGACGATTGCTACTGGGACTGAGAGCGGCGGCCTCTACTTCCTCGACAATGTTTCCGCCTTGTCCGCCTTCTCCTCTTCTTGTATGGATCTTCTCCAGTGGCATCTCTGCCTCGGTCATCCTCCACCCCGTCTTCTACATCAGCTTCTGCCGCACCTCCCGCCGTCCAGTACTCCTCTCCAATGCGACGCCTGTCAACTCGACAAGCATCACCGTTCCTCCTTCCCTCCGAAGCATGGACGCGGCTCTACTCGTCCTTTTGATCTTGTCCACTCTGATATCTGGGGACCTGCTCCTACCCTCACCATTGGTCGGGGTAGTTCTTATTTTGTAACCTTTATAGATGATTTTTCTCGATGTACTTGGGTGTATCTCCTCCGAGATCGCTCTGAACTTTTAGATGTATGGATATCCTTTTACCAGTTGATTAAAACTCAGTTCAATATTTGTATTAAAACTCTTCGTTCCGACAATGCTAAAGAGTATCTGAGTCATGCTTTTACTTCTTTTTGTGTGCAACATGGCATTATTCATCAGACTAGCTGTGTTTACACCTCCCAACAAAATGGGGTGTGCGGAACACAAAAACCGTCACCTCCTCGATGTGGCTCGCACATTGATGACCCAGATGCATGTCCCACGCTCGTATTGGGGCTATGCCGCTCTCCTTGCCTGCTACCTCATCAATCGTCTTCCATCCACCATTCTCCACGGGAAAACACCCTTCTCAATTCTATATCCGGACAAGGAGCCTTTTCCTCTCCCTCTCCGCATCTTTGGATGCACTGCCTTTGTCCATACCCCATCTGCCACCCGTGATAAGCTCTCCCCTCGCTCCACCAAATGTGTCTTTCTGGGGTACTCCACCACTCAGAAAGGCTATTGTTGCTTTAACCCTATTCTTCGTCAGCAGTTCGTCTCTGCTGATGTTACCTTCTTCGAGAATGCCTCCTACTTCTCAGCTGACTCCTCCTCTCCTTCCCCGCCTTCTGACTCTCCTGCTATTCCCTTTGTTCCCTCGTCTCCTACCGACATACCTACCCCTCCGCCCTCTCCGTCTCCTCCTCTAGCTCCACCTCTCTCTCCCACTTCTCCACCTCCATCTCCACCCTCTCCGCCGCCGTCGCTCTCTTCTCCCGGGCTAGCTCTCTCTGCCACGGACGCTCCGGATCCCGAGGGGGCTGCCGACCTGGATCTCCCAGTGGCTCTTCGGAAAGGGGTGCGGACATGTACCCTCCACCCCCTTGCTGCTGTTGTTTCATATGATCGTCTTACACCTTCTCGCAGGGCCATTGCGCTGGCTATCTCTGCTACTGCCACGCCTCGTTCCTATCAGGAGGCCCTTGCTATTCCCTACTGGAAGCTGGCCATGGATGAGGAAATGGCTACCCTCACGGAGCGGGGTACCTGGACTCTTGTTCCTCCTCCCTTCGGTACTGATGTTGTTGGCTGTCGCTGGGTATTTGTGGTCAAATTTGGCCCAGACGGCACTGTTGATCGGTATAAGGCTCGCCTTGTTGCTAAGGGCTTTACTCAGACTTATGGGGTTGATTACTTTGACACCTTCTCTCCCGTGGCTCGTCTCAGCACTATCCGGGTCCTTCTCTCTGTGGCCGTCAATCGGGATTGGCCGATTTCTCAGCTGGACGTCAAGAATGCCTTCCTTTATGGTGATCTTCACGAGGCCGTTTATATGGAGCAACCTCCTGGGTATGTTGCTCAGGGGGAGACCCGAGTATGCCGGCTGTAGAAGGCAATTTATGGCCTCAAGCAGAGTCCTCGAGCTTGGTTTGACAAGTTCAGCGGCATTGTGGCGGCTGTTGGTTTTGTGCGAAGCTCTGCTGATCACTCTCTCTTTATTCGCAAAACTCCTTCTGGGCTGGTTGTTCTTGCTGTGTACGTTGATGATATTCTTCTCACTGGCGATGACCAGGAAGGGGTAGCCCTGACAAAGCGACATCTTCGCCAACATCTGATTACTAAAGATATGGGCTCTCCAAAGTACTTTCTGGGGATCGAAATCTCTCGGAAGCCCGACTCCTTAGTTCTCTCTCAGCGTAAGTATACCCTTGATCTTTTAAAAGAGGCAGGATTGACTGGAGCAAAACCTGCCCGATGCCCCATGGCAACTGGGGAGGACAAAACCTGGACAGATGATTCGCCTCCTCTTTCAGATAGTTCGCGGTACAGGCGTCTGGTTGGTAAGCTCATATATCTCACAGTGAACAGACCCGACATTTCCTATGCTGTGGGCAAGGTGAGTCAATTCATGCAAGCGCCTAGGGAGTGTCATCTATAGTCCGCCTTGCGGATCTTGGAGTATGTCAAAGCAGCGCCTGGGAAAGGATTACTTTTTCAGAAGAATGGTCATCTGAGGATTGAAGCCTACTCAGATGCAAGTTATGCTGATGACAAAGGGGATCGCAAGTCAACCTCAGGTTTTTGCACCTTTGTTGGGGGAAATTTGGTGAGCTGGAAGAGCAAGAAGCAGTCTGTTGTCCCCAGGTCCAGTGCAGAAGCTGAGTATTGCAGTATGGCGTCAACCACTTGTGAGTTAAAATGGCTGCGGGCTCTCATGCTAGATTTAGGAGAGGTGTACAACCATTCTCTACCTATGTTCTGTGATAACAAGGCCGCCATATACATCTCCAATAATCCGGTATTCCATGAAAGAACAAAGCACATTGAGGTTGACTGCCATTTCATTCGTGAAGAGATTTTAAAAGAACAAATTTGCACTCCTTTTGTCACGTCTGATAAAGAGCTGGCTGACATCTTCACCAAGCCAGTTTTCGCCTCATTTCTGCATGTTTGCGACAAGCTGGGCATGATTGATATATATGCTCCAGCTTGAGGGGGAGTGTTGAAGTTGGTGACCGGGCGGTCTGTCTTGGCGGGTTGAAGACCGCGCGGTCTGGCGGTTTGACTCGACGGCTTGTAAACCGGGCGGTCTAGCGATCTTCACAGGCGACCTCTCTGCTTCTCTTGTGGTAGCCGTGCGGTTAGCCCTTCTATCTAACCGCGTGTCTTGTGCGGTTTATTTTGTATAGTCCGCTTAACTTGTAAATTTGTAAATTTTGTTTAGTCCCACATCTCTTATTTGTATTCTCTCCTCTCTCCTCCATTCTATATAAGGGAGGGCATACCTTTGTAATAGTTACCTTTTTCGGATAATAAAGTTCAGTTTAAAACCATTTCGGTTTGCTTCTGTTCGGTTTTTACAGAGGGGGTGAGAGATGTTGGTGTCTTCTCTGTCAACAATCAGAGAGAAGACTTGTGGATATTGATGTTAGCAAAAGAGCTCCCCCTGAGATGTTGAATGGTTCAGGGACAGGAGTTTTGCTTCTAGGTGACAGGCCTTCAAGCTTGCAGCCTTGACTAGCAGAGATTCAGGAACTTCTTGACTGATAGGTGTTTGTTGTCCTCGAATTATCCTGGAGAGTGTAAGGAAGAAGAAGATTCTTGATATGAATGGATGTTCTTCTTCTTCAGATTGAGGTCACTTCTCTGCTCTAGGGCTTCTAGTTACTTTGATGATATTGGCCTGAGTATTCTACTTGTTCTCTATCTTGGTTGATCACTGCTTGTCACTGGTTATCACTTTTCTATTATCTCTGTTTCTTGTTATATCTGTAACTATCCATCTCTTCTTCTATATGGACATTTGAATTCCTTAGTCTTGATGGCAGAAGAAACATTCCCGAGAGTAGAAGATGCATTTGGAATTGATCCATAATTAATTCTTCTGTAACTATCCATTTAAATGGCTATTATCACTGGGAATGCTGACTTTAATTAATCCTTAATTAATTCTGCCAACTGTACTTGATTGCGCATAATTCATCGACCTGAACTTGGAGTTCGTCGAGCGGGGAATTCATCTTGAGTTTAGCTATCGTCGACCTGAGCTCGGAGTTCGTCGAGCTCATCTGGAATTCGTCGAGCTAAACTCCTTGCTTGATATTAGAGTTCGTCGACCTGAGTTCAGAGAAGGATCTCAGAATTCGTCGACCTGAGTTCGCCGTTTGTCAAACTGCGTTCGACGATCGTCGAACTGATTTTCTGACTGAACTGCATTTCTTGGAATTCTTCTGAGGCACATCTGGAAATAAACCTATGACCCATGACTATACATTTTGGGTCAATCTAAGAAAACCTAATAGTGATCCTTGTCCAAATCATAACTAGGGTTCCAACAATATGAAAGGTTAGTAAGTCCAATGCTACATGCTACTCTTGCGGCATTCAAGGTCACTATGCCTTTGAATTCCCTACGAAGACTAAGGTTGTAGCCCTCTTAGAGACGATTACCGATCCTGCTGACTTAGAGGACGATCACCACCTTATGGTGATGTGTTGTATCTTGACCACCCCTCGTCTGTTAGATGATTCGAAGAGGATGAGCATATTTTCTCAGATTTTTAAGAGTATTGAGAAATTCTGCAAGTTGATTATCGATAGTGGTAGCTGTGTGAATGTCATTTCTGAGAATACCGTCACGCATATGGCCCTAACCACGGAACCACACCTGACCCCATATCAGGTAGCTTGGATTAACAAGATCACCGTCCCGGTTACTAAGCGATGTCTGGTCCCCCTCTCATTCAAATCATATACTGATGAGGTATGGTGTGGTGTCCTACCGATGGATGCTTGCCATGTGTTACTAGGCTGCCCTTGGCTCTATGACAGTGATGTGACACATTTTGGTAGAGCCAACACGTATAAATTTAAGTTCAATGGCAAGACCATTACGTTGAGGCCGACTATCCCAAATGAACCGGTAGGATCGGTTAAGGACACCACGATCCCAGTTGAGAGGAAGGCCTTGAACCTAGTCGGGAGAAAATAATTTATTAAGGACTCATTTCTTGATGGAGTGATCTATGCGCTAGTCCTTCTGAGTGCAAAGACGAATTCAGGAGTTTTGGATGATCTGCCCAGCAAGTTACGAGTATTGTTGGAAGAGTATAGGGATACGTACCCGGATGAGTTGCCAACGACATTACCTCCACTTGGAGATATTCAGCATGCGATCGATCTCATCCCGGGGTCTTCCTTACCCAACCATCCCCATTATCGAATCCATCTCACTACCCATAAGGAGTTGCATGTTCAGATAAAGGACTTGTTGAAGAAGGGGTTTATTAGGACTAGTATGAGTCCATGTGCTGTTCCAGCTCTGCTTGCCCCCAAGAAGGATGGCTCATGGCGAATGTGTGTTAATAGTCGGGCTATCAACAAGATTACCGTCAAGTATAGGTTCCCTATCCCACGTTTAGATGACCTCTCGGATGTTTTATCTGGAACCAATATATTTTTTAAGCTAGATCTTAGGAGCGGTTATCACAAGATTAGGATCCGTGAGGGGGATGAATGGAAGACCGCGTTTAAATACAAGGATGGGTTATATGAGTGGCTTGTGATGCCCTTTGGGTTATCCAATCCCACCAGCACCTTCTCCCAGATGATGACACACGTATTTCGACCGTACTTGGGGAAGTTTGTGGTAGTTTATTTTGATGACATCTTAGTCTATAGCACCTCCACGGTCGAGCACATCTCCCACTTGACAATGACCCTGTCCACCTTGTGGAAGGAAAATTTATTCCTAAACCTTAAGAAGTGCATATTCTATGTTCTAGAGGTATAGTTTCTAGGTTATATAGTCGGGTATTAGGGAATTCGAGTTGATCCTGGAAATGTTCAGGTGATTAAGGACTGGCCCGAACCAACTAGCCTACGAGAGGTGTGTAGTTTCCATGGTTTATCTACTTTCTATCGCCGCTTCATACGAGATTTTAGTAGCATTATGGCACCTATTAGTGACTACATGAAAAGGGTGAGTTCACTTGGACGAAGTCCGCCACCTTTTCCTTCCAACGTATTAAGAAGCTCATGACCGAGGCACCGGTGTTACGTCTAACTGACTTCACCAAGGTCTTTGAGCTTACCTATGATGAGTCAGGGGTGGGAATAGGAGTTGTTTTGAGTCAATAAGGTCACCCGGTCAGTTATTTCAGTGAGAAGCTAGCTGGCGCTAAGTTAAATTATTCAAACTATGACAGAGAGTTTTATGTCGTTGTTAGGTGTTTGATTCATTGGCGTCATTATCTCCTCTCTAAGGAGTTCGTGATCCTCTCTGATCATGATGCTTTACGTTTCATAAATGGTCAGCATAAAATCAGCCTGCGTCACGCTAAGTGGGTAGCTTTCTTACAAGGGTACACTTTTAGTCTTAAGCACCTTAAGGGATCTGACAATCGAGTTGTCGATGCACTTTGCCGCCTTACCCTTCTACTATCTACCATGCAAGTCAATGTCGTAGGATTCGAATGAGTTAAGGAAGAATACGCCACTTGCCCAGATTTCCACGAGATGTATTTCTCCACCCAGGATAGCTCTCCAACGACCATATCTGCATTTGTTCTTAAGGACGGTTATCTTTTTAGGCATGAGAAGCTGTGTATTCCTCGATCCTCCTTACGACACCACATTATTTGGGAATTACATAGCGGAGGTCTGAGTGGACACTTTGGCAGGGGTAAGACCATTGCAGTCATTGAGGAGAAATTTTACTGGCCTAAGCTTAAGGCGATGGTTCGGGGAATAGTGAGTAGTTGTCGGACATACCAAATATCTAAGGGCACTAAAACCAATGTTGGGTTATACACCCCTTTACCAATTCCTTCCATAATGTGGGAAGACGTGAGCATGGATTTCCTATTAGGCCTCCCCACCACTCTTCGTCGACACGACTCCATTTTTGTTGTTGTGGATAGGTTTTCAAAAATGGCATTCTTTATCCCATGTAGTAGGACCAACGACACATCACACGTAGCTAAGTTATATTTTCAGGAGGTCATTAGTCATCGCGGAGTGCCAAAGACAATTGTCTCGGATAGGGACGTGAAATTCACTAGCTATTTTTGGAAAACTTTATGGATATTAATGGGGACCAAATTATTATTTTTCGCTGCCTATCATCCGCAAACCGATGGTCAGACAGAAGTAGTCAAACATAGTTTGGGGAATCTTCTAAGGTGTCTTGTGAGTGATCATAAGGGCACATGGAATCTACTTCTTCCCCATGCACAATTGGCTTACAACAACTATAAGAATCAGTCCACGGGTATGTCCCCTAATGAGATTGTTCACGGGTATAAGGCGCCTGTGCCACTTGACTTGGTTCCGTTACCACCTACATATAAAGCAAGTCAATTCGCCCAACACATTCATGTCTTGCACACATATATCCGGGCAACCTTAGCCTCCCAATATGAATCCCATCAAACACAAGCTAATCAACATAAGAGAGTGTCACACTTTAAAGTCAGCGATCAAGTTTTAGTCCGTTTTGTTCCCAAGAGACTGGCAACTGGCACCGTTATAAAGTTAGCTCCAAAGCATGTCAGCCCCTTCCGGATTATAAAGAAACTCGTGATAATGCTTTTGTCTTAGATTTGCCTGTTGATTGGGGTGTTTCAACCATTTTTAATGTCTCGTATTTGACAATGTTTGTTTCACCTCCACAAGAGTTGACTTCTTTGTCGTCTTCTCCTTCCACTCAAAATTCTTTCGGTTTGGCGAGTGGTAGTACTGATGATCTCTCTCCCCTGGTCTCCACAGGTTTAGCATCGGATGGTAAGTTGTCTTCTTTTATTCCCACTGCTGACATATTTTTGAGGTTTCCCAAAACCTTTCTTATACCAGACAGGATACTAGATGCTGAGCTGCTTACTACCACCGTTGGTGTTATCCGCCGCTTTCTCATCCGTTGGCGTGACCGCCCTCCTTCCGACGACTCTTGGGTACTCGAGACAGAGCTTCAACAATTGGATGCCGCTCTTCTCCGCTGCTATCTCTTGGACCATGCATCAGAGATACGTGACTTTAAGCGGGGGAGGATTGATGTCACAGTGTAACGCCCCCACTCGTCACATGGTATATAACAGTGGGTCCGGCCGGGGCACCATGCCATATGTCATAGACAGGTGGCAGAATTACGTGTGGAAATCAAAATCTACATGTAGCCTAACCCAATACATTCTAGCGCAGCATTTTAAGTTATCATGAACTCAACTCAAAGAATGTCCACTACTATATAAACTCCATATTTATATATCCAAACCAGGAATGTATACAACTCACACATACTGGCCTTAAGGCCTTACAAGTTTCTCTTTACACAAGTACATTTTCATACATCGGCATGCAGGCCGGCGACACATGAAATCCAACCACGCTTTCCTCGCACGGCCTTCGAGGACCTTTAGCAGCAAGCCTTCATTCCGCTCTAGCAATTCAATGTAATCATCAATACCTGCAATCAAATATCCACCCAAGAGTAGCAAACAAAGTAACAGTCAGCTTTAGCTAACCACTTATAACGACCCTACACCTTACCCGGGGCAGTGGTTCCTTCCCTGTATGCATTTCCATATCATATCTCTATCAGTCTATCAATCACAACCACATCACAAAAGTTGGTATTCACCAGACGCTCCGTGCACTCAGGGCACCTTCTTAGTGTACCGGGCATCCCAGTCGTACACCACCGATCAGAGGTTTTTAACTTGTAGGTTGGGCGGTGCAATCCTAGTCCACCAGTCCCGCAGGCTGGCGACATCCCGTCCAGACCATTCAGAGGTCCTCACCTCACAGCAAAATTGAGCATTTAGATTGACCCACCACTGTGGTGTAGCAAGCCGGGTATGACTGCAGCCCCCATTTGCATTGCCACCGATCGACCTCCCAAAATAACAAGGTAGAGGTCAGCCTTTTCTCGTGCTCAAATCGTCAATACCGCAGCTTGACGTGGGTCGGCTTTCCCTCCTGATCAGCCGCAGCTTTTCACCGTTCTCGCAGAACAAATAGCACCCACAGTGCTCATAACACAAGGAGCTTAACCAGAGCTTCCATTCATCCAGAAGCAACATCACATATCATTTATTCATCCCATACACATATTTCATAAAGCATAATCCTTTCATTGCATCAAATTCACGGAGTCTTCTCCGGTTTACCCATGATCATCACCAATCCAGACTACCCATCTAGATGGGCTTCACACAGCATGCCTATGTCGTACTTCACACTTCCGGCTATAGATGCAAACTCAACCACGGAATCACTTACAAAATACACCTCTTGGTGGAGGATCCCACGCACATGCATAAATAAAGGACTTTGATGTCCAAGAAGGAGATCGTTACCCTTGAAAACCGATTTGGCGCCATGAAGTAGCCGGATGGAAGCCACCTCCTCGGCTTTGCATTCACGAATCCGAACTCGGATCTTCAATCCACACTCCGCAGCTCCTCCAACAGCGGATTTCCTCCTTCCTCCTTTCCTTCCCTTACCCTCTCTCTTTCTCTCTCTTGGAATGAGAAGAAGAAGAAGATGATGAAAATGAGGAGATAATCCTCATTTATCGGCCATATAACCATAGGGAAGAAGCCTGGCCCATGGATCCAGGATAAGTTAAATCAACGGCCAGAAAAACTCTAAAAATCGCTTTTCGAGCCTGACACACCTTGTAACACGCCCGTGTCATAGGGCGTGTACCTTAAGCGGCACACGAACCGACCTATCCAAACTTATCCACGCCAAGGTGACACGCCCATGTCATGCCCGTGTCAGCCTAGTCACGCTCGTGACACAGGGCGTGTAACCAACTTGAGACCTACTCGAGAGGACTTACTCGAGAGAAAACCAACAACTCGAGTACCCAAATAGGATATGCCCGTGTCACGGGGATGATAAGCCCATGTCACCCCCACCCCCCACCCCCCACTCTTACTCGAGTACTTTACCACATACTCGAGTACAATTTGACCGACACGAGAGCTACGCGAGTATGAGCGGGACACGCCCTGTGACATGCCCGTGTCACAGGCCTTATATCCTCTTTCTCGAGTATTCGTCGACCTCAACTACTTGAGAGAAAATCATCGACCAGGGGAGGACACGCCCTGGGTCACGGCCCCAGACACGCCCGTGTCACAGGGCGTGTACCTCCTGAAGAATTCGTCGACCGAAATTCGTCGAAGGCGCGCTCGACCACTCAACCCAAGCATGACACGCCCTGGGACACGCCCGTGTCCCAGGACGTGTCACCCAATATTTTCCCATTTCTCGAATTTGGGCAGCTACACGCACCCCTCTACCACTACTTAAAGATGATCTGGATGCTGAAATGTTGCAACATAAAGATTTCAGGCGACATGACAACTCCTTGGCCGCTAACGGACGACAACGTTACAACCTTCGTCCGCGGCGCGCGAAGCCTTAATTTATTTTAAATGCTTTATTTTATTTGGAACTTGTAATATTTTAATTTCCTACATTTTTACTTTGGTATCAGTTTAAAACATTTGGGTGTGCTATTAACCATCCGGATTGATGAGATTTCATCTCAATCTTGGATGGTTCGATCTATTTTTGTAACTCCTATATAAAGGGGCGTATTTAGTGAATGAAGAGAGAAAGAATTAAACTTAAAATCAGCCCCCTAAAGGAGAGTTCGGCCATGGCTAGAGATTAGCCGCCGCCCCGCAACCCCTCTTGTCTCCCTCTTCTCCATCTTGGACGCCCCCCCCTTCCCTCCCCCGTGGAGCTTTCGGTGTGGTCTCTTGGTGCGACTCCAAGGAAGAAGGACGGTAACCCCACTCAGTGTGACGTCGGTGGATCCATTCGGTGCGATGCTGTTGGAATCGTGGAGAGTGTGATTCCTCCACAAGTGTGACGTCGGTGCATCCATTCGGTGCGACGCCGTTGGAATCGTGGAGAGTGTGATTCCTCCACAAGTTATCAAGTGTGTTTCCTCCAACGGGTTGGGTAAACTCTTCCCCTCTCTTTGTGCTTCCTCTCTTAGATGTTTGGAAGGTGAACCATTGTGTTCTCCGCGGCTTTAAAACTTTAATCTCTTTCAAATATTTGAATAGAAAATGTTATTGTTCTTGTTTCTTATTTCCGTTCCAGGTAGGTCCATTTTGCTCGAGCGGATCTTGGCCTATAGCCTTGATCTTTCTCTCAAAAGGATTGGCAACCTTTGCGTTAATTTTAAAAACGAGTCGACTCATTTTTCACCGCCACTTTAGAGTCGACCATTTCTCCGCTTATGTTTATGCTATGTAAGCGAAACGACTCGTGTTGAGAGCGGTAGATGCATGTGTAGGTGCAGCGGAAAAAGAGTTTGTTGAAAGGCGAACTAGAGCTTACTCTCATATAGATCTCCAATAGGAACATACACCACATCATTCACATCCACTCACTCACGCACTAGAACTACTCTAGCAAAGACTAGTGTTGGTGGTTAAAGAGGTGATTGCGACCCTCACACTCTGCACATGTGTTCATTCCATTCGCTTGCTTTCCGTCCATCTGCCTTACGAAGCACGGCATAGCGGCCTACACTAGTTCCATCCACCAAGCGAAGCGGTGCTTACGACCCGCATTAGTTCTCTTTTTTTGTTTTGATAGAATTAGGAGTCAAAAATCAACCCCCTTTATTGTTTTGTTTAACTCTTAGTAACAATCTTTCTGCGACGCTATCATGTACCCATCCTGCATTCCCTCGAGATCGACATTCGGGGAAGCTATTCACAAATTATTACTTGACAGCGACCGGTGCACTTGCCGACGCATCAGTTTTTGGCGCCGTTGTCGGGGAGTGCAGGCGTATTGTTGATTTGTGTTGTGTTATGAGAGTTATGACAGAGTAGCTTGTTTCGAATTTGCTTTATCCCAGTCTATTTTTGCTTTTTATGTCAGTTGGAGTTGTTAGATTTTTATTGAGAATCTATGCAAGGTAGTTTAATATTAGAAATTTGTGATCTATGCAATGTGGGCAAGTTTTAATATCTGTTGTTGTTGGTGTGGAGATATCTCTCATGCAAGTGATAGATGTCTTAAGGAGTATGATAGCCAATACACTCATGGATCTACATATGGAGCACCAACCTCATCTGGTACTCAATATTCTAGACATAAGCCTATTAGCTACTCATCCGCGCTTCCATTGTCGCACTATTTTCATTCGCCGTCAGTACCCATTGTACAGACAAAGCCCGATAAGCAGTGTTTATTTTGTCAGAGTTGGGTTCACTCTTTGAAGGAGTGTGCTGCTTACTTGGCACAGTTGGAGGAAGATGATGAACCGGATATTCGGATTTTCTCCCCTGCGACAACTTGCAGCACCCCTTCTGTATCTGGGTTTATACTAGTGCCACCTTCAGATTTTGAAGTGAGAAATACTAGTATTTGCACAGATACAGGTGTTGATCTAAACCATAACATGGATGTTTTTACTCATGATGTACATATATCATCTTGTATGGAGTCTGTTAGTTATGAGCAGCCTGTGCTTAATTTTTTTGCGGGCACTATTCCTCTGTCCCCTACCTTGCATAGCATTTTTCTTGTTTCTGACACCATTGTGGAGGTTGATTCGGAGGGAGCAGCTGGTGTTTGTAGCATTATGCCGGATCCAGTCGAGGAGGACATCTACATGGTTGTGGTTGCTGCCTCAGTCCCATGTAAGGAAGTCCAATGCACGGACGAGGCGGATGCAGCTCTAGCACATTCTTGCACCAGCCTAGATAGCTGTGTAGATCCACCCACAATTCCGCTGATGGGAAATGACACCGGGATCATCCCGAAGATTGAGGTTACTATTTGTCTTTCTTCTAATTTATTTTCTAACCCCGCTCTCGTGCCTACTTCTCTGCAGGACCACATCATGGAACTGGTTGATTTAGTGCAAAGGCCTGTAATGAAACCTAGCATTGATGGAGATCGGGTGCAGGTGCAGTTAGAGTCATTGAGCTTCACAACATTTATTCTACAAATGCCTGATGTTCAAGACAAGTATATCTACACAGATATGTGGATATTTGTTATATCGTCGTTTCAGTACCCGCTACCGAAACGTGAACTTGAATAACTGTCTGAGCACTTCAAATTTCATATACCCATCAGTTAAAAGAGTGCATGGTCCTTGAATAAATCATGTTGGGAGACAATAAACCCATCAGTTATCTAATGTATGTACTTATTGTTTCTAGTTTATAATTATTGCTTAAATTAACTATCGAAAGGGTTGTGGTAGCCCCACTGCTGTGATGTGCTCAAATGTGCACCCATGTGGTCAGCAGTGTTTGTTTGGCTGCGAAACAGGGCGCGTGAAAAATTTCTCCGTGCACGACCACTGGTCGTGCACACTATTTAACAATGCACGACTATCGGTCGTGCGTCGGCCCATTTTCTTTTAAACCCAGTCGGCCGACCACTATGTGTGCGCCCTAACTCCTCTCGCTCGTTTCGCTATGCTTGCGTCATCTCTCACCGACCACTGTTCGTTCCACTGTACGTGCCACTTCTCTGGTAAGCTCTTGTATTTTCTGGTCCCCTTCCTCCTCGTTGTGTTGCCATGGAACCGGGAAGCAACTATGTGGTGAAAGCCTACTGAAAGTTCACCTAGTGTCAACTATCTTCACCTAGGGGGGGGGGGGGAATAGGTGACGTGCAGCGTATTTGCGGAATTTAAAATAGTACCTGCACAATAAAAACAAACCGCACAGCACACAGAAAACACAAGCTATTTATAGTGGTTCCCCGATTTGGGTACATCCACTTTCCCCCTTCGACCTATCTCCCAACAAGGGACGACTCGGTCTCTTCACCAACAGGATTGAAATCCAATCCCTGCACTATCGGAAGGAAACCTTCCACACGTAGGAGTCAACACTCCCACAAAACGGGTTGCACCCAACCCTTACAACACGGAACCACCGTTCCTTTACAACAAAAATAAAATAGAATGTATAAGAGATACAAACTATGTTTGGAGACAAAGGTGTCCCTCTTTGTTGACGACGTGTTCTTGAAGTCCACAAAGAGTCCACAACCTTCGTTCTCTCTTGGAGAGGATCTCCCTGGAACCGGCGGCGGCAAGATGGGCGGCGGCAAGGTTCACAGGATCGGCAGCGACGACGAAGTGCGGCTACTGTACTTTGAAGATCCAAACTACCTAGCGAAGCTAGCTAGGTCTACCAACAGTCACACGAGGATCGGTCGTCTCGATCGATTCGGACGGGGAAGTTTTCCCGATCAACAAATCAAGATACAAGGGATCTCTGGATAGACGCGTGAGACTCTAAGCTTGGCTAAGCTTTTATCGCCGGAGTATCAGGAAGAATCGCGATCAACAGCGGCGACCAACTAGCGCGAGCGAGATGGCGGCGGCGGAGTGAAGATCGCGATTTTAGGTCAAAGTCTTTGCTCGACTTCTTTCTGTATATCTACTGTTCAAAATACCCGTATATATATACTGTAGATACTTTCAATTTGACCGTTGTGGGACCCACAAGAAGAATCCCTAAATCCCGGTCCAGAACATTGACAGCGGCAGAATCCGGTTCAGGAAGTTCCAGAAAAATGCCCAAGTAAAAATCGGCGAGAATCAAAAGTGAGTCTCGTCGAATCGTCGAGAATCAAAGGTGATTCTTGACGATTCGGCGAGAATCAAGGACGATTCTCGTCGAAGTTGACTTGGTTGCACGCACTGATTCAGCCCGGGTCGAGACGGCGAGAATCAGCTAGTGATTCTCGACGATTCGACGAGAATCAAGGATGATTCTCGCCGAATCGGCGAGAATCACTTAGTGATTCTCGTCGATTCTTACTTAGAATCAGAGTTGCTTGTTTCGAAGTGTAGTTGGATCGAGTCGGCGAGAATAAGCCACCGATTCTCGACGATTCGGCGAGAATCACTTGGCGATTCTCGTCGATTTTCACTTAGACGAATTTTCGTCTTTACACCCAAGATGAGCTCCCTGACCCATCCTTGCTCCTTGTCTGCTCTTGCAAGATTACAGCCCTGTACTTGAAAGTAAGTGCACTCCAATAGAGAGAGTACATGTAGGCCAACACACTGATCTGCTCAACGAGGGATTACGTCGTGCAGACCCGTGTATATTGACCTACTGCACCCTGACATTGGTGTGCACTTAGCGTGGAATAACTGCAAGCACAACTTGAAATAATTTGTCAAAAACATTGCCTATTTACCTTAGCTTGTTCAGGGGCTTCTTCAAATCAGGTACGTTGTGGATACAATACCCAACAATCTCCCCCTATTTGAAGAAGCCTAAACCCTACAAGCTAAGGTGAATAAAGCGTATAGGAATGAAAATCATAAACTTGAAATTGAGGTGAGTGAGTTATTCATTACCAATATCAATTTCTTGAGAGCAAGCTTGGAGCCACCTTAGCCGAGAGGGTAATAGCCGAGAGGGTAATCTCCCCCTTTTCGGCTTCTGCAAAACGGGGTTTGTAGCATTTGATCCCTTGCTCCCCCTCAGTTCTTGCATCTGTGCTCACACTTGAGTTCCTTGCTCCCCCTCAGTTCTTGCACGAGCCTGGAGCTTCTGGAGGCTTCATTCCTCATAGTTTAGCATTCCCAATTCAGTTTTGAAAAGACTGAACTTGGCTTCGTCTAAGGGCTTTGTAAATATGTCTGCAATCTGCTTGTCCGTGGGGACATAACAGAGAGAGATGTCCTTGTTCTCCACGTGCTCCCGAATGAAGTGGTAGCGCACTTCAATATGCTTCGTTCTGCTGTGCGACACCGGATTGTTGGCAATTGCAATTGCACTGGAGGAGTCGCAGTACATTGGTATTTCCTTGAACTGAAGGTCGTAGTCGGCTAACTGGTTTCTGATCCATAGGAGTTGTACGCAACAGCTGCCTGCCGAGATGTACTCAGACTCTGCTGTGGAGGTTGCAACACAATTCTGTTTCTTGCTGTTCCATGAGATAAGCCTCCTGCCGAGGAATTGACACGTCCTGGAGGTGCTTTTCCTGTCATCCCTACTCCCTGCAAAATCAGCATCTGAAAAGCCTATTAGCTCGACATCATTGTTTCTCGGGTACCACAAGCCAAGATTAGGAGTACCTTTAAGGTATCTTAGAATTCGCTTTGCAGCGACATAGTGAGATTCCTTAGTGTTCACCTGATATCGGGCACAGACACATGTGGAGAACATAATATCTGGTCTACTGGCAGTAAGGTAGAGCAGGGATCCAATGATGCTTCTGTATTTGGTTTCATCGAAAGGTTTACCTTTCTCATCCTTGTCCAGAGACATAGTGGATCCCATTGGAGTCCTCATAGAGGTTGCATTCTCCATACCGAATTTCTTAAGGAGTTCATTCGTGAACTTCGTCTGAGAGATGAAGATTCCATCCTCAGACTGTTTCACTTGAAGTCCCAAGAAATACTTGAGCTCTCACATACTGCTCATTTCAAACTTTCCTTGCATAAGTTTAGAAAACTTTTTGCAAAGATTGTTGTCCGTTGAGCCAAATATTATGTCATCGACATAGATTTGCACCAGCAAAATCTTGCCTTTGACTTCCCTGAGAAACAATGTTTTATCTATTTTACCTCTAGAGAACTTGTTCTCAAGAAGAAAACTAGATAAAGTCTCATACCAAGCTCGTGGAGCTTGTTTTAACCCATATAATGCTTTATTAAGAAAATAGACATGATTGGGAAAAGTAGGATCGACCAAACCTGGGGGTTGAGCGACGTATACTTCCTCTTTCAGGTCTCCGTTCAGGAATGCTGATTTCACGTCCATTTGATAAACTGTGAATCCTTTGTGCGAAGCGTACGCCAGGAACAATCTGATTGCCTCGAGCCTTGCTACTGGTGCGAAGGTCTGGTCGAAGTCAATCCCCTCCTCCTGTCTGTAACCTTGAGCCACCAGCCTTGCCTTGTTCTTTATGATGATACCATGTTCATCCAGCTTGTTTCTGAAGATCCACTTGGTGCCAATCACATTCTGCTTGTATGGTCTGGGAACAAGCGTCCAAACGTTGCAACGTTCGAATTGATGTAGTTCATCTTGCATGGCCAGAATCCATGCCCCATCCTTGTTCGCCTCGTCGAACTTCTTTGGCTCAACCTGTGACAGGAAGCTAAGATTCAATACTTCGTTAATAGTACCTCTTCGAGTTCTGACACCGACACGAGGATCTCCGATGATCTGATATCTAGGATGATCCCTCACGTGCCGGAGCTCTAGAAGTCTGGCGTCTGGGGCTTCGACTACTTCTTGGGCTTCTCCTTCTTCTAAGAGATTTGTTCCATTTTGATCTTCAACATTTTCAGATGACGTGGAGGTGGAAACTTTGACGTACTTAGGAGTGTCATCTTTAGCGGTCTCATCCAGACTCAGCTGTTCAAGTCGTGCACCTGCATCTTCAAGAATACCACTGGAAGAATTGCTGTTAAGCAAACTTCCTTCATCAAATACAACATTTATTGATTCTTCTACCACTAGGGTTTTCTTATTGAAGACCCTATATGCCCGACTGTGGGAACTATAGCCCATGAATATGCCTTCGAAGCATTTTTCACCAAATTTAGTACGCGGGTACTTCCCATTATTCAGTACATAGCATCTGCAACCAAAAATCCTCAAGTAGGACATGGTTGGTTTCCTGCCTTTTAGTAGCTCGTAAGGCGTCTTGCGATGATGCTTGTTGATCAATGCTCGGTTTTGTACATGAAAAGTTGTATTGAAAGCCTCTGCCCAGAAGTATTCCGGGAGAGAAGCGTCTTTCAACATTGTCGTGCAGGGTTCAATGAGAGTTCTATTTCTCCTCTCCGCAACTCTATTTTGCTGAGGAGTGCGCGGGGAGGAAAACTCATGAAAGATACCTTGTTCTTCACAAAATTCTGTCATAGCACCAGATTCGAATTTTGTTCCGTGGTCACTTCTGATTTTGACCACTGAGCAGTTAAATTCGTTCTGAACCTGCTTGACAAAACTAGTGAAGATGTCAAACGTATCAGACTTTCGTTTCAAAAAGAACACCCATGTAAACCGAGAATTATCATCAACTATCACTAGCGTATATGACTTGCCTCCCAAGCTATGAACTTGCATTGGACCAAATAAGTCCATATGTAAGAGGTAAAGACATCGGGAAGAGTCTTTGTCTGCGATGCTCTTAAAGGTAGCCCGAGTCTGTTTGTCCATCTGGCATGCAGGACAGGGGCTATCTTTGATGCACTTGATACTGGGAGCATCCCTTACTAAGTTCTTAGAAAACAGCATACTAATTGTCTTGAAATTAATATGTGCCAATCTCTTGTGCCATTGATCACAAAGAGATGCACTGCCTGTTGCCACAAGGCATACAGGGGGTAGATGAATCTATACTGAGAAAATCTAAGCAGAAGATATTTCTGCTCCTAATGCCTGACAATACTGTCTCAGAAGAGGTACGTGAAATTATCAGACATTTATCCTTGCAGAACTTAACGTCATAACCTTTATCACATAACTGACTTACACTTATCAGGTTATGGTTTAACCCTTCAACATAAGCCACGTCGGTGATAGAGATTATACCGTTGGAAATCATACCGTAACCTCTGGTGACTCCTCGATCTGACCCTCCAAAGATGACTTTGGGTCCATTCTCGACTGGAGTGTAATCACGCAGCAGGCTTCTTGTCCCAGTCATATGCCGGGAGCATCCACTGTCCAAATACCAGATCGGCGTTTTGGTGGCCTTTGGACACTCCTGCAAAACCAAATTAATTTGCCTTAGGAACCCAATCGAACTTGGGTCCTAGATTCCTAGTTAGCACACTCCCCCTCGATTGGTTAACCCTACGAGTGGTCGGCCTCGCAGTGCTAACATAGGGAGTCTCGTAATACCTTGGATTAAACCAACAATCCACGGCAAAGTGACCGACTTTGCCACAGCACCAACAGTCGAATCTGTTGTACCTCTTCCTAGGCTCCTGCCTTACCCTGGGAATGGTGAGTACAGCTGGGGCCTTGGATCTAGAGGTGGAGGCCTCATGGTGACAGCAGTCACATGACTTCGTCACCTTCTGTATAACAGGCTTGGCTTTTGGTGCCTGCTTTCCATTATGGCCGCTAGAGAATTGGCCATAATTTCCCATGTGGATTTCCTCATAAGGTGCCTTGAGGGCACTCTCACCGAAGTTCCGGGGAAAGGTCCAACCATCATATCGGCTCTTTGGCTTTGCAACCGAGGGCCGGAAATGATGACCAAAGGTTGATTCAAAGTCATGTTGGTTACAAGGAAAGCTAGGCTTTCTGAACGCAACAGGACTAAGAGGAGCCTTACCCTTTTCATCAGCAGAGGCCTTCTTGGCGGCCTTATTCTTCCTCTGGTTCTTGTTTCTCCTGGATGAGGAACCAGATACCCCTACATGCCCCAAGCCAGCTCCTTTGGCCTGAGCAGAGAAGGTATCAACGACTGGAAGAACTGTTTTTGGCATAGAGAAGCTCTTGACGATCTTCCTTTCTTCCGCAAGTTGTTCTTCCAACTTGTCGACTTCCTCCTACTTAAGATCAAGGAGCTTTAAAGACTCTGAATGCTTTGAAGTCAGGTCAAGGTGCTCCTGTCGGAGAGAAATCAAGCTAGTGACCTCTTCCCTTAGGGATACACACTCACCCTTAAGGAATTTCAATTCCTTCTTCTCAGCCTTCAGTCTCTTACGGCACTCCTCGAAAGTGTTGAGCAGAAGCTCATATTTCTCGAGGAGCTCCGCTTCACGGGCCGAAGGGCTATCCTCAGTTTCATCATCCTGAGACTCAGGGTCAGAGTCGGAGTCGGAGAGAGGAGTGTGAGCTTTTACCTTCCCAGTAAATGGGGGGCATTCTCCTTCTGAGTCGGAGCGACCCACCAGCCCGAAGTAGGCTTCCTCATCATCACTGGAGTCTGAGGAATCAGACTCACTCAGTGTCTTTGGCCTTTTGGCGATGTAGCTCCGCTCTTTCTTCTTATCTCTCGAAGATTTGTGCTCCTCTTCTTTCCCTTTTCTCTCTTGCCTTGATAGCAGTCGGCCACGACGTGTCCTGGCTTATTGCATCCAAAGCAAATAATGTCAGAGGAGCGAAGTTTGTTCGGTCTAGAAGCATACCTGTCAGAAGAATAATTTTTCTTCTAATGCCTGGAGGAGGAGCCGTCTCTATTTCTTTGATTCCTCATCTTGAGGAACTTCTTGAACTCTCGAGTGATAAGGGAGAAATCCTCCTCCGACAGCTCTGAGCTGGAGGAGCATGGCTCGGAGTCCTCCTCCTCATCCTTTTTCTTGGCACGGTATAAAACCGCACCCTTGACTTTTCTGGAGTGACTGGCTTTTAGAGCCACAGTCTTTTCTTTGGCTGCAGCCCTCTCTGCTTCTTCTTCTGCTTTCCTGGTGTTTAGCTGAAGCTCATAGGACATCAGCTTCCCAAACAGGATTTGCGGGTCTGTTTCAGCTAGTCTGCCAAACTCTCGGATGGCGCAGATCTTTGTGTCTCATTCCTTAGTAAGGGACCTAAGGAATTTATCATTGAGTTCACCATTGGTGAATACTCTTCCGTATCCTTTGAGGGCGTTGACAATCTTGAGGAAGTTCTCGTAGGTGACTCCGATCTCTTCCTTAGGCCCTTGTCTGAATGCCTCATATTTCTGGTTCAGGAGGGATCTCCGATCATCCCTCACTTCATCCGTGCCCTCCATTAGGATGATCAGGCACTGCCAGATCTCCTGTGTTGTCCTGCAGTTGCTGAAGTTTTGCATCATTGAGTCATCAACCGCGCTGACCAGAATGTTTTGCGCCTTCTTGTCAAGTCCTACTAGCACCATCTCATCCTTGTCCATTTCAGAAAGTTTCTTTGGCACTTTCTGGGTAGGATCAATGGTGGATGCCTTAGTGGGGACATAAGGTCCCTCCTCCACGATCATGAAGAGTCGAGGATCAACTGCTTCCATGTAGAACCTGATCCTTTCCTTCCAGATAGGAAAGTTGAGCCTGGTGCACACTGGGATCTTGCCTGTGTACTTGAGCCCGTCCATAGTAGATGTTTGTCTTCTTCTTGACACTAGAGGCAGGATTCAACTCAACGTGTTAACCTTTTTGATGAGCAACCTGCCTCTGATACCACTTGAAAGTTCACCTAGTGTCAACTATCTTCACCTAGGGGGGGGGGGGAATAGGTGACGTGCAGCGTATTTGCGGAATTTAAAATAGTACCTGCACAATAAAAACAAACCGCACAGCACACAGAAAACACAAGCTATTTATAGTGGTTCCCCGATTTGGGTACATCCACTTTCCCCCTTCGACCTATCTCCCAACAAGGGACGACTCGGTCTCTTCACCAACAGGATTGAAATCCAATCCCTGCACTATTGGAAGGAAACCTTCCACACGTAGGAGTCAACACTCCCACAAAACGGGTTGCACCCAACCCTTACAACACGGAACCACCGTTCCTTTACAACAAAAATAAAATAGAATGTATAAGAGATACAAACTACGTTTGGAGACAAAGGTGTCCCTCTTTGTTGACGACGTGTTCTTGAAGTCCACAAAGAGTCCACAACCTTCGTTCTCTCTTGGAGAGGATCTCCCTGGAACCGGCGGCGGCAAGATGGGCGGCGGCAAGGTTCACAGGATCGGCAGCGACGACGAAGTGCGGCTGCTATACTTTGAAGATCCAAACTTCCTAGCGAAGCTAGCTAGGTCTACCAACGGTCACACGAGGATCGGTCGTCTCGATCGATTCGGACGGGGAAGTTTTCCCGATCAACAAATCGAGAGACAAGGGATCTCTGGATAGACGTGTGAGACTCTAAGCTTGGCTAAGCTTCTGTCGCCGGAGGATCAGGAAGAATCGCGATCAACAGCGGCGACCAACTAGCGCGAGCGAGACGGCGGCGGCGGAGTGAAGATCGCGATTTTAGGTCAAAGTCTTTGCTCGGCTTCTTTCTGTATATCTACTGTTCAAAATACCCGTATATATATACTGTAGATACTTTCAATTTGACCGTTGTGGGACCCACAAGAAGAATCCCTAAATCCCGGTCCAGAACATTGACAGCGGCAGAATCCGGTTCAGGAAGTTCCAGAAAAATGCCCAAGTAAAAATCGGCGAGAATCAAAAGTGAGTCTCGTCGAATCGTCGAGAATCAAAGGTGATTCTCGACGATTCGGCGAGAATCAAGGAAGATTCTCGTCGAAGTTGACTTGGTTGCACGCACTGATTCAGCCCGGGTCGAGACGGCGAGAATCAGCCAGTGATTCTCGACGATTCGGCGAGAATCAAGGATGATTCTCGCCGAATCAGCGAGAATCACTTAGTGATTCTCGTCGATTCTTACTTAGAATCAGAGTTGCTTGTTTCGAAGTGTAGTTGGATCGAGTCGGCGGGAATAAGCCACCGATTCTCGACGATTCGGCGAGAATCACTTGGCGATTCTCGTCGATTTTCACTTAGACGAATTTTCGTCTTTCCACCCAAGATGAGCTCCCTGACCCATCCTTGCTCCTTGTCTGCTCTTGCAAGATTACAGCCCTGTACTTGAAAGTAAGTGCACTCCAATAGAGAGAGTACATGTAGGCCAACACACTGATCTGCTCAACGAGGGATTACGTCGTGCAGACCCGTGTATATTGACCTACTGCACCCTGACATTGGTGTGCACTTACGTGGAATAACTGCAAGCACAACTTGAAATAATTTTTCAAAAACATTGCCTATTTACCTTAGCTTGTTCAGGGGCTTCTTCAAATCAGGTACATTGTGGATACAATACCAAACACCTACCAACGCTCCGACCGTTCATCGGCTACTCCTGCGCAAAGTTTGGGAAGAATGACGACATTTACCAAGGCCGAGTACGCCCTTCCTCCCTTACCGGCTTGAAGATTGGAATGAACTCCGGTCGAACGGAGACAATGGAGCGTTAGCGAAGGCCGTCCTCCTTATCTACTCCTTCGATCATTGGACCAAAATGTTCGAGTGTGACAAGCTTGAGTATAAGGAGCTGACCCTGGAATTCCTGTCAACTTGTGATTGGGGGACAACTTCGGATAACCTCCGCCTGCCTACTTGTTCCTTCCATATGATGGGCCACGTCCTCACCGTCTCTTTGCCCGAGCTCATCATTCACGTCGGCGTCTACACCAAGGCTGATGCATCCAGGATTGACTTTCAGCAGTTATGCATCGATTTTCCCGAAGGCATCACTCTGCGTGGCGCTTGGTGTTCTCTGACTGGGGGGGATGAGGAGTATGTCGCCCGAAGGGCCAAATCGACAAGGATTTTCTCCCCCACTCTGAGGTATATGCAGCACCTTCTCAGTCACTCGCTCACTACAAGGGCCCTGAGCAAGAATGTGGTGGGGTGGCAAGATTTGATTTCCATGTATAGCACGCAGCAGCTGTACCCCATTCATCTGGGGGCGCGATCGGGGGTGCTTACTACATTACCCGCATTATGAAGAGTTTAGGGATTTGGAGCCAGCTACCTCTGATGGAGCAGGTCACTGCTCCCACCATGATCACCAGTGTAAGACCCCTCTCCTTACCAAGGAGGCTCCCGGTCTTATGCCTAGAACCGCCGTCTTACGGTGGCACTAATGCATGGGTTAGTAGACACCGCAACACATCGATTCTGCCGGCTAATATGATCATATAACCTGTAGGCTAATATGAGAAATAGAAGTAATACATATCAGAGTACAACACAGCTGATCCACAGTCATAGTACAAATCATATGTATATGAATGAAAGAGTACACAATCCACAATTAGTACAAAAATATGAAAAGTAATAAGGGCTTATGCCCAGTACATCATATGAATAACTCTCCTCACAAAACATCAAAACAGCGGAAGCTAATCAACTAATCTCGAACTCATCCCACCTGAGGTAGTGTTGTAGTAGTAGTAGGTGGTATCAACTCCTCAAGCCCTGTCACCTCGTCCTGCCGGTCGTGCTGGTGCTCCATCTCCCCGAGCTCCTAAAAATAGTTCGGTCGCCGACCATTAGGCAAAAAACTAATTCGTTTCCTCCGCACCTCGCCCTGCAACTCCTATTCATCGTGCGGGAGGACAAAGCGGAGGACTATCAAGGGGTAACAAAAGGGAAGCAGGTGACAAGGGAAACTAAGCTACCAAGTAAGAGTGTGAGCAGTAAATCTACAATAGTAGTTCTATGTATATAGCACAAAAGTAAAAGCATGTACAGTACAAGTAAGTAAAGAACTGAAAGTATGAGCAGAAAAGTAAAGCTATGCTACCACTACACTACCATCACAAAACGTACCTTAACTTATAAAAATGCCCATACAAATTTATAAGTTAAGGTTTCCATGAAATTTAACTTATCATATAAAAGAGCTCATACTAATTTATATGATAAGGATCTATGAAGTGTATGACCTAATATTAATGAATGTTTATGATACAATTTATGCAACATGCAAGTGCAACTCACACACAATGACTCTGTGATCACAGACCTTTAGTTCCCACTTTTTGAGAGCTAGCTTCACTCTCGGGTACCACCGTTGTGGCTACGGCAGCAGCGGAGCGGTCATCTCCACTTCTAGGCAGGTATGCACACTACCAAACCTATACCCCTCTCATGCGCGCCTGTACATGTCTAAGGTGCCCTCTAGGACCAAGCGTATGTACTTTTCTTGTTGGGTTGGGTGTGCGTTATCGGGGATTGTCCTCCAGACCGTAGTGTAAAACAACCCACTGGCCCCTCAAACCCTCACACCCGCCTGGTTCACCGTACTGTCATCGGTGTGACGATCAGCCAGTACCGCATGACCTGTCACTGAATTTATGCACATGCAAGTATTTCATCTCGAGCCTTCAGCTCGCAGGACCAACCTCTCCTGATTCCCTCAAACCCTTCACGGGTGAGCCTGCAATATATATCCCTCTAACCCATAGCGGGTGAGAACGCAAAATAGTGCCTTATGTCAAAATCCCTCAAACCCGTCACGGGCGAGCCTGCAACATTTATCCCTCCAACCCATAGCGGGTGAGAATGCACAATAGTGCCTTTATTCAGTATCTCTCAAACCCATCACGGGCGAGCCTGCAACATATATCCCTCCAACCCATAGTAGGTGAGAACGCACAATAGTGCCTTTATTTAGTATCCCTCAAACCCACTACGGGCGAGCCTGCAACATATATCCCTCCAACCCATAGCGAGTGAGAATGCACAATTGTGCCTTTATTCAGTATCCCTCAAACCCATCACGGGCGAGCCTGCAACATATATCCCTCCTACCCAAAGCGGGTGAGAACGCACAATAGTGCCTTATTTCAAAATCCCTCAAACCCGTCACGGGCGAGAATGAACCACAATGTCTTAACCAATTAGACTACTCTTGTCTATGGGTTATTATACTTAGTGATTTAAGGTTAATCCCAGGACTGCCCAGGGTATACCCGGTGAAGGGCTCTAGGGGGCACTAGGAACTACGATGGGATTATATCCAAAGCTCCATTTTTCAAGGATATTTACTTTAGTTGATAACTACCCAAAATTCACGCCCAGTGAAAGAATTAGTGTCTAACCACCTAGAGGGGGGTGAATAGGTGTACTTTTTCTTTTGCTTTTAAGACAGATACTCTGTTTAGTAAATTAACCATAAATTACAAATTCTACTACTACACAACACAGCAATAACAGAAATAATTCAACACAGAGTGCACACAAATTTTTATAGTGGTTCCCCAAGCTCTGGGTACATCCACTTTCCCCCTTCGCCTATCAAGTAGTGTACTAGATTCGGCCTAACTTCTACACTTCTCCTCAGATCCTCAGATCTTATAGTAGCTCAGAACCTAAACCAGGTTCCTACAACTCAGAGTGTCCCCACTCCTACAACTCAGGCAAATAACCCTACCTCAGCCTTCACCAAGGCCTACACTCAGAGAACACAGTCTCCTACAACTCAGGCACAAGGCCCTACCTCAGTCTTCAATAAGACCTACACTCAGAGATCTAAATCTCTTACACTCAGCCTTTATAAAATAGGCTTACAACTCAGATCTATAATAGATCTTACAGAAATTTGATTAAACAAAGTTTATGACCACCACCTTGAAAGAGAGAGAAGGGATGGATGGCTTCTTGAACAGTTCTTGGAAGAACTTGATGGCAGAGATTAACCTCTCTTAGCTTTCTTCAAAGCTTCTTGAATCTGAACTCAGTAGGGTTGAATCTCCTGAGAAGTTGATCTTCAATCAGCTTCTGACTTGTGATTCAGATTACAATCTGAATCTTTCTTGGTAGCCTGGTTCAGCAACTGCTCTTCTTAGAAGGAGCTCTCTCTCTCCAACTTCTTCTAGATCTTTTGTCGAAAATCTTCTGTATTATTACTTCTCTCTGTATTGCTCAGAATATGTATTCTTCAATGATTGATCATCACTTTCTGTTGAAGGAGAAAGCCTTTATATAGTCTTTCTCCATGGTAACCGGCTGATCCGATTTCTAACAACCTTCTGACAGCTCTGACAGTAATAGTTGACCGGTTAGAAATGGCAGTTGTCAAGTCATCCAGTCACTTCTTGAAATCACTGTCTATGTCTGAAAGTGTCGAGACTAATCTTCATTATGTGTCGACACAAATAGACTAAGTGTCCACACAAGTGGACTAAGTGTCGACATATGCCTTGGTGGTGTCGACACAACTTCTTTTGTTGTTGTAACAGCTTCTCGACACTGCTTCTTCAATATGTGTTGACACTGATTCTGTGTGTCGATACAAGCCTTCTTTTCTTTAACTTTGCTGAAACTTGCTGAGTGTCGACACATCTCCTTTGTGTCGACACAAGTACTTCTTTTATTTTAACTTTGTTGAAACTTGCTGAGTGTCGACACATCTCCTTTGTGTCGACACAAGTACTTCTTTACTTTAATTTTGTTGAAGCTTTGCTGTGTGTCGACACAAGTCCTTTGTGTCGACACAGTTGATGTTGATAAATACTTATGTGCGTCGACACTGCCTCTTGGTGTCAACACATTTGATGTCGACTAAGTATTCCTGTGTGTCGACACTGTCTTTTGGTGTCGACATAGTTAATGTCGACAATTCTTCTCTATGTGTCGACACTGCCTTCAGGTGTCGACACAATTTCTTCTGGTGTCGACACAGTCTTTCCAAGTGTCGACACTATCTACTCCAAGTGTCGACACAGCTTTTCTCTAGTGTTGACACAAACCTTCATAAGTGTCGACACTGCTTCTCTAGGTGTCGACATATGGACATAGAAATTTTTCTGCATTTCCTGCAATTACTTACCCTGCACATATAAACTCAAAACACATCAAATACACCTTGATGCATATCATTGAGTAGGGTGAGGCTTCTTCAAATCTGGTACACATTTTCCAATGTACCCAACAATCTCCCCCTATTTGGAGAAGTCATAACCCTTAGTCAATGATATACACCATTCATAACAAATACACATTATGATGTATAACAACATTATATGACAGGGTAAATACTTATAACAAAACATATAAAACATATCGTCACAGAGTAATAATAATGCTAACACAGAACAAGCATTAATCATGTTTTGCTTCAACTACAAAAGTTTCTTTAATAGAAGTTTACATAGATTTTAAACATTAAATTTTACAATGTGATAAAATCTAGTACTCTAATCTAAGGCTGCTCTGGCTCCTTGATGACAATGCCCTTACCAGATTGAATCTTGGCTTGAACTGGAACATCAGTGTCATCAACTGGATTCTTACCCTTTTGATCTTTCTTCTTTAGCTCTTCAACCCTTATCTTTTGTCTTTCAAAATAATGATAAGGCTTTGGAAAATATTTGCTAGGCTCCAGTGCATTAGGAGGTAGCTTCCCAAGTTTTGCCTTCCTTCTATACTGTACAATAGCTTTTTGCCTGGCTTCACGCTTTCTCCACTCTTGTTCAGAGTACCATTTACCCCTCTCTAGGGTATTGTCCTTTGCAGCTTTCCAAGCAATTAGAATAATATTTCTAGAAGTAGGGCTCCACTGCTCAAAATCTGGCTTTAACTCAGCCTGTTCTCTAAATCTCTTCTTGGACAAAAGAGTTTCTTGCTCTTTGGACAAAACTTCCTCAGGCACTGGCTTGTCTATTTTTTCAATGATAATATTTTTATTACCCTCTGGAGGGCTATACATTGATTGTACTTCATGATGTATCATCTCAAAATCGGCTGGAGGATAGATAACTTGAGCAACTTCAGCTTGCTCTCCTCCAAAAATAGCAGGATTTATTCCAGATTCAGCCACATTGTCATCATCACACAGGGGTGGATATCCAAGTGTGGCTCTGATGTTATTGGAAATCCATTTAGCATGATCAGATCCAGCTTTGACTAGTACTCTCTCCCCCTTTATGACTTCTCTAGCAACATGATTTCTAAGATCATCCTTCTGAAATCTAATCTGTTCATCTTGAAAATTAACTCCATCCTTATAAAAAACCCTCAACTTCAGCAGCAGTCCAGAAATAGTCTTTTGAGAATCTGTAATAGCTGCTTTGACAGCAGTGATGCCTTCCTGGAAGTCCTTATCAAACTTCTCCTTATCAAACTATGATTTGGCTTTAGACTTATCCTCAGTTGGGACAGTTGCAATATTCTTCATTTTAGTAACAATTGTATTATGGGATGCAGTTAGATTATCATTCATTCTAATCTGATTTTCTAAGACATATCCCTGCTTCACTACTATATCATCAACTTGTGTCTTTATCTTTTCTTGATGGGTAGCTAGAAAAACCACTGCATTACCCCCTTTATGAAAACAATCTGTCATTTCCTTTTTATTTTGATTCACTTCAAATCTTATAGATTTGATATCCTGAGACAAAGAGAATTGAAGATCTTTGTGAGTCCCATCTATATACTTATCCATTGTTATCCTTTGCTCATCCAACTTCACTTGTAAAGATATTAACAATGAACTGTAATCAATTGTAGGGGCAGGCTGTGGAGCAACTGTTTGTAGTGCATTCTTGTAGCTTTGGCTTCTCCTTTTGAAGACCATAAGCTTCCTCTTTTTTGCTTGATCTTCAGCTACATCCTCAGAATCAGAGGTACTAGCTATATCTACTCTATCCTTTGGACTAGGAGGCAAGTCCTGTGCAGTCTTAGGTAGCTCCCCCTGAGTCCTTTACTCCTCAGTCTCAGTTTTACTTTGCTCTTTCTCAAGATTAGCTTGCACTCCCTCAAAGACAGTTTTCTCCCCCTCAAAACCAGCATGCTCCCCCTCAATATCCGAAAACAGCTCTTCTAAGGTAAACTCCTGTTGAGAAGGCACAGGAGATTCTCTTATCTCTGGAGCATCGGCAGCAATAGATGTATCTTCCAAGATTACATCTTATGGTTGACTGTGTAACTGAGTTGTCTCAAGAATTGTTTGTGTTGCCATTTCACTGTCCAAGTGAGTAGGCACTTCCTCATGGTGAGGCTCCCCCTGGATTGGATCCAGGTGGATGGGGCTAGCAGATGGTTGCTCCCCCTGCCTCTGTGCATCTTCATATGTAGGGTCTTGTGTAGTAATTTCTTGTGCTATTGATTTTTCTGGAACTTCTTGCCTTTTCTCATCAGGCATGTCCTTAGTTAGGACCCTATCCCATCTTGAGATAATCCTAATATCCATCCTCCTCATGTGGTTAATCTTGGAACCAGCACTTTGTTCCATTACTTCAGGAATGATTCCAAGCAAATACAGGCTCATAATTCTACCCAGATTGGACTTCTTAATGCTTTCAGTAATCTTCTCAAAAACAACTGCTGACCAATCAGTTTTTAGTTTAAAAATGATCCTTGTCATTAAGCAGAACATGTGAGCTGATATCCTATCATGCCCACCTGGCTTGCACAGAATCACATTTCCTACCACTTCAGACAAGAACTTGCCTTGCATATTCATTCCTTTTCTGTTAAATACTGAGCCAATCTTCATGGTGGAATCCAGTCCACACCACTGAAGTGCTTCCCTTAGCTTAGAAGTAGGTACATCTTCTTCCTCTTGAGTTCTAGGTAGATGTAGAACTTTCCTTAAACTCTTCATAGTCAGTTTAACTTTCGCACCATGAACTGCAGACTTGATCTTGAGCCCAGTTGAATCCAACGTAGCTGCACCATAGAATTCGAGTACTTCCTTCTTCCAAATCTTGGTTGGCTCAGAAACTAAATACTCCAACCCATTCTCAATAATTAGGGTTACTACCTCCTTAATTTCTGGTTCCGCATGGTCAAATGCATTGCATACTAGCTTATATCCTTCATTGACGTTCTCTTCAAGCTTAGGCGCCATTAGGGTTTTGAGAAATCTTGAATTTAGAAGAGAGAGATGTCGACATAAAGTTTTGGTCTCGAAACTATTGAGAGCGTGTCGACAAACAATGTTGAAGACCTATTTATACCTTTCTAAAAACGGAGGTGAAAAGGCGCGTCATAATCCTCTATATGTGTCGACACTGTTGAAAAGTGTCGACACTGACTACTTAAGTCCCGACAACGGTGTTGACTACTATGTGTTGACACTAATATAGTCGACAGAATTTATGTGTCGACACTTATACTTCTGCGCTCGACGATTAGTCGAAACTCTACTTGAAGAAATCTGTATTGAACCTAAGTGTCGACACCACTTCTGGATGTGTCGACACCTATTCTGGATGTGTCAACACTATTTCTCTGAAGTGTCGACACAGACTTTCTAGATGTGTCAACATCATTTCTCTGGAATGTCGACACCACTTCCATGTGTCGACACAGACAACTCCTTGTGTCGACACCATTTTACTTAGCCAAATATTATTAAACTATTCTAAGTTCAACATTCCTAATTCAATTTTAAACTTATTGAATTTAGTTTCATCTAGAGGCTTCGTAAACATATCAGCAATTTGATAATCTATTTTAACATACTCTAGTGAAATGTCCTCTTTCTCTACATGATCTTTAAGAAAATGGTATTTAATTTCTATGTGCTTAGTCCTACTATGTGAGACAGGATTATTTGTAATAGAAATAGCACTTGTAGAATCACAAAGCAAAGGTGTTCTACTTACTTGAATACCATAGTCTTCTAGCTGGTGTTGAATCCACAATAGTTGTGCATAATAACTTCCAGCTGCCACATACTCTGACTCAGTTGTGGGATTGCCACACTAGTCTGCTTCTTACTGCTCTAAGACACTAGTCTTCCACCTAGAAATTGATAGGTGCCTGTAGTAATTTTTCTATCTTCCTTGTAACCTGCAAAATCTGCATCTGAATAAGCTTTCAGTAGAAAATCTCCATTCCTAGGGTACCAAAGGCCTAGATAATGTGTGCCCTTAAGATATCTCAAAATCCTTTTGACTGCATTCAGATGAGTTTCTTTAGAGCATGCTTGGTACCTAGCACAGAAACATGTAGCATACATGATATCTAGTCTACTAGCAGTCAGATATAGAAGGGAGCCAACTATCCCTCTATACAAAGTTTCATCTACAGGTTTCCCTGCATCATCTTTGCTAAGAGACACACTTGACCTCATATGAGTTCTCATGGTAGTGGATGATTCCATACCATACTTCTTTATTAACTCCAGGGTGAACTTAGACTGGGATATGGACAAGCCATCTTCAGTCTGTCTTACTTGGAGACCCAAGAAGAACTTAAGTTCCCCCATACTGCTCATTTCAAATTTTCCTTGCATAAGTTTTGCAAACTTTCTGCAAAGATTACTTTCAGTAGACCCAAATATTATGTCATCAACATATATTTGGACTAGGATTATCTTTCCTTTAGATTAATTAAGGAATAGAGTCTTGTCTATTTTCCCCCTTGAGAATTTGTTCTCAATGAGGAAACTAGACAGGGTTTTATACCAATCCCTCGGGGCTTGTTTCAACACATACAATGCTTTCCTAAGTCTATAAACATAATCAGGTTTGAGAGGATCAACAAAACCTGAGGGCTGCTCTACATAGACTTCTTCCTTTAGATTTCCATTTAGGAAAGCTGACTTTACATCCATTTGTAATACCTTGAAACTTTGATATGTTGCATAAGCAAGGAACATCCTGATTGCTTCCAGTCTTGCTACTGGGGCAAATGTTTGATCAAAGTCAATACCTTCTTCCTGTCTATACCCTTTTGCAACAAGTCTTGCTTTATTCTTCACAATGATCCCATTCTCATCCAATTTGGTCCTAAAGATCCACTTGGTTCCAATGATGTTGTGGTCTTTTGGTTTAGGAACTAACTTCCAGACCTTGCATCTTCTGAACTGATTTAGCTCCTCTTGTATGTCATCAATCCAATGTGGGTCTAGAACTGCTTCTTCAAATTTCTTTGGTTCCACTTGTGAAAGGAAGCTAGAGCAAAGAACTGGGCTCAGATTCATGCTTCTTGTTTGCACTCCTTGTCTTGGATCACGAATTATCTGATTTGATGGATGATCCTTTAAGTGTCTATTAGCTGGAGGTAGTCTATCTTCAGGTTGTACACCTCCAGCCACTTCATTAAGCTGCACCTCTTGGTTTTCTTCAGCATCTAGAGAGTCTTGTACTCCCCTGGACAACAGCCACCATCTTCTGTAATGGTAAGCTTGTCCATCCTCTCATTTATACCTGTAGAACTGCAAGCACTACTTGGCAACTCACAGTTAATCATTCTTGTTTCATCAAAGACTACATGTACAGAATCTTCTACAACTTGAGTAATCAAGTTGTAGACCCTATAAGCCTTACTATTATTGTTGTACCCAACAAATATCCCCTCTTGGGATTTGGCAGCAAACTTTGTTAGATAAGACTTGTCATTGTTAAGTATATAGCACTTGCAACCAAAGATCCTAAAATAGAATAAGTTTGGTTTTCTGCCCTTCACAATCTCATAGGGAGTCTTTTTGTGGCACTTGGTGATAGTAGCCCTTTTGATCACATGACATGCAGTGTTTACTACCTCAGCCCAGAAATATTCAGGGAGAGAAGTGTCACTCAATAGAGTTCTACCAGCCTCTATCAATGTTCTATTCTTCCTTTCAGTAATACCATTTTGCTGAGGTGTTATAGGTGAGGAAAATTCTTGAAAAATCCCAAATTCTTCACAAAGTTTTGTCATACTTTCAGACTGAAATTCAGTGACATGGTCACTTCTGATTTTGACCACTGTACTGTCCAACTCATTCTGAATTTGTTTAACAAAATTATATAACACACTTGGGGTTTCAGATTTTTGTCTTAGAAAGAACACCCGGGAATATCTAGAATGGTCATCTACCACCACAAATGTGTAGACCTTCCTACCTAGACTATGAACTGGCATAGGACCAAATAGATCCATATACAAGAGTTATAGACACCTCACTGAATCCTTGTTTTCAAGGCTATGAAAGGTGGATTTGGTCTGCTTGCCTTTTTGACAAGCAGAGCATATCCCATCCTTTATACACTTAACTTGAGGACCATTCCTCACTAACTCTTTGCTAAAGAGTTGGCCAATAGTCTTGTAGTTAAGATGGGCCAGCCTCTTGTTCCATTTAACACAATGTGAGACTCTCTCATCAGCTACAAGACAAATAGGAGAAACATTGTTCTCACACACAAAGTTAAGACAATAAACATTTCTCTTTCTATATCCTGTCAATATGATCTTTTGATCACTTAACCTTTTGATATGACATCCATTCTTAATAAATGAAATGTCATATCCTAAGTCACTCAACTGACTTATGCTAATAAGGTTGTGTTTCAAACCTTTCACATAGGCCACTTGAGTGATAGTAATTAGGTTACAATAAATGTTACCAAATCCTTTAATGATTCCCTTTTCAGAACCACCAAAGGTTACTTAAGGGTCATCCATGATACGTGTGTAGTCCTTCAGCAACCCCCTTGTTCCAGTCATGTGCCTGGAACATCCACTGTCCAAGTACCATATTGAGGCATGCCAACTTGGACTCACCTGTAATAAAGACTACTTAACCTTAGAACCCAAATGAGTTTTGGGTCCTTGGTTCATGTTAGCCTGAAATCTAACAAATCTACCTGTAGCTCTTCTAGCAGGCAGATTGCTACTCTCCTTGACACTGAAATTGTGCCAAAAATCTAAGGCAAAGTGGCCTATCTTGCCACAACACCAGCACTCAAACTTGTTGTACCTTTGTTTAGGTACAACACTAGCTGAATTATCTACAGCAGGCTTCTTGTTTTGTGCTGGGGCTTTGCCTTTAGATTTGGACCTAGCAGTCCATGCAGTTTTCTTAAACCCTAACCCAGCCTTACCCTTATGAGGTACAAACTCATCAATCAAGGGTAATACAGATTTAGGTTTAGAAAAACTAGCTACTATCTCTCTCTTTCTGAAGTCTAACCTCCAGATTTCTAATCTGATCATTCTTGAATGTGATAGTACCCATCTGAATAACAGTAATTTTTTTCAGTCTAGCTATCTCATTCAGTTTTTGATCCAGCAACTTCTCTGAATCTACTGTAGCCAACTTAAGATCTGCAATTTCCTTATCCTGGGATTTGGCCAGGTTTTTGCTCTTCTTAAGTGCCTGCAGCAAGTCTCTATATTCATCTATCAGCTGATGAATATCACCTTCATACTCAGACCCATCCGCATCACTTGATGCAGATGTTGCTGACTCTGACTCAGTACTGCAATCTAAAAGACATTGTACCTTACTAGGACCAGGCTGATCCTGGCACTTGTCTTCTTCTGATACATCCATCAGTCCCTTGCACTGATGGTCTTCTTGTTCATATATTGAATTCAGCACTTGTAAAAACTCTTCTTCTTCATCTGCAGCAAACAGACCAATGTAAGCCTCAGCTTCAGATTCTGACTCTGAAGATGACTGATCTTACAATGTCTTCTCCTTCTTAGCAACAAAGGATTTCTCCTTCTTGCTCTAGTGTTGAATCTTTTTTTTATCACCAGACTCTTTTCTTTTATCTGGACATTTAGTCACTACATGTCCAGGCCTATTATAACAGTAGCAAACAATTTTTGATGTTGTAGACTTGCTTGGCTTAGACTTGCTCCTGTCTTTCCTGGATGACTTCCTCTTTTGATAATAGTCATCTTTAGGCTTAGATGTGGAAGGCTTACACTTCCACTGCTTCTTCTTCAGAAATATCTGAAACTGTCTAGTAAATGCTGCAAAATCCTCATCTGAGTCACTGCTGTCTGAATTCTGATTGTCTGAATTTTCTGAAGCAGTTTCAGCAACAATCTTAGGAGGTGATGGAGACATCCTCCTATTCTTCTTAGTGGATTCAACCTTAAAGGCCACAGAGTTTTCTCTATTCTCACCTTTTGCACTTTTCTCTTCCTCTTTCCTTGCCATTAGCTGCATCTCATATGACAGCAGCTTTCCAAACAATGTTGGAGGTGAGATATCTGCAAGTTTGGTCACTTCCCTAATGGCACAAATCTTTGTGTCTCAATCCTTTGTCAAGGATCTTAGAAATTTATCATTCAGTTCATAAGTACTGAATATTCTCCCATAGGACATCAACTCATTCACTATCCTATAGAACTTTTTATAGCACTCTATGATACTGTCAGACTATCCTTATCTGAAACTTTCATATTATTGGTTTAGCATAGATTTTCTATCTTTTCTTACTTTTTCAGATCCCTCCATGTAGACTATTAACATATCCCACATTTCCTTGGAGGTATTGCAGTGAATCAAATTCTGAAAGGTTGCATCATCAATGGCACTCACAATGATGTTCTGGGATCTCTTATCCATAGTGGCCAAGATGATCTCATCCTTGGTCATCTCTGAATAATCCTTGGGAATTCTTTGGTTTGCATCCAGAATTGATATCTTCATTGGAACATAAGGACCTTCCTTGACTGTAATATAGATCCTTGGATCAGAAGCCTCCATAAACAGCCTGACCATTTCTTTCCAGATATCAAATATCTCCTTTCTACATATGGGTAGTTTCATAGACCCTAGATCCTTATGATTTTCCCCTGAACCCATTTTCTTGATTCTTGAATCTGCCTTAAGGATCTCACTCAGACTATTAAGTCCTTCTTTGAGTAACCTCGCTTTGATACCACTTGAAAGAATTAGTGCCTAATCACCTAAAGGGGGTGAATAGGTGTACTTTTTCTTTTGCTTTTAAAGCAGATACTCTGTTTAGTTAATTAACTAGAAATTGCAAATTCTACTACTACACAACACAGCAATCACAGAAATAATTCAACACAGAGTGCACACAGATTTTTATAGTGGTTCCCCAAGGTCTGGGTACATCCACTTCCCCTTTCGCCTATCTAGTAGTGTACTAGATTCGGCCTAACTTCTGCACTTCTCCTCAGATCCTCAGATCTTACAGTAGGTCAGAACCCAAACCAGGTTCCTACAACTCAGAGTGTCCCCACTCCTACAACTCTGGCAAACAGCCCTACCGCAGCCTTCACCAAGGCCTACACTCAGAGAACACAGTCTCTTACAACTCATGCACAAGGCTCTACCTCAGTATTCAACAAGACCTACACTCAGAGATCTAAATCTCTTACACTCAGCCTTTATAAAATAGGCTTACAGCTCAGATCTATAATAGATCTTACAGAAATTTGATTAAACAAAGTTTATGACCACCACCCTGAAAGAGAGAGAAGGGATGGATGACTTCTTGAACAGTTCTTGGAAGAACTTGATGGTAGAGATCAACCTCTCTTAGCTTTCTTCAAAGCTTCTTGAATCTGAACTCAGCAGGGTTAAATCTCCTAAGAAGTTGATATTCAATCAGCTTCTGACTTGTGATTCCGATTACAATCTGAATCTTTCTTGGCAACCTGGTTCAGCAACTGCTCTTCTTAGAAGGAGCTCTCTCTCTCCAACTTCTTCTAGATCTTCTGTCGAAAATCTTTTGTATTATTACTTCTCTCTGTATTGCTCAGAATCTGTATTCTTCAATGATTGATCATCACTTTCTGTTGAAGGAGAAAGCCTTTATATAGTCTTTGTCCATGGTAACCGGCTGATCCGGTTTCTAACAACCTTCTGACAGCTCTGACAGTAATAGTTGACCGGTTAGAAATGGCAGTTGTCAAGTCATCCAGTCACTTCTTGAAATCACTGTCTCTATCTGAAAGTGTCGGGACTGATCTTCATTATGTGTCGACATAAATAGACTAAGTGTCGACACAAGTGGACTAAGTGTCGACACATGCCTTGGTGGTGTCGACACAATTTCTTTTGTTGTTGTAACAGCTTCTCGACACTGCTTCTTCAGAGTGTGTCGACACTGATTCTGTGTGTCGACACAAGCCTTCTTTTCTTTAACTTTGTTGAAACTTGCTGAGTGTCAACACATCTCCTTTGTGTCGACACAAGTACTTCTTTTACTTTAACTTTGTTGAAGCTTGTTGAGTGTCGACACATCTCCTTTGTGTCGACACAAGTACTTGTTTACTTTAACTTTGTTGAAGCTTTGTTGTGTGTCGACACAAGTCCTGTGTGTCGACACAGTTGATGTTGATAAATACTTCTGTGTGTCGACACTGCCTCTTGGTGTCGACACATTTGATGTCGACTAAGTATTCATGTGTGTCGACACTGCCTTTTGGTGTCGACACAGTTGATGTCGACAATACTTCTCTGTATGTCGACACTGCCTTCAGGTGTCGACACAATTTCTTCTGGTGTCGACACAGCCTTTCCAAGTGTCGACACTATCTACTCCAAGCGTCGACACGGCTTTTCTCCAGTGTCAACACAAGCCTTCATAAGTGTCGACACTGCTTCTCTAGGTGTCGACATATGGACTTAGAAATTTTTCTGCATTTCCTACAATTACTTAACCTGCACATATAAACTCAAAACACATCAAATATACCTTGATGCATATCATTGAGTAGGGTGAGGCTTCTTCAAATCTGGTACACATTTTCCAATGTACCCAACACCCAGCTCTCGTTATTACTCTTGAGTGATCCTAATGACTTAAGATGTTCTTATAAGGGCGACGGTCTTCCGTCGACCTCCACTCCAGTTGCTATCCAAGGGCTTGCACTTTTACTCTCGTCACTAAGGAAACACTACCCACCAAGGTTATTCTCCAATTGTAACCTCTAACTCATCCGTCGATCTATCCAGTGGTCCTTATAGTATAACCTACTTACATTATGCGCAACTCATGACCTAATACCACCCCGAAATAGAACTTCTAATTCCTTGGGCCACCTGTCCCTAATTATTTATCCTAAGATGGTATGGACTAATGAAGTGAGCATGTTGATTTTCATAATTTTCTTAAGTCATTAAAACCTCTAATTAAATCATTTAATTAATCTCCTAGTTCATTTAATATATGAAGTATTACAAATTATAATCCACTGACCTAAGGAATTTTTCCTGACTTGCATCTTGGTAAAATATAGTTGTCTACCAAAATTCATAATTTGCCTTTGAGTATTTCTATTTATTCTTTAATTAGTACAAAACTCACATAATAGCCGTTTTCCAAAGGAAGTATAAGGCGTTCATTACTAAAACTTCTAAGAATATTACAACATACATATGTTGGTAAAATAATACTAAAGGCAAAAGTTCATGAACATCCATGGAACAAGGGATACTGTTGGGTACATTGGAATGATTGTACCTGATTTGAATAAGCCTCACCCTACTCAATGATATACATCAAAATGTATTTGATGTGTTTTGAGTTTAGTTGTGCAGGTTAAGTATTTGCAGGAAAAGCTGAAAAGTTTCTAAGTCCATGTGTCGACACCCAGAAGAAAAGTGTCGACACTTAAGAAGACTTGTGTCGACACCTAGAGAAGCAGTGTCGACACTTGGAGTAATTGTGTCGACACCAGGAATGCAGAGTCGACACCAGAAGGAAAGTGTCAACACATACAGGTTGTGTCGACACTCAATGAAGAAATGTCTAGTGAAGCAGTGTCGACACTTAGCAGCAGTGTCGACACCCAGAGGAACTTTGTCTACATCAGAAAGTGTCGACACTTGGAGGCTGTGTCGACACTCAACAAATTTCAACAGAGTCTAAGTATAAGTGTTGACATAATGAAGAATGTGTCAACACACAGCAGAAGACTCAACACATGAAGAAAGTGTCGACACAATGAAGAATGTGTCGACACACAGCAGAAGACTCAACATATGAAGAAAGTGTCGACACCAGGAGGCTGTGTCGACACTCAACAAAGTTCAACAAATTCTAAGTACAAGTGTCGACACAAAGGAGATGTGTCGACACTTAGCAGAAGTCTCAACACAAGAAGATGTGTCTACACAAGGAGCTGTGTCGACACTCAGAAAGTATCAACACAGAAGGCATGTGTCGACACCAAGAAGATGTGTCGACACTTAACAAGTTCAACACAAGAAGATGTGTCGACACAAAGGAGGTGTGTCGACACTTAGCAGAATTCAACTAAGTACTGAAGAACAAGGAGTTGTGTCGAAACACAATATCAGTGTCGACACATTCTGAAGAAGCAGTGTCGAGAAGTAAATTCTACAACACAAGGAGTTGTGTCGACACCTTGAAGGCTAGTGTCGACACTTAGTCTACTTGTGTCGACACTTAGTCTATAAGTGTCGACACTTAAAGACAGACTATCTCGACATTTTCAGACAGTTACAGATATTTCAAGAAGTGACTGGATGACATGACAGTTGCCATTCCAGCCGGTCTACTGCAACTATCAGAGTTGTCAGAAAGCTGTTAGAAACCAGATCAGCCGGTCACCATGAAGAAGGCCTATAAATAGGCTTATTCTGTCAACAGAAGAAGATGATCAACATCAATAAGAGAAGAAGATCAAGAAATTCATTGAAGAATTAATTCAAGTGAATATCTAAGAAGTTGGAGAGAGAGAGCTCCTTCCAAGAAGACAGTTGTTGCAACCAGGCTGTGAAGAAAGTTTCAGACCTAGTTCTGATTCTTAAGTTGCAGTGATTGAAGATCAGCTGCAGAGAGTATCAACCCTATTGTGTTCTACATTCAAGAAGCTTTGAAGAAAGCCAAGTGTGGTTGATCTCAGCAGAGTTTATTCAAGAACTCATCAAGAAACCTATCAACACTTCTCTCTCATTCTGAGTTGAAGGTTTACACATTGTATTCTTAATTGCTTGTAGGATCCTTAGGGATCTGAGTTGTAAGCCTGAAATTATAAAGGCTGGGTGGTAGGGCCTGTGTGCCTGAGTGTAGGAGATTCATATCTCTGAGTGTAGGCCTTGTGGCTGAGTGTAGGCCTTGTTGAAGGCTGAGTGTAGGTCTTTGTGAAGACTGAGTTGTAGGGCCTTGGGCCTGAGCTGTAGGAACCTGGTTGGGGTTCTGAGTGTAAGATCTGAGGATCTGAGGAATAGTGGAGGAGTTTGGCCGAATCTAGTACACTACTAGATAGGCGAAGGGGGAAAGTGGATGTACCCAAACCTTGGGGAACCACTATAAAATAGTGTGTACTCTGTGTGTGTGAATGATTCTGTGGTTGCTGTGTTTTATGTTATGTGAAATCTATGCTTAAATCTACCTAAAAGTTTAAAAAGATTAAGTCACCTATTCACCCCCCCCCCCTCTAGGTGATTAGGTATAATTTCTTTCAAGTGGTATCAGAGGGAGGTTACTCAAAAAGGACATAACTGTCTGAGTAGATCCTGTTGGCAGATTCAGTGAAATCAAGGACAGATTCAACATAATCAAGAAAATGAAGAAAATGGGATCAATAGAGAATCATAAAGAACTTGGATCCATGAAGTTGCCAATTTGCAGAAAAGAGATCTTTGGCATCTGGAAGGAAAGGGTTAGGCTATTTATGGAAGCCTCTGACCCTAGAATCTATATCACAGTAAAAGAAGGGTCATATGTGCCAATGAAGGTTTCTGTGTTAGATGCAAATCAGAGGACACCTAAAGACTATTCTGAAATGACCAAGGATGAGATTATTCTAGCTACAATGGACAAAAGGGCTCAGAATATTATTGTAAGTGCCATAGATGATGCTACATTTCAGAACTTGATACACTGTAAAACATCAAAGGAGATGTGGGATACTCTGATAGTGTACATGGAGTGTTCAGAAGAAGTTAGACAGGACAGAAAGTCTTTGTTAAACCAAGAGTATGAGAGTTTCAGACAAGGTAGGTCTGATAGTATAACAGAATGCTACAAGAAATTCTATAGAATTGTCAATGAGTTGATGTCCTATGGAAAAGAATTCAGTAATTATGAGCTGAATGATAAGTTCTTGAGGTCCCTAACAAAGGACTGGGACACCAAGATCTGTGTCATAAGGGAAATGGCCAAGTTAGCAGATATTCCTCCTCCAACATTGTTTGGAAAGCCGTTATCCTATGAAATGCAGCTAATGGTAAGGAAAGAAGGGGAGAAGACTACAAGAATTGAGCATAAAGAAAGAGCAGTGGCATTCAAGACAGAAGACACCAGGAAATACAAAAGTAAGTCTCCATCTCCACCTCCAAAGGTTGCTGGATCTGAGACAGATTAGACAGAATACAGGAATTCTGAAAGCAGTGAGAGTGATGAGGACTTTGCAGCTTTCACAAGACACTTTCAGAAGTTTCTAAAGAAGAAATAGTGGAGGTCTAAGCCATCCACTTCACAGGGAAAAGATGACTATTATCAGAATAAGAAGTCATCAAAGAAAGACAGGAGAAAGCCCAAGTCAAGCAAAACAACTTTATCAAAAATTGTATGTTATTGCTGTAACAGATAAGGACATGTTGTTGCTGACTGTCCAGAGAAAAGGAGAGAGTCTACTGATAAGAAGAAGACTCAAATCAAGGGCAAGAATGAAAGGTCCTTTGTTGCAAAGAAGGACAAAAGTCTGTCAGATATGTATTCTTCAGAAACTGATTCAGAAGCTGAAGCTTACATTGGACTGTTTGCTGAAGAAGAAGAAGATGAGTTCATCCAATTAATGAACTCAATATATGAGCAAGAGGACAATCAGTGCCAGGGACTGATGGCCTTAACAGAAGGTGACAAAATCAAGGAGCATCCTAGACCTAGTCAGGTACAAAATTGTTCTTTAAGTTCAATTTCTAGTGCTAGTTCAGATTCAGTTACATCAGCATCAAGTGATGCCAGTGGATCTGAATCTGAAGGGGATATTCATCAGTTGATTGATGAATATAGAGTTCTGTTGCAAGCATTTAAGAAAAGCAAATCCTTGGCCAAGAGTCAGGCAAAGGAGTTTGCTAGTCTCAAAGAGGCTGCAACTGATTTTGATAAGTTAGTTGATCAGAAATTAAATGAAATAGCCAGGCTAAAGAACATTACTGTTATTCAGATGGGAACTATAACATTTAAGAATGATCAAATCAGAAATCTGGAGATTAGTCTTCAGAAGGAGAGAGATATAGTAGCAAGGTTCTCTAAAGCAAAATCAGTTCTACCTTTGATAGATGAGTTTATACCTCACAAGGGTAAAACTGGATTGGGGTTTACTAACCCTGTCAGCACTGTAAAGTCCAAGTCTAAGGGCAAAGCCCTAGTACTTAACAAGCCTGCTGTAGATAGAACAGCTAGGGTTGTACCTAAGCAAAGGTACAATAGATTTGAGTGCTGGTGCTGTGGCAAGGTAGGCCACTTTGCCATAGACTGTTGGCACAATTCTAGTGCCAAGATGAGTAGCAAACTGCCTGTTGGAAGATATGCAGGTAGCTTTGTTAAGAGGCAAACTAACCAGCACCAAGGACCCAAGAATTCATTGGGTTCTAAGGTTAACTAATCTGTTTTGCAGGTAAGTCCAAGTGGCCATGCCCCAATATGGTACTTGGATAATGGATGTTCCAGGCACATGATTGGAACTAGGGGATTGCTAAAGGACTACACACCAATCAAGGATGGTCCTAAAGTCACCTTTGGTGGTTCTGAAAAAGGAATCATCAAAGGTTTTGGTAACTTTTCTAGCAACCTTATAACGATTACTCAAGTGGCTTATGTTAAAGGTTTGAAACATAACCTTATTAGTATAAGTAAGCTGAGTGATTTAGGATATGACATCTCATTTGTCAAAGATGGTTGTCATATCAGGAGATCAAATGATCAAGAGATCATTCTGACAGGTTATAGAAAGAGAAATGTCTATTGCCTAGACATTATATGTGAGAACAATGTTTCTCCAGTGTGTCTTGTAGCTGATGAGAAAGTATCTCATTGTGTCAAATGGCACAAGAGGCTAGCCCATCTTAACTACAAGACAATTGGCCAACTCTATAGCAAAGAGTTAGTGAGAAATGGTCCTCAGGTTACATGTATTAAAGATGAGATATGTTCAGCTTGTCAAAAGGGCAAGCAGACTAGATCCACCTTTAATAGCATTGAGAACAAAGATGCTGTGAGGTGCTTATACCTCTTCCATATGGATCTCTTTGGTCATATGCCAGTTCACAGCCTAGGTAGGAAGGTCTACACATTTGTGGTTGTAGATGACTACTCAAGGTTTTCTTGGGTGTTCTTCCTTAGACAGAAATCTGAAACACCTAGTATCTTCTATAGTTTTGTCAAACAAATTCAGAATGAGTTAGGCAGTACAGTGGTCAAAATAAGAAGTGACCATGGTACTGAATTCCAATCTGATAGTATGACAAAGCTATGTGAAGAGTTTGGGATATTTCAGGAATTTTCTTCACCAAGAACACCTCAGCAAAATGGCATTGCTGAAAGGAAAAATAGAACCTTGATTGAGGCTGGTAGAACCCTATTAAGTGACACATCTCTCCCAGAATATTTCTGGGCTGAGGCAGTTAATACGGCATGCCATGTAATTAAAAGGGCTACTATCACCAAGAGCCACAATAAGACCCCCTATGAGATTGTGAAAGGCAGAAAACCAAACCTATCCTATTTCAGGATCTTTGGTTGTAAATGCTACATACTTAACATGGTAAGTCTTACTTGACCAAGTTTGCTGCCAAATCCCAAGAAGGGATCTTTGTTGGGTACAGCAATAACAGTAAGGCTTATAGAGTCTACAACTTGACTACTCAAGTTGTAGAAGAGTCAGTCCATGTAGTATTTGATGAAGCTAGACTCATTAACAATGAATTGTCTAGAAGTATTTGTAGCTCCACAGGTGTGACTAAGAAGATGGACAAGCTCACTATTGAAGAAGGATCTACTGCAAGTCAGCATGTGGATGATAGTGGCTGTTGTCCAGGGGGAGTACTAGATGCACCTGATGCAGAAGAAGACCAAGGAGTGCAGCAAGTTGAAGAAGCTAAAGGAGCACAACCTGAAGCCAGGCTGCCTCCAGCTAATAGACATTTGAAAGATCATCCAGCAATTCAAATTATTGGTGATCTAAGTCAAGGGGTACAAACAAGGAGCAGAAATCTAAATTCAGTACTCTACTCCAGGTTTCTATCCCATGTTGAGCCAAAGAAATTTGAAGAAGCCATCCTAGACCCTCATTGGATTGAGGCAATGCAAGAGGAGCTGAACCAGTTCAAGAGATGCAAAGTCTGGGAGCTTGTTCCTAAACCAAAAGACCACAATATAATTGGAACTAAGTGGATCTTTAGGAACAAGATGGATGAACATGGAGTTATTGTAAAGAACAAAGCAAGACTGGTTGTTAAGGGATATAGGCAAGAAGAAGGTATTGACTTTGATCAAACCTTTGCTCCAGTAGCCAGACTGGAAGCCATAAGGATGTTCTTGGCCTATGCAACCTATCAAGGGTTTAAAGTATACCAAATGGATGTTAAGTCAGCTTTTCTGAATGGAAATCTGAAGGAAGAGGTCTATGTGGAATAGCCATCAGGTTTTGTTGATTCAACTCAACCTAATTATGTCTATAGACTTAGGAAGGATTTGTATGGGTTAAAACAAGCCCCTAGGGCTTGGTATGAAACCCTGTCTAATTTTCTCATTGAGAATAAATTCATAAGGGGGAAAATAGACAAGACTCTATTCCTTAGGGAATCCAGAGGCAAGATCATACTAGTCCAAATATATGTAGATGACATCATATTTGGGTCTACTGAAAGTGGTCTTTGCAGAAAGTTTGCAAAACTTATGCAAGGACAATTTGAGATTAGCAGTATGGGGGAACTTAAGTTCTTCTTGGGTCTCCAAGTTAGACAGACTGAGAATAGTTTATCCATATGCCAGTCTAAGTTCACCTTAGAACTGATAAGGAAGTATGGTATGGATTCATCCAGTACCATGAAAACTCCTATGGGGTCAAGTATGTCTCTTAGCAAAGATGATGCAGGGAAACCTGTAGATGAGACTTTGTATAGATGGATAGTTGGCTCCCTTCTATATTTGACTGCAAGTAGACCAGATATCATGTATGCTACATGTGTCTGTGCTAGGTACCAAGCTTGCCCTAAAGAATCTCATTTGACAGCAGTCAAAAGAATTCTGAGATATCTTAAGGGCACTCCTTATCTAGGCCTTTGGTACCCTAGGAATGGAGACTTTGAACTGACAGGTTATTCAGATGCAGATTTTGCAGGCTGCAAGGAAGATAGGAAAAGTACAACTGGTACCTGTCAATTCCTAGGTGGAAGACTGATATTATGGAGTAGCAAGAAACAAACAAGTGTGGCTATCTCCACAACAGAATCAGAGTATGTGGCTGCTGGAAGTTGTTGTGCTCAACTTTTATGGATACAACATCAGCTTGAGGATTATGGTATTCAGGTAAGTAGAACATCTCTATTTTGTGATTCTACTAGTGCTATTTCTATTGCAAACAATCTTGTTTCCTATAGTAGGACTAAGCATATAGAAATAAAGTACCATTTTCTAAGGGAACATGTAGAAAAAGGATATATATCCCTAGAGTATGTTAATACAGAAAATCAGCTAGCTGACATGTATACTAAGCCCTTAGAAGAAACCAAATTCAATAGGTTCAAAATTGAATTATGTATGATAAACTTAGAATAAGTTTACAAAAATGGCTAAGTAAAATAGTGTCGACACACATAGTTGTCTGTGTCGAGACAGAGAATTGGTGTCGACACTTCAGAGGAAAGGTGTCGACACATCTAGGTAGTTGGTGTCGACACTTCAGAAAATTAGTGTCGACACATGCAGGGTAGGTGTCGACACATCCAAGGTGGTGTCGACACTTAAGATTTACACAGAATTAGACAAGTAAAGTCTCGACTAAGTGTCGAGCTAAGTGGTGTCGACACATAAACAAGTGTCGACACATATATTCTGTCGACTATACTTGTGTCGACACATAGATGTCGAGACATTATAGGTCTGTGTCGACACTTTTCAACAGTGTCGACACAATTTGAGTATTTTGACGCGCCCTTTCATCTTCGATTCTAGAAAGGTATAAATAGGTTTTTGCCATTGTCTTTCGACATGCTTACTAAAGTTTCGAGACCAAACTTGTGTGTCGACACCTCTCTTCTCTAGATTCAAATTTCTTCAAACTCTAATGGCGCGCAAGCTCGAAGAGAATGTGAATGAAGGTTATGAACTGGTGCAGCACACATTTGATGACGCGGAACCAGATATCAAAGGCGTGATAACCCTAGTTGTAGAATCTGGATTAGATTTCCTTGTCTCAGAACCCATCAAGATCTGGAAGAAGGAGGTCCTGGAATTTCTGAATGGCGCAACCCTAGATGAATCAGGACTAAAGATTAAGTCGAGGGTTCATGGGGCTAAGGTGAAGGTCTCACCCAAAAGTCTGAGAAAAGGTACTTCAACTACCCAGGAAAAAGGAAGAAGATGAAGTTTCTGCTTCTAAGACTAGAGAAGCATTAACATGGTGTGGACTGGATTCCACGATGAAAATAGGATCTGTTTTCAATAGGAAGGGAATGAACATACAGGGCAAATTTCTCTCTGAAATTGTTGGCAAGGTGATCTTGAGCAAGCCTGGAGGGCATGACGGAGTTTCAGCTCATATGTTTAGTCTCATTACAAGGATTATTTTCAAACTAGAAACTGATTGGTCTGTAGTAGTGTTTGAGAAGATTAAGGAGAGTATGAAGAAGCCCAATTTGGGTAGGATTCTAAGTCTTTACTTGGCTGGTAGTATACCAGAAGTAATGAGCCAAGATGCTGGAACTAAGATTAACCACATGAGGAGAATGGATTTGAGGATCTTCTCTAGGTGGGATAGGGTCTTGACCAAGGAAATGCCAACTCCTGAGAAGGTAACACCCCAGAAAAGGAAGAAGAAATCAGCCCTTGTGGCTCAAGAATCATCAAGCAGTTCTGAGGAACAAGTAGTGTTCACTCCTGATGAAGAAGACACTGGAAATGCTAGAAAGTCTCCAGCTAGACAAGATGATGCAGAGAGGCAGGGGGAGCTACCACAGGCTAGCCCTCTTCACCAGGATTCCATCCAGGGGGAGCCTCTACTAGTGGAAGAGCCAACTCCACTAGCAAGTGAACAAGTGTAACGCCCCCCGATTTTCCAGTGATTTATTTAACTTCTTATTTGACGTATTATGACGTTAGGGCGTTATGTTAGCGCGTTTTGGTCATGTGACGTTGTTAGAGCGTGCTCTTAGCTCTTTAGGTTCCCTGCGTGGCTTGTTGATGCCTGGTAGCAAGATTCCCTAGCGAGCCGGAGTCTGTTTGGTGACTCGGTGGAGCCTCTTGGGGAATGCTTGTGTTTTGGCTTCGGGAGTTTTTGCCCGAGTTTTGTTCGTCGGATTTTGTTACCGACTTCGTCGTTAGCGCGTTTTGCGTTCGTTAGGTTTGACCGGCCAGATTTTGGGATTTGCGTCGGGAGTGGGAAATTTTATATTAGGAAATTATATCGGCTAATTTTAGACTTGCTCGTCAAGTTTCGTCGCGTTCCGAGTATTTTTGGAGTCTCGACGCGCGATTGAAGTTTGTATGTTTTCGCGTACGCCGTTAACTTTAGAAATTATTATCTCGATAACGGTGCGTCGGAATTCGATTTCGACTTCGCCGTTGGATTCGTAGCGTCGTCATTCGCCTACGGTGCGAATTTCGTTCGTTTCGGCGCGCGTTTGACCCTCCATAACCATATAAGAATATCATGTTATAATAATTATATATATTATTATATATATATATATTTTTATATAAAGAATTTATATAAAAAAAATAAAATAAAAAAAATATATGTAGTTTTAGATGAGAATCGGTGAGATTCATTCTCACCGATCGGATTTCCCCCCCCCTTTTTAAGTTTTTTTTTATTTATATTATTATTATTATAATTAATATATAATTAATATATTATTATTAATATTATATTATAATATATAAGTTATATAAGTTAAATCTCTTCTTCTTCCCCGAACAGCAGCCCCCCCCTGTGCGTTTTTTTTGACGAGTGCGGTTCCGTTCGCGAAACTTCCGGCGGCCGCCACCGCCGATCCGGTGGACGGAATTTCGATCCGATCGCGGCGTTGGAAAGCTCTCGGCGAGAGCTTCGAGATCGTGGTAAGTTTTTCCCGTTTCGGTGACCGTTTCGCCTTAGATTTTTTTTTCGGCCCTAACCCCGGTTGTCCGTTTTTTCGTAGATCTCGTCTCCGCGTGTCCCCTTTTGGACGGATCTACGTGGTGGAGTATTTTGGGTGACGTTTTCAAGGTCGATTTGAGGCAAGTGGATTTATCCCCTCTTGCGTGCCTCCATGAGTTGCATTTTTTTGTCTTATTATTCTTTCCTCCTTGTCGTAGAATAGGTAATATTGGAATGTTCCTAGTTTTGGGCTTGTAGTCGGCCCAAACTAGGAAGTTATCGGTTTTATTTTAGTTGTACTCGGCGGGTAGGGGGAAATAGTTCGGCGGGTAGGGGAAAATAGTTCGGCGGGTAGGGGAAAATAAGTCGGCGGGTTTTGGTTGTAGAACTTGGTAGTTTCTAAGTGGTGTTGTCGGCTAACTTTGGCGCCGAATCGTGGATCCTTAGCATGTGGTAGCTGGGTTTCTGAAGGAGTATGGTACCAGGGGAGATCGAGCCGTGACCACCACCATTCCCTCCTTTGGATATTATTTTTGGGTTCCTGTAAGAGGTTGGAACTCTATGTGTGTGGACCCTGTGGCGGCCCCTTTAGTACTCTTGAGACACCTGGACCTGGTTGTTCGGTTGTGACTGTTCTTAGTCTCCGACACAGGTTTGGGATTTGTGCCAGTGCTAATGATTTACAAGTTTAGGACTGTTAGTTCCTTTTTACTGTTCATTTGATGCATATTGGTTTCCTTCTGTCTCTGCAGGCTTGAGCGGAGTTTGGTACGTTTCTGTACTTGTTGCATTTCTCTCACTTTACTGATTATTACACCTGCATTTTGTCCTCTTTTGGATTCTTTAGCTGAGTTTTTCGGCATTTACTCTTGCAGGGTTGGTAACCCTTTTTCTTGTTGTTCTTTTTATTCAATTATTATCTGATGCTTCTTTGCCACTTGTTTCATTATTTCTTGCTGAGGTGTTCTTCTTTTGAATGCCTCAGGTTCAGGTCTGTAGCCGGCTGTGCGGCTAGTTTCAGGAGTTTCTCTGTGGACTGCGCTTTGGCAGTGTTTTCCTCGCTTGTCGAGGTAGTTCTTTAGCCTTGTAGTAGTACAGACATACATGCTCACCAGCGAGTTCGTGTCAGGTTGTTGACGCTCGTTGGTGATTTTCCTTTGTGATATTAAGTATTTGCTTAGCTGCTAGTTTACCTGTTTTGTGGTAGTTTCACTTGCTCTCTGGGAATGTTTTATGCTAGGTTGCTAGTTACTTTAAACCCTATAATAGAACTACTATATGTATTGCATGATCAGCATGTTTTATAAAAGCTCAAACTCTATTTTCCAATGCGTAAAAAGATGGTTTCCCTTATAAATATTATAAATTGAAATCTAGGGTCTTGCATAGTGTAAGTTGTCCTCTTAGGACGCTTATGCGCTCTTTTAGGATGTTTAGCATAAATGAAGTATTTTTCCGCTACGTATAAATATAGTTTTCAAACCGTGGACTATCTGATCCACTGAGCCGAGGGATACGACCAATTAATTTAAAAATCAGTTTTCTATTCATTTTAACTTATGATTTGAAGGATTAGAGTGTCGCCTGAGCGTCAGCAGTTATCCCCTGCTTGACGTGGCATCACAGCTCGTAGTTTTCTCGTGCTCTGATTTTTTTATTATAAATGAGAAAATGCGGGATGTGACAGTTGGTATCAGAGGGAGGTTGCTTGACAAATTGTCGGGCAACCTGTCCCTGTTAGTGTTAGGTGTTTAGATTCATACCATACACACACCGATATGTCATCAGCACGTCTTGGCTAAAGCACGAACACTACACTCATGAGCATAAAGAAGTATACGGGGCATATTATGTAGTATGGGATGCATAATATGTGTTTGTATATGGATCCACCATAGGAGGCAACATGTGAGGGTTATGTAGTATGGGATGCATAACCTCACCACATGAATGCGGCTAGCACGTTTTCCTTTTCGTTGCATGGAAATGTTATGTAGTATGGGATGCATAACATTTTCATGTGTACGCCGCTTATAACATGCATTAGGGCCTTTTTAGAATGCATAGCACAATCATGCATAGCATAACATTGCATAAGCACAACGTGCCAAGCTAAAGATTTGCAGGATGACATGTGTACACACATAATTTTGAGTCAAAAAGAATATAAATTCATGCATTCCCGATCTAGGCACAAGAGTTAGTGTGATGATAGTGAATCATCGTAGGATAAGCATATCATCATTACAAAAAAAAATCCCAGAGCAAGTTAGCAGCATGAGCAAGTACTTAAGTATGTATTGTTTGTACTATGTTATTTGGTTCTAGTGGGTGGGCTAGGTGTCTAATTAGTGTTTTGTTGCTCCATTAGAATGTCTAGGCGTCCCTCGACAAGGTTGACTCCCCAATCGGAGGGAGAATCATCAGGTGCGCAGAGCAGCGCAGTGATAGAAGGTCTGAGACAAAGCAATGAAGCCTTGTCAAAGCAAGTAGGGGATTTGCAGTCTCAGGTCCAGTCCTTGTTAGCAGTCGTGGCAGGGCAGATTCCGAGAGTTCAGGACCCTGTGGTGGGTCAAGCTGTCCCTGTTCCCCCCGCTCCTCTGGTGCCTCCGGTCGTGGTGCCACCAGAGATGACCTTTATTTCTCAGTTTCAGCGACTTAGGCCTCCGACGTATGATGGCAAGGCAGATTACATGGTCTTAGACGATTGGATGATATCAATCGAGGAGATGTTCTCATACTCCGGGATCACTGATGACCAGAAGGTGATGTTAGCCGCATATCAGCTCAAGGGGTTGGCGAAGGGCTGGTGGCTGAGGGAGAAAGAAGGTCTGAAGGACGGGTGTTCCTGGGAGTCCTTTAAGGAGCTACTTCTGAGCAAGTTTCTGCCATCGGTCGAGAGGGACCGTCTGATGAATGATTTCCTGCACTTAAAGCAGAGGCAGCTCACGGTTAGCGAGTATGAAATCGAGTTTAGTAAGCTAAGCCGATTTGCCCCAGACTTGGTGAGTTCCGACGAAAATAGAAGCAAGCGATTTCTGGCTGGGCTAAGGAGTGACGTCCAGCAATTAGCAAGTGCCTATGCGACCTCAAGTTATGCTGGTATGGTGGAAGCTGCCTTAAAGGTAGAGGCAATTGATAATGCCAAGAATCGAGGTCAACAACTGAGGAAGGATAAAAAAAATCTGATGAGGGTAAGAGTACTCAGGTCCCTGACGCTGCTCCGAGGAAGAGAAACAAGGAGGTATGCAGTTTCTGTGGCCGACCGGGCCATCCATTGGAAAGATGTTATCAAAGGTTAGGAGCTCAAAAGAAAGAGCAGATTCATGCGATCCAAGGTGTCCAAAAGAAAGATTTGCTTTGTTCGGTATGCAAGAAGCCGGGGCACGATGATGCCCATTGCTGGAAGAAGACTAGAAGTTGTTTCTTATGCGGTCAAGTGGGTCATCTCAAGTATCAGTGCCCGCAAGCTCAGCTTACTCTGCAGCCAGTTCCTCTTCAGGCCTTGCCGCCGCCGCAGCGAGTGGACAAGGGGAAAGGAAAGTTGAACGTGGTCTCTATGGACGAAGCTCAGACGTCCACGCAAGTGATATCAGGTTAGATTCTTCCCTAGTTCTAATGTTTAGCTCATAGTTATAGTTTTGAGCGTTCGCTTCCTTAGTCGCGTGTGCAATTTTATAGGACGATTTAAGGTAAAGAACTGCTGGGCGCGTGTTCTGTTCGATTCCGGCGCTACCCACTCATTTGTGGCTAGGGCCTTCGTAGAGCGTTACCGGTTGGATCTCGATCGTGTTGGTGATGCGTTCTGTGTCAAGTTTCCTTCAGGCGAATCTGTAGTTTCGGATCAGGGTATTCGGAGTTGTCCGATTTTACTAGGCGATTTTCTCGCGATTGCTGATTTGAAGCTGTTGGATCTGGAAGACTTCGATGTGATCCTAGGCATGGACTGGTTGTCCAGATATGATGCTGTGATCCAATGCAAGGGTAAACGCTTGGACTTCAGGATGGACAACGGTCAGCCCGGGAGTGTTTACGGTTATCCGCGCCAGGATTCTCCGACTATATCGGCGGTATGTGCTCGGAAGCTTGTAGATTCCGGATGTTTTGCTTGTTTGGTTTCGGTTTTAGAAACCAAGGTTAGTTTGCCGTGTTTGGAGGAGATCCCGGTGGTTCGTGATTATCCTGATGTCTTTCCAGCTAATCTTCCTGGTCTCCCGCCTGATCGAGACGTGGAGTTTGTTATAGATTTGGAGTCGGGTACGCGTCCTATTGCCAAGGCGCCTTACCGAATGGCCCCACGCGAACTGGAGGAGTTGCGTATCCAGTTAGACGAGTTGCTTGAGAACGGATTTATACGGCCGAGTTCTTCGCCTTGGGGTGCTCCCGTTTTGTTCGTCAAGAAAAAGGATGGATCGATGAGGTTGTGCATCGATTATAGAGAGCTAAATAAGGTAACGATCAAGAATAGGTATCCGTTGCCGAGGATAGACGATTTGTTTGATCAACTGCGAGGCAGCGCCGTGTTCTCTAAGATTGACCTTCGTTCGGGCTACCACCAGTTAAGGATCCGTGAATCAGATATACCGCGGACTGCCTTCCGTTCCCGACATGGACATTTTGAATTTTTGGTGATGTCGTTCGGTTTGACCAACGCACCTTCTGCTTTCATGGACATGATGAACAGGGTCTTCAAGGACTTTCTGGACAAGTTTGTGGTCGTATTTATAGACGATGTGTTGGTGTATTCACGCAATGTTGAGGAGCATGACCAACATTTGCGTCTAGTTTTATCTGCCTTGAGGGACCATAGGTTGTTCGCCAAGCTAAGTAAATGCGAGTTCTGGTTGCCTCAGGTTTCTTTCCTGGGTCATGTGGTTAACAAGGACGGAATCTCTGTCGACCCAGAAAAGATAGCCGCAGTTATGGAATGGACGAGGCCTGCCACACCCAAGGAAATAAGAAGCTTCCTAGGGTTGGCTGGCTACTATAGAAGATTCGTAGAAGGTTTCTCTACGTTATCTGCGCCATTGACTAAGCTGACGCAGAAGAATGCAGCATTTGTGTGGAGCGATAAGTGCGAAGAAGCGTTCCAAGAGCTAAAGAATAGACTGTGCACTGCTCCGATATTGACATTGCCTACGGAAGGATTAGACTATGCCGTTTACGTGGACGCATCCCACGTGGGTCTTGGTTGTGTGCTGATGCAAGAAGGAAAAGTGATTGCGTATGGGTCAAGACAACTTAAGATTCATGAAAGGAACTACCCTACGCATGACTTAGAATTCGCAGCAGTTATTTATGCATTGAAATTATGGAGACACTTGTTGTATGGCGCGCAGTGCAAGATTTATACAGATCATAAGAGTTTGAAGTACGTTTTCACTCAAAAGGAGTTGAACTTGCGCCAGCGCAGATGGTTAGAGTATGTGGCTGATTATGAAGTGGAGATCTTATACCATCCGGGTAAGGCTAACGTGGTAGCCGACGCCTTAAGCAGGAAGACAGGGAAAATTTTCAATCTCTCCACTGAGTTGTTGGTAGAAGAGTTTCTTTTAATGGATATTTCAGTTGGTAGATGTGACTCGCCAAGCAGTTTGGAAGTGTCTGAGCCTTCATGGATTTCTCTTACGAGGCTTCATCAAAAGGACGATCTTGATCTACTGCACCTTCATAATAGAACTGAGAAGGGGGAGCTGCCTGACTTTTCGATCGATGACGCGGGTACTCTAAAGTACCGCGGTAGATTTTGCGTCCCCAATTTTCGAGATATTCGAGATAAGTTGTGCAGTGAGGCACACGGTTCAAGTGTGGCCTATCATCCAGGGTCTACAAAAATGTATAAGGACTTGAAACAGATTGTCTGGTGGATTGGGATGAAGGGTGACATTGCAAGGTTTGTGTTAGAATGCTTTACGTGCAAAAGAGTTAAGGCTGATCATGGAAGGCCTGGTGGAAAGTTATCGCCTTTAGAGATTCCAACTTGGAAGTGGGAGAGTATCTCAATGGATTTCATTACTGGTTTGCCGAGATCTCCCCGAGGGCATGACTCTGTTTGGGTGATTGTTGATAGATTAACAAAGTGTGCACACTTCGTACCCTTTCAGATTGGTTACTCGATGAAGAAGATAGCGGAGCTATATTTGAATGAAGTTATCAGGTTACATGGAGTACCCGTAAGTATAGTATCAGATCGAGACTCCAGGTTTACGTCTCGTTTCTGGAAAAGCCTTCAAGAAGGATTGAGAACGGACTTGAGATATTCTACCGCATATCATCCACAGACCAATGGTCAAACAGAGCGTGTTAATCAGATTGTGGAAGATATGATCTGTTGTTATATATTAGACCACGGAGGAGCGTGGGATGAACGCTTGAGGTTGATGGAGTTTGCATACAATAACAGTTATCAAGAGAGTCTGCAAATGGCTCCTTTCGAAGCGCTATATGGAAGACGATGTAGAACTCCTCTATTTTGGGCTGAGGTTGGTGAGAGGCCGATGTTAGGTCCAGATGCCTTAGAAGAAATGGAAGTTTCTGTAAAGCTTATTCGAGAGAAGCTTCGGATAGCTCAAGAGCGGTACGAGAAGAACGCCAATCGGCGTAGGTCCGTTTTGGAATTTTCTGTGGGAGACATGGTATTCCTTAAGATTTCCCCGATGGTTGGAGTGAAGAGGTTCGGTAAGAACCATAAGTTGGACCCAAGGTATGTGGGACCATTTGAAATTGTGGAGCGGATTGGTGTGTCAGCCTACAAGTTGAAATTGCCCGCAAATTTTTCTGGCGTGCACAATGTTTTTCACGTGAGCCAACTACGGAGGTGTGTGCTAAGTGACAGACAAGTGCTGGATGCAGTGCCCCAGTTGGAGCCTAACCTTTCCTACGTGGAAGTTCCTATCCGTGTTTTGGATGTGCAAGATCGAGTGTTGCGGAAAAAGACAATACCGATGGTAAAGATTCTGTGGAAAAACCAAGACGTGGAGAGCGCGACTTGGGAGTTGGAGTCAGCTATGAGGGAGGCGCATCCTCATTTGTTCTCCTAGATGTGCTCGGTAAGCATTCGATAACCCTTGGTTATTTTCTTTTCCTCTTTGGTAGAATTGTTTTATGCGTAAAGTTTCGGGACGAAACTTTCTTTTAGGGGGAGTGACTGTAACGCCCCCCGATTTTCCAGTGATTTATTTAATTTCTTATTTGACGTATTATGACGTCAGGGCGTTATGTTAGCGCGTTTTGGTCATGTGACGTTGTTAGAGCGTGCTCTTAGCTCTTTAGGTTCCCTGCGTGGCTTGTTGATGCCTGGTAGCAAGATTCCCTAGCGAGCCGGAGTCTGTTTGGTGACTCGGTGGAGCCTCTTGGGGAATGCTTGTGTTTTGGCTTCGGGAGTTTTTGCCCGAGTTTTGTTCGTCGGATTTTGTTACCGACTTCGTCGTTAGCGCGTTTTGCGTTCGTTAGGTTTGACCGGCCAGATTTTGGGATTTGCGTCGGGAGTGGAAAATTTTATATTAGGAAATTATATCGGCTAATTTTAGACTTGCTCGTCAAGTTTCGTCGCGTTCCGAGCATTTTTGGAGCCTCGGCGCGCGATTGAAGTTTGTATGTTTTCGCGTACGCCGTTAATTTTAGAAATTATTATCTCGATAACGGTGCGTCGGAATTCGATTTCGACTTCGCCGTTGGATTCGTAGCGTCGTCATTCGCCTACGGTGCGAATTTCGTTCGTTTCGGCGCGCGTTTGACCCTCCATAACCATATAAGAATATCATGTTATAATAATTATATATATTATTATATATATATATATTTTTATATAAAGAATTTATATAAAAAAAATAAAATAAAAAAATATATGTAGTTTTAGATGAGAATCGGTGAGGTCACCGAGAATCGGTGATTCATCTCACCGATCGGATTTCCCCCCCTTTTTAAGTTTTTTTTTTATTTATATTATTATTATTATAATTAATATATTATTAATATATTATTATTAATATTATATTATAATATATAAGTTATATAAGTTAAATCTCTTCTTCTTCCCCGAACAGCAGCCCCCCCTGTGCGTTTTTTTTGACGAGTGCGGTTCCGTTCGCGAAACTTCCGGCGGCCTCCACCGCCGATCCGGTGGACGAAATTTCGATCCGATCGCGGCGTTGGAAAGCTCTCGGCGAGAGCTTCGAATCGTGGTAAGTTTTTCCCGTTTCGGTGACCGTTTCGCCTTAGATTTTTTTTTCGGCCCTAACCCCGGTTGTCCGTTTTTTCGTAGATCTCGTCTCCGCGTGTCCCCTTTTGGACGGATCTACGTGGTGGAGTATTTTGGGTGACGTTTTCAAGGTCGATTTGAGGCAAGTGGATTTCTCCCCTCTTGCGTGCCTCCATGAGTTGCATTTTTTTGTCTTATTATTCTTTCCTCCTTGTCGTAGAATAGGTAATATTGGAATGTTCCTAGTTTTGGGCTTGTAGTCGGCCCAAATTAGGAAGTTATCGATTTTATTTTAGTTGTACTCGGCGGGTAGGGGGAAATAGTTCGGCGGGTAGGGGAAAATAGTTCGGCGGGTAGGGGAAAATAAGTCGGCGGGTTTTGGTTGTAGAACTTGGTAGTTTCTAAGTGGTGTTGTCGGCTAACTTTGGCGCCGAATCGTGGATCCTTAGCATGTGGTAGCTGGGTTTCTGAAGGAGTATGGTACCAGGGGAGATCGAGCCGTGGCCACCACCATTCCCTCCTTTGGATATTATTTTTGGGTTCCTGTAAGAGGTTGGAACTCTATGTGTGTGGACCCTGTGGCGGCCCCTTTAGTACTCTTGAGACACCTGGACCTGGTTGTTCGGTTGTGACTGTTCTTAGTCTCCGACACAGGTTTGGGATTTGTACCAGTGCTAATGATTTACAAGTTTAGGACTGTTAGTTCCTTCTTACTGTTCATTTGATGCATATTGGTTTCCTTCTGTCTCTGCAGGCTTGAGCGGAGTTTGGTACGTTTCTGTACTTGTTGCATTTCTCTCACTTTACTGATTATTACACCTGCATTTTGTCTTCTTTTGGATTCTTTAGCTGAGTTTTTCGGCATTTACTCTTGCAGGGTTGGTAACCCTTTTTCTTGTTGTTCTTTTTATTCAATTATTATCTGATGCTTCTTTGCCACTTGTTTCATTATTTCTTGCTGAGGTGTTCTTCTTTTGAATGCCTCAGGTTCAGGTCTGTAGCCGGCTGTGCGGCTAGTTTCAGGAGTTTCTCTGTGGACTGCGCTTTGGCAGTGTTTTCCTCGCTTGTCGAGGTAGTTCTTTAGCCTTGTAGTAGTACAGACATACATGCTCACCAGCGAGTTCGTGTCAGGTTGTTGACGCTCGTTGGTGATTTTCCTTTGTGATATTAAGTATTTGCTTAGCTGCTAGTTTACCTGTTTTGTGGTAGTTTCACTTGCTCTCTGGGAATGTTTTATGCTAGGTTGCTAGTTACTTTAAACCCTATAATAGAACTACTATATGTATTGCATGATCAGCATGTTTTATAAAAGCTCAAACTCTATTTTCCAATGCGTAAAAAGATGGTTTCCCTTATAAATATTATAAATTGAAATCTAGGGTCTTGCATAGTGTAAGTTGTCCTCTTAGGACGCTTATGCGCTCTTTTAGGATGTTTAGCATAAATGAAGTATTTTTCCGCTACGTATAAATATAGTTTTCAAACCGTGGACTATCTGATCCACTGAGCCGAGGGATACGGCCAATTAATTTAAAAATCAGTTTTCTATTCATTTTAACTTATGATTTGAAGGATTAGAGTGTCGCCTGAGCGTCAGCAGTTATCCCCTGCTTGACGTGGCATCACAGCTCGTAGTTTTCTCGTGCTCTGATTTTTTTATTATAAATGAGAAAATGCGGGATGTGACAACAAGCTACCCACACTATACTTGAGGTAATCACTGAGATTAATGCATTAGATTTCCATATTGAGGATGATGTTTTATCTGATTCAATACCTCATGTTAATCAGCAACCTCGAACACATAGCCAACCCCAAGATGTTGTCATGGAGGACACATCTGTTGCTGATCAAGTGGTATCTGATCAAGTGGTTGATGAGATCAGGGATTCTCCAGCCCCTTCTCAACAAGAATTTACTTTAGAAGAGCTATTCCCAGACCTTCTCCAAACTGACTTTGAGAAAGAAAGTGAAGCTGCTGAGGGGGAGAAAGTAATCATTGAGGGGGAGCAAGTGGAGATTATAGCAGAAACTTCAAGCAAAGAGACTGAGGTGCCAAGAGATACTGAAGGACTCCAAAGGACTGAGAAGGAGTTACCTCCAAGTCCTAAGGATAGAGTGACTATTGATAGCACATCTGCATCAGAAGATGAAGAGGCTGCAAGGGCCAAGAAGAGGAAGTTTCAAGTCTTCAAGAGGAGGAGCCAGACATACAAAAAGGCTTTACAAACAATAGCACCACAGCCTGCACCACAGCCCCATCTACAGATTACAGTTCTCTAATGGTTGCATTATAGATAAAGCTTGATGAGCAAAGGCAAGCTCTGCAATCTTATATGGATGAAGGGCATAAGTCTCTGCAGTTTGATCTTGCACAAGATATTAAGTCAATCAGATTTGAAATGAATTTGAATAAGAAAGAGATGACTGACTGCTTCCACAAGGGAGGGAATGCAGTGGTCTACATGGCTATACATCAAGAGAAGATCAAAGCTCAAGTAGATGATATTGCAGTGAAGCAAGGCTGTGTTCTGGAGAACCAGCTGAGGATGAATGATAATTTAACTGCTTCACATAATGCAATAGTCACAAAAATGAAGAATATAGCTACTGGTCAGACTACAGCTAATGCTACAGCTAAGGCAGAATTTGATAAAGCATTACAAGAGGGAATAACTGCTGTTAAAACTGCTATACAAGACTCTCAAACGGCTATAACTGACAAGCTCCAAAAGTTGAAACCTTTCTTTAAGGATGGAGTAAACTATTTGGATGCCCAAATAAGATTTCAGAAGGATGATCTGAGGGATCATATTGTTAGAGAAGTCATAAAGGGGGAGAGGGTGTTAGTCAAAGCCAGCTCTGATCATGCAAAGTGGATTTCCAATTCCATCAGAGCCACCCTTAGTTATCCTCAATTGTGTGATGATGATAATGTAGCAGAGTCTGGGATTAATCCTGCTTATCTTGGAGGGGAGAAAGCTGAAGTGGCTCAAGTAATATACCCTCCACCAGACTTTGATATGATACATGCAGATATAAAGTCAATGTATAGCCCACCTGAGGGAAAGCAAAATGTCATCATAGAAAATGTGGTTCAGCCAGTGCCAGAGGCTATACTGAAAGAACAAGAAGCTTTGCTGAAAGAACAAGAGACTCAATTGTCTAAGAAGAGATTCAGAGAGCAAGCTGAACTTAGGCCTGATTTTGAACAATGGAACCCCACCTCCAGGAATATCATTCTGACTGCATGGAAGGCTGCCAAAGACAATATTGTGGACAGAGGCAAATGGTATTCTGATGTGGAGTGGAGGAATCATGAGAACAGGCAAGAAGCCATTGTGCAATACAGAAGAAAGGCTAAGATGGGAAAGCTACCTCCTAATGCCCAGGAGCCTAGCAAGTACTTTCCAAAGCCTTATCATTACTTTGAAAGGCAGAAGATCAAGGCTGAAAAGCAGAAAAAGAAGGATTTGAAAGGAAAGAAGCCTGCTGCTGCTGAAGATACTGAAGCTCCTGTCCAAGCAAAGATACAGTCTGGAAAGGGCATAGTGATCAAGGAGCCTGAGCAGCAATATGATAGAATTTATCTTTAATTTACATGTATAATCACTTGTATTAAACCTTTTTGTAAACTTTTGGATAATGAAAATGATGAAGTTCTTAGAACTATGTGATGTGTGTTAACTCTATTACATAATTGTTCTGAGATATTGTTATATACATGTTTTGTTTTAATACATGTTTATGTTTTCCCTGATTGTATAATCCTGTTTTACATCATACTGTAATTTTGTTATGTATAATGTATATCATTGACTAAGGGTTATGACTTCTCCAAATAGGGGGAGATTGTTGGGTACATTGGAATGAATGTACCTGATTTGAAGAAGCCTCACCCTACTCAATATATACATCAAAATGTATTTGATGTGTTTTGAGTTTAGTTGTGCAGGTTAAGTATTTGCAGGGAAAGCTGAAAAGTTTCTAAGTCCATGTGTCGACACCCAGAAGAAAAGTGTCGACACTTAAGAAGACTTGTGTCGACACCTAGAGAAGCAGTGTCGACACTTGGAGTAATTGTGTCGACGCCAGGAATGCAGAGTCGACACCAGAAGGAAATTGTCGACACATACAAGTTGTGTCGACACTCAATGAAGAAATGTCCAGTGAAGCAGTGTCGACACTTAGCAGCAGTGTCGACACCCAGAGGAACTTTGTCTACATCAGAAAGTGTCGACACTTGGAGGCTGTGTCAACACTCAGAAAATTTCAACAGAGTATAAGTATAAGTGTCGACATAATGAAGAATGTGTCGACACACAGCAGAAGACTCAACACATGAAGAATGTGTCGACACAATGAAGAATGTGTCGACACACAGCAGAAGACTCAACATATGAAGAAAGTGTCGACACTAGGAGGCTGTGTCGACACTCAGCAAAGTTCAACAAATTCTAAGTACAAGTGTCGACACAAAGGAGATGTGTCGACACTCAGCAGAAGTCTCAACACAAGAAGATGTGTCGACACAAGGAGCTTTGTCGACACTCAGAAAGTATCAACACAGAAGGCATGTGTCGACACCAAGAAGATGTGTCGACACTTAACAAGTTCAACACAAGAAGATGTGTCGACACAAAGGAGTTGTGTCGACACTTAGCAGAATTCAACTAAGTACTGAAGAACAAGAAGTTGTGTCGACACACAATATCAGTGTCGACACATTCTGAAGAAGCAGTGTCGAGAAGTAAATTCTACAACAAAAGGAGTTGTGTCGACACCTTGAAGGCTAGTGTCGACACTTAGTCTACTTGTGTCGACACTTAGTCTATAAGTGTCGACACTTAAAGACAGACTGTCTTGACACTTTCAGACAGTTACAGATATTTCAAGAAGTGACTGGATGACATGACAGCTGCCATTCCAGCCGGTCTACTGCAACTGTCAGAGTTGTCAGAAAGCTGTTAGAAACCGGATCAGCCGGTCACCATGAAGAAGGCCTATAAATATGCTTATTCTGTCAACAGAAGAAGATGATCAACATCAATAAGAGAAGAAGATCAAGCAATTCATTGAAGAATTAATTCAAGTGAAGATCTAAGAAGTTGGAGAGAGAGAGCTCCTTCCAAGAAGACAGCTGTTGGAACCAGGTTGTGAAGAAAGTTTCAGACCTAGTTCTGATTCTTAAGTTGCAGTGATTGAAGATCAGCTGCAGAGAGTATCAACCCTATTGTGTTCTACATTCAAGAAGCTTTGAAGAAAGCCAAGTGAGGTTGATCTCAGCAGTTTATTCAAGAAATCATCAAGAAACCTATCAACACTTCTCTCTCATTCTGAGTTGAAGGTTTACACATTGTATTCTTAATTGCTTGTAGGATCCTTAGGGATCTGAGTTGTAAGCCTGAAATTATAAAGGCTGAGTGGTAGGGCCTGTGTGCCTGAGTGTAAGAGATTCATATCTCTGAGTGTAGGCCTTGTGGCTGAGTGTAGGCCTTGTTGAAGGCTGAGTGTAGGTCTTTGTGAAGACTGAGTTGTAGGGCCTTGGGCCTGAGCTGTAGGAACTTGGTTGGGGTTCTGAGTGTAAGATCTGAGGATCTGAGGAATAGTGGAGGAGTTTGGCTGAATCTAGTACACTACTAGATAGGCGAAGGGGGAAAGTGGATGTACCCAAACCTTGGGGAACCACTATAAAACAGTGTGTACTCTCTGTGTGTGAATGATTCTATGGTTGCTGTGTTTTATGTTCTGTGAAATCTGTGCTTAAATCTGCCTAAAATTTTAAAAAGACTAAGTCACCTATTCAACCCCCCCCCCCCCCCTCTAGGTGATTAGGTACAATTTCTTTCAGATACAAAATTTCATTTCTAATTATATTACCAAAATGCCACTATGAGTTTTTAAAAATTACTGACTCATCCAAAAATGCTGAGAAACTTATACAAGGTTATTCATACTTAGATATATCTCCAAGAAATTTTCCAAAATTTTCTACTGAGTATTTTCATCATTTTTCTAATTAAGTATAATGAGGGTAAAAAGGTAATTTCCACATAACTCCAATCAAATTTCGTCAAACAGAGACATAACAATTTTTCAGGAGTTAAACTTAACATTATATTGACCTTGACAAAAATTGGGGATTTTATCTCAATGATGAGCCTATTTTTACATTTATTTTTCAAAAGTCCTATTATTTCAAAAATTCCAAATAATGGGATTTTTTACTTCCAAAAATCCCATTATTACAATGTGGGGTATACTTCGCCCTAGTGAGCCTCTGAAATCAATTCCGTAATTTTTAGATGTCCCAAATAGGCCTAATACACAATATTTCAAAATTGGCTATTTGCACCCCAAGCCTATGTATCACCAACACATGCAAGTGAGCTTACCCAACATGAATTTGTCCAAATGTGCTGAAAATTTTACCATGCTCAACATTCTGCTGGAATTTACTGAGGAGGCCGGCCAGCAACTTTTTGGGGCAGAAGAAGCCAAGGCTAAGTGGCCTCTCCTCTTAATCGCACCTTCTCTCTCCTCTTTTAGGTGAATTCTCCAAAATGCCCGCATGTATGCACTCTCTCTCTCTCCAAAACCAGAGGGGTAGGGTTGGTCTTTGACACCTTGGGCTGATAATGGACCATGTTGGGTGAGCTTTGCCTAAGGAGTGTGGGCTTAGCCCTCATTTTCTTCTTTAGGTCAATTATGTTGAATAATTGACTTTTGAGTTGACCTGATCAACCATGATGAGTGGGCTGACCCACTTGGTGGTCATGGGTCTAACGGCACCACCCAACATGGGTTGGGTCAATGTGGTGCCCTACTTGGGCTAATTGGGCCTATAGGTAAAGGTTTAACCAACTTAGGGCTATGGTTGACTTTGGTCAACCAGTGTCAAAGGGTTGACCTAATGACATGCCCTAGGGTCCACTTAGATTTTTTTAGGGTTAGGGCAATGTGGTGGGGTCATGGTGTGGCTAGGGTTCATATTTAGGCTAGTTTGACCTAGTTTGACTTGGCCCTATAGTGGGCCCCACATGTCTACAACCCACTATCTAGGGTAAAACCTAGCTAATTTTCCTAACACCCACCCCATGCCCAACCCAATCTAAGTTAAGGGGTCTAAAAGTAACATGGGGTGTTACAAATCCCAATAAACAAAAAAAATAATTCCGTCCCCGAAATTCTTGTTCGGCTTTACGGGGTTTCTGTACACAAGAATTTTAAGAAACTTAAACATAATTAAAGTATACCTGAGGCGAAAAGCTCCGGGTATCATTCTCGAATCAGATCTATCGGCTACCAGGTGTGCTCATCCCATACGTGGTTGGACCACAATTCCTTCACTAGGTGAACCTTCTTCAGCAGAACTAGAATCGTCGTATCATCGCTTCGGACCGGCTCCAAACAAACTTATCTATCTGGTGCTACCGGTCCTACTACAGTGGTAATATGTTGTTCTGGTCGAAGTAGATCTCTTCAAAGTGAGGAGACGTGAAAGACGTCATGCAAAGTCCGTTACTACAGCGGCAGCTCCAGCCTGTAAGCCAAGGAGTCGATCCGCTCCAGGATAAATACGGCCCCATATAACGAGGGCTGAGCTTCTTATGACTTCGCACACGAGAGACACCATGCACCCGACGTATCTTCAATAAACCCATGTCCCCCACCTAGAACTCCAACATTTGATATCGTACATCGTAGTACTTGGCCTCCCTATTCTGAGCCTCCAATATCCGATCCCTAATCAGTTGTATCTGAGCACTCGTATCCTCTATATATTCTGATCCAAGTGTATTTTCATTATACTTCATGATATTCATAATCAGGGTTACAATGGCATATTTCCAAGTCTTTTAACACATTATCATTAAATAAACCTTAATCATACGTTGGTTCGGTGTCCCTTACGAGCAAGGACCACCAAGTACGTGAGAATCAATATTTTTATATGTAGAATTGAGCACACAAATCTCAGATTTCTCTTCCAGAATCGCATCATACCTCATGGCTTATACTACATCGATTCTTCAAATGCAATGTATCGTGATAGTATTTATTACGAAGATTCAACTTATGTATAGTAACTAACTAACCTCCAAAATTAAGATGTGATGAAGAGGTCATTATTTTGTTTCTTCCAGACTCATGAATTATTACACCTCTACATAAACGGTAATACATAATTCATAGAGTGTTCACCTTTCAAGCGTACATCAAGCGATCATTAATGATATTGATATTGATATAAATGACTCCCAATTGTTTTTATATATTGTCTAATTCATAAATTTATAAACGTATCTGTCTAATAATGGTGAGATCTGACACAAATCAATTTCATCATAAAGATAATCTTAATAAACACTCATTACTTCTTGTGTAATTTCACTGTATATACCTTAGCAAACCAAAATTGATCTCTCCATAGTCATGAATTTCCTAAGGTGATCATGATGTTATCAACGTATGTGTCCCAGTTCTCGATGTTATCATAATCAAAGGATCATACCTATGCGTATGTTTTAACTAATCATCCACCCCATTTGAATTTGTTGAGTCGTTACATTTTCAATGTCATGCCATAGGAGATTAATCTTATTTATCATAACGTTACCTTATTTCAATTCTTAAGTTCCAATATAATTACTTTTGCTTAATTTGAATCATCCAAGGTTATAGTTCACCATTGTGTTCAAGTGACTGGCTATATCATGTAAGTATGAATAGTAATGATATTTCATCATTGTGTTTAATTCTCCAAATCCCAGCCCCTTTTAGGATCAAATAAGGTAGTACTAAATCATACCTAACCATAGTAACTTAACCATTATATTCTAAACGCAAGACGTTATCTTATCAAGATTTATAATTATAACTTAAACTATCTCCCAAAGTATAAAGGTAAGTAAACCATTTAAATTTGAAAAGGATTGATTCTTTGAGAGAACACACCATCTGTAAATCATCATCGAACACTTTTGTTTTGGTTCTTGTGATCATCAGAGTCACATCCAAAGGATCATACCTATAATATACGTCTTCCAATTTTTATTTTTCACTTGACTTTAAATTTTTTGGGATCGTTATACCCCAATGTTATAGACATAATTACCCAAATATTTGAATCCTTACTTGATGGGCTCCAATCACGTCATAGTTAAGACCCGTAATCACTCCTTCACATTACCATGATGTTACTCTATCTCGATTTGTACGTTTCTAACATTATGACCTGAGCATGTCAGGTAGGCGCGGATTGCAGTGATCCATCATCATTTCCACTTCCCCCAATTCTACACATTTAATATGTGAAAGTCATAGTCACTTTCCTAAGAGCCACAACTCTGCAGAATTTCCAACTATCATTCCGACTTACACTGAATACTCAATTCACATTGGTTTTCTCTTGCAATATATCTGAGTTCATTAATCAAATCCTTAACCGATGATATAATTATTAATCGTGTGTCACGTCAATTGGGTTAAGGTGTTGGGGCATTTAGGAACGTGCTTTGCTGTGGTAACATATTCCTTAAATTATACATAAAACCTTTGTGTCGTCGTTACTGCTTGATTTTAGTTTATCAAAAGGCCATTTGTTCGAATTATTGTGGATTATACACAACTTGTTTCGATCTTTGGGATATAGCATGTCATTATGCATTGATGAAATTACAATCTCTCTTAAAGTTGTGTCAAGTAATGATCTGATTCACAAGCCCGCGAAAGTTTCTAACTTCTCATGGAGACTTTCCTTGTTCTAGGGTTGTAATATATCCAAGCGGGCAACCCTCTACGTATATCTCAAACTTCTAGGGAGGGTTGATTATCATGCCGATTATGTCAATACAAAACCTCATCTTTACTTGAGCAACATTTGAATTAATCAAGTCTTCTAGATCACTATGTTTGTGACACATGTTTTATAAACCGGGTCTAGATAAATTCAAGTCGTTACCAATTTAGCCCAATAAACAAAAGGATTATCCCCCATACCTTTCGGGCTAAATTCTCTTAATATTTATAGTACATTCCTCTTATATGTGCACTCAATCCTTAGGTCTAACAATCTTAGACCTGGAGTTCCACCTTGAGACTAATTGATATGTTATATACCTTTAGCCCTTAAGATTTCTTATACGACAATCTTCTCTAGGTCAACATGTGACCCAACCAAAATGGGTTTCTTCTGAGACTTGAATTCTTATTCTACCTTTGGTATTTGCCACTGTGGTAGTCTCAACGTAATCAAGTCATCAGTATGAGGGTTAAGTTTACGAGTACCCTATTATTCCACTAATAGATTATATGCATCAATTCTCCTTAGGGCGGTCCTATCAGCTTGGGAAAGAAGTGATAATATCACTCGATAGGTGGGGTAGGGACATCAGAATTTAAGCCTTAAGAGTGACTCTTGCGTCAAATTCTTCCCTTGGTGAATTTGGGTATCCTCGTACCTTAACCAATCTATCTCCGAGGTCGATTTTAGACTTGGATACACTACGAAATCCTCTTGGTAAGTCAAACTAAGGTGCTGTCCTAATTGGATTGGCGTAACTCATTATTTAAATGGACTATTTTCTGTGACTTTTTACACATGGACACACCATTGCTTCCGCTGCATAGTTTGTCCGCAAACTAATGCTCGCGCGGGCTGGTCAAGTGTTCTGGACTTCTTTCTCATATGATTGTTCGGTCAAGTGATACCAGTTTATAAGACCCCTCCCCTTACCAAGGAGGCTCCAGGTCATATGCCCAGAACCGTCGTCTTACAGTGGAACTAACGTATGGGTTAGTTGACACCGCAACATGCCGATTCTGCCTTCTAATACGATCATATAACTTGTAGGGCAATATGAGAAATAGAAGTAATACATATCAGAGCACAACACCGCTAGTCCACAATCACAGTACAAATCATATATATATGAATGAAAGAGTACACAGTCCACAATGAGTATAAAAATATGAAGAGTAATAAGGGCTTTTGTCCGGTACATCATATAAATAACTCTCCTCACAAAACATCAAAACAGCGGAAGCTAATCAACTAATCTCGAACTCATCCCACCTGAGGTAGCGCTGTAGTAGTAGTAGGTGGTATCAAATCCTCACACCCTATCACCTCGTCCTGCCGGTCGTGCTGGTGCTCCATCTCCTCGAGCTCCTAAAAATAGTTTGGTCACCGACCATTAGTCAAAAAGACTAAGTCGTTTCCTCCGTACCTCGCCCCGTAACTCCTAGGCACCGTGCGGGACGACAAAGCGGAGGACTATCAAGGGGTAACAAAAGGGAAGCAGGTGATAAGGGAAACTAAGCTACCAAGTAAGAGTGTGAGCAGTAAATCTACACTAATATTTCTATGTATATAGCACAAAAGTAAAAGCATGTACAGTACAAGTAAGTAAAGAACTGAAAGTATGATCAGAAAAGTAAAGCTATGCTACCACTACACTACCATCAGAAAACGTACCTTAACTTATAAAAATGCCCATACAAATTTATAAGTTAAGGTTTTCAGGAAATTTAACTTATCATATAAAAGAGCCCATACTAATTTATATGATAAGGATCTATGAAGCGTATGACCTAATATGAATGAATGTTTATGATGCAATTTATGCATGTTAGAAACGAACAAAAAACAAACCTGAAGTGGTTTAACAAAAACTTTATTATCTGAAAAAGGTATCAATTACAATGGTATAGCCTCACTTTTATAGAATGGAGGAGATGAGAGAGATTACAAATAAGAAATGTGGGACTAAAAATTTACAAGTATATACGACTTTACAAAAAGACAAACCGGACAAGCCATACGGTTAGACAAACCGGCTAACCGCCCGACCACAACCAGGATGAGAGAACAAGTCGCCATAGGAGACCGCTAGACCGCCCGGTCTCCAAGTCGTTTGAGACAAGCCGCCTGACCGCTGGGACACCAAACTGCAACAGCCCAGCACACAGACCGGCTAGGAGAAACCGCCATCCCGCTCGGTCTCTGAACAACAACAGACCGCCTGGTCTCCATCCTGCAACACTCCCCCTCAAGCTGGAGCATAGATATCAATCATCCCCAGCTTGTCATAGATGTGGAAAAAGAAAGCGGACACCGGCTTGGTGAAGACGTCTGCCAACTCATTGTCGGAAGTAACAAATGGAGTGCAAATCTGCTTCTTCAATATCTCTTCCCGAATAAAATGACAGTCGACTTCTATGTGTTTTGTTCTCTCATGGAAGACCGGATTTTTGGAAATGTATATCGCGGCCTTGTTGTCACAGAACATAGGAAGAGGATAGTTGTAAACCTCTCCGAAGTCAAGCATGAGAGCCCGCAACCATTTCAACTCACATGTAGTCGATGTCATACTGCGATATTCTGCCTCTGCACTAGACCTCGAGACCACAGACTGTTTGTTGCTCTTCCAACTCACAAGATTTCCTCCAACAAACGTGCAGAAACCTGATGTCGATTTGCGATCCCCTTTGTCATCAGCATAACTTGAATCAGAGTATGCTTCAACCCTTAGGTGACCATTCTTCTGAAATAGGAGTCCTTTCCCAGGTGCTGCTTTAATATACTCTAATATCCTCAGGGCAGATTGTAGATGACACTCCCTAGGAGCTTGCATGAACTGGCTCACCTTGCCAACAGCATAAGCGATGTCGCGCCTGGTTACCGTGAGATAAATGAGCTTGCCCACCAGACGTTGGTACCTCGTAAGATCGGATAGAAGAGGCGAGTCATCTGTCCAAGTTTTGTCTTCTCCAGCAGCCATAGGACAACGAGCAGGTTTAGCACCAGTCATTCCTGCCTCCTTTAAAAGATCAAGAGCATACTTCCATTGGGAAAGGACCATGCAGTGGGTCTTCCTAGAGATTTCAATCCCCAGAAAGTATTTCGGGGACCCCATATCCTTTGTGACCAGTTGTTGACGAAGGTGTTTCTTTGTCATCAATACCCCATCCTGATCATCGCCAGTAAGAAGAATGTCATCAACATAAACCGCAAGAACAACCAGACCAGAGGCGGTTTTCCAAACAAACAAGGAGTGATCTGCTGAGCTTCTCGTAAAACCAATGGTCGCAATAATGCCACTGAACTTGTCAAACCAGGCATGAGGACTCTGGTTGAGGCCATAAATAACCTTCTTTAACCGGCATATTCGTGTCTCCCCCTGAGCAACATACCCAGGAGGTTGCTCCATATAAACATCTTCCTGCAGATCACCGTAGAGGAAAGCATTCTTAACATCCAGCTGCGAAATGGGCCAATCCCTATTGACAGCAACAGAGAGAAGGACCCGAATGGTGCTGAGACGAGCCACATGAGAGAAACTATCGAAGTAATCAACACCATATGTCTGAGTGAAACCTTTGGCCACCAGGCGGGCCTTATAGCGATCCACGCTACCATCGGGACAGAATTTCACAACAAAGACCCAATGGCAGCCAACAACATCCGTGCTCAAAGGTGGGGGAACTAGGGTCCAGGTCCCCCGTTCAGTGAGGGTAGCAATTTCCTCATCCATTGCAGTCTTCCAATGAGGAATAGTGAGAGTCTCCTGGTAGGTACGGGGAGTGGCGGTCTCAGAGATATCCAATGCAAATGCCCTACGAAAAGGAGTCAGATGATCATATGAAACAACAGCAGCCAGCGGGTGCTGGGTACACATCCTCACCCCTTTGCGAAGAGCTATAGGTAGATCCAGGTCGGCATGTTCCTCAGCACCCGGAGCATCCGTGGAGGAGATAGCTGGCCCGGGAGGAGAGTGCGACAGCGACGAAGAGGAGAGAGATGGTGGAGAAGAGGCGGTAGAGGTTGGAGAGAGTGGAGATGGTGGAGATGGTGGAGATGGTGGAGGGGGCGGAACAGTAGGAGGAGCAGAGAGAATGGGGGGGTTGTGGTGAGAGGTAGGATCAGCAGGAGTAGAGGAGGAAGAGGAAGAGAAGTAAGAAGCATTTTCAAAGAAGGTGACATCCGCAGAGACAAATTGCTTGCGGGTAATGGGGTCAAAGAAACAATTATCTTTCTGAGTGGGAGAGTACCCCAGAAAGACACATTTAGTGGACCGCGGGGAGAGTTTGTCGCGGGTGGCAGAGGGAGCATGCACAAAGGCTGTGCAACCAAAGATACGTAGAGGAAGAGGAAAGGGTTCTTTGCCCGGATAGAGAATGGAGAAAGGAGTTTGACTACGGAGAACGGTGGAGGGAATGCGATTGATGAGATAGCAAGTGATGAGAACAGCATAGCCCCAGTAGGAGCGAGGGACATGCATTTGCGTGAGCAGAGTGCGAGCGACATCAAGGAGGTGGCGGTTTTTGCGTTCCGCTACTCCATTTTGTTGGGAGGTGTAAACACAACTGGTTTGATGAATAATCCCATGTTGCGTGCAGAAAGAGGAAAAAGCTTGACTGAGATATTCTTTTGCATTATCCGAGCGTAAGATTTTAATGGAGACATCAAACTGAGTCTGAATGGAATGATAAAAAGATGTCCATACATCAAAAAGTTCAGAGCGGTCGCGTAAGAGATATACCCAAGTACAGCGAGAAAAGTCATCAATGAAAGTAACAAAATAGGAACTACCCTGACCAATGGTAAGGGAAGGAGCAGGACCCCAGATATCGGAGTGAATAAGATCAAACGGACGGGTAGAATCACGATCTTGCTTTGGAGGAAAGGAGGAGCAGTGATGCTTGCCAAGTTGACAGGCATCACAATTAATAGGAGGATGATGCAGAGGGAGGTGGGGCAGAAGTTGGCGAAGGAGCTGGGGAGGAGCATGACCAAGGCGAAGATGCCATTGGAGAATATCTGTAGAGGAGGAGGAGAAGGCAGATAGAGCAGAGACGTTGTCGAGGAAGTAGAGGCCGCCGCTCTCAGTCCCAGTAGCAATCGTCCGTTGGGAGTCCGGATCCTGAAAAGAACAAGAAGTAGGAGTGAATGTGACGGAGCACTGTAGTTGCTTGCGTAAAAAAGTAACCGATAATAAATTGCAAGGAAACTTGGGCACATAGAGGGTATCTGCCAGGCAAAGAGAAGGAGTGACTTGAACCATGCCCGCCCCATTGACCGGGGAGGGAGAGCCATCAGCAACTATGACCGGGGGCAACCGATCATGTGTTTCGAGAGAAGAGAAAAACTGAGGATTGCCTGTCATATGATTTGTAGCACCAGAGTCGATCAACCATCGTCCACGAGTAACAGCGTGGGCACTACCAGAAGAGGTGACCACCAAGGCGAACAGCTTGGAGGTGGAATCCATTGAAGAGAGATGACGAGAGAATAGGAAGTGGCGACAACAACAAGTCGCAAGCCGGGTGAACAGAAACAGGTTGCGTGGCTAGGAAGGCCGCAGGAAGGAAAAAACAAGTCGGACGGCAAAAGGGAGGTCGCAACGACTAGGAAGCAGGAGCGGCTAGAAGGAAACAGGTCGCGGCGACTTAATGACAGGTCGCGGCAACAAAGAGGAGCAGCGAGAGAAGAGAGGCAAGGAAAAACAAGTCGCGCAAACAGGGCAGCCGTCAGAAGAGGAAGGCAAGCCACGAAGATAGATCGCGGAAAGCAGAAACAAACCACGCGAACAGGGCAACAGTCAGAGTTGGAAAAAGCCATGACAAAGCCGTAGAACCAAGCTGAGTGTTGAGATTATATTAGCCAGCAGGACACGTGTGTGTGGGACCGCATGCTTGGGCTTTCCCCATCGCATTCCAGGTCTGGATGTTGACCCCGGTGGGCCCCCCTTGTGTGGCGGAATATCCCCGTGGTCCTGTGGTTGGGGTTAGTCCCACATCGCTCGTAGCAGGCGATCCTTTGTGTTCATGTACCCCCGTCCCCCCTTACCATTACCTCGGGGTTTTGGGAAGATGTGTGGTGACAGGGTGGTTTTAACATGGTATCAGAGGACACGGTCATTTCCTCCTGATTCTGTGCGCTCTCTGCTTGTAGCGGCTTGTTTTCCGCTATTCGCGACCTCTCTCGCGGCTTGCCTTCTCTTCTGTCCGCCGCCCTGTTCGAGCGGCTTGTTTCTGTCCGCTGCCCTGTTCGCGCGGCTTGCTTCTTGGTTCTCTTCTCCTACTGCCCTTTCGCAGTGACCTATTTCCTTGTCGCCGCGCTCCTTGCTCTTCCTTGCCTCTCCGACTTCCTAGTCTTTGCGGCTTGTGTCTACCCGCTGCGGACTTCTTCTCCCTGTCTGCTTCTGCTTTCCCCATATCCGCTTGCCCCTATACTCGCGGTTTGCTGCTGTGATCTGCCTGACCGTGCGGGTTGTTCCTTTCTCACCCGCATCTTGGTCGCGGTCACCTGCTCTTCTCCTCTCTTCTGTTCGCTCGGCCTTTTCAGTCAGCGCGACCTCTTCCCCGCTGTGCCTTTGACCTCTTGCTAGTCGCTGCTGTTCGCGCTCTACTTGTTGTTCCCTTCTACCCGCTCCTACTTGCTAGTCGCGCCGGCCTCATCTTTTGCCGTGCGACCTGTTCTCCTCTGTTCGCCCGACTTTTTCAAGCCGTGCGACTTCTTTCCCTCTGCTTTGCTCTGTTTCTTGGTAGCGGCCTTCCTTGCCGCCCGACCTGTTTTTAGTCGCCGCGACCTCCTGGTTCAGTCGCGCGGCTTGTGCTTGGTAGCCGCCCGACCGCTGCAGTTTCTTTTTCCTCCCTTCATGGCTTTCATATCTTCCTCCAAGCCATTCGCCTCGGTTGTCACGTCTTCTGGTCGTGCACACGTTGTTACTCAGGGAAAATGGCTGATCGACACTAGTGCTACGAATCATATGACCAGCCATCTCCCGTGTTTCTCTCTCCTAGAAAAACATGATCGCTTGCCCCCGGTTATTCTCGCTGACGGCTCCTCCTCATCTGTCCATGGAACAGGGATAGTTCATGTCACTCCGTCTCTTCACTTGGCGGATACTCTATACGTGCCCCAGTTCCCGTGCAACTTATTATCTGTTACCTCTCTTTGCAAGCAATTACAGTGTTCCGTCACATTTACTTCTACTTCTTGCTCTTTTCAGGATCCGGACTCCCAACAGACGATTGCTACTGGGACTGAGAGTGGCGGCTTATACTTCCTGGACAACATTTCTGCTTTTTCCACCTTCTCCTCCACCTCCACAGATCTTCTCCAATGGCATCTCTGCCTTGGTCATGCTCCTCCCCGTCTTCTTCGTCAACTTCTGCCCCACCTTCCTCCTCAAAGTCCTCCGCTCAACTGTGAGGCCTGTCAGCTTGGCAAGCATCACCGCTCCTCCTTCCCTCCAAAGCACGTTCGTAGCTCTACCCGTCCGTTTGACCTTATCCACTCCGATATCTGGGGTCCTTCTCCTACTCTTACCATTGGTTGGGGTAGTTCATATTTTGTCACGTTCATTGATGATTTCTCTCGCTGTACGTGGGTGTATCTATTAAAAGATCGCTCTGACTTATTCTCTGTATGGACATCCTTCTATCTCATGATCAAAACTCAGTTTGGTGTTTCTATCAAAGTTTTTCGATCTGATAATGCCCAAAAATATCTCAGTCGTGACTTCTCTACATTCTGCATGCAAAATGGGATTCTTCATCAAACTAGTTGTGTCTATACTTCACAACAAAATGGTGTGGCCGAACGCAAAAACCGTCACCTCCTCGATGTCGCCCGCACCTTGATGACCCAGATGCATGTTCCTCGCTCCTATTGGGGCTATGCTGTTCTCCTTGCCTGCTACCTCATCAATCGCATTCCCTCCACGGTTCTCCACGGCCAAACCCCGTTCTCCATTTTGTATCCGGGCAAGGAGTCGTTTCCTCTTCCTCTCCAAATCTTTGGATGCACTGCCTTTGTGCATACCCCTTCTACCACCCGTGATAAGCTCTCCCCTCGCTCCACCAAATGTGTCTTTCTGGGGTACTCCACCACTCAGAAAGGCTATTGTTGCTTTGATCCCGTCCTTCGTAAGCAGTTCGTCTCTGCTGACGTCACCTTCTTCGAGAATACCTCCTACTTATCGGATGACTCCTCTTCTCTTCTCCCAGCTTCTAATTCTCCTGCCGTTCCCTTCGTTCCCTCGCCTCCTACTACACTCTCCACCCCTACACCGTCTCCACCCCCTCCTCTTCCACCACCTCTCTCTCTCTCTTCTCCACCACCCTCTCCCTCCTCTCCGCTGCCGTCGCTCTCTTCTCCCGAGCCAGCTTTCTCTACCACGGATGCTCCGGATGCCGCGGGCCCGGCTGACCTGGATCTTCCTATAGCTCTTCGCAAATGGGTTCGGACGTGTACCCTACACCCCCTTGCTGTTGTTGTTTCCTATGATCGTCTTACACCTTCTCGCAGGGCATTTGCACTGGCTATCTCTGCCACTGCCACACCCCGCTCCTATCAGGAGGCCCTTGCTATTCCTCACTGGAAGATGGCCATGGATGAGGAAATGGCGACCCTCACTGAGCGGGGTACCTGGACTCTTGTTCCTCCTCCCTTCAGTACTGATGTTGTTGGCTGTCGCTGGGTCTTTGTGGTCAAATTTCGCCCAGACGGCACTGTGGATCGGTATAAGGCTCGCCTTGTTGCTAAGGGCTTTACTCAGACCTATGGGGTTGATTACTTTGACACCTTCTCCCCTGTGGCTCGTCTCAGCACTATCTGGGTTCTTCTCTCTGTGGCCGTCAATCGGGATTGGCCGATTTCTCAGCTGGACGTCAATAATGCCTTCCTTTATGGTGATCTTCATGAGGCCGTTTACATGGAGCAACCTCCTAGGTATGTTGCTCAGGGGGAGACAAGAGTATGCCGGCTGCAGAAGGCAATTTATGGCCTCAAGTGGAGTCCTCGAGCTTGGTTTGACAAGTTCAGCGGCATTGTGGCGGCTGTTGGTTTTGTGCGAAGCTCTGCTGATCACTCTCTCTTTATTCGCAAAACTCCTTCTGGGCTGGTTGTTCTTGCTGTGTACGTCGATGATATTCTTCTCATTGGCGATGACCAGGAAGGGGTAGCCCTGACAAAGCGACATCTTCGCCAACATCTGATCACTAAAGATATGGGATCTCCAAAGTACTTTCTGGGGATCGAACTCTCTCGGAAGCCCGACTCCTTAGTTCTCTCTCAGCGTAAGTATGCCCTTGATCTCTTAAAAGAGGCAGGATTAACTGGAGCAAAACCTGCCCGATGCCCCATGGCTACTGGGGAGGACAAAACCTGGACAGATGATTCGCCTCCTCTTTCAGATAGTTCGCGGTACAGGCGTCTGGTTGGTAAGCTCATATATCTCACAGTGACCAGACCCGACATTTCCTATGCTGTGGGCAAGGTGAGTCAATTCATGCAAGCGCCTAGGGAGTGTCATCTGCAGTCCGCCTTGTGGATCTTGGAGTATGTCAAAGCAGCACCTGGGAAGGGATTACTTTTTCAGAAGAATGGTCATCTGAGGATTGAAGCCTATTCAGATGCAAGTTATGCTGATGACAAAGGGGATCGCAAGTCAACCTCAGGTTTTTGCACATTTGTTGGGGGAAATCTGGTGAGCTGGAAGAGCAAGAAGCAGTCTGTTGTCTCCAGGTCCAGTGTAGAAGCTGAGTATCGCAGTATGGCGTCAACCACTTGTGAGTTGAAATGGTTGTGGGCACTCATGCTAGATTTAGGAGAGGTGTACAACCATCCTCTACCTATGTTTTGTGATAACAAGGCCGCCATATACATCTCCAAAAATCCGGTATTCCATGAAAGAACAAAGCACATTGAGGTTGACTGCCATTTCATTCGTGAAGAGATTTTAAAAGAACAAATTTCCACTCTGTTTGTCACGTCTGATAAAGAGCTGGCTGACATCTTCACCAAGCCAGTTTCCGCCTCGTTTCTGCATGTTTGCGACAAGCTGGGCATGATTGATATATATGCTCCAGCTTGAGGGGGAGTGTTGAAGTTGGTGACCGGGCGGTCTGTCTTGGCGGGTTGAAGACCGCGCGGTCTGGCGGTTTGACTCGCCGGCTTGTAAATCGGGCGGTCTAGCGATCTTCACAGGCGACCTATCTGCTTCTCTTGTTGTAGCCGTGCGGTTAGTCCTTCTGTCTAACCGCGCGGCTTGTGCGGTTTACTTTGTATAGTACGCTTAGCTTGTAAATTTTTAGTCCCATATCTCTTATTTGTATTCTCTCATCTCTCCTCCATTCTATATAAGGGAGGGCATACCTTTGTAATAGTTATCTTTTTTGGATAATAAAGTTTCAATTATTCAAAACTCTATCTGTTTGTTTCTACATGTTCGCTACTTTTAACGTGGTATCAGAGCCAGGTTATCCTGCTGTGGGGGTGTGTTGAGATTATATTAGCCAGCAGGACACGTGTGTGTGGGACCGCATGCTTGGGCTTTCCCCATCGCGTTCCAGGTCTGGGTGTTGACCCCGGTGGGCCCCCCTTGTGTGGCGGAATATCCCCGTGGTCCTGTGGTTGGGGTTAGTCCCACATCGCTCGTAGCAGGCGATCCTTTGTGTTCATGTACCCCCGTCCCCCCTTACCATTACCTCGGGGTTTTGGGAAGATGTGTGGTGACGGGGTGGTTTTCACACTGAGGGAAAGAAGTCGAGCGGCTAGAAGGTAGCCCGCGCGAACAGAAGAAGAAGATGAATCCGGAGGAAAAGATCATTTGCTCTGATACCATGTTAGAAACGAACAAAAAACAAACCGGAAGTGGTTTAACAGAAACTTTGTTATCTGAAAAGGTATCAATTACAATGGTATAGCCTCCCTTTTATAGAATGGAGGAGATGAGAGAGATTACAAATAAGAAATGTGGGACTAAAAATTTACAAGTATATACGACTTTACAAAAAGACAAACCGGACAAGCCGTGCGGTTAGACAAACCGGCTAACCGCCCGACCACAACCAGGATGAGAGAACAAGTCTCCATAGGAGACCGCTAGACCGCCCGGTCTCCAAGTCGTTTGAGACAAGCCGTCTGACCGCTGGGACACCAAACTGCAACAGCCCAGCACACAGACCGGCTAGGAGAAACCGCCAGCCCGCTCGGTCTCCGAACAGCAATAGACCGCCCGGTCTCCATCCTGCAACAATGCAACAGGCAAGTACAACTCACACACAACGACTTTGTGATCACAGACCTTTAGTTCCCACTTTTTGAGAGATAGCTTCACTCTCAGGTACCACCGTTGTGGCTACGGTAGCAGCGGAGCAGTCATCTCCACTTCTAGGCAGGTATGCATACTATCAAACCTAGACCGCTCTCATACGGGCCTGTACACGTTTAAGGTGCACTCTAGGACCAAGCGTACGTACTTTGCTGACTATTTGTCAATCTTGTTAGGTTGGGTGTGTGTTATCGGGGATTGTCCTCCAGACCGCAGTGTAAAACAACCCACTGGCCCCTCAAACCGTCACACCCGCCTGGTTCAACGTACTGTCATTGGTGTGATGATCGGCCAGTACCGCATTACCCGCCACTAAATTTATGCACATGCAAGTATTTCATCTCGAGCCTTCAGCTCGCGGGACCAACCTGTCCTGATTCTCTCAAACCCTTCACGGGTGATCATGCAACTTATATCCCTCCAACCTATAGCCAGTGAGAACACACAATAGTGCCTTATTTCAAAATCCCTCAAACCTGTCACGGGCGATCCTGCAACATATATCCCTCCAACCCATAGCGGGTGAGAACGCAAATTAGTGCCTTTATCCAGTATCCCTCAAACCCATCACGGGCGAGCTTGCAACATATATCGCTCCAACCCATAGCGGGTGAGAACCCACAATAGTGCCTTTATTCAGTATCCCTAAATCACATCACGGGCGAGCCTACAACATATATCCCTCCAACCCATAGCGGGTGAGAACGCACAATAGTGTATTTATTCAATATCCCATAGACCCATCACGGGCGAGCTTGCAACATATATCCCTCCAACCCATAGCGGGTGAGAACGCATAATAATGCCTTATTTCAAAATCCCTCAAACCCTTCACGGGCGAGAATGAACTACAATGTCTTAACCTATTAGACTACTCTTATCTATGAGTTATTATACTTAGTGATTTAAGGTTAATCCCAGGACTGCCTAGGGTATACCCGGTGAAGGGCTCTCGGGGGAACTAGGAACTACGATGGGATTACGCCCAAAGCTCCCTTTCTCAAGGATATTTACTTTAGTTTATTACTACCCAAAATCCACCCCCAGCTCTCGTTATTACTCTTGAGTGATCCTAATGACTTAAGATGTTCTCAGAAGGGCGACGGTCTTCCGCCGGCCTCCACTACAGTTGCTATCCAAGGGCTTGCACTTTTACTCTCGTCACAAAGACAACACTACCCACCAAGGTTATTCTCCAATTGTAACCTCTAGCTCATCCGTCGATCTATCCCCCGGTCGTCCTTATAGTATAACCTACTTACACTATGCACAACCCATGACCTAATACCACCCGAAATAGAACTTCCAATTACTTGGGCCACCTGCCCCTAATTATTTATCCTAGGATGGTATGGACTAATGAAGTGAGCATGTTGATTTTCATAATTTTCTTAAGTCATTAAAGGCTCTAATTAAATCATTTAATTAATCCCCTAGGTCATTTAATACATGAAGTATTACAAATTATAATCCACTGACCTAAGGAATTTTTCTTGAGTTGCATCTTGGTACAATATTGTTGTCTACCAAAATTCATAATTTTCCTTTGAATATTTCTATTTATTCCTTAATTAGTACAAAACTCACATAATAGCCATTTTCCAAAGGAAGTATAAGGAGTTCATTACTAAACATTCTAAGAACATTACATCATACATATATTGGTAAAATAATACTAAAGGCAGAATTTCATGAACTTTCACGGAACAAGGGCTACAAAATTTCATTTCTAATAATATTATCAAAATGCCTCTATGATGTTTTAAAAATTACTGATTCATCCAAAAATGTTGAGAAATTTATACAAGATTATTCATACTCAGATATATCTCCAAGAAATTTTCTAAAATTTTCTACTGAGTATTTTCATCAATTTTCTAATTAAGTATAATGAGGGTAAAAGGGTAATTTCCACATAACTGAAATCAAATTTCTTCAAACAGAGACATAAAACTTTTCAGGAATTAAACATAACATTATATTGATCTTGACAAAAATTGGGGATTTTATCTCAATGATGATCCTATTTTTACATTTATTTTTCAAAAGACCTATTATTTCAAAAATTCCAAATAATGGGATTTTTACATCCAAAAATCCCATTATTACAATGTGGGGTATAATTCACCCTATTGAGCCTCTGAAATCAATTCCATGATTTTTAGATGTCCCAAATAGGCCTAATACACTGTATTTCAAAATTGGCTATTTGCACCCCAAGTCTATGTATAACCAACACATGCAAGTGAGTTTACCCAGCATGAATTTGTCCAAATGTGCTGCCATGTTTACCATGCACATGTATAGTCCCCAAGGACATGCCACCAAAATATGGGACCATTTGGAGGCATAACACTCCAAATATTTCATTTATTTACTTTTTGGTATTTAAGCAAAAACTATAGAAAACGTTTCCCAAAAAATTCTCAATTTTTTTCCGGGACTAGATATGCCCCAATCATGTATGCACTCAAAATTTGGGGTCCTTTTGGTTATGGTTTGGCTTGGGCATCAATTTGAAATTCTGCCCTAGTCAAGGACCAGTCCTAGCAAAACTACCCTGCAGGACAGTATACTGCACCAAATTATAAGATTAAGGTGGTATATTAAAGTTAAGAGGAAGGGCTACAACTTTCATCGTAATAACCAGATCTAAACATGGATCTAAGGGGCCTAAAATAGACATGCAAAATGACTAACATTATGTGACATATTTACATATATACCATAGTTTCTATTTTATTTAATTTAAAATCGAGTTATACGAATCTTAACGCAAAATGGATGGGATTCGTTCTTCCTGGGCCACTTTGTCTAGCCATTTCCGGCCAGCTGATCCACCACCACCGCCGGCGGATGTCGCTACCACCTTCACTGAGGCGGTGGCTAGCAATTCCCGGCGATGAGGCCGCCGGAGTTGCCTCCTCCGACGAACCCGAGAAAAAAGAAAAACTCGGAAAAATCTCCATTTCCTCACATGGTATCGGGCTCAATTGAGCCCGATGTCTCTCTTAGAGGATCTAGAAAGCTAGTACGGGTAGAGAGGCGGCGAAACGGACCCGAATGGCGGCACGACGGCGAGGTTGGCGGTGGTTGGCCATGGTTGAGCTGCTCCGGCGATCTCCTGCTCAAAATCTCGTTTCTTCACCAAAACCTCTGCTCCAGTACTCGTTCTCCACTCGTTTCCTCTCTCTGAAGCTGATGGTGTGGTCAGTTTGAGCTTGGGAGGACTGTATGTGGAGATAACTCCAAGGTGAGCTCGGTTTTGGGCTTTGGTTGTATTACCAATGGTGCCAAATGGCCACCATGCTCAACATTCTGCTGGAATTTACTGAGGAGGCTGGCTAGCAACTTTTTGGGGCAAAAGACGCCAAGGCCAAGTGGCCTCTCCTCTTAATCCCACCTTCTCTCTCCTCTTTTAGGTGAATTCTCCAAAATGCCCCCATGCATGTACTCTCTCTCCAAAACCAGAGGGGTAGGGCTGGTCTTTGACACCTTGGGCTGATAATGGGCCATGTTGGGTGGGCTTTGCCTAAGGAGAGTGGGCTTAGCCCTCATTTTCTTCTTTAGGTCAATTATGTTGACTAAGTTAACTTTTGAGTTGACCTGATCAACCATGATGAGTGGGCAGACCCCACTTGGTGGTCATGTGTCTAACGGCACCACCCAACTTGGGTTGGGTCAATGTGGTGCCCTACTTGGGCTAATTGGGTCTATAGGTAAAGGTTTGACCAACTTAGGGCTATGGTTGACTTTGGTCAACCAGTGTCAAAGGGTTGACCTAATGACATGCCCTAGGGTCCACTTAGATTATTTTAGGGTTAGGGAAATGTGGTGGGGTCATGGTGTCGCTAGGGTTTATATTTATTCTAGTTTGACCTATTTTGACTTGGCCCTATAGTGGGCCCCACATGGTTACAACCCACTACCTAGGGTCAAACCAAGTTAATATCCCTAACACCCACCCCATGACAAACCCAATCTAATTTAAGGGGTCTAGAAGTATCATGGGATGTTACAACCAAGGCCAATATGGTGAGTTTCCATTTGCTGCGATTGGTGGGGAGGAAAGCTTGCCGGAAGTTTGTTGTTATCATGCCTGGAGATGCTCCTGGAGGAAGAGATGAGGAGGAAGATAAGGGAGAGCCGGCCGAGTCTTTCGTCATGGGTAGGCGGAGAGCGGCAGAGCCACCGCAGCAGAGTCGGCAGTAGCGGCAAGCCCCAGTGAAGCATGAGGGGCAAACTAGCCGCCAGTACAGCCCAGCTCAGGAGCAGAGCGTTCCACATCTGAATGAGCACCTAGCTGATTTGGAAGGCTCTCAATACTAGATTCAAGACTTCATATATTAGCTAGCGGTGAGAGGCGGGCTGAATATTCCACTGCCTCCGGCTCGTTTTGCTCCAGCCGCGCCTGCTCGTCGTCCGTCTACTATCGAGATTCTCGACAGCGATAGCGAGGAGGAGTGAGGGGAGTTCGCCGCATAGCGAGTCTACCACATCTCCTGATTTTCTAGTGTTTTATTTATCTATGGAGTTGTATTGTATTTTATTTAGCAGGTTCGGTAATGGAACAATTATATTTCTGTGGGTGCCCTTATGGGTGCCGAATATTATCTTTATATATATCATGCTTAATACAGGTATTAAGTCCACCTTAAGGATGGTAAAGAGAAGGTGCTTCTGGGAGACAACCCAAGTAGGACAACTTGGTCCTATTTTTTGTGTTGTGTTTCTTATTATATGTGTGTTTCTATTTTTGTTTTGTGTGGGATCTCAAATTCGCAGTTGCTGGAATTTTTTGAAGCGCAGCAGACCAGCCGCTATCGAATAACCTCGCCGCACGATCGATATGCTCAGTTTTGAGCATAGGTACTTCTTACCCCTAACTCTTTATATTATTTGGAATGTTTACTTTTATGAGTTGTCGCATTCAAGTCTGGGGGGAGAGCATGCGTGTGGTCACTACACGAGCACACATTTTATAGCATACCAGTTGTTATTTATTTATTTTAAATTCACTGTAGCACACACTGAATCACAAACTTGAGCGTGATCTTATTCACGCGTGCGGCTCGAGTCAAATGCATTGCTCGTGTGTAAATTTTAAAATAGTGGTGCTGGCTTAGGATTTTAGGATGGAGTAGTGTGAAACTCGTACAGTGCTCCTAATCGAGTACTCATGGACTGTGTAGAAGTAGTATATATTTAATTTTTCATTATGCTCGTAGATTTATACTTTTTCTGCATAAGTAAATATTGTTTGTACTACTCAAAAATGTTGAATCTGGCAAAATCGAACGGTTGTGTAGGGATGTGTGTAGCCGTCACTAGACTCATTTTGCTCGAGTCGGGAGGAGGGATCATCTTTCTCGGTGGCTAAGAACTTGCTCAAGGCTACTCATGAAGCATTGGTGCATGGTTAGTCAATTGTGAGGGTGACTTAGGCCATCAATTTTGCTAGTTTGTGCCTTGTTTACCTTGTCCTAACTACTAACTGTTGCAAGTCAAATTTGTGCATACGCTTCCTTTTATTCAGCTCCACCTTCATTCACCAAAGCCTAAAGCCAATCCTCCTATCGCAACCAAATCCATGAGCTGTAGTAAATTAAATATTTTGACGATGTGTGATATGTGGAATTCTAGTAATGTGGTTGATGAATTCCAGAATGTTTACTTGCAAAAATTTTGGGATTGCAAAAGAAAAAAAGAAGCAAAAAAATGAGAATTGAATGTGATAATCTAAAAAGAATTATAATGAGAAATGTAATCCCCATCTTGTCATTCATGATTGGTCGGGTTAGGCCGTGTACACACCCGGTTTCAAGCTAAGTCTGGGGGTGTGTCACACGTGCAATTCTGAGGGCTGCATTTGTTTAGCTCGTTGTTACTCGCTTGGGTTGTGTGTAGCCTCCATGTTTATCTTTGACTACCAAACAGTAGCATAAGCCCCATGATTATCCTAAAAGTCCAACGAATTCACGCTTGACGAGCTAGTACCGTGGAGAGAGTGTGAACGGGCAAGCATATGGTCCCTGACATTGATGGATTTCTTTGGAGGTGATCCTAAGCCGCGGTCTTTGACAAAGCTCACCTGAGTTACCTGCCTACTTTCTTCCTATATATGACCGACAATTCTCTAGAATTCCAATTTTGAGAAGATACAATATTTATTTACGCCTGTAGAAAAATATAAATTCTATAGTATTTTTAAAAGTTTATCTATTCTATTTTCTATGCCCATGATATATTTGATTTCTCTCATTACGGTATTTGGAAATTACTAAGCCAGCTAATTATTTTCTAGTCCACGGAGTGATGATTTGCTCGGGATGAGCAAATGTTTAAGTCTGGGGGTGTGATGAGTCCAAGTTATATACATATTTGTGGACTCATCTGGGCTAGTATTCTCGTGGATGCACTACACGTTAGAGCCATAATTGTTCATATTTGTTATTATGTCTATTCCATGTTAAGTGCACTTTTGGCCTGTTTTAGTGTGATTCCGTAGATTCTATACTTTTGCCCTACTTGGTGTTTTTCTGTGTCTTGAGTGGAATGCCCATTTCGGTGGCTCTTCTATTATTGCTGCCGGTACAAGTGTCGTGTGTGTGTTCCGGGATCGTTTGGGAATATTTTCCGCCTAAGGGCGACTGATCGTGTGTTTTTACACGTGCACGGTCAGTGGACTCCTTAGAGCACGACCGCTGGTCGTGCGCTGTCTGTTCATTGGATCTATAGCACATGACCACTGGTTTTGAGCCACTGATTATGTGCACTATTCTCCATCTTTTACAAGTTCTGTCTGGGGCAATCACACGATCATTGAACATAGTGCACACAACCTCTGGTCGTGCGCCACTGCCCATACGCGTTGATTCTATTTTCCTGGAGTTATGCCATTGCTAATCGCACGACCAGGGGATCCAATGAGCACAGCCGCTGGTCGTGCGCCCCTGATCGTGCGCTCCGTTTTTCTGTTGCAGTATTTAAACCCGTGCTCCGCGAATTAGGGCATCATCGCTTCATTTTCCACCCCGCTACTGCGCGTGAAGCACCGTTTCTCATCCACGCGGGTCATCCACTCATCTCCACCCTCCGGGAAGCTTTCTCCAGCGATCTGAAGCCATCTTTAACCATTTGTAGATTTTTCAGCCACCGGCAGCGTGCAACAGAGGTCTTCCGGTACAACTCCTTTGGGCAAAAGGGAGAAAATCTTGAAGGAAAGGGAAGAAGATGGAGGAATACAAGTGGATTGACAATCCATTTGCCTCCGGAAGTAACCACAGTCAGAGTCATGAAGTGGACTGACAACCCACCACTCTGTCCATGAACCACGGCTATACTTTCCCCTTCGATTTATTCTACCTCATCTCCATAGTAGATTGTACTATAAAGCTTGTAAAGAACCGTAACTTGCTTTTATTTGTCTATGAATGGAGTATGCTTTGGTTAATTACATCCTACTTTCCCCTTCGATTTATTCTACCTCATCTCCATGAAATCACCTCTTCAACCACTCTAGCAAAGGCTAGTGTTGGTGGTTGAAGAGGTGATTGTGACCCTCACACTCCGCACATGTGTTCATTCCATTCGCTTGCTCTCCATCCATTCGCCTCACGAAGCACGGCATAGTGGCCTGCACTAGTTCCATCAACCAAGTAAAGCGGTGCTTATGACATGCATTAGTTCTCTTTTTTTTGTTTTGATAGAATTAGGAATCCAAAACCAACCACCTCTATTGTTTCGTTTAACTCTTAGTAATGATATTTCAGCGACGCTATCACGTACCCATCCTGCATTCCCTCGAGATCGATATTCATGGAAGCTATTACCAAATTATTACTTGACAGTGACCGGCGCACTTGCCGATGCATCACTAATCTGCTGGATCAGAAAGCTTCGGAAATAAGCTAACTGAAGTCCCTCTTGGACATCCAGATAGCCTCCATCAAGAGCAAGAATTGTCTCATCAGGGAGCTTGAAGATAAACTTGAGAAGGAGAAAAGAATAGTGGCTAGCTATTCTAATCCAAGTACAGTACTACCCTTGATAGACACATGCTTCTCTAAAAAGGGTAGAATGGGTTGGGATTCAAGGGAAGCACAAGACTTGCTCCTTCCAAAAGGAAGGGCAAATCTCCAGCTCCACCTCAGCCTATTGCTTCCAAGCCTCCCATTCTTTTTAGAAAAGTTTTGTTACCTTCTAACAGGTATGACCAGGAACGCTCATGCGGTCCTGGGAGAAGGGTTGTTCATTAGGGGTGAGCAAAAATGTTCGCTGTCATGGTGAAAGCTCTAGCTGGGTGAGTGCCTTTGAGGCTACCCATGAGAAATTTCAGATGGGCCAACCAGGACCATTTATTTTTGGTTCTTCAACACTTACACTCAAGAATGTTATTGCAGACAAGGCTCTGAATCTGACAACTAAGGGTCAGACTAAGGGCAAGTCTAATAGTTACGCTGAATTGGGCATTTTTGATGCAATCGAAAGCATGCTCTCTGAAAAGAAGCTTGCTTCTGATAACACTCAAAGCAGACCAAACAAGCCAGCTAGAAGACTTACCTTCAGTCAAATTTTAGCTGAAAGAAATCAGAAAAGGGCTGCAGCACATCTTCCCCCTGTTATCACTCCTGCTAACCAAGCTGAATGTCCTACACAGAAGAGAAGATATAACATACATGATTGTTGATGTTGTCATGTATGTTATATAGGGCATTTTGCCATTGACTACTGGCATAATCCTAATGTGGCCAGAGCTAGGGTCAGTCCACCAGTGAGAAATTCTATTGGTAGACATGTTCAGTTTGATACTAATGTACACCTAGGATCCAATAAAATTTGGGGTCCTAAGGTAAAGTAAATTGTATATTGTAGGTTAGTCCAAGTGGCCATACCCCCATATGGTACATGGATAGTGGATGTTCCAGGCACATGACTGGGACAAGGAGCAATTTGAAAGAATACACTCCAGTAAAAGATGGACCCAAAGTTATCTTTGGTGGTTCAGATAGAGGAGTACCAAAGTGATATGGTAAGATCACTAATGGCATAATCACCATCTCTAAGGTGGCTTATGTTAAAGGGTTTCAACACAACCTTATAAGCATTAGCCAGCTTTTTGATCTTGGATATGTTATTGTCTTCCATAAGGATGAGTGCCTAATTATGAGGTCAAATGACCAAGAGGTCATCTTGACAGGAACTAGGAGTGAGAATGTTTATTGCTTAAACTTTCTATATCTAGATATACATTCTCCTATCTGTCTAGTGGAAAATGAGAAAGTCTTCTACTGTGTCCAATGACACAAGAGGCTAGCCCATTTGAATTACAAGTAAAAGTCCACCTTGTGTCAGCTATGTGCACCTATGGGGGGGGGAATAGGTGACGTGTGGTTCTTTTGCGGAATTTACGGATGTACCTGCACAATAAAAACAACAAGCACAGCACACAGAATACACAGCAAATTTATAGTGGTTCCCCGACTTGGGTACATCCACTTTCCCCCTTCGACCTATCTCCCCAACAAGGGACGACTCGGTCACTTCTCCAACGGGATTGAAATCCAATCCCTTCACTAACGGAAGGAGCCCTTCCATACGTGAGAGACAACACTCCCACAAAAACGGGTTGCACCCAACCCTTACAACACGGAATAAAAGTTCCCTTACAACAAAATTAAATATAGAGTGTACACGTGATACAAACTTCTTTTGGAGACTACGGTGTTCCTCTTTGTTCGACGACGTGTTCTTGAAGTCGATGAAGAGTCTACGACCTTGGTCTCACTTGGAGAGGATCTCCCGGAACCGGCGGCGGCAATCCGAGCGGCGGCTTGGTTCGGAGTCGGCGGCAACGAAGGTGCGCTGCTGCAGTGCTTTGAGATCCAAACTTCTTTGCGAAGCAAACTAGGTCTACCAACAGTCACTCTAGGATCGGTCGTCTCGATCGATTCGGACGGGGGAGTTTTTCCCGGTCAACAAATCGAGAGACAAGAGATCTCTGGATAGACACGTGAGACGCAAGCTTTGCTAAGCTTCTGTCGCCGGAGATCGGGAAGATGAACGATCAGCGGCGGCGACGTACTTGCTCGAGCGCGACGGCGGCGGAGGAGAGAAATCGCGATATTAGGGTTTCCGCTTGCTCGGCTTCTTACTTTTTTTCTTCCGTTCAAAATACCCGAGTATAAATACTGTAGCTACCCCCAATAAGACCGTTTGTGGGACCCACAAAAGTAATCCCCAAATCCCGGTCCAGATATTAAACAGCGGCAGAATCCGGTTCAGGAATTTCCAGAAAAATGCCAAGTCAAAATCGGTGAGAATCGAAAGTGATTCTCGCCGAGTCGCCGAGAATCAAAGGTGATTCTCGACGATTCAGCGAGAATCAAAGATGATTCTCGTCGAATTTGCCTTGGTTGCACGCACTGCTTTAAGCCAGGTCGAGACGGCGAGAATCAACCAGTGATTCTCGTCGATTCGACGAGAATCACTGGTGATTCTCGCCGAAACGGTGAGAATCACTAAGTGATTCTCGTCGATTCTTACTTAGACTCAGAGGTGCTTGCTTAGAAGATGCTGGAACGTGTTCGGCGAGAATCATCTGCTGATTCTCGATGAATCGGCGAGAATCCCAAGTGATTCTCGCCGAATCGGCGAGAATCACTGGGTGATTCTCGTCGATTCTAACTTAGACGAATTTTCGTCTTTCCACCGATGAGATGCTCCTTGACCCATCCTTGCTCCTTGTCAGCTCCTGCATATTTACAGCCCTGTGCTTGAAAATAAGTGCACTCCAATAGAGAGAGTACACGTAGGCCAACACACTGATCTGCTCAACGAGGGATTACGTCGTGCAGACCCGTGTATATTGACCTACTGCACCCTGACATTGGTGTGCACTTAGCGTGGAAAAAACTGCAAGCACAACTAGAAGGATTTTATCAAATACATAGTCTATTGACCTTAGCTTGTCCAGGAGCTTCTTCAAATCAGGTGCATTGTGGATACAATACCCAACAATCTCCCCCTATTTGAAGAAGCCTAAACCCTACAAGCTAAGGTGAGTAGAGCAAATGAGAATGAAAACCATAAACTGAAAAGAGAGTTGAGTGAGTTAACCATTACCAATACCAATTTCTTGGGAGCAAGCTTGGAGCCACCTTAGCCTTAGCCGAGAGGGTAATCTCCCCCTTTTCGGCTTCTACAAATCGGGGTCTGTAGCGTTTTACCATTTGCTCCCCCTCAGTTCTTGCATCTGTACTCACGCTGGAGTTCCTTGCTCCCCCTCAGGTCTTGTACGAGCCTGGAGCTTCTGTAGTCTTCATTCCTCATAATTGAGCATCCCCAATTCAGTCTTGAAGAGATTGAACTTGGTCTCGTCTAGGGGCTTTGTGAATATATCAGCAATCTGCTTGTCCGTGGGGACATAACAGAGAGAGATATCCTTGTTCTCCACGTGCTCCCGAATGAAGTGGTAGCGTACTTCAATATGCTTCATTCGGCTGTGCGACACCGGATTGTTGGCAATGGCAATTGCACTGGAGGAGTCGCAGTACATGGGTACTTCCTTGAACTGAAGGTCGTAGTCGGCTAACTGGTTTCTGATCCATAGAAGTTGTGCGCAACAGCTTCCTGCCGAGATATACTCTGACTCTGCTGTGGAGGTTGCAACACAATTCTGTTTCTTGCTGTTCCATGAGATAAGCCTCCTGCCGAGGAATTGACACGTCCCGGAGGTGCTTTTCCTGTCATCCCTACTCCCTGCAAAATCAGCATCTGAAAATCCTATTAGCTCGACATCATTGTTTCTCGGGTACCACAAGCCAAGATTAGGAGTACCTTTAAGGTATCTCAGAATTCGCTTTGCGGCGACATAGTGAGATTCCTTAGTGTTCACCTGATATCGGGCACAGTCACATGTGGAGAACATAATATCCGGTCGACTGGCAGTAAGGTAGAGCAGGGATCCAATGATGCTTCTGTATTTGGTTTCATCGAAAGGTTTACCTTTCTCATCCTTATCCAGAGACATGGTGGATCCCATTGGAGTCCTCATGGAGGTTGCACTCTCCATACCGAATTTCTTAAGGAGTTCATTTGTGAACTTCATCTGAGAAATGAAGATTCCATCCTCAGACTGTTTCACCTGAAGTCCTAAGAAATACTTGAGCTCTCTCATACTGCTCATTTCAAACTTTCCTTGCATAAGTTTAGAAAACTTTTTGCAAAGATTGTTATCCGTTGAGCCGAATATTATGTCATCGACATAGATTTGCACCAGCAAAATCTTGCCTTTGACTTCCCTGAGAAACAATGTTTTATCTATTTTACCTCTGGAGAACTTGTTCTCAAGAAGAAAACTAGATAAAGTCTCATACCAAGCTCGTGGAGCTTGTTTCAACCCATATAAGGCCTTATTAAGAAAATAAACATGATTGGGATAAGTAGGATCGACAAAACCTGGGGGTTGAGCGACGTATACTTCCTCTTTCAGGTCTCCTTTCAGGAATGCCGATTTCACATCCATTTGATAGACTGTGAATCCTTTGTGTGAAGCATACGCCAGGAACAACCTGATTTCCTCGAGCCTTGCTACTGGTGCGAAGGTCTGGTCGAAGTCAATCCCTTCCTCCTGTCTGTAACCTTAAGCCACCAGCCTGGCCTTGTTCTTTACGATGACACCATGTTCATCCAGCTTGTTTCTGAAGATCCACTTTGTGCCAATCACATTCTGCTTGTATGGTCTGGGAACCAGAGTCCAAACCTTGCACCGCTCGAATTGATGTAGTTCCTCTTGCATGGCCAGAATCCATGCCGCATCCTTGTTCGCCTCGTCGAACTTCTTTGGCTCAACCTGTGACAGGAAGCTAAGATGCAATACCTCGTTAATTGTACCTCTTCGAGTTCTGACCCCGACACGAGGATCCCCGATGATCTGATCTCTAGGATGATCCCTCACGTGCCGGAGCTCTAGTAGTTGGGCGTTAGGAGCTTCAACTACTTCTTGGGCTTCTCTTTCCTCTAAGAGATTTGTTCTATCTTGATCTTCAACACTTTCAGATGATGTGGAGGTGGAGACTTTGACGAACTTAGGAGCGTCAACTTTAGCGGTCTCATCCAGACTCAGCTGTTCCAGTTGTGCACCTGCATCTTCAAGAATACTAATGGAAGAGTTGCTGTTAAGCAAACTTCCTTCATCAAATACAACATTTATTGATTCTTCTACCACTAGGGTTTTCTTATTGAAGACCCTATATGCCCGACTATGGGCACTATAGCCCATGAATATGCCTTCGAAGCATTTTTCACCGAACTTAGTACGCGGGTACTTCCCATTATTCAGTACATAGCATCGGCAACCAAAAATCCTTAAGTAGGACATGGTTGGTTTTCTGCCTTTCAGTAGCTCGTAGGGCGTCTTACGATGATGCTTGTTGATCAATGCTCAGTTTTGTACATGACATGCCGTATTGACACCCTCTGCCCAGAAGTATTCCGGGAGAGAAGCATCTTTCAACATAGTCGTGCAGGCTTCAATGAGAGTTCTATTTCTTCTCTCCGCAACTCCATTTTGCTGAGGAGTGCGCGGGGAGGAAAACTCATGAAAGATACCATGTTCTTCACAAAATTCTGTCATTGCACCAGATTCGAATTATGTTCCATGGTCACTTCTGATTTTGACCACGGAGCAGTTAAATTCGTTCTGAACCTGCTTGACAAAATTAGTGAAGATGTCAAACGTATCTGACTTTCGTTTCAAAAAGAACACCCAAGTAAACCGAGAATGATCATCAACTATCACTAGCGTATATGACTTGCCTCCCAAGCTATGAACTTGCATTGGACCAAACAAGTCCATATGCAAAAGGTAAAGACATCGGGAAGAGTCTTTGTCAGCGATGCTCTTAAAGGTAGCCCGAGTCTGTTTGCCCATCTGGCATGCAGGACATGGGCTATCTTTGATGCACTTGATACTGGGAGCATCCCTTACCAAGTCCATAGAAAATAGCATACTAATTGTCTTGAAATTAATATGTGTCAATCTCTTGTGCCATTGTTCACAAAGAGATGCACTGCTTGTTGCCACAAGGCATACGGGGGTAGATGAATCTAAACTGAGAAAATCTAAACAAAAGATATTTCTGCTCCTAATGCCTGATAATACCGTTTCAGAAGAGGTACGTGAAATTATCAGACATTTATCCTTGCAGAACTTAACGTCATAACCTTTATCACATAACTGACTTACACTGATCAGGTTATGGTTTAACCCTTCAACATAAGCCACGTCGGTGATAGAGATTATGCCGTTGGAAATCATACCATAACCTCTGGTGACTCCTCGATCTGACCCTCCAAAGATGACGTTGGGTCCATTCTTGACTGGAGTGTAATCACGCAGCAGGCTTCTTGTCCCGGTCATATGCCGGGAGCATCCACTGTCCAAATACCAGATCGGCGTTTTGGTGGCCTTTGGACATTCCTGCAAAACAAAATTAATTTGCCTTAGGAACCCAATCGAACTTGGGTCCTAGATTCCTGGTTAGCACACTCCCCCTCGGTTGGTTAACCCTACGAGTGGTCGGTCTCACATTGCTAACACAGGGAGTCTCGTAGTTCCTTGGATTAAACCAACAATCCACGGCAAAGTGACCGACTTTGCCACAGCACCAACAGTCAAATCTGTTGTACCTCTTCCTAGGCTCCTGCCTTACCCTGGGAACGGTGGGTACTGCTGGGGCCTTAGATCTGGAGGTGGAGGCCTCATGGTGACAACAGTCGCATGACTTTGTCACCTTCTGTATAACAGGCTTGGCTTTTGGTGCCTGCTTTCCATTATGGCCGCTAGAGAACGGACCATAATTTCCTATGTGGATTTCCTCATAAGGTGCCTTGAAGGCACTCTCAGCGAAGTTCCGGAGAAAGTTCCAAGCGTCATACCGGCTCTTTGGCTTTGCAACCGAGGGCCGGAAATGATGCCCAAAAGTTGACTCAAAGTCGTGTTGGTTGCAAGGAAAGCCAGGCTTTCTGAACGCAACAGGACTAAGAGGAGCCTTACCTTTTTCATCAGCAGAGGCCTTCTTGGCGGCCTTATTTTTCCTCTGGTTCTTGTTTCTCCTAGATGAAGAACCAGGTACCCCTATATGCCCCAAGCCAGCTCCTTTGGCCTGAGCAGAGAAGGTATCAACGACTGGAAGAACTGTTTTTGGCATGGAGAAGCTCTTGACGATCTTCCTTTCTGCCGCAAGTAGTTCTTCCAACTTGTCGACTTCCTCCTGCTTTAGATCAAGGAGCTTCAAAGACTCTGAATGCTTGGAAGTCAGGTCAAGGTGTTCCTGTCGGAGAGAAATCAAGCTAGTGACCTCTTCCCTTAGGGATACACATTCACCCTTAAGGAATTTTACTTCCTTCTTCTCAGCCTTCAGTCTCTTTCGGCACTCATCGAAAGTGTTGAGCAGAAGCTCATACTTCTCGAGGAGTTCAGCTTCACGGGCTGAAGGGCCATCCTCAGGTTCATCATCCTGAGACTCAGGATCAGAGTCGGAGTCGGAGAGAGGGGTGTGAGCTTTTACCTTCCCAGTAAATGGGGGCATTCTCCTTCTAAGTTCGAGCGACCCACCAGCCCGAAGTAGGCTTCCTCATCATCACTGGAGTCTGAGGAATCAGACTCACTTAGTGTCTTTGGTCTTCTTGCGATGTAGCTCCGCTCCTTCTTCTTATCTCTGGAGGATTTGAGCTCCTCTCCTTTCCTTTTTCTCTTTTGCTTTGATGGCAGTCGGCCACGACGTGACCTGGCTTATTGCATCCAAAGCAAATAATATCAGAAGAACGATGTTTGTTAGGTTTAGATGCATACCTGTCAGAAGAATAATTTTTCTTCTGATGCCTGGAGGAGGAGCTGTCTTTCTTTCTTTGATTCCTCATCTTGAGGAACTTCTTGAACTCTCGGGTGATGAGGGAGAAATCCTCCTCCGATAGTTCAGAGCCGGAGGAGCATGGTTCAGAGTCCTCCTCCTCTTCCTTACTCCTCGCACGGTATGACATCGCACCCTTACCCTTTCTGGAGTAACTGGCTTTTAGGGCCACAGTCTTTTCTTTTGCAGCAGCCTTCTCTGCTTCTTCCTCTGCCTTCCTGGTGTTCAGCTGAAGTTCATAGGACATCAGCTTCCCGAACAGGATTTGTGGATCAGTTTCTGCTAGTCTGCCAAATTCTCTGATGGCGCAGATCTTTGTGTCCCATTCCTTTGTAAGGGACCTAAAGAATTTGTCATTGAGTTCACCATTGGTGAACACTCTTCCGTAGCCCTTGAGGGCGTTGACAATCTTCAGGAAGTTCTCGTATGTGACTCCGATCTCTTCCTTAGGGCCTTGCCTGAAGGCCTCATATTTTTGGTTCAAGAGGGATCTCCGATCATCCCTCACTTCATCCGTGCCCTCCATTAGGATGATCAGGCACTGCCAGATCTCTTGAGTTGTCCTGCAGTTGCTGAAGTTTTGCATCATAGAATCATCAACTGCGCTCACCAGAATGTTTCGTGCCTTTTTGTCCAGTCCCACCAACACCATCTCGTCTTTGTCCATTTCAGAAAGTGTCTTTGGCACCTTCTTGGTGGGATCGATGGTGGAGGCCTTAGTGGGGATATAAGGTCCATCCTCCACAATCATGAAGAGTCGAGGATCGACTGCTTCCATGTAAAACCTGATTCTTTCCTTCCAGATCGGAAAGTTGAGTCTGTTGCATACTGGGATCTTGCCGGAGTACTTGAGCCCATCCATATTAGATATCTGTCTTCTTCTTTTGACACTAGGGGCAGGATTCAACTCAAGGTGTTAACCTTATTGATGAGTAACCTCCCTCTAATACCACTTGAAAGTCCACCTAGTGTCAGCTATGTGCACCTATGGGGGGGGGGGGGGGAATAGGTGACGTGTGGTTCTTTTGCGGAATTTACGGATGTACCTGCACAATAAAAACAACAAGCACAGCACACAGAATACACAGCAAATTTATAGTGGTTCCCCGACTTGGGTACATCCACTTTCCCCCTTCGACCTATCTCCCCAACAAGGGACGACTCGGTCACTTCTCCAACGGGATTGAAATCCAATCCCTTCACTAACGGAAGGAGCCCTTCCACACGTGAGAGTCAACACTCCCACAAAAACGGGTTGCACCCAACCCTTACAACACGGAACAAAAGTTCCCTTACAACAAAATTAAATATAGAGTGTACACGTGATACAAACTTCTTTTGGAGACTATGGTGTTCCTCTTTGTTCGACGACGTGTTCTTGAAGTCGATGAAGAGTCTACGACCTTGGTCTCACTTGGAGAGGATCTCCCGGAACCGGCGGCGGCAATCCGAGCGGCGGCTTGGTTCGGAGTCGGCGGCAACGAAGGTGCGCTGCTGCAGTGCTTTGAGATCCAAACTTCTTTGCGAAGCAAACTAGGTCTACCAACGGTCACTCTAGGATCGGTCGTCTCGATCGATTCGGACGGGGGAGTTTTTCCCGGTCAACAAATCGAGAGACAAGAGATCTCTGGATAGACACGTGAGACGCAAGCTTTGCTAAGCTTCTGTCGCCGGAGATCGGGAAGATGAACGATCAGCGGCGGCGACGTACTTGCTCGAGCGCGACGGCGGCGGAGGAGAGAAATCGCGATATTAGGGTTTCCGCTTGCTCGGCTTCTTACTTTTTTTCTTCCGTTCAAAATACCCGAGTATAAATACTGTAGCTACCCCAATAAGACCGTTTGTGGGACCCACAAAAGTAATCCCCAAATCCCGGTCCAGATATTAAACAGCGGCAGAATCCGGTTCAGGAATTTCCAGAAAAACGCCAAGTCAAAATCGGTGAGAATCGAAAGTGATTCTCGCCGAGTCGCCGAGAATCAAAGGTGATTCTCGACGATTCGGCGAGAATCAAAGATGATTCTCGTCGAATTTGCCTTGGTTGCACGCACTGCTTTAAGCCAGGTCGAGACGGCGAGAATCAACCAGTGATTCTCGTCGATTCGACGAGAATCACTGGTGATTCTCGCCGAATCGGCGAGAATCACTAAGTGATTCTCGTCGATTCTTACTTAGACTCAGAGGTGCTTGCTTAGAAGATGCTGGAACGTGTTCGGCGAGAATCATCCGCTGATTCTCGACGAATCGGCGAGAATCCCAAGTGATTCTCGCCGAATCGGCGAGAATCACTGGGTGATTCTCGTCGATTCTAACTTAGACGAATTTTCGTCTTTCCACCGATGAGATGCTCCTTGACCCATCCTTGCTCCTTGTCAGCTCCTGCATATTTACAGCCCTGTGCTTAAAAATAAGTGCACTCCAATAGAGAGAGTACACGTAGGCCAACACACTGATCTGCTCAACGAGGGATTACGTCGTGCAGACCCGTGTATATTGACCTACTGCACCCTGACATTGGTGTGCACTTAGCGTGGAAAAAACTGCAAGCACAACTAGAAGGATTTTATCAAATACATAGTCTATTGACCTTAGCTTGTCCAGGGGCTTCTTCAAATCAGGTGCATTGTGGATACAATACCCAACAACAAGACTATTGGTAAGCTCTTTAGACAAGAGATAGTTAGGAATGTTCCCAATATGAAGTGCTCCCAAGAGGGCATTTGCTTTGCTTGCCAAAAGGGCAAGTAGACAAAAGCCTCCTTCAAGAGCATCGGGGCCAAAGATTATGTGAGGTGCCTATACCTCCTGATATGTACTTGTTTGGTCCTATGCCTGTTGATAGTCTTGGTAGGAAAGTCTACAACCAAGACTTTTCCAGGTTTGCTTGGGTATTCTTCCTAAAGAGAAAGAATGAAACTCTTAATATCTTCACTAAGTTTGTCAAGCAAATTCAGAATGAGTAAAATAACTCTGTCGTCAAAATCAGAAGTGTCCATGGGACTGAATTTCAGTCTGATAGCATGACAACATTCTGTGAAGAACATGGGATTCATCAAGAATTCACTTCACTAAGGACACCCCAGCAAAATGGGATTATTGAGAGGAAAAATAGGACTCTCATAGAGGCTGGTAGAACACTATTGAGTGAGTCATCTCTCCCAAAATATTTCTGGGTTGAGGCAATACATACTGCATATCATGTCTTCAATATGGCCTCTATTACCAAAAGCCACAAAAAGACTCCCTATGAGATCTTGAAAGGCAGAGAACCAAACCTGAGCTATCTCAGAATCTTTGGTAGTAAGTGTTATGTACTTCATAATGGAAAGTCCTATGTGACTAAGTTTGTTGCCAAATCCTTTGATGAAATTTTTGTTGGGTACAGTAATCATAGCAAAGCCTATAGGATCTATAAATTGAATAGCTAAGTTGTAGAAGAATCAGTTCATGTAGTCTTTGATGAGTCTACTATGATTAACAGGGAGCTACAAAGCTCCTCTTATAGTTCTGCAGGTACAGAACAGTTGATGGACAAACTGACCATCAAGGAAGTATCACTAGTTATACAAGATGAAGTGGATACTCCAGAAGATCTACCAGATACACTGGGAGTCGATGAAGATCAACAAGAGGCTGACCTAAAGCTGAACCTTTTGTTGAAAGAAGATTTCCACCAGCAGTCAGACATATAAGAGATCATCCAGCACACTAGATGTACAACCTTGGGCTCATGGGAGGAGTTTCAAGAAGCAAGACTGAGAAGCTGGCGAGAGGAATTGAAGAGGCGAGTGGGACCATGTGGTCCACTCGCAGAATTCGAGACAGGGCTCGGTGCTGTAGGCGAGATGTCCTCTAGGGTGCGGGCTGGCCCTTGAGGGCGAGATGGCTCCCATAAGGCGGGACGCCAGCGAGATGGTCGGGGGAGCCCGTCTCGCCCGCTGGTCATTTCCCCACTCGCCATATAGGAAAAAAATGTGTTTTTACTTTCTTACCCACAGGGAGATTTTACTCTTCTACCCCGGGTAATTTTATAATTCTACCCTCGGTGGTCTGCATATAGCCCTTCAGAACTGTGTAGTTTGGCTGTTAGCAGACCCAACCAGGGTATTTTGGTAATTTCAGGTTGGTTCAGTATGGTTATTAGCAGATCAGGCATAGAGGCCTATAAACAGACCGATAAGGTGCCTTGAACAGGTTGTTGAACCTTTCCAAATTCTTCCTCAGAGGCACCTAGCTCAGCATTGGCTAGGGAGGGGGAGAACTTCAGATTCTTTCAGGTAAGAGGTGGGACCTCCGAGCTGAGATCTTCAGTCTGTTTTTGTCCTGTGACCCACGTCGAGAGGGTGGTTCAAGAAAGTAAGTGTGAGATGCAGCTTCAGGTCTAAACTCTAGGTGCAACCGGGCGACAGGTTCTAACATTTTTGGTGCACTGAGCGTGGACCGCAGCCCACATGGAAGAATCTCGAGCTACCTCATGATAGGAGGTCACGGAGAAGGATATGAAGACGGGTCAGAAAACCTGGGAGGATTCGTTAGAAGGGAGGAGTTCATGGCATCAATCAAAGACATTATGGACATGTTGCAGGGGATCTCACGACAGGGTGATTGTTCGACCCCACTGCCTCAGATGCCTGCTCTCGCGCCGCAGGAAGAGCTCGTCTCGGCAAGAGTGGGAGAAGATGCCCCAGGGAGGCGACCAGGGAAGGAAGTGATGGTGGAAGGAGGCGGGCGAGACATAAAGGGAAGGGAGTTGTTCACAAGCCCTGCGAGCGCCGTCTCACCAGGGGATGTTGTCACGCGAGTGGGTGCGGCGAGACGAGGGGTGAGAGGGTTGCCACTTTGAGAGTTGATACTGTCAGCTCCCGACCCGGAAGGGTTCAGGGAACCAGAGATGAACTATTATATGGGGAAAGATGATCCCCTCCAGCACCTGCAGTGGTTCGAGGAAGCAGTTTCGATTAGACTGATGACGGGCACGTTCGAGTGCCGTCTTTTTGCCATCACTCTGAAGGTCAAGGCTAGGGACTGGTTTCATCAGCTCCCAACTTGCTCGATATACAGCTTCAATAACATGAGCAGGAGCTTTCAGCTGCGTTTCTCAACTTCAAAGAAGAGGAAGAAGAACCGGAGTCGATTTTTCTGATTAACCAGAGGGCGGATGAGTCCCTAGCTCAGTATGTAGATAGATTCTAGGAGGAGATCTTGGACATTCAGGAGGTGTCTGGGTTCGCCCACCATATGGCCTTTACCGTGGGACTACGGGAGGGCTTCTTCGAGATGAGCCTCACTCGGAAGGCGTCTTTGTCATTTGAAGGGTGGATGGAGAACACTGCGAAAGAAATAGCAATGGAGGCGGCGAATCCAACTTTTGCAAAAAGCTAGCAAGGTTGACGGAGGTTGAATCAAGAGAACTAAGAGGAGGGAGACAGCAAGAAGGGAGGAGAAGAGAAGAGCCGAGGGCACCAGCGTACCAGGAGTTGGGATGGAGGCAGTAGGGAGTCCCTGCGCAAGGGCAAGGGAGAGGATTTCCTCGGGGGGGGGGGGGGGGGAGGAACCAACCAGGAGGACCCAGAAAGTTTAACCAGCAGGGGTGGGGGTACGTTCATAGACCACACCTACCCCCGCCGTAGCAAACCAAGGCCATTGGCCGAGGGAGAGGTAGAGGCCGAGAAAAAGGAAGAGCGGGAGTAGGAGCTGGAAGGAGGAGAAACCCTCAGGAAGGGAGGAGAGGGGAGGAGGTAGTGTTGCCATACTGCGACTTCCACGAGGAGGAGGGTCACGCAACGACTACCTGCCCGGAAATTCTTGGAAATTAGAAGATCTAGGGGAGCAGGAGAGCAGCAGAGGCCGGTACGGATAATGGAGGTGACCTGGACCGGAGAGGAAGACCGGTGTGTGGATCGAGCGGATGTAAGGGACCGAGGGGGGAATTGGAGTAATTCATGGGGGGGATCGAGGCTGCCCAAAAGGTGAGCCTTCATACCATGTACCGTCGGAGCGTAGCTTTGATGTCACAAGCCCCTCCCCCGGACGAGAAGATCATCTTTTCTTGGAAAGACATGTCGAACCATGAAGACCCCTTCTGTGATGCACTGGTGATCCGGACTGCCATTGAAAACTTCACGATATCGAGGATCCTGGTCAACAATGAAAGCTCAGTAAATGTTATCTTCAAAAATACGTTTAACAAGATGAGGGTGGAGGCCCGAAGGGTGCTGACAGTGGATGGGCCATTGTTCGGATTCTCAGGAGAGAGGAAGGAAGTCGAGGGGGGAGTGGGACTCCAGGTAACCCTGCGGGGCTATCCAGGAACTGCCGCTTTGTAATAATGGATGCCCCTAGCAGTTACAACGCCATTTTTGGGTGCCCCTTGATCAGTGCTTTTAGATGTGTTCCGTCCTCTTGTCATCAGTGCCTGAAGCTCAATGTCGGAGGTACCAAAATAAAAGTATGGGAGACCCAAAGTCGGATAGGGAATGTTACGTAACGGCGGTAAACAGCAACTCATGGCAGGGAGAGGCCGAGGAGATGGGGACGAGGATGGAACGAGGGCAGCAAGAGTTCGGTGGCGGAGAAGAGGAGAAAGAAGGAAAGGAGGATGGAGGAGAAAGGGAAGTGGAGATGGTCGGAGGCATTGTGGTGGAGCCGGAGATGGCGGGAGAGAAGGATGGAGAGATGGGGATGGAAGAGGAGAAAGAAAAAGAGTTCGGAGCAGAAAGAGAAGTGGAGATGGTAGGAGCCATTGCGGTGGAGCCGGAGACGGCGGGAGAGAAGGATGGAGTGATGGGGATGGAAGAGGAGAAAGAAAAAGAGGTCGGAGGAGAAAGAGAAGTGGAGATGGTAGGAGTCATTGCGTTGGAGCCGGAGATGGTAGTAGAGAAGGATGGAGAGATGGGGATGGAAGAGGAGAAAGAAAAAGAGGTTGGAGGAGAAAGAGAAGTGGAGATGGTAGGAGGCATTGAGGTAGAGCAGAGACGGCGGGAGAGAAGGATGGAGAGATGGGGATGGAAGTGGAGAAAGAAAAAGAGGTTGGAGGAGTAAGAGAAGTGGAGATAGTAGGAGGCATTGCTGTGGAGCCGGAGACGGCGGGAGAGAAGGATGGAGAGATGGGGATAGAAGAGGAGAAAGAAAAAGAGGTCAGAGGAGAAAGAGAGGTGGAGATGGTAGGAGGCATTGCGGAGGAACCGGAAATGGCGAGAGAGGAAGATGGAGAGATGGAGGTGGAAGGGGAAAAGGAGTCGAAGGAAGGTCGAGGGAGGATGAAGGAAAAGATAAAGATGGAGGAAGCAGGAGGGTCGCCCGGGGGGAAGCCCGGAGGGAAAAAAGAAGAATTTCAATATTGGAAGGAGGGAGCACTAGCGAGCTGGATATGGAAAAACTTTGGGAAGAAATGGTGGTGATTGTTACGGAGCACGAGGCAACGAACCAGGAAGCCAGAGAACGGGATATGCTGGGAGAGCAGGTGATAGAAGTGGAGCCGTCAAGGATGAATGCGGCCGTGGAGGTACTAGAGATGGAGATCCTCACTAAATAAGGAAGATAATATAAGTTAAAGGTCAGCGACGAGCTCAGTCCAGAAGACCGGGAGGAGATCAAGGCATGTGTGCAGAGAAATATTGACGTCTTCGCCGTGAGCGCGACTAACATGCCAGGGCTCGACGAGGACGTGACCTGCCACCGTCTCAACCTCAACCCCAACACTCGCCCTGTGCAACAGAAGAAGAGGGTCATCGCCACTAAGATGGCTGGAACCATCAGAGAGGAAGTAGAAAAGCTGCTTAAGGCAGGGTTTGTTCTCCATGTAAGTATCTATGGTGGGTGAGCACTGTTGTAATGGTAAAAAGGGGAGGGTAAGTGGAGAATGTGTATAGATTTCTCTCTCTTGAATAAATCATGCCCTAAGGATTGCTCCCTCTGCCTTGAATCGACGCACTGGTTGATTCAGCCGTCGGTTTCTCACTAATGAGTTTTCTAGATGTGTTTTCAAGATATCACCAAATACGCATGCACCCTCCGGACGTCAAGGACGTCACCTTTGTCATGGAGGATGGATGTTTCTGTTTTAACATGATGCCCTTTGGGTTGAAAAATGCGGGGGTGACCTGTCAAAGAATGATGGATCGGATCTTGCGAGAGCAGAATGGACGTAACCTCGAAGTTTATGTGGATGACCTGATGATCAAAATCTGGGATCTCAGATCTCTTGTCTTGCATCTTGAGGAAACCTTTGGAACCTTAAGAAAATATAAAATGAGACTCAACCCCCTGAAATGCATCTTTGGAGCAAATAGGGAAAAGTTCCTTAGGCATCTCTTTACCCCATCCGGAGTAGAACCCAATCCCGATAAGTTGAAGGCAATCCTATAACTGGACTCTATAAGAAATACCAAGGAAGTTCAACGTCTCACCGGCAAGTTGGCCGGACTAACCAGGTTTCTCTCTCGGGCCAGGGAAAAATGCTCGCCTTTCTTCCGGACAATAAGAGGAGGCAAGAAGTTCGAATGGACCCCTGAATGCGCGGAGGCCTTTCAGGCTATAAAGCAGCAGCTCACCCGGACACCTCTACTCCAGGGGCCGAGGGAAGGGGAGGTCTTATACTTAGGAGTGGGGACCGGGGTTTTGTGTTAGGTTCTTGTACGAGAGGAAGGAAAAAAGCAATTGCAGATCTACTACATGAGCAGGGTCCTAAAAAGGCGGAACTCGGGTACCCCATCCTTGAAAAGCTAGTATTTGTTCTCATCATATCAGCCAAGAAGCTTAGGACGTACTTTCAGGCCCACTTCATTTAGGTGGTGACGGATCACCCCCTCCGTCGTATCTTGGAGGGGGTGGAGCACTCTGGGATGTTGGCCAAATGGTCGATAGAGCTCAATGAGTCCGACCTCGCTTTTACTCCTCGTCTTGCCATCAAGGCACAAGCGGTGGCTGACTTCCTAGTGGACTTTATAGTGGAGGTCCAAGAGGCTAAAGCACTCCCTTGAGTGGCTTGGGAGATGTTGGTAGGTGGAGCGTCGGGAAAAAACTCTTTTGGAGGAGGAATGATCTTGGTAAGTCCAGAGGGGACAAAAATTGAGCAGGCTTTGAAGATCCACTTCACAATCACCAACAACCAAGCGGAATATGAGGCGATCATCGCAGGGCTCAGGTTGGCTCGGGAGCTGGGCATACAAGATATTAGGGTCTCCACAGACTCTATGGTGGTTGCGGTCTAGATCAAAGGGGAGTTTGAAGCGAGGGAGCCCACCCTCCAATTGTACCTGGGGAAGGTCAAAGACATCATTGGGCAGTTCCATAGTTTTTCGATTCAGCACGTCCCAAGGGATGAAAGCGCATAGGCTGGCCAACTCGCCAAATACGGCCCTCGAGCTTGAGGAATGGTGACAGAACTTTTCTGGTCGTCCATAGAAGAGGGAGAACTCATGGAGGTAAACCAGCAAGGGACTTAGATGGACACCTTCATCACTTTCTTGACCTCGGGACAACTTCCTGGGAGCGATCTCGATAAGAAGCGGGTCAGGTATAAATCAACTACTACCTGTTGAATGATGAGGCATTGTACCGTAAGATGTTGTCGGGTCTGCCGGATCGATGCGTACCTGAGGAGGAGGTTCCAAGGGTCCTAGAAGAAAGTCATTCAAGGGAATGTAGGAGTCACTCAAGTAGTCGGACTTTTGTGGGGAGAGTGTTGAGGCAGGGGTAATTCTGGACAACCCTTAGGAAAGATCCAGAAGAGTTCGCAAAAAGATATAAAAAGTGTTAGGAGTTCGCCCCCCTCCAACTCCTTCCTGCCCAGAGGCTATGAACAATTACAGCTCCTTGGGCCTTCGCAATATGGGGACTAGACCTGGTGGGCCCTTTTCCCCAGGCTAGTGGTCAGAGGAAGTTTCTGCTGGTCATGGTAGATTACTTTTCAAAATGGCTGGAGGTGAAGGCGTTGGCTAAGGTGACATCGCAGGTGGTCAAAAATTTCGTATGGGGAGAGATCATCTGTAGGTATGGGCTACCGCTGGCCATTGTAACTGATAACGAACCACAGTTTGCTAGCAGGAAATTCGTCGATTTCTGCATCCGGCTAGGCGTAGACCTCCGTTTTGCCTCGTTTCATCATCCATGGAGCAATGGATAGGTGGAAGCAGCAAACAAGATCATCGTTAATATTTTAAAGAAGAAAGTAGAGAACCTAAGGGGGAGATTGGTGGAACGGCTCCCTTCATTTCTCCAGGCCTTGAGGACCACACCAAACACCGCCACGGGAGAGACCCCATTTAAGCTCTCTCATGGATGAGAGGTCGTCATACCAATAGAGTTCGAGAACACATCCCAAAGAGTAGCGTTGCAAGGGAGGGAGATGAAGGATGGATGGAAGAGAACGTGGAAGAGCAAAAACTCTCTCTTGATCTCGTGGAAGAACTCAGGGATTTGGCGTTGATCCGGCAGGGGGAGGTCAAGCGCCGGATGGCGAAGTACTTTGATAAGCATATAAGGATCAAGCAGTTCCAGAAGGGCAGCTTGGTCCTCCCAAAGGTGGACGCAGCATACAAGGGAGCCTCAGTTGGAAAGCTCAATCCCAACTGGGAAGGTCCTTTTGTAGTGAAGGAGGTCTTGAAATCGGGAGGGTACCACCTCCCGGATGTGGACAGGGTATCCTTGATGCGCCTGAAGTGGCGATGACTTAAAGAGATTTTATCCATAATACTCTTTATTCATTACATTTTTAGTCGTTCAATACTTACAATTTTGATGTGGCCTTCTGATATAATGAAATCGCAGGTGTCCTCTTTCATGGCATTAAGAGTGAAGTGGGTCCGTGGAGACCCCGAGCAGACACGCTGACCAGACTCTCATCTAGCTGGCAGGACAGTAGGCTCACTCGATGGTTTGAGATGGAGTGGAGAGGAGACCCCATGCAGGACCCACTGACCAGGCTCTCATCTAGCTGGCAGGACTGTAGGCTCACTCAGTGGTTGGAGATGCAGTGGAGAGGATACCCAGAGCAGACCCGCTGACCAGGCTCTCATCTAGCTGGCAGGACTATAGGATCACTCGGGGGTTGGAGATGGTGTGGAGAGGAGACCCCGAGCAGACCCACTGACTAGGATCTCATCTAGCTGGCAGGAATGTAGGCTCACTCGTTACTTGGAGATGGATTGGAGAGGAGACCTTGAGCAGACCCTCTGACCTAGCTCTCATCTAGCTGGCAGGACGGTAGGCTCACTCGGTGGTTGGAGATGTATTGTATTGGAGACACCGAGCAGACACACTGGCCAGGCTCTCATCTAGCTGGCAGGACTGTAGGCTCACTCGTTGGTTGGATATGGATTGGAGTGGAGACCCTGAGCAGACCCGCTGACCAGGATCTCATCAAACTGGCGGGACTATACGCTCACTTGGTGGTTGGAGATGGATTGGAGAGGAGACACCGAGCAGACCCGCTGACCAGGCTCTCATCTAACTTGCGGGACTGTAGGCTCACTCGGTGGTTAGTGATGGATTGGAGTGGAGACCAAGAGCAGACCCGCTGACCAGCTCTTATCTAGCTGGCAGGTCTGTAGGCTCACTCGATTGTTGGAAATGGATTGGAGCAGAGACCCCGAGCAGACCCACTGACCATGCTCGCATCTAGCTGGCAGGACTATAGGCTCACTCGGTGGTTGCGGGTGGATTGAAGAGGATACCTCGAGCAGACCCGCTGACCAGGCTCTCATCTAGACAGTAGGACTGTAGGGTCACTCGGTGGTTTGAGATGGAGTGGAGAGGAGACCCTAGCAGACACACTAACCAGGCTATCATCTAGCTGGCGGGACTGTAGGCTCACTCGGTGGTTCGAGATGGATTGGAGAGGAGACACTGAGCAGACCCGCTGACCAGGCTCTCATCTAGCTGGCAGGACTGTAGGCTCACTCGATGGTTGGAGATGGATTGGAGTGGAGACCCCGAGCAGACCCGCTGACCAGGCTCTCATCTAGCTAGCATGACTGTAGGCTCACTCGGTGGTTGGAGATGGATTGGAGTGGATACCCCGAGCAGACCCGCTGACCAGGTTCTCGTCAAGCTGGCAGGATTGTAGGCTAACTCGGTGGTTGGAGATGGATTGGAGAGGAGACCCCGAGCAGACCCGCTGACCAGGCTCTCATCTAGCTGGCAGGACTGTAGTCTCACTTGGTGGTTGGAGATGGATTGGAGTGGAGACCCCGAGCAGACACGCTGACCAGGCTCTCATCAAGATGGAAGGATTGTAGGCTTACTCTGTGGTTGTAGATGGATTGGAGTGGAGACCCCGAGCAGACCTGCTGACCAGGCTCTCATCTAACTAGCGGGACTGTACGCTCACTCGGTGGTTGGAGGTGGATTGAAGAGGATACCCCGAGCAGACCCACTGACCAGGCTATCATCTAGCTTGCAGGACTGTAGTCTCACTCGTTGGTTGGAGATGGTTTGGAAGTGGATACCCCGAGCAGACCCACTGACCAGGCTCTCATCTAGCTGGCAGGACTGTAGGCTCACTCGGTGGTTGGAGATGGTTTGGAAGTTGAGACCCCGAGCAGCCAGCTGACCAGGCTCTTATCTAGCTGGCAGGACTGTATGCTCACTCAGTAGTTGGAGATGGTTTGGAAGTAGAGAACCCGAGCAGACCCGCTGACCAGGCTCTCATCTAGCTGGCAGTACTATACGCTCACTTGGTGGTTGGAGATGGTTTGGAAGTGGATACCCCAAGCAGACCCACTAACCAGGCTTTCATCTAGCTGCTGGGCTGTAGGCTCACTCGGTGGTTGGAGCTGGTTTGGAGAGGAGACCGCGAAAGACCCGCTGATCAGGATCTCATCTAGCTGACAGTACTGTATGCTTACTCGGTGGTTGGAGATGGATTAGGTAGGAGACCCCAAGCAGACTCGCTGACCAGGCTCTCAACTAGCTGGCAGGGTTGTAGGCTCACTCATTGGCTTGAGTGGGTTTGGAGAGGAGACTGAAAGAAATGGTATACCTCTGATACCAGTTGCAAGAAATGGTATACTTCTGATACCAGTTGAAAGATTGGGAATAGATTTGATTTACTCTAGAGGGGGGGGGGTGAATAGAGTGATTTAAATCATTTTACTGTTTTAAAATCTATTAGTAAATTAGTGATAGTAGTAGTTATATAAAATGAAAAAGGGACAAAACTAAACTACACAACCACAGCACATCAAAACAAAGAAGAATGAGTACACAGACAACACAAGAATTTATAGTGGTTCCCCAAATCTAGGTATATCCACTCTTCTACCACCCTGGTAGGAATCCACTGGCAGTTTTTTGATCAGGTGACTGCCACCACAGGTTTTTGCTCAGGTGCCCTATAACCACAAGATCTACTTGCAAGGAGATCTGAGAACCCTTTAGGATTTTGATTAGGTGCCCAAAAACCAACAAAAACTTTTGAAGGGAGTTAATAAACCCTATATAAATGAGGTTAAGAAGGTGATGTTGTCTTCTCTTTCTCTAAGCAACAGAGAATACTTCAGTGGATTGCTGGTGTCAAAGCTCCCCCTGAGAGGTTGAAATGTTCAGGAAGACTAGAGCTTTACTCAGGGTGTAGGTCTTCAGCCTTGTCTTGAAGATGTCCAGGAACTTGTAGATAGATGTTGAATAATTGTCTCTGAAGATTCCTGGATTAGAAGTTAAAAAAGACTCATGATTCTTTAGATCATGTTCTTCTTCAGTCTTCTTGAATGTGCAAGAGCAAATAGAATATCTTTTCAGAGAGAAGGTGAGAATCTTAGTATCTCTCTGTTAGTCGGCTTCCTCTATTTTGTTTGCTGTATTTGTTATTTGTTGTATGTTGTCTTCTATCAAAAGATGAAATTCTCTTTATATATGTTGCTGCAATTTTTCTTGAGAATTTGAAATGAGTCCATTAATTACTGTTGGAAATATGGGAAGGAAAACGGCTGGAATAACTGACTTTAATTGTATTTCCCCAACTATCACGGAATAAGTCAAGTAATTACTCTGATGAAAACCATAATTAATGCTACCTTCAACTTCTATATTCTTAAAAAATTTAAACATTAATTACTCAGAGAATTATTGACTTAGGATGGAATGAAGATAGGAACAGATAAGGAAAACTTAACATATAGGCTCTGAACAGATTTCGTGGACCTCAGGGTAGATTTCGTCTACCTGGACTCCAAATTCGTCGAGCTGAGAAATCTCCTTTGTCGACCTGAGCTTAGCGATCTAAGTTCCTAAGAATAGCTGACATTCTCTGAGCTCCAAGTTCGCTGAACTGAGAATATATCTAGAGCATAGTTCGTCGACCTAAGCTCAGCGAACATCAATCTGTAAATCTCTTGTTAATTCTGGGCTCCAAGTTCGTCGATCAAAGAATCTATCTTGAGCATGAAATCATCGACCTGAGCTCGAATATCGTCGAGCTCAACTCAGAGAAAGAACTTTGAGTTTGTTGATCTGGGATCGACGATCATCGAGCTGAGTTCGAAGACCTTCGAACTAATAATCTGAACTTTGAATTCTTCTAAGTCTTGAGTCTCTGAAGTCCACTATAGGATGGTCCATGAATATTGATTCTAAAGACTAGCCTAAACTCTAGGACTGACAAACTTGACCCTGGATATACAAGGTGGGCCAAACATCCTAATATTGAACCTTAGCCCAAATCCAAATTAGGGATCCAACAGAGACCCAGAGCAGACCCGCTGACCAGGCTCTCATCTAGCTGGCAGGGTAGTACGCTCACTCGATGGTTGGAGATGGTTTGGAGAGGATACCCCGAGAAGACCCGCTGATCAGGCTCTCATCTAGCTGGCAGGGTTGTAGGCTCACTCGGTGGTTGGAGATGGTTTGGAGAGGAGACCCCGTGCAGACCCGCACCCCTGACCAGACTCTGATCTAGCTGGCAAGGTGTAGGCTCACTCGGTGGTTGGAGATGGTTTGGAGAGGATACTCCGAACAGACCCCTGACTAGGCTCTCATCTAGTTGGCAGAGTTGTAGGATCACTCGGAGGCAAGTCAAGTGGTAAGAGCTCACGAAGAAGGGTGTCTATGCTTATCAGGGAATTGGTAGAGGATTCCCATGAAAAGGAAGGATTGGAGGCAATACAAGTGAGGACGAGTATTTCAGACTAGCGCTCGGCAAACGGGATCTGAACGGGGTCTCGCCCATAGCGAGCGGGTATTCATCTGTGAAGACACATGTCTCGCATAAAAAGGGGGCTTATCGTAAAAAGCAGTTTGATCTCCAAGGTCTACCTACGCTGGGTTCATCTCGCAGTAATACGAGATTAAAAGGTTAGATGGTCTCACGCTCGGTAGGGGTGAGGAGAATTCCAACGACTAGTGCTCTGAACTAATTTTTAAGCGAGCCGGCAATAGATAAAGCGCAATGAAATGAAAGAAAGAGCGAAAGGTTATAACAAAAATCCCCTTGTTCATTACAAAAAGAAAAGAGGGAGTATTCCTATGAAATATTTCAATATCAGAGAAATATATACAAGTACAAGAGACAAAAGGGGGGAGTCCCAAGACACATCGACACCCCATCACTCCTCGTCACTAGAGGTAAAGCTGTCATCTATCTTGCCATATAGCTGGGGGACCAAGTCACGGAACTGTGACTATCTCGGCATTGTCCTGACAACCACCAGCTCTTCATCATCTTCAGGAGGATCTCAAGCTGTCCT